>CP126894.1:41772500-42425000 GCA_030440675.1 Furcifer pardalis | reverse complement strand
TCTCTGAAGTTCTCATAAGTTTATCTGACAAGAAACAAAACATTAATAAAAACAAAAAAGTTAAAGACAAAAACATTGTTGCACATTAAAGACTAACTGCTGTTTTTTTAATGTTAGCATTTGTGGAACAAATCTACTTCATCAGACATTCACTAAACCATACCACTGAATCAAGTTTTCTGAAGTTTGATACCCTGCTTAGTTTACTTGAACAACATTGCATTAGCTCAATTAATTGTGAGTCTATCCTAGGAGAAAGATTTCATGGATCAACTCTGCTTCTTCAGACATAAGAATGAGATTACACTTTGTGTTTGTCTGAGTTATGTTGTTGCCTGCTATATCAGATCAAAGATCATACACTATACAATGTAATCTGTATTCATTCGGGACTTCTAAAATGGTTATACAGTATTCAAATATCAACACAACCTTGAAGAATACTGATTTCACTTTTTCCATCAGAAAAGTGTTTGCTCTTTGCAGCTCCACAGCTGTCTACTGCAATTTGAAAGGGCCACCTTTTGCCTACTATTTAAAGCAAAATGTCTGCAGACAGGAGAGAGGGGAAGGAGACTGGTATATGTTACTTGTTCTTTATAATGGAAAGGGTACACAGCACAAGATATTTCATTTGGCTATTACAGGGCTTAAAGCCTTAGGCCAATCTGTCCATATATGCAATTTGTGTTCATATATATAATCTTCTGCAGTTAAATGAAAATACTCCTATTACTGCAAATCAGCTACTTTTGCTCAAAGTGGAATAAAAATGCCTCCAGAATATATTGACATCTAGGTGATAGGCTGGTATTTGGATTCTTTCATGTGACTGTTGATTTCTTTAAAGCAATACTGATTGCGTATGTTGGTGTTTGTCAGTGTGCATGTGTTGCATTTGATACACTGTTCTGAACTTTGGTTCATGGCTGAAAGAAATAAACCTTAGCTATTAATGCCAGTGCTCGCCATAACAGTTGGATAGCTGCACTTTATCTCATACTAAAGGCTGCTCACATAAAATGCAAAGTATGTGTTAGGACACCTTATATACTTTATCATGAGAGAAGAAAACTGCATTTGTTCTGCCACATAGGAGCTTTCTACTAATCACCTTTCCTCACAATGAGGTGTGTAACCAGCGATGGAATGTAACAGGTTCGCACTAGTTCACCAGAACCGGTAGTAACTTTTCCCAGTGTCCCGGAAAACCGGTAGCAGCTTTTTTGAGGGGGACCACCTTTGGGGCTTACCTTTTCACTGGTTCCCCCACTGCGCATGTGCGCCAAGCACTTGGTGTGCATGCACGTCTACAGTGCTTGGCACGTATGCATGGCCTCCTTGCTGTCCTCCCAAGCGGGGAAGAGGAAGAGAAGCTGCTAGCCTGAAGCTCCCTATAACCTGCTCCCCAGGGTAAGTGACTCACCTTTGGATGTGGTGTGTCTGTGTGTATTTTAATGTGTATTTAAAACCTTTACCTATATTGACGTACGACCACAGTTCCTAAAAAGGCCTGGCGGTCGGCAGGCCTGGCTTGGGGTTTTTAAGCAAAGTCTTGGAGTTACCTCATCAATAAGCTATACCTGTGCTGTTCCAATTGGAGAACCCTTAAGGAGGTACAGCTGTTTTACATTTACATTAAGGCATATTATCCTAGAGAACTGGTACGATGACCATATCCATCTTGCAACATGGTGCTGCCCAGGCACTTATACTAACAGGTAAGTGACGGGTTTGTGTTTGGGGTGGGAGGGTGGGAGGGATGATTTATGTTTGGGGTAGGTAGGTTGTATTTTAATGTAATTTTTATTTATTTATTATATTTATTTATAAAGTTGAACTTTAGTCTACATATAGGTGGGACCACACTTGAATCCAGAATTTTAAACTTGCCTTCTCACATGTCTTGATCTAAATCCTGGCTATAAGTAAGGTAGTGCATAGGAAATTAATCCACTCCAGGCATCATCTTGCCTTTTAAAAAGTATATTGTAGTCAAAGTAAATTACAGAACAAAGTTTTAGGAAGCAAAGATTTCTTAGTTTCAAAAGTTCAGATTGCACATTAAAACAATTAAAGCCTATCTAATTGTGGAAGCCCTAATGGCCCACCCCTCCCTCTCTCTTACCAGCCTACATGTTTGTTCAGCGTCGTGCACCAGACCAAGAGAAAGTCCTGCTAATTCCCTCTGGTTTTTACCTCCTCAAACAAATTCCACCCTCTTGCCATTCCCCTAGAGTATACCAGCCAATGACTATTTAGTATCACATGTCTGTCCAATTTAAGTTTCATTTCTTCCAAACCACGAGACTAGTATGTTTTGACTATCACTCTTGCTCTGGAATGTACCATCCACACAACAATCTCCATTATAGACCCAATATGCATGCGGGTCCCATTCTAACCATGACAAGGTAATGCCTTATTAGGATCCACCCTGCCCCTTCGCTCCATGATTATACATCATGCTGAACTTCAGCCTCATCCATCATGAGGCAGTGGGGGGCACACCTCTTCAAAATTAAGGTGTCTTGGCCAGAAGCGTAGCGTGCCTTGGCAGTGCCCCGTATAAAAATTTGTTTGGGGGCCCTTAGGAAGGGTAAAGATTTGTTTTGCTTACACACGTTGGGGGCCCCCCGTGGCCCGGGGGCCCCGTATAATTGATACGGCAGATACGGCGGTAGCTACGCCCCTGGTCTTGGCACCAAGTTCTCAGGGTAAGCATTCTAGCTTACTCTGAATATAACAGAATTAAACAGTTCTGTATAAATAAGACAAGCAATGAATCAAAACATCATAGCTTATCAAATCTACTGATGGTCCAACCAAACTGGCAGAACAACTCATGGGGCCGGTGCCAAAGCCAGGATTCTAGATGTGGGTGGCAAACTGCTAACTCAGGGTGGTTGAAGCCCACCCTGGCCACTCCCTGGCTATGGCCCTGCATGGAGCACCCTATCTTCAGAGCGACTATACTAGCCGAAGCATGGAGTCCTCAAAAATCACAATGTTATGGCTTGGCCTTAAATAGTTTTCTAAAACAATTACTGTATATCATAACACCTGTGTGAAGTTTTGCTCTATAATGCATCGCTTTGCATGCAGCATTTCAGAATGCTACTGAACAATCATAAAGATGTTTTCTACTTGTTTAAAAGCAGGAAGGGAAAACCCACTCTGTTGGGTTTTAGACAGTTTCCATTTTTTTAAAGAAAACTTTTTGGAGGCTTATTTTTGTGGCTAAATCCTGGCCTTTTGAGCTAAGTGTCTTTTAGAGACACAAAGCTTCCTTAAGATGTTAACAATATCTTCCAAGTAAAGATGGATGTTGGCAATTCTCCTCCCAAGAGGCAGGTTAGTCCAAAATAAAACGCCAGCTAATGCACATGACCAAAACTGTTACAATGATGCAGATGGAGTATGCTTCAAGCTGGTGTACTAGTCATCATTAGCTACAAGGGAATAAGCAGTGGTGGGATGTTAAAAAATTTACTACCCCACCTTGATGTCATCACAGTGTGGGCGGAGCTAATGTCATGAAGTCATGACATCATAGGTGGAGCCAACATCATGACATCATGATGTTGTGGGCAGGGCCAAAGAAAAAATAGAAAAAATAAAAAATAATAATATAATAAAATACAATAAAAATAAGCACGCACACACGCGCACGCACCTCAACCCACCAACCCACCCACAACACAAACCTGTAAATAAAATAAATAAATAATGCATTAAAATATACCCAAACACCCACCCACCCCAAACACAAATCAACCAGAGTTTTTAAACCAGAACTTAAAGCTTATTCTGGCTAATCTTTCTCACACTAGGTCAGATGGAAGGAATTTCAGAATGAACTCACCACAAGATGGCTTAATTTTGGCACTTTTCAACTTTTCAACAGTTAAAGAAGTTAAGTACTATGTCTTTGCCTAACCAGTTCTCTAGGATAATATGCTTTAATGTAAATGTAAAACAGCTGTACCTCCTTAAGGGTTCTCCAATTGGAACAGCACTTGGAACAGCACAGGTGTAGCTCATTGATGAGGTAACTACAAGACTTTGCTTAAAACCCCAAGCCACGCCGCCAGGCCTTTTTAGGAACTGTGGTCATACATCAATATAGGTAAAGGTATTAAATACACATTAAAATACACACAGACACACCACATCCAAAGGTGAGTCACTTACCCTGGGGAGCAGGCTATAGGGAGCTTCAGGCTAGCAGCTTCTCTTCCTCCTCCCCGCTTGGGAGGACAGCAAGGAGGCCATGCATACCCGCCAAACACTGTAGGCATGCATGCACACTAAGTGCTTGGCGCGCATGCACAGTGGGGGAACCAGTGAAAAGGTAAGCCCCGAAGGTGGTTCCCCCCCCAAAAAAAAAACAGCTGCTACCGGTTCTCTGGGACACTGGGAAAAGTTACTACCAGTTCTGGCGAACTGGTGTGAACCTGTTACATCCCATCACTGTGAATAAGTCATTCTATCACAGTGGAGCAGGAATGAATATGACTTTATTTCTAAATAAGGATTGTACTATGACAATAGTATCAGACAACTACCTTATTCATATCCTGTACTGACATCTGCAAATACATCTGATGCACACAAAACATGACTCATGAGAAATATTTGTTATATTTTCAATAGATCATTGTATTTTTTAAAGACTTAGTTTGCATTGAATTTCCATGTTAAAAAAAGGCTAGATTCCACATATAGGAGGGGAGATCCTTCTTCTGGGTGAAATTCCCCATCATCCCCTAAAATCTGATATGCAGGATCACAAATTATTCAAAAGTGGTGACCAAACATATAGGGTGGCCTGTTAGAGCAGGAAATATCAGGACAAATCCTGAGATATGGTAACCCTACCTGTAAACCCCTACCTGGCCACAAAGTGAGTAGGGCTCTGCTGGGAGAAGGAGGAAGTGCTCCCATTGGGTTGCCAGGCAGAGAGGCAGGGTGAACTCTTTGCTTGGAGGAGGGAGGAAGTACTCCCATTGGACTACTGGTCAGAGGGGTGGGGCGCATGCGCATGGAGAGGACAGGTAGGGACTTACAGGCCACCCTGTAAATGAAAGACAGGAACATTATTCTGGACATCCTATGTTTGGATTCTCCTGCTTTAGCTGGAAAATCAGACTGCAGAGGGGCAGTTGACTTCTTTGTGCCAGCAAAATCACAAAAATGGAAATAAGGATTGACAGATTCTGTGTTCTCTCTTTTGAATGCATGGTGATGTCAGGCTGTCTTCATCTGAAATCTAAGAGCAAGGAAATAATTTCCTTGTTGAAATGTGGTCAGATTTAATACCCAGAGCATAGATAATCTGGTTGTATAATGAAAATACCACTTATTTGCAAGAAATATGTTTCCTTCTTTCTTGCCAAGCATACCAACTGAGGTACACAGAAAGAGTTTCCTCACAGATTGTGGTATTTTTGAACCACAAATCAGGCGTACCCTGGGCAGTGGTGTCCTTGTTGTGCTATCTAATCTTTCTCACACTAGGTCAGGCAAAAAGAAGTACAGAATTAATTCATTAAATAGTGGCTTCATTTTGGCAGTTTCATATTTGGCCTAGACATGAAAGAAGAAGAAGCATATCAATTAATCTACTTTATCAGAATGAGGCCTGAAACCCTGTGCAATCTTACTTAGCAGTAAGATGTACAATAACCACACAGTGTTAAATCAAATAAGGATAATATTCTGCCGTAACAGAACTAATATGTGCTTCTTCTAAAACATTTTGTGTTTCTAGTGGAGCAAGACAGAATATTAATAACATCACATACTTATATATGCTTGAACTAATCTCATTTTTTATCCTGTACCATATTTCAAAATCTTTTTCTCCCCCAAACTGTAATATCTCGCTACCTCTCTAGCAGGTTAATCCCAGGAGGTCCCATGACTGCAATTACTGCATTTAAATATTCCACATATCTGTCAAGTATTCAAAAGTATTCTGTGGTGTCAGTTTAAATATAAATATCTATAATTCTAGTTAATCACCATCACTTTTCGTCAGTTTTGAAAACTCACTTGATGTCTATTTTGTACTTACAACAGTGCGCGGCTCAGGTTGCAGCTCTCCCCATTGATTTATTGGTTAAGAGGTTAGCCAAAGTAATTCTGCTGCACAACAGTGTTCTTGTACAGATGGTCCAGAGCTGTTCCACAGAAGTAAAACTTGTCAATATAATTTTTTCCCCTCATCATTTGAGAAATTGCTCCGCTTTTGATGCCAAATGGTAAGTGAGGCTGGAGTTGTTATACAAATATCAGGCTCCATCAAGCTCTCCTTACAAAAATGCATGCTTTCCATTCATCCAGGTTTCCACTTCTAAAGAAACCCCTTATATTTACCAGCGACGCCCCAGCTGCCGATGCCCTCGCAGTTGCCTTTTGCCTTTGAAAGCAAGTGCCAATTCTGTACAGCTTGTAATGACACCTTGTAAGTGGCCTAAATGACCGTACAACAGAAAACAAGCATTTGAATGGGTCTGGGAAGCTACAGTCACCTAATTTTGACCAGAGATGTGCCACACGGTTACTATGTTTACCTTTAAACTTAGATGTGTTCATGTGTCGACATTTATTTATCCTACTTCAATAGCCTGCACAGTGCAGATAAAAGTGCAATTATTTTTACAACAATGAAAGATTCAGGGTGCCAGAACTAATATCCTTGTGCAAGGAGCCATAACTAGCACCAATGAAAAGCACTTCAAAGCTTTTAATCTCCATGACAACCCACATCACATTCTTCAATAAAATACCACCTTACACAAACATACTCTTTATGCACACCTACTATGTATTCATAAATATTACCTGCATTGCACACCAAACAACCTGTTCTTTACAGCCCTTGACTTCTTTTTCTTGAAAAATTAATCAATCAGTAGCACAGTTCAAATGGAACTTAATTTTATGCTCTCATGCCTACAGTTCATTGCAGAATAAATCAAAGAAACAGATAGTGAAATCAAAAAGGCCTTTATGTTTTGTAAATGATTTGCACATACATGCAACCATAGATATTTATATCATAAGAGGGAGAGGCAATGCATCATTTATATATTAATTTAAATTATACCTTGCCTTGTTACCAAGAAGGCAGGCAACTGAGGTAAAACCAAATAGAAGCAAACATTATCAAAACATTACTATGTACAAAAGTTTAGAGCAGGAGTTCTTAACCTTTTTAAGCCAGGGGCCTGGTCACACTCCCTCAGACAGCTTCAGGGGCCTGACAGCCATTTTGCCCTTCCTCCACCACATGGTACTTCTGGGTGTGGTGGAGGTGGCGGGAGGCCACATGAAATAATGTCATGGGCCACATCTGGCCCATAGACCGGAGGTTGAGAATCCCTGGTTTAGAGGTACAAATGCTAGAGAAGCAGGCCTCTAATTTGTTTCACCAAGGTTTGGGGCATTATAAAAGCAAAGTTTTAGCTATATAAAGGGTACTAGCACACAGGGTAATAAAAGTGAAGACTTTAGGATGAGAAACACAGAAATAGGGAAAGAGAAACTAAGGCAGAGAGTGTGAAGTCAATGAGAACCAAACCATTACATATGATTTTGTGGTCCTTTCTTCTTTATTTGTGTCAGAGGCAACATACAAAGCTAAAATTAACATATCTAAAACAAAAAGGAATTAAAAGGACTAGATGACATCTGCCCAATATCGGGCCACCTCAACAGAATTTCCTTTTGCCAACATAAGGTCCTCCTCAGTGTAGGTTGAAGGGCATAATGTGTATTTTATCATATAGGGGATGTGAAAGGAACTTTCCCAAAGATTGCTACTTCAGCGATCGGGCGCCTCCTGGGAACGGAGATTTATCAGCAGCAATGGAGATTTTTCACCAGCTAATTCTTTCAACCCAGAAGCACCAGAAGTAGAAATTTTATGGTTATGAATAAGATGAATAAGTCAGGAAACTTCAGAGGAAAGTGTTTCAAAGATGGAAATAAAATTACTTCTCACCAGTGAAGGTCTGAAATATCTGAACTGACTGGCACTAGGATCTGAGGGAAAGGCATTAAGGCCAGCAACTACATTTGTTTACAGTCAGCTTGCAAGAGATAAACACACTTTAAAGCCTGTTTGTATGTGGACTTCTTTCTTTGTAAGTTAAACCTCGCTTAGCGAGTGCTTCGCTTTGCGAAAAACTCGCATAACGAGCAGCTTTTTCAAAAAGCAATCCACCTCGCATAACAAATATTTTTGCTATGCACGTCAGACTTCCCCTATAGATACGCTCACATAGCGAGCATTTCTATGGGGGGAAACTCGCATAACAAAAAAAAATTCGCTATGCGAGTTTTCCCCCTAAAATGCTCATTATGTGAGTTTTCCATTGGAATTTTTGCTGAACTGCATAGTGAAAAACTCGCATAGCAAGCAGCCTCACAGAATGAATTAAATTCGTTATGTGAGGTATTACTTTACTTTGACCTGAATTCCTTCCCTATGGCTGATTGCTGGTGTTAGATTTTAAAAAACATAGCATAATGCAAGATCTACAAGATTCAACACACTGTGTTAAGTTTACAGCAAAACTTTAAGTGCCATACTGCAATATGAAAAGTAATGGTACTTTGAACTTGTTTAAATAAATTTAGCAAACTGAAGGTTTTGAAACAAAGTAGGATGTTAAACACAAGACTCTCCAGATGATCTTGGATTACAAATTTTACTGTCCTTGACCATTGGGCATGCTGTCTGAAGCTGATGGGACATGGAGTTATAAAACAGACAAAACCTTGTGAAAAGTTTTAGTATATCTCTTTGGAATGTAAGCAAATGCATTATTCTTTAAAGCCCCTAAAAAGAAAAAAACCACGTGACAGTATCACAAACCTGTTAAAGAAATTATCACAAGGCAAAAATATCTCTCATTATAAATATAGCAAGTAAACATGTCAATCATTACTTTGCAAAATAACAACTTGGCAAATTTAATGTCTAGACTTGCCCTAAAGATAAGTACCTTCTTGCTGAATTGTCTTTGTGGGAACCTAACCTTTACTTGGAAAATCAGTTTAATGCTTAACTGTACTTTGCATTGTGCAAGTGGTCGCTAAGTCAGCAATCCAATTTGCAGAAAGTTATTGCTGATGTTACAGGACCTTCAATTAACTAATCAAGTCATTCCTTACATCCTTTTTCTTTATTATTATATTGCTGTTAAAAAAATTATATCCTTTGCTGCTTCAGAAATGAGCTTATTCTTTTTTCAGCACACTGCCTATAGAGAACAAAAACTTTTAGGTATGGGTTGAAGGTAATACTTGAAACTATAGTTTCCTAGCTATATATAATTACCTTCAATGGAGCAGAATCATAATGAGAATAGCTTTATTGTCATATTTTTCACCAGTGGGTGTGAAGAATGATTTAACTTACAGGTGCTGATTATGTAATTGTATTGATATAGGGCACACAGCCTACTCTACCTTATGAATAATGTAGACTGACAAGAGGAGGTGTAGAACACCCCACACAGTTTGTGGTTCACAAAAGGACAGAGGTGTTCTTGCAGGGAGCCATTAAAGCTCTTGATTGTAGATAGACGGACAATAAAGAGGGCATGTCAGCAGCATGTGGTGACTTTTAGAAAGTAAGTGAAGCCACATGTGTAATATGACTACTTATCAAAAGTTGTTAGTGGTCCACAGCTTGTGCATCCAGCTAAACCAAGAGTTAGTGTGGTATAGTAGATAGTGTGGTGGACTAGGACTCAAATTACCTAAATAAAATTAGCTGGGTGAGCTTTGGTGAGTCAGATCCTCTTAGCCTTCCCGCCTCATATGATAGAATCAATAATTGGAGTATTTCCTATGTGAAGCAGGTATTAATTGAGTTCATGTATCATTTATTTTTAATTTTCTGCAGTGTTACTAATGCTTTTGAGTTGATGCATCCAGAAAGAACTGGAACTTCTGTAAAGTTGTGTCCCCTATCCAGGAAGGACAGGCAAGAAAGACACTATAGTTCAAGGCACTAATGGTCACATCAAGATCCAGAAGTACCATCAGGGTCACTCTCCTTCAATTTGTTTCTTAGTATCTACCAAGGTGACCAATGCCATCTCTATCCCATAAGCAGTCTTAAAGTCATATTGAAATGGATCTAGATAACCCACTTCATCCAGTAATTCCTGAAACTGAGAAGCCATTACATGCTCCAATACCCTGCCAGAATGGAATACTGAAGACTTGCTGGTATTTGTTCAGTATCCATGCATTTGTTCAGTATGGCTAGATGGTATTGTAGACGCAATGGGCACAGAGCTGAGCGAGTTGAGGAGGATTGTGGAGGACAGAGGTGCCTGGCAGGCAGTGGCCCATGGGGTTGCAAAGTGTCGGAATTGACTGTACAACTGAACAACAACTATAAGTTCTGATTTTTAATAATCAGCCAGTTATCCAGTTGTCAATGTGTGTGTTTGTATCTGTACTTTGCTTCTTTATGGGAAAGAAGGTTCGTATTACACTAACACAGTTTTCACTTGACAAACAGAAATGGCACTCTTTATTCCACTGTAACTGCATTTCATGGGGGTTGTAAATGACTCATCTAGGTGTCTTGATAAGGCAGTCTAAATCAATGAGATTGAAGAATTTATGTAGTTTACATGACATTTGTTACACATACTTTGAGCCTATAAATTCCTCAAGCAGCACAAAATAGAGCATGGCTGTCAGGCTTCAGTTTAGTAGCTTAACAAGTATCATTTCTATACACCACAGAATTTTGAGGCTTTTAAGTCAGAACATATTCCTGGTACTCACATTAACCAAAGTGGTGAAGGAGTTCCCCTTGAACAACAACAAAATCAAAATAAAACATACTGCTAAAAACTGTTGAACTTTCAGCAGGCTGGACCATAGTGCTTAATATTTGTTTAGTACACTAACATGGAGATGGGAAGGGCTAGTATTAGCAAACATAATCATTAGCTGTTTTGAACCTAAACAACCAGTCAGCAAGCTAAATATGTCTTCCCTCCTAATGTAACTTCCTTTCTACTCTATGCTCTGTGGGTGATGTACTGCTACTCCTAGTTTAGTCTGTCTGACTGACTTATTCAGTTGTCTTTCTGACTCAAACTGTTTTTAATCTCAGAAAACCAGTAAATCAGTACCTTCCTGCAACCATCATTTGCTTGAGAGACTATTCTTCCTGTCTTTTATTGCAACCAAGATGAAATAAACTGTCATGTTATATTTTTCTCATCTTCCTGACAACTTTGTTTCAACAGAAGCCTTTTAAGTAAACATTAGTTTTCCTTCTGTGCTTAACATTTGTACTTTAAGAATTAAAAAGAAACAAAGGGGGAGCTAAGGATGGCTTGCATTTCAAAAAACATTCAGCCTTAATCCTATAGGACATGCTGTCTGCAGGACTATGGAAAAATTATCCAACAAAATCAACAGCAAGAAATCCAAAACAGCAACAAAGGATAGCAGGAAGATCTAATTTAAAAGTATATACAAATACAGTAGTACTATCAGTGTTCTTGTTTGTTTCAGCACAATGAAAAATATTATGCAGTACCCTATAAACCTCTAGGTGTGTTTCCCAAATGCTGGTTTTTGGACTTCAATTCCCAGAAGCCTAAGTCATTTCCCCAAAGCACTGATCAGCCAATGTACTGACTTAGGCTTCTGGGAATTGAAGTCCACCAGTGGGCTGTGTACGTACCCCTTGTTGGGAACCACTGCATGGAACAGATTCTATTGCTCCCTTGTTAAATTGCTTTATAACTAGGAGATGCGCCTCCTGGTTTTTTGTTTGTTTGGGTTTTTTTTGTTGGAGGGGGGAAGGGGGTTGTGGGGGTACATCTCAGAAAAAGAAATTAGAAGTTTGGAAATAAATTCCATAGAGTCACCCTCCTTGTCAAATATCAATATCAATTGATTTGTAATAGAGATTTGCCAAGTATGGGTAAACCCTTGAATATCTCCATCCACTTCTTGCAGCCTGGTGTTATGTGTGTTTTTGATTGCAGAAGGGTTTGCTCAAGTAACTGCCAGATTTCTGAAATGGCTGATTTTAGGATCTATGCAATCCTTTCCTTTCTAAAGCCCATATCACCTCTGCACCAAAGGAGGAATGGAAAGAATTAAAGGAAGACAAAACATAACTGATCACCCTCATTTTCTTCTCCTTGGATCTTTCTACCTTTGCTTTCTATAAGAACTTTGACCAATACGTGAATGCTTTGCTTGAGTTTAACAAGATCATTGGGCAATAACTTCAATTCCCTGCCTCCCCTGCACAAGTAAATGTTCATTGTCATAGAAGAGACTGTAGTGATTGCCCTGATAACTTTTTATATTGAATCAGAAGCAAACAAAGGTGCTTTCTGGGTTGAGATGATTTTTGCTGGTGGAACTCCACTCAGGGGATGCCTGAATGAGGCTCCTTTCATGTCCCCAAGATCTTTTCCCACCAAAGTGGTCCCTATTTATCTACTTGCAATTTCTTGCTTTCCCTGATAACTAAAGTGAACCTTTTAAGATACTGATTCTGCACTCCAGTCATCTTGATTCTTTATGTTATTCCTCCCCATCCTTTGAGTATAAAAAAAGGATACTAATCAGTCACCCCTACAGTTACATGACCAGGCCCTCTGAGCATGGAGAACACCAAAGGTCATGCTTTTGTTGCTCCATTTAAACAGCCTTCCAAAGAACTCTGACTCTCAACAAGCACTGTAGCAGTTTTCTTTAAAGAGACAGAGAATGCAAAGGCCAGGAATACAGTATTGTGAGTGGAATCTTGAGATTGGCAGAATTGTATTGTAGGCATCAATTCTCAGAATTCTCTCTGGTGAATTTTTGGAGAATTCAGGAGTTTTCAGTTCAAACCCCCCTCCCCCCGAAAAAGCACACTGCCAAGGCACATTTGTCCCAATGAGAGGCACAAGTTGAAAAGATAAGAGAAAAACAAAAAACAGACATCCGTTTAAAAGTTTCCTGGACGCTAACTGAAAACAACTAAACAAAGTGTGTATGTGGAAACTACCTGGGAGCTGTAATTTTATGTATGCTGTTAGCAGACCTTTTAAGAGAAACAATGTGGAAGTTCTCCCCTTAGTTCTATGTCATCTTGCCTGTGCAGATTCTTAGAACTTTTGGTGAACAGAATGCCAAAAACTTTGCCACTACCTGCTCTCTATTATGAAGGTTACTGACCTTTGGGTAGTACTGACCTAGTTTGAGAATAAGGTTTATCTTAAAGCAAGACAGGCTTAGCACTTGCTGCCTGATAGGGGTAGAATTCTGGATTCAAGGCATGGCCTTCTATAATGAGGGTATCCAGTATCTTGCATTCATATTTACCTTATTTGGTATATGTTCGTCCTTTTGCCCTTGATTTCTGCAATGGACCAGACATTTTGGGAACTGGTTGGTGATCTGCTGAAGTGGAGCCAAGAACCAGACTAGGAGCCCTGGTTTTCCTCACTTGATAGAGGTCACTTGTAGGGCTGATTGACTGGTGATGAAGCTCTACTTATCAGGGACTGTGGTGGCTTAGTGGTTAAGACACTGAACTTGATGACTGGAAGGTTGGCAGGTCAGCAGTTTGAGACACGAGTGCTGCACAATGGAGTGAGCACCCATCGTTTGTCCCAACTCCTCCCAACCTAGCAGTTTGAAAGCAAGAAATTGCAAGTAGATAAACAGATACCACATCAGTGGAAAGGTAAACAAGTTCCATGCACTCCAGTGTCTATTCATGCCAGTCACATGACCACATATTCAGACAGCGCTGGTTCTTTGGCTATAAATGGAGATGAGCACCAAACCCTAGAGTTGGATACAACTGGCTTTCAAGCAAGAGTGGCATTTACCTTTACTTATCAGATCCAGTGAGATATAACCCAAAGATGCCCTTGTCCAATGTAGAAGAAACTGGTGCTTTTCAGCCAACCAACAGATGGAGAATGCCAATCACATAAACTAATACAACAATAACAATGTAGTTTGCTTACACTGAAAGCTGAGTTGCTAAGCTTTGCTGTTTTCTTCATTTGTTTAGAGTCAATTTGTTTAGCTAATCATACCTGTGGTGGGCAAAGAATTGAAGTTGTTGCCCAGATATAAAGTTAAATCTTGTTAAAGATCTGTGGGTTGGAGTCCCTAAATGCAAGACAAACATACTCAAGTGGGGGGCTGTTGGCGGGCAACAACACACACTGTGAATGTTGAGAGATACAGATTCCAGCTCATTTACTGATCATTTACTGATTTGCTGGAAACATGCACCGATGAGGACTTAAGTTTGGCCAACAACAACACCAAGAAAGTGGCTTTATTTTGGCAGTCCAGGGTTTGATCATGGCATGAAAGAAGAAGAAGAAGATGTTAAAGATCCATGCAAAGCAAGGATGAAGTTAATCAATCAGAGTACCAGGGGTGGAAACTGAAGGCAAATTGGAACAGAAGAATGGCAGCACAGAAGCATTTCAAATTAGCTAAGCGTCTGCCAAGCATAGGCAATAGTCAGATTTGGGGAAATGGATAGTAAAAAGGAGAATTGGCTGCTATGCTTACTTTTATACTTGAGTTGTCCCATGGAGAATTTTTGCCTCTACTAAAATTACAACAATCCACCCAGCTATGCAGACCTTCTATTTTGTAAAAAAAAACTAAAACCCAACTATTACTGTATTCTTTATTCCTCTTTTTTTATTCATAAAAACTTCTCTGTTATAGAAAACTATAAAGTTCTTTGATACCCCCTAGTGGCAACCATTTATAACTTTAATATTTAAAATATTAAGGTCATATGTATGTCCTAAAGCAGGGGTTCACAACCTTTTCAAGCCATGGGCTGGACCACACCCCTTCAGACAGCTGAGCGGGCTGAACTCGTGGTTTCCCCACCATAAACGCTGCCATAAGATGCATTTATGACAGCCGTGGGCACATTTACGGCTATCATAAATGTGCCTATTTTCGCTTCTGGTGGCAGCAGCACGGACTACATGAAATGGTGCCATGAGCTGGGATCAGCCCACGGGCCATAGGTTGAGAATCCCTATCCTAAAGCAATATAATATAACTAGGAAATGTTATTCATCCTATGTATATACATTCAACTACAATTAATCCACACTCAGAGGACAAACATATTCATGTCTGACACACATGAAAATTATATCTGAAGTGTCTTGAAGGAAAAGTGTTTCATCTTATATGAATGCATACACCAACATATACACAGACCTAAATCCAGTTGTTAGACTATACTAGAGTAGATCTACTGAATCAGTGGGTCTGAGTGCTTACATGACATTCAGCACTCAGTTCACTGTGTCTGCTGTAGCTGGGATTAGAGATGTAAGGGCATGAGTGCTGTATAAAGTAACCAGAGTCTGGCAACAAATTTTCCTAGGCAGTTAAAGTATGTGGATCCCTATAAACAAAGGTGGATCGTTTTCATGAAATTATTATGTTGTGATTTTCTGCTCTCTGTAAATTTCCTCTAGTCAGCAAAAGTTCTATGCACACAAAATGCACTGAAAGTACTATATTTCAAATGCACATCTATCTTGGAAAGAAGAAAATAAGTTGTTTCTTAAGTTGTTTTTAAAAGCAATTTAAAACTTTCCTTTTTAAGGAAGCCTTTAAGGATATCATGCCATTGATAATAAGTTAGCTGGACAGTTTTTAGTTTACTTGCCCTCAGATACAATTACGTATTTTTTTATTGTTTTATTAGTGTGTGTGCGTATGTTTGTGTGTGCCTGTGTGTGTGTGTTGTGTGTGTGTGTTGATGCTGTTTATTTGTCTGTACACTGCTCAGAGTGGGAAATATCCCAGATGAGTGGTATAAAAATATAATAAATACCTTGGTACCTTGGAGTCATTATTCAGTGAGGAGTCCACACATTGGTAGACATCTTGGTGATACCATTCCACACATGCAAATAGACTTGAGAAATCAAGTCCATCTGCATGTGATTTTTTAGCCATTTGGACATCACATCACCCACTGGCATGATATGTGCCCTCTGCTTTCACCTTGCCCAAGGGATCCAATGGAGGACACTTTGGTGAGTTTTAGTCCTGGCCTAATATCATTTACAAGAGATGGGCAAAACTGCCTCGTTAGACCACTCAAGACCCCGCACCCTGACAGCGTGGGGTAATAAATAAATTAATATAATATAAATAAGAAAGGCAGTGCCTCCTGGAACCCCTTGCATCAAATTCTATAGGCTGGCCATGTCAATTCCTAGTTGTTAATAGGACCTGGAGTCTAGCAATAGCTAGATGACCACAAGTCTCCTAGCCTTGGTTCCAATGTGGATTATCAAAGCTGCCCCATTGCCCATGCCTTTGTGAACTCCAGTGAGAGTAAAGTTTAGAAAACGTGAAGAGAAAGAGCATTGTAGTAAGTAAGTGGAGCAAAACTCAATAGCAGGTAATAGAATGACAACATTTAAAACAAATACAAAAAAGTAAGCAAATCCTGTAAAATCTCAAGAAGAGGCTACAAAGCCTATAATTTATCTCTCACTCTTCCTCATTGCCACAAGTTCTAAGGTAGTAGAAAGAAGGCATAAGGGTATTTTTATCAGTTTCCAATCAAGATTTCTGTGATTGAGACAGAAGTTTACCGGGGAACTTTTTCGCTTGCAGAGAAGTGTATGGACTTCACAGAATGACGGGGATTGATGCAGTCTCTCGTCCTAACCCTTCTGGAGGTGGAGGAGGTGGCAGATGGGCCAGTGACAGCAGCAGAAAGAGACATGGGGGCATCGTAGAAAAATGTGAACTTGTGAGAACCTGTTACATCCCTTCGCTGCAGTGACTCAACACCGAGTGTCAGGCAGCAGTTAACTAACCTGACACCCTGAGGACTAGCATCTTGGTGAAGACCACAGGGAAGGGTGATGGTCCCCAAGTGAATCCCACTTGAATCCATCTTGATGGAGGGCAGCGGCTTCATCAATAATGGCCTGGGGTTAAGGAGGACTTTGCGTGCCAAAAGGGCTCAGGACCAGAAAGTGACTCACGGAGCTGGATCAATGATACAGGTATCATGCTGAGATGTGGAAGGCAGATGAAAGACTACTGCATCATATTCACAGGACAATCTTCATGGCTGATTGCCATGAGGGTCGCCAATATTCGGAATCAGATAAGGCACAAGAAGAAGAAGGGTGAAAAAAACAGAATCATATTTGAGTTAATATTATTATTATATGGAGATTATGTTTGGAAAAATTGTTTGGTGCCATTTATTTATTTATTTATTTATTTATTTATTAGACTTGTATGCTGCCCTACTCGGTAAAAACCGACTCAGAGCAGCTCACAGAATCCACAAATATCAACATTATAGTGCAAACAAAAATACAATAGCATACAGTATGACAAAACAATAAAGCACAGTAATACCATACAGTAGATCAGTACACATTACATATCAATACAATATTGATCAATGCAATACAATCAAAATACAATGGCATATAACAAAGCAATAAAGTTCAATAAATATCATACAATAGATCAATACACATCATAACAACAAACATTATATTGTGAAAAATGACCACTTGTGGCTGCAGTCCAATTCCTCTTCCTGGCAAGAGGACGTTGGTCAGGAGTCCGGTAAAGCAGTGGCACAGATTTTAACAGCTGCTGCCTCCTGCAGCTGATTTCCCTTCCTCCTCCTGTGTAGGCCGGAGGACACTCAGCTGTGCCTCCTCTCCCCGGTCTGGATGGGTGAAAGCGGAAGTTAATTGGGGAGCAATGGTGGATGTTATAGCCACCAGCCCTGACACAGCTGCACCTCCTCTCCCCGGTATGGACAGGCGAGAGCAGGAGTCCAGGGGGGGGGGGATGTTATAGCTGCCAGCCTCGACACAGCTGCACTTCCTCTCCCCAGGCCGGTCAGGCAAGAGCAGGAGTCCATTGAAGGCGGGGGAGGGAGGATGTTATAGCCATGCTAATCCTGGGACCATTATCCCATGTCCAAAATTGGGATATTAAAAATGGGGATAGCAAGAAGGACCTTGAATGAAGACTGATTTCTTACATTTGGACTGTACTTGAAATACTAGAGGCAAATAATTTTTATACAACACACTCAAATGATTTAAAAGATCTTTTTTAATTGCTCAGTAGGGGTGCTAACTCAGTAAAGGCACTAATTGCTCTATCAATTTGATAAGATGAAGATCTCTAACCATTAGAAGAGCAACATTCTGGAAAATAATAATCTCCCAGGGGCAAACATAGATGTAAAAGTTGATAAAATGAGGTGTTTACATGTCTGAAGATTACTAGGTGATGAATTTTTAGAACCTCTCAAATTAATGTCTCAGAGGGAGATGGGAGGAGAATTACAAGCACTACGGCAGGTCACACCCATTTTTAAAACATGAAACTAAAAGTAACATGTACAGTATTCTTCTTCTCCACTTCCTCTTTCACCCCATCGGGTGTTGGTATTGTTTAGCTATATATTTAAAATGGTTAGGAACAGCAGTACCTGAACAGTCAGTTATGAAGTTCTAGGTTGCCTACGTTGAAGATCTCCTACATTCACTGGGAGTTTACTGCCAAATAAGACTTCCTATTATGGGAACAGCCTTAGTAAACAATCTAAGGAAACTCTAGAAGAACCAGTTTGAAGAAGTACATATATTAATCTTTGTTCAGTGCTGGGATGCAACAGGTTTGCACCAGTTCGCCAGAACCGGTAGCAACTTTTCCCAGTGTCCTGGAGAACCGGTAGCAGCTTTGGGGGGAAACCACCTTCGAGGCTTACCTTTTCACTGCCCCCCCCCCCCGTGCATGTACATCAAGCATTTGGTGTGCATGCACGGCCTCCTTGCTGTCTTCCCAAGCAGGGAGGAGGAAGAGAAGCTGCTAGCCTCAAGCTCCCTATAGCCTGCTCCCCAGGGTAAGTGACTCACCTTTGGATGTGGTATGTCTGTGTGTATTTTAATGTGTATTTAATACCTTTACCTATATTAACAAACTACCACAGTTCCTAAAAAGGCCTGGCAGCTGGCAGGCCTGGCTTGGGGTTTTTAAGCAAAGTCTTGGAATTACCTCATCAATAAGCTACACCTGTGCTGTTCCACTTGGAGAACCCTTAAGGAGGTACAGCTGTTTTACATTTACATTAAGGCATATTATCCTAGAGAACTGGTACAATGACCATATCCATCTTGCAACAAGGTGCTGCCCAGGCACTTATACTAACATGTGACGAGTTTGTGTTTGGGGTGGGTGCGTTGATTTGGGGTGGGTGTATTTTATTTATTTATTTATTTATTTATTTTATTTACGGGTTTGTGTTGTGGGTGGGTTGAGGGTGTGTGTGTGTTCTTATTTTTTTATTTTTATTTATTTTTTCTTTGGTCCTGCCCACAACATCATGATGTCAAGATGTTACCTCCGCCCACACTGTGATGACGTCATGGTGGGGTAGTAAAATTTTTGACATCCCACCACTGTCTTTGTTGCATTCTTTATTTGATATCATCGGAGAGGTGTTCTTTCTCATTTATATCACTCTTTTGTGAACTACACACTCCTTGATCAGTGGCTTGAGTGGATAAGATGCTGAACTTGAAGACTGGAAGGTCGGAGTTCGATACTCGTGTACTGCATAATGGAATGAGCTCCTGTATCTGTCCCAGCTCCTGCCAACCTAGCAGTTCGAAACCAAGAAATTGCAAGTAGATAAATAGGTACCACTACAGTGGGAAGATAAACAGCATTCTGTGTACTCTGGTGTCTAGGCATGCCTGCCACATGTCCACAGAAACATCTGCAAACACAGACAGCAGTGGCTCCTTGGCTATAAACAGAGATGAGCACTGCACCGTAGAGTTGGATACGACTGGCTTTTGAGCAAGGGCAACTTTTAAATAATACAAGCGATTCTCTGCTACATCTATCCTATAGCCCAGCCATCTCTTCTTTGTGCCACTACCATGGGGTCACAGTGTTTGGGGTTGACCCTTTTAATGTGCCACCCAGAGAGTGTCTTCTTGTCCCAGCTGAATTAAACGTCATTTTGATGTTGAGTGAAAAGTTTGTCTGATGTAGGCTCTGTCTTCTTCAAGTTTTGGTTTTATGCCGCTTGAGCAGACACAGATGCTATGCTCTCTGTTTTTCTCTGACTCCTAAATTCCTTTGAAACAACACATTAAATTGTGGGAAGAGTCTTTCTCAGGACGTAAGAAAAGGGATTTAGTAGGGAAGTGCATATATAAGGAAAGAAAGGAAGAATAATTTATCAGGTTGTTCAAAATGAAGTGGAAAAATAATAATAGATACTGTACCATCTTTAACAACTTCCATATGAACTACTCTCCAAGCTCAAACATTGAATTGATTCTACAGATGCCACATAACACATTGTCTCAAATATTCTTTTCTTCTTCTAACTCAAGGTGGATATTCCCTGATGAACTCCTCTCACACTCAAAACAGACATTCTCTCTAAACTTCTTCACTAATACTTCATATGAAGTTCCAAATGCACCCACCAATCAGTAGTAAACCCTGTATTCAACATTTTCTTCCTCATCTACACTCCTATTGGGCTGTTGGGCAGAGGGGCAGGGCAAACTCTGTGTTGGGGTGATTGCATGGGTGCTTACAGGGAGAGCTCCAAGTGCCACCTCTGGCACACATGCCATAGGTTCATCATCACTGCCCTATGTATATCTAATAATCATACATCCACTCTATATTGTATCTCAAACTGTTATCTCTATATTTACAAATATAGGCATCGCTGTCTGTTTAGAATAGGCAGACCTACCACATTTCAATATACAGTACCGTGACTGACACCTAAAGATGTAAATATAGTTAGTGGTCACATTGGGTGATGTAAACTCACTGTGGGTATTGAACTGGTAAAACAACTCCTTAAATATCTGACTTATCTTCAAAACCCTATTAGAGTTGCTGTAAATTGGTTCTTTATAAACAAAACCTTAACAGCACATAAGAACAACAAGAATTATCAGGCCTAGCTAGTACTTTATGAGGAATGCTTGGCAGAATCTCCAGATAGGACTAGGAAAGACTCCTCCCTGAAACCCTGGAAAGTTGCTGCCAGTCTGAGTTGAAAATAGCAAGCTAAATGGTTCGATGTTTTGTTTAAGAACTGGCTATAATGCCAAGATCCTGAGATACCATCTGTGTTGTCACCTGTAGCCTAAGGTTTCTGTACTACCTATCATAGTTATTGAACTAGTTTCCATTGAAAAAGGACCAAATATCAAACAGGTCTTATGTCATCACTAAGCTACAGATTAACACTGCTATCACTTCAAAAACCAACTAATTATAACACTGCTGCCTAAGTGCCTATATTTTTCTTCCTTTCTCTCACAATAGCCTACATCCAGTGGTGTCATCATGGAGCCAAGGCTTACCATGGCAAAGCTCTGGAGCATTTTGACTAACAAGGATTGTGCCACTATCTGCCATCACTACCCCTCCCCAGGCTTTTCTACTCTCTCTGAGTTTAGCTACAATCTCAACAGTAGCTAGGAGATAGATTGTCTCAGGAACTACTATACATTGAGCAGGCAGTTGGGACTCAATGGTCTTATAGGTGCCTGCCAACTCTATTTTTTATTATGCTATTTCTGCTGTATCAGAAAGTATTTAAGAATGGTTCGATCTTATTTATTTATTTATTTATTCAAATTTCTATTCTGCCCTACTCGCACAGGCGACTCAGGGCGGATTACAAAAAGTCATAAAAGTCACAAAAGTCACAATACATAAAAACCAGATTAAAATCTAAAAACAGTTAAAATAACAATTAAACACACTGTTCTGAAGGAAGAGTACTTAACTATATATTTTACACTGTTCTGAAGGAAGAGTACTTAACTACAGTAATACCTCATATAACATTAGTATCGAATAACACGAAAATCGCATAACATCAAGGAATCTGGGGGGAAGAATTGCATCAGATAACATTAAGATCCTATGGGATGCTTCAGATAACAACCGCGAAAGCCTGTGTGGTTACAATGTATCTCTATGGATCCCATAGAGGATCAGATAACACTAAAAATCATATAACACGAAGACTTGTGGAACCAGGTTTTAGTGTTATATGAGGTTTTACTGTATATACAGTAATACCTCATATAACATTAGTATCGAATAACACGAAAATCGCATAACATCAAGGAATCTGGGGGGAAGAATTGCATCAGATAACATTAAGATCCTATGGGATGCTTCAGATAACAACCGCGAAAGCCTGTGTGGTTACAATGTATCTCTATGGATCCCATAGAGGATCAGATAACACGAAAAATCATATAACACGAAGACTTGTGGAACCAGGTTTTAGTGTTATATGAGGTTTTACTGTATGCAGTTTTACACACTGTTCTGAAGGAAGAGTATTTAACTATATATATGCAGTTACTGTTTTACACACTGTTCTGAAGGAAGAGTACTTAACTATATATGCAGTTTTACACACTGTTCTGAAGGAAGAGTACTTAACTATATATGCAGTTTTACACACTGTTCTGAAGGAAGAGTATTTAACTATATATGCAGTTTTACACACAGTTCTGAAGGAAGAGTACTTAACTATATATGCAGTTTTACACACTGTTCTGAAGGAAGAGTACTTAACTATATATGCAGTTTTACACACTGTTCTGAAGGAAGAGTACTTAACTATATATGCAGTTTTACACACTGTTCTGAAGGAAGAGTATTTAACTATATATGCAGTTTTACACACTGTTCTGAAGGAAGAGTACTTAACTATATATGCAGTTTTACACACTGTTCTGAAGGAAGAGTACTTAACTATATATGCAGTTTTACACACTGTTCTGAAGAGTTTGTTGTTCAGTCGCACAGTCGATTCCGACCCTCTGCGACCCCATGGACCACCGTCCGCCAGGCACTCATGTCCTCCACCATCCCCCTCAACTCGCTCAGCTCTGTACCCACCGTCTCCACAACACCATCTAGCCATCTCATCCTGGGCCTTCCCCTTCCTCTTTTGCCCTCGACCCTTCCAAGCATCAAAGCTTTCTCAAGTGAATCCTCTCTTCTCATTTGATGTCCAAAGTACTTTAGCTTCATCTTTATTATTTGACCTTCTAATGAGCAGTCAGGGATGATTTCTTCTAAGATTGACCTATTTGTTCTCCTCGCTGTCCATGGGACTCTCAAAACTCTCCTCCAACACCACATCTCAAAGGCGTCTATTCTTCTGCGTTCAGCTTTCCTAATGGTCCAGCTCTCACAACCATACATTGCCACAGGGAATACCATTGCTTTGACTATGCGCATTTTTGTTTTCAATGTGATGTCTCTACTTTTCACTATGTTCCCCAGGTTTCTCATCGCTTGCCTCCCAAGAATCAGTCGCCTTTTTATTTCATGGCTGCAGTCACCATCTGCAGTGAGCTTTGATCCTAAGAAAGTAAAGTCTGTCACTGCTTCTACTTCTTCCCCATCTATTTTCCAGGGACTGATAGGGCCTGTTGCCATTATCTTGGTTTTTTTTGATATTGAGTCTCAAGCCAGCTTTTTCACTTTCTTCTTTCAACCTAATCAGGAGCCTCTTTAGGTCCTCCTCACTTTCTGCCATTAGGGTGGCATCATCTGCATATCTCAAATTGTTGATATTTCTTCCAGCAATTTTGATCCCAAATTGTGATTCCTCCATCCCTGCATTGCGCATTATGTGTTCTATGTATAAATTGAATAAGCATGGTGACAAAATGTTCTGAAGAGTACTTAACTATATATGCAGTTTTACACACTGTTCTGAAGGAAGAGTATTTAACTATATATGCAGTTTTACACACTGTTCTGAAGGAATACTTAACTATATATGCAGTTTTACACACTGTTCTGAAGGAAGAGTACAGTACTTAACTATATACAGTATGCAGTTTTACACACTGTTCCGAAGGAAGAGTACTTAACTATATATGCAGTTTTACACACAGTTCTGAAGAGTATTTAACTATATGTGCAGTTTTACACACTGTTCTGAAGGAAGACTACTTAACTATATATGCAGTTTTACACACTGTTCTGAAGGAAGAGTATTTAACTATATATGCAGTTTTACACACTGTTCTGAAGGAAGAGTACTTAACTATATATGCAGTTTTACACACTGTTCTGAAGGAAGAGTACTTAACTATATATGCAGTTTTACACACAGTTCTGAAGAGTATTTAACTATATGTGCAGTTTTACACACTGTTCTGAAGGAAGAGTACTTAACTATATATATGCAGTTTTACACACTGTTCTGAAGGAAGAGTATTTAACTATATATATGCAGTTTTTTTAATGTGTAGTGTCTCTCTGGCAGTCATCGAGTAAATTACACTACGCACAGGTACGGTACTTGTTTTTGGGCACACCCGATCCCTCAGGTGAGCTAGCACCGCCCATCCCAGAAACCCTGAATGGAGGAAGCCGAGAGGAACCATCGTATAGGCGCCAGACACACACACACCCCTCCAAGGCAGTAGTAGCCAAACACCCAGTCAACGAGACCCGGGGATTTGGTTGACGGCCACGGCAGAGGAGCGTTCGAGCAACCGATGGAACCTTTTCCCCCCTCCCTCCTCCCTCCACCCAGAGCAAAGAGGAGGCGGGGCGTCCTTTTGTGACGTCAGCGGTTGTTGGCGTTTGAATGCTCCGGCGGTTATTTTGGAGTGGCGAGGCGAGCGCCGTGCGGGACGGGTAGGTGACCACGGGCTCGGTGTGTGGGGCAGCGAGAAAGCGGGCCGTGGGTGGGCAGGGTGGAGAAGGCGGCGCCTGCCCCTTGCTCGCCTTGTGTTTATATGTTAAGTAGAGAGGCTGGAAGTGACTTGTGGTGTCTGTGGCAAGCAAGGACCATTGTGGGAGGAACGAACTTTCTCTCCAGTTAAACTGGTTTGGTTTGTCCCGTGGGAACCTTTCGGACCTGACCTACCGACTTATTTAATATGCTTATTATATATCGCCGATCCAGTGAGAGATTCGCCCCTCGGGACGGTGTAAAGGTAAAGGTCGCCCTTGTTCGAAAGCCAGTCGTATCCGACTCTAGGGCTCAGTGCTCTTTCTCTGTTTCTAGCCAGAGAACCAGCCCTTTACCTTACCACCGAAATGGTCCTTATTGATCTACTTGCAATTTCTTGCTAGGTTGGCAGGAGCAGGGACAGAGACGCGAGCCCAAAACGTCGTGCAGTACCCGGGAACCGAACTCCGACCTTGCTTCCAGTCATCGAGTTCACCGTCTTAACCACTTGAGCCACCGCAGTCCTTACCTAATTAACAATTACATTTATCTTTCTCCCCCCCCCCTCCCCAGTAGCGCTTAGTGTAGTTTCTGGGCGGTTCACAAGGTTATTAGCATTTTCTCCCCAACACACTGGTGACTGGGTCCTTATTTTAATTTTACCGACTTTGGAAGGGTTGAGTCAACCTTAAACCTGTTAGGATCGAACTCACAATATTTTGACCTGCAGTACAGCCTTTTTAACCACAGCGCCACCAAGGCTGAGAAAGGACAGTGGTGGCTTAGTGGTTAAGACGATGAACTTGACGACTGGAAGGTATACAGATCAACTGTTCAAGACCCGAGTGCTACATGGCGGTGTGAGCTTCCGTCTATATCCCAGCTGCTGCCAACCTAGCAGTTTGAAAGCAAGACATTGCAAGTAGATAAATGGGGACCATTTCAGTGGGAAGGTAAACAGCGTTCTGTGCAGTACGGTGTCTAGTCATGCCTGCCACAAGACCACATAAACGCCTGGAGATGCAGAAAGCGCTGGCTCTTTGGCTAGAAACAGAGATGAGCACTGAGCCCTAGAGTCAGATACGACTGGCTTTTGAGCAAGGACAACATTTACCTTACCGCCCCATAGCATTTAGCGCACTTTCTGGGCAGTTTACAAAGTAGTTAGCATTTTGTCCCAACATGCTGGGTACTCATTTTACCGACCTTGGAAGGCTGAATCATTTCAGATACTATACTGCACTAAGAATTTGGCATCTCTTAAATATTAGAAAAGAACCTTAATTGAGATGTATGTAACAATGTTAAATATATCTAGATTATGTTCCCTTCAGAATTTTTATGCTAAATGTAATTGCAAGTAGATAAATAGGTATCACTTAGGTGGGAAAGGTAAACAGTGTTGCGTGCACTCCGGTGTCTAAGCATGCTTGCCACATGTCCACGGAAACGTCTGCTCACACAGACAGCCCTGGCTCTTTGGCTATAAAGAGAGATGAGCACTGAACCCTAGAGTCAGATACAACTGGCTTTCGAGCAAAGGTGACCACTAATAATTGTTACATTATAGTAATAGTTAATGAGAGAACAGACAAGCAAACAATTAGTGTATAGAAAGCCTCCCTTTCTCCCACATGACTACATAATAAGTAGCAAACTGGGTTGCTACATTTCAACAAATAATGCTGTTTTGTGGGTGGTCCTCCTAGAGATCTGATGTGGAAATGGTCAATGGTGTCTGTCAGAGTGATCAAGCTATATTTCTATGCAAATACAGCAAGTGTATCTTTTAAAAGACACTAAGTCTCTAGTAATCCTCTTTCAAAAGATATCACACCTGAGTAAATCCTGCATCTCTGGATTGACTGTTTTAGAAGAGTCATGAGTGTATAACATTATGTAGACGCTAGGTTTCCTTTGCTTGAAAGCTGGTCATATTCGACTCTAGGGTTCAGTGCTCATCTCTGTTTCAAAGCCAAAGAGTCAGCGCTGTCTGCTTATGCAGACATTTATGTGGTCATGTGGCAGACATTACTAGACACCAAAGCACACGGCACGCTGTTTACCTTCCCACCGAAGTGGTTCCTATTTATCTACTGTACTTGCAATTTTTTGCTTTCAAACTGCTAGGTTGGCAGGAGCTGGGACAAAGACGGGAGCTCGTTCTGTCCTGCAGTACTTGGGAATCAAACTGCTGACCTGCTGCCTTCCAGTCAGTGTCTTAGCCACTTGAGCCACTGCAGTCCTTATGTAAACACTAGACAAACCTTTTAAGCATATTCCACACATAGAGATACCTAAGAGACCGCGTCACCCCAAGAACATCTGTCCGGCCCACCAGGGCGGATCGGAGAGGCTCCCTTGTTCCTTCGACGAGAGAGGTGCACCTCGCCTGTACGAGGAGGAGAGCCTTCTCCGTGTCCACCCCGACCCTCTGGAACCTCGTGCCCACCGAACTGCGCCTGCAGACGGAGCTCTTGCCTTTCCGGAAGGGCCTGAAAACCTGGCTGGCAGGACATATTTGGGGACTAGGGAACATGGGTTCCCATACTAAGTGGCTCATTTAAGGAGTGCCGCTTTGGGACTGATCTATGGGAATACTGGCGTGCAGTTTGCACTGTTTTTAGCTCAGATAACTTTTAAACTTTTACGATTTTATATGTTTTTATCTTTTACTTTTATTTATTATGATGTAAGCCGCCCAGAGTCGGGTTTTCCCGAGTGGGGCGGGGTAATAAATTCAATAAAATAAATAAATAAATAAATAGAGAATTTTCAGGATTGAACATGTACCAAATCCTTGTTATCCGCCTGTGATTTCATATCAGAAGTCCTATGCTACAGTTAATAGAATGTAGTATATGACCTATATATAAATACATATAAAATAGAAATTATTTTACAAAAATAAAATTGTAAGGCTCAAGTAAGTACAGGATATCAAATAATTTTTGTTCAATAAAAGGCAGCATCAAGAACATTTTAGACAACTAATTTTAAATCTTCCCTACTTTGAGAGCCCCCTGGACAGTGAGGAGAACAAATAGGTCAATCTTAGAATAAATTAACCCTGACTGCTCCTTAGAAGGTCAAATAGTAAAGATGAAGCTAAAGTACTTTGCACATCAAATGAGAAGAGAGGATTCGCTTGAGAAAGCCTTGATGCTGGGAAGGGTGGAGGGCAAAAGAAGAAGGGCGGCCAAAAATGAGATGGCTAGATGGTATTGTAGACACAATGGGCACAAAGCTGAGCGAGTTGAGGAGGATGGTGGAGGACAGTAGTGCCTGGCGGACAGTGGTCCATGGGGTCGCAAAGGGTTGGAATTGACTGTGCGACTGAACAACAAAAAAAGGTTGTGTTGAAGGGCATTACATTGACACTATCTGTGCAAAAAACAACGTTTTCTCAGGTTCATCTTGGTTCTGCCAACTTCAGTCAATAGGTTATTAAGTTATTTCTAAGTTACCTAGTTCTCTATTTGACCAGAGGATATTCTTGCCTGGCATTCTAGCCACTTTATGTTCCTTTCTGCACTATAATTCTGGCATTTTCTGTTGTGACTTCAAGAGCCTGTGGTACAGAATTTAGAGTGGACAAATGCATATTAGATCAAAAAATGATTACACATAGATCTTTTTTGTAACTGATCTATACAAGAAAATATTCACTTAGACTCGGCTTGCCCTCATATCCTGCTTTCAAGCATTAATCTCCCCACTATAATGAAAAGAATGTTGGACAAGAGCTAGGCTTTACTTTATCCAGCAGAACACACGATTAGAACACAGTTATTCAAGGCAAAAACCAAGATAATAGCAACAGGCCCTATCAGTCCCTGGAAAATAGATGGGGAAGAAGTAGAAGCAGTGACAGATTTTACTTTCTTAGGATCTAAGCTCACTGCAGATGGTGTTTGCAGCCATGAAATAAAAAGGCGACTAATTCTTGGGAGGCAAGCGATGAGAAACCTGGGGAACATAGTGAAAAGTAGAGACATCACATTGAAAACAAAAATTCGCATAGTCAAAGCAATGGTATTCCCTGTGGCAATGTATGGTTGTGAGAGCTGGACCATTAGGAAAGCTGAGCGCAGAAGAATAGACGCCTTTGAGAAGAAATCACCCCTGACTGCTCCTTAGAAGGTAAAATAATAAAGATGAAGCTAAAGTACTTTGGACATCAAATGAGAAGAGAGGATTCACTTGAGAAAGCCTTGATGCTTGGAAGGGTCGAGGGCAAAAAAAGAAGGCCCAAGATGAGATGGCCCAAGATGAGATGGCTAGATGGTATTGTGGAGACAATGGGCACAGAGCTGAGCGAGTGGAGGGGGATGGTGGAGGACAGGAGTGCCTGGCGGACAGTGGTCCATGGGGTCGCAGAGGGTCGGAATCGACTGTGCGACTGAACAACAACAAAAGAAGGATCTACTCAGTGTGATAGAAAGAATCAGATAAAATAGGTTTTAATCCCTGCTTGGCGATGAAAACACTTGGGAGATCATTGGTAAAACTGCTGCGTAAGCATCTATCTTACCTTGAAAAAGAATGGGGTCACAAAACATAGATCCTAGTTGACAGCATATAACACATGTGTAGGTTACTGTGGGAGTTATAGATTCCATAAGTATTCTTTATCTGCCTTACTTTTTAAATTAGCATCAATTGATTCTTCATCATCTATAAATCTCATCAATGATACAGGGATTTACATTCCTCTTTCCAGCAGGACTTCCTGTTATGTTTTGGGTCCCAAGCTAAACAGCTTTCTACGTCAAAGCTTTGAATATAAAAAATATTGGGAAATAAAGAATATTGAACTCTGTGAAACTGTAATGAAATACTTTGAACATGTTTCCTAAATTCATGAATCTGATATCTTTTTAGGCTGGTAGGACATAATGCCCTCTGGTTTATTGCTGTGCTTAGAGCTGCCAGTTCATCTGAGCTGAACATTTTCTTTGAAAACAGATTGATTTGCTAAACAAATAGCCCTGTGGTTTCCTTTCAAGTGGTAGCATTAAGCTGTCACAAACCACAGTGTGAACCCAAGACCTTTTCATATTTAAATTCAGGGCACATACCAGGAACTGAAATGGCATCTGTGAACACCCTGAAAGGCAGACTGTCTTTGCCTCCTTATTAGGGGGAAAATATGCATTTGGAATTATTTCTCCTTCCAAGATTGCCTTGTATGTTCTCAACATCTTGTTTAAATATGACTATGCTGAACACATTTGTTTATTTAAACATAAGTTCAACTTTGAAATCAGATTTCTTTGGTGAAGAAACAATGTGTTTTGTTTCTTAGTGTTTTTTTGAAAATGTCTTCAAAGAACAATTTAATAAATCATATACTGTACCGTGCATTTTTCTTTCCATAGTATTCAACAGGTGCTGTGAAATTTAGATGTCATATTTCTTTCATTGAAACTTTATAAAATAATTACTAGTTAAAGAAAGAGCTGTATAGTAAAATTTGTCTTGTATTATTTTACTAAATGCAGTAATTGCAAGTAAGCCTACATCTAGAAATTTCACTATGATTTCTTACCAAGAGCAGGTGAGCCCATTTTTCACCAAGAATCTGAAAATAATTCATTTTTCATAGCTAAGCAGTTACTTTGCGGAGTGTTTCTGTAAAAAAAATCCCCTTCTAATTGCCAGGATCAGTTATTCTTTGCACGCACACGCACACAAGGATACAACTGTCAGTGATATTTGGGCTTAGTATATAGAACTGTTATGTCTGTTGTTGCTTAAATGCAAGGATGCAGTCCTATAGTCACTTAATAATTACATGTCATCAAATGGATTGTGACTTATAGCAAATCTTTTCAAGTTTTCTAGGTTTATAGTACTCAGAGGTGTGTTTTTTTCTGAGGCACTATCAGACTGTGCTTGCCCAAGGAAACTTCTATCAGGAGGCATTCTGGAGAAGTGAATTTCCAACCCAGGTATTCCAACTCATTAAGCTATCTAAACAGTTAATTGTGTGTTATTTCAAATCAGTTTTAGTGTATAGTAGCACCTCAGGACATTGTTGCTATTGAATATTAACAAATGGTTTACAATTTTTTTTTATTTTTTTTTTCATTTTGTATTTAATACTTTATTTAAAACAATAACAAATAATAATTACATCATCAAACTATAACATAATTACATTACAATACAATAATCTTGAATCACATTTGATTTATTACATTTTTGGTACTTTCTTGATTAAAACAAGTATGAAAGACAGTACTATATTTTATAAGACAAAACACCCTGTGCTATATATATTGTATCCAGGAATAGCTTTAGCTTTTTACTTCCAAAAGTAATCTTGCTCCGGCCCAGGCCTGACTCCTCCTTTTCCTTCCATAACATAATTTACAAATCTTTTCCAAATTCCCCAAAATCTATTTTCCCGAACAGTGCCTTTCCTTATATTCAACTCCCAGGTCAATTTATCATTGAGCGCTAGTTGCCACATCTCTTTGTACCACTCTTCTATTTTAACTTTCAAATCACTTTTCCACTTTTTTGCGATGCATTGTCTAGCCACTGACAGCATTATTAATAATAATTCTCTATCTTCCCCCTTCAAATTAATTTTGTCTGAAGTTGTCAAAAGCGCTGATTCTGGACCCAGTTCAAGCTTCTGCTCAAATATATAACTAACCTCTTTTTCTATTCCTTCCCAGAATCCTTTCAGTGCAGAACATTCACGCCACATGTGTATATATGTCCCCGTTTCTTGTTTGCACCTCCAGCATTTTATACCTATTTTGTTATCCATTTGGTGCAGCTTGACCGGGGTCAGATACCAGCGCCATATTAGCTTATAATTATGTTCTTTGACACGAACCGACATATTTTTCATTATCCTTCTTTGCCAAATGTCTTGCCATTTGTTTTCTCCAATTGTTGTGCCTAATTCCTGCTCCCATACATTTCTAAGAATTTCGTGTATTTTCCTTGCTTTGTTCAATATTTTATACAGCTTACTAACCACCCCTTTGATTCCCATCTTATCTTCTCTAATCTGAATTAGAATTCCTTCAAATTCTGTATACTTTCTCTCTAGGCTACTATCACTTATTTTCTTTTTATTCCAATTATCTAACTGAAGGGTTTGAAACCAATTTAATCCCAACTGCGTATATAGTGCTTTCTTTGTCACCATATCCTTACATATTTTTGCCCAATCTTTTAACAGTAATATCTTTTTGTCTATTAATACCTTCTTGATCTTGTCGTCTATGTTAATGGGAAAATCACTGAAATCTGTTAGCTCCAAAGCCGGCGAGGTATGAGGTGCCATACATTTTTTAATCCGATCCCACTCATCTAACGTTGTTTTTAATAGCCTATTTTGGATACATCTTTTATGTACTTTCTTTTTTTCTTCCTCCTTTAAAAAGTACGACTTATCTAGTTGTGTTGTCTCTCTCATCTCTAATTCTTTCCAGTCCAATGTATCTTTTTTTAATATTTTAATAACGTTTCTAATTTGAAAGGCTCTATAATAATTATGAATATTCGGTATTCCTAATCCTCCCTCTTTCTGTGCTTGATACCATAGGGACTTAACTATTCTTGGTCTCTTATCTCCATTGCAAAATTTATTTATCATTTTCTGGTACTCCTGCAGCTCCTTGGTGCTATGTTTAATCGGCAGTACATCATACAAAAAATTCAATTTTGGTAATAACATCATCTTTGAAAGTGCAATTCTACCAAACCAGGATAATTTTAAGGTTTTATAGTGCCTAATTTTCATTTCTATTTCTTTCTTCATTTTTCCATAATTTAATTTTTTAAGATCTTCAAATTTCCCTGATATCATTATTCCTAAATATCTAATTGACTTCTTAATCTGAATTTTATATTTATTCTTGATCCTATTCTGCTCCTCTGCGTCCCCGTTAACGTATAACAATTCTGACTTTTCCCAATTTATTCTCAATCCCGTAGCTTCCTCGAATGTATTAAGATGTTGATATATTTTATCTATCATTTGGTTAGGGTGTTTAATTATTAATAATGTGTCATCCGCATAAAGGTTTATTTTGTTATTTTCTAAACCAATAATTTTATTATCCTGTCTAATGGCATTGGCCAAAAACTCCATTGCTATTACAAATATGCCTGGAGATAGCAGACAGCCTTGTCTAGTCCCTGCTTCTAATTGTATCTCTTTTGTGTACTCTCCATTAACCTTAACTTTTGCTTTTTTGGTAGTGGGGGAATGCTCTAAGACTGTAGCTTCTTCAAGGCCTTGCAAACTGGATTTTCTACAAAACACAATAGAGAATTGTTTTAATTTACTTCATTAAGATCTTAGTAAATTTTATTTATATACCATCTACAGTATCTGGGAAACTATCCCCCTTAGGTCCATCTTAGATCAGAGTAGCACAAATGCAACAAAGCAAAGAAGGTATTGTCACCAGTCACCTAACAAAAGCAGTTCCCATTTGCTTTTGGGGACATAATATTTCCTAATCTGGTTCATGTGATGTCTTAACCACCTGGTTTCTTATGGATGCAAAGGGACAGATTTCTGCCATGTTGGCTGTAGTTCCGCTTGAGTCAGAAAGGAGCAAGGAGGTATAAAATGTATTAATCTAGCTGGATTTTTTTTAAATGGCATGATGTAACAGCTGTGAGTGTCCTTACAATATAAGCAGTATAGAAAATGATAGCACTTTCCACCATTGCTAAATTGGTGAGGCAGAGATTTTGTTTATAAGGGACACAAAAGAGTTTGAAGGAAGTATATTAATGTGGGCCAAACTTTGTGATGATTTCTAGTCTGGTAGAGTGGATTTTACCATGAGTCCTGATTGCAGGATAGCATGAAACGTGAGCTCTGTCCATCTGCAGCAGGTATTCCAGATTCACTGTCTAATGATTTCTTTAACAATCACCCTAGATGCAGCAGGTCTGCCGATAATCCCAGGGACTGGGTTTCCCTCAATTCTCTGCCAGTCTGAGGAATAAGTGTCATTAGGATCAGGGTGGCTAAGCAAAGCAGACTGAGATTTATCTAGGGATACGTGCTGATCACTTGGAGCCATGTGTGTGCCTTAAAACAGATCATCCCAGTTTCTGTCTTAAGTAGAGCACTGGAGGTACAGAACTCCTGACCTCTGGCTCTGTAGCCAAATTCTTGATCTAGCCAGCTGCTTCAAATCCATTCCAACCTATGGCTATTATTTCAGTGACTTTCTAGATGTACAGTATTCAGAAGTGATTTACCATTCCTTCTTTTGTGAGTGCTCTGGAACTGCGGAGCTTACCCAAAGTGACATAAACTGGTTTTTCTCCTGAGAGGCACAGTGGGGTATTGACCTCAGATTGTGCAGCCAGGTATTAGCCCACTGAGCTATCCAACCAGAGCAAGTTTTACAGGACTTACTTTTGCAGACAGGTATATAGGGGTTGCTTTATATAAGAGAATTGATGTATGATGATTGAGACTGTAACTCCCCCTATCTCTGTTTACTTCTAAATGCTATTATTGAGTGCATTAAAATTAATCTTCATTTATTTCTCCAGGAAATTCTACTTGTACAGATGATATCACTGTTGAAGTACTTATGGTCTGTGGAACTTGAATGCCAGTGGACATTGTTTGGAAAATAACATTTTCTAACAACTACCAAAAGAGGTAATGCTTATATAAAACAGGAGTTCTCAACCCCCAGCAGGACCACTCTGAGCCCCCAGCCCGCCGCTGCCACCCCAATCTGGCCTGCCAACACTCTGAGGGGACATGATCCAGCCCCCAACTTCAAAAGGTTGAGGACCCTTGATATAAAATGTTATTTGAAATCGTCAGGAGAAAAGAAAGAAATTTCTGGCTGGGTGGATTTATTGATTTTGAATTCTGTTCCATGAAAGAATGACATTTTTTAGTTTTGATAGCAATAAACCCTATAATCCAAAATGGTTTCTTATATTTAGCAATTGATATATGGTAAGTTGGCCATACACCTTAGTGTCTTTCAGGAGACAAAGATAGTAAATTTGAGGAAAGGATCTTTGCAATAGAACAGTGCTTGTGAAAGTGTTCTTGGGATGGTTGTCAGGCTAATTGTCAGGCTAATGTTTTAAGCACAAGATAAGTTGCCCATAGTCTGAGCTCTGCAACATTGCAGTTTATAAAGAAAACAATTATGTTTCACAAGTCGTTTCAGGTAACTGAGTATAGGTAACAAAGGGGGGATGTCCTAAGAAGAAATAAGATGGATTCCAAGGGATAAGTGGACTCTCCGCTTCAACTATTGAATTTTTAAATGCTTCTTATTTTCTCTCCTGCTAGGTTAATAGAAAATTTGGAAGAGCATTTGGTTTCATGAGGCTTTCTTATTTGCATTTTCTTTGTGAGCACTTTTCAAGCAGGAAAAGTACGCAATGTTCACCAAATAATCTTTAAATGTAATTGCTGTTCTGAACTTAAAACAAAAAATTCTTTATTCACATTCCAGGTTTGGCTTATCAGTAGTAACATCTGAGCAACTAGAATCTGTCTGTTAACGGGGATCATTTGTGAACTAGCAAATGACACTTTAATGTTTTATCTACCTTCAAAGCAAGTTAAATTTTGTTTTCCAGATCTAAGTGCTTTATCACTCATACTATTTAATTTCACAAAGTACTTAGATCAGGGGTGCCCAAACTACAGCCCGGGGGCCGTAGTGACCAGCTGCCTGAACCACGTGACTGGCACCCAGCCCTGACTTAGATGAAGAGTGGGTGATGAGCAGCACCCTGAGACAAAATAGATGATACTGGACTTGATTTTTTGTACCCATTTTGAAAGAAAACAATATTGGGTTTCGTGAGTATTTTAAAGATCCTCTTTTAACTGTTGCAGGAGAAATGAATTGGTTACTGCCTGCATGGATAGGATTTAATTTGTGAGTCACTGACCTCTAATTGGGCCTCAGCTGGAAGGGACATTTCACTCTGTTGATCCTGGAGGGCAAATATATATTTCTGTGATCACATACCAGTTAATACATTGGAATTTGCAGAACTTTTATTAAAATTCATTTCATACTTGCATAGTGCTGTTGTGCTATCACCAGCATAATGATCTATTTAGATCTGAGGGTTACGCCATTTATGAAAAGCCTTCTTCTTTGCTTTCTCTTTTACCCAATCAGGTGTCGAGGAAGATGCAAGGTTCTTGCTCTGGAACTTCTAATGGCCTCCACCAGTGTTATTTAGTGTTCTTGTAAGATTTCTTTGATGTTATCTCTCCACCTTCCTCTGGCTCTGCCTCGTGGTCTTGGTCCTTCTCCAATTCCCACATATTGACTTTTAATGTATGAAATTCCAAGACATTCTCTCCAAATGGCCAAACCACTTTATTTGTTGTCTCTATATGTAGTGCAAGATTAGTTCTAGTCCAATTCTTTCCCTTATAACCTCACTCCTTATTTTATCCCTTCTAGTTACCCCAGCAGCCATTTCTGTGGTGACCAAGTTTTGCTTATGTTTTGTTGTAATTGTCCATGTTTGGCACTGGTAACAAGGTGGAAATGAGTATGCTTTGTATGAGATGTTTCTTTGTGCTGATCGGTATTGCCTTGTGTTGTCAGAACGGAGTTAACTATCCCAATATTTGGTTTGCCATATGTTAATTTCTTCATCCATTTTGCTATTTTCAGTACATGTTTCTTGGTATTTGAACTCTGCCACTTGTTTTATACTTATTCCTTCTATCTCAATATCTAGAGTATGCTGTTTCCTTCCAATTATCCATTACAGTATCTCAGTTTCAGAGCATCTGGCATCCATCTAAAATAGCATAGGTATATCCCAGGAGTTCTCAACCTTTTAAAGTCATGGGCCAGTTACACTCCTTTAGACAGCTTCAGGGGCCGGATGGGCATTGTGACCTTCCTCCACCATATGGCACTTCCTGGTGTGGTGGAGGTGGTGGGGGACCACATGAAATGGTGCTGTGGGCCACATCTGGCCTAGGAACTAGTATGGGTAAAGAGAATCTATAGAAATCATCTCCCTCTTAAGGGGGAGTCTCTGCTGTTTGTGGTTTTCATGAGTGGATAAAACCTTTCAGTTTGCAGAAACAATACTCTGGATTCTACCTCATGTTTATTTTTCACTAAATTCTCCAAAATTCTGTGTATCTCAATTTGGATTCCATATTTTTTTACTATGGAACTTATTCCTGGATCACGAGGAGTGAGATATGAATCCCTCCATACTCAGTATTACACTCAGAACTTACAAAAAGTATTGAATTTATTCATTCCACACCTAGTTGACTAAGCTAAATGTACTCCTCTGCTCTGTAATTTTTGTGTTGAGGAAGTTTGAACTTCACTGTATACTTGTTTTATGAAGAGTCTGTTTTCTTGTCTGCATTCCAGTTCTGGGGATCCTAATATGATATGCTCAACTTGATTGCTTTTTCCATTTTCTGATTTTATGCATATGAAATCCCAATTCTCTGCCTGACATTGGTGATAATGAATTAATTATTTGAATTGGCATCTATAAAAAAATACTTAAGCCATTCCCATACTTTTCTGGAGCATTTTGATGACATATATTGAGTCAGTGCCACAGCCTTTGTGACCCAATTGCCTGAAGCAACAGCCTTTGTGATCTGCTCTCATTTGCTTGCCTGTTCAGTTGACACCAGAAACTTAACTCCCTTTTCATCCCCTCCCCCACCCTACCTTCCCTTTCTCTTTCTTTTTTTGTTTTCTTCTCTTTTATCATCATACTTACCTGGATAAAAACTGAAGGCAGGACATCTCAGCTAGTTCACAGAGGCAAAATAGCTGACAACAAAACTAGGAGTTTTATTTTCTTCTGGATAACTTTTTACCACCAAAGAGATAATGTATTCACTCTTCTGAATTTTAAGTTTACTCTTTAAAAAAATCTGTTACGATTATCAGTGAATTGTATTCATTAAAGATCGTGGGAAACTTTAGAGAACTACTGATTCAAAACAATACCTAAGGCCAAAATTGTCATTTTTGGCAGAAAAGTGACAACAGAAATGTATCATGTGTAGCTAATACAATATTTATCCCTCTTTTATGCTTGGTTATTAAGCTGACAAACAGTAGATTAAATAGTTCAATAGACCAAAGAATAATATCAGTATCATACAGCTAATTTTCTCCTGCATTACAGTTGGAAGGAGAACACTAGGATGAGTGATAACATTATTGACTCCCTTCAGAACGTGCGTAAGTAATTATTTTAATGTATTTGATGCTTTCATTATATTTATTTTGACTTGTTTAGCCACCCCCTTGCCGAGGCAACTCCGGGTTGCTTACAACACAAGAAACACTCCCAACATAACACACACCGACAACTCATACATATAGATAAAACATCATAAAAACTCTTAAAATCTCTGAAATCTTAAAATCACAAAATCTCAAATCTAAAAATCTAAAATTCCCATTAAAAAATTGTCAGATGAGCCAGCAGGGTGGAGTAAATCCAACAGCAGCACCCAACACACGCTGGGCCAACCATGTCTTTAAATCTTTCTTAAAGACCAGCCGTTGTGGTTTGAGACGGAGGTCTGTTGGCAGGAGGTTCCAAAGGGCCAGGGTGGATACCAGAAAGGCCCTCCGTCTAGTGCTGGAGTGGCGAGCCTCTCCAGCCGTTGGTACCCATAGAGAGCCCCTTCGGTCTGCACTAGTGGGATGGGGCAGATGTTCTCAGGGTGATGCGGTATAAAATGTGTATCAAAATATTCCTTGGTTCAGTGTTGTCTTTCCATAGAACATTTCTCTAGAGGTTCTTCAATAAAAATATTTAGAAATATAGTTGACAAAATTAAAAGTGTAGTATGGGACACCTCTTCTGACTTAGAACTTGGCCATCACTTTGAGCAGCCTGTCTAGTCTGGTATAGCATGGTCAGCATCCTTGTTTCTCCTAAAGACCATTCATGTGGCTCTCATATTAGTACAGAAGGCCTTTATGCCAAGGCTCAAGAAGAAGAAATCTAGACTGTTACACATTGGTAAATCCATGTCCACATATTGGGGAGTTATGTTGTCTTAGATAGACTCAGTCCAGTGAATAGAATACTATACATGAATGTGTATATAGGAATACATTGTTTGCATTTCAGTAGAAGCTTTGGTTCTTTGTGATATTTTTTCAATTCTACAGTTAACTTTGTTGTGCAAACTGCAGTCAGGAAAAAATGTTTCCTCGGAAACTGCCACATTTTAAACTTATTTTAAGATGAATGAAACTACCTGATTTTGTGTCCTACAATTTGCTTTAAGGATGAAGAAACTGTATTTGTTCTTGGAAGGAAAAAATAAGTTGACATTTTAAGAGTTTTATTGTGGTGTTACAGTATCTTTAATAATCTACAATTAGTGGCTTCCAGAATTTTTTAGTTTGGAAATTTAGTTTTTGTGAACCTTGTTTAAATACCTGTAAAAAGTTAGGATAAAGTAAGATCAGATCTCTGTATCTTACATTCTTTTTGGTCGTGCTCACATTCTCCAGTAGGTATAGCTGAAACACACATAGCATCAGTTGTAACTGAAGTAACAATATAAAGCAGGGGTCATCAACCTTTTTAAGTTGGGAGCTGGGTCATGCTCCCTCAGACAGCTGAGAGGGCCGGACTGGTGATCCCCCCCCCCCCCCCCGTTTACAGCTGTTGTAAACAAGTCTGGGGCCGATTCCAATGGCAGCGGCTGGAGCGAGGGTGTGGCCTGGATGATTTGGCGCCACGGGCTGGATGCAGCCCATGGGCCATAAGTTGCCAGCCCCTGATATAAAGTATGCTTCAGACTTCTATAATTCTTTTCTTCCTATTTTTGGTTATCATTAAATATATCCATTATTTGATCAGGGTTTAGGTGAGTCTTTCCTTAAAATTTCATGCCCATGTGTCCAAGCTGCTTTTTGTATGCTGCCAATGGAAGACATGCCTTGTTGCCACCTTGTTTGTTTAGTCCAAGGAATGTTAACAATGGCTATATTTACACAGGTATTATCTCCACCTGTGCCCATTTATGTTGCTTTTGGACAAAAACATAATGATGGCTGTGTACAATTGCAGCAGTAATTTTATGAATTGTTGCTGGTAGATATTGCTATTGTGAAAATGGAAATAGCTGCAGCTTTATTTGTTCTGTAGTACATGGTCTTTAATGGGAGAAAAGAGCATAGGTGGTATAATGCACACTCTGCTTAGTCTTATAAACAACTAGGGAAAGTTTATAGTTCAGAAGGAATTAGAATCCTGTTCTTGGAAGCTTCCAGGAAGAGCAAAAGACTTGTTTATATGTACGTACTTATTTTAGGCTTTCAAAAAAAGTTAGTGGTCTTCTGATTAGTTCTTAAAAACCCAGGATATTACTGTACATTTATAGCAGGGATAGGCCACTGAAGATCCTGGGGGTGGGATTAGGCTACAGACTAGTCAAAATTACCTAATCGGGCTATAGTGTGCCTAGTAGTAAAATACTTTAGATGTAGGCGTGTTTTCCTGCTAAATATTTAACAAAATTATAGAGCACTTTAAATTTTGTTTTTAAATTTTAGCCTGTGAATTTTGTCAACGGGCTGATAACTGTCCTGAAAAATATGGGGAAAAGAGGATTTATGAGGATTATAATCTCACTGTTCATTATTACTGTGTGGTAAGTACTTTCTGGTGGATCTATAAAATTACATGTTTTAAGAAGATTAATTATTGGAAGCTTTTTGATCTGTCAAACCCAACAAATATGTCTCACTGTCTGCTTGTATAATGTGCTGCAAATATTTATTAACTTCTAAAATTGGGGGGATTCATACCATTTATATTTTAAAGGTATTCAGAGAGTATCTGACATTATTTTGCAGTTAGATTCATACTTATTGCCATAATAACTCCTCTTAAAAATATTCAGTAGCCTGCTCTTATTGGTTTGCCTTTTTATCTGAGAGGTCTATAAATCAAAAATACAGATGCTTTCTTACTTAGGTCAGTACCATCTGATATCTTATCATGGATGGCCATATCTTTCTAGCTAGCCATTACAGAAAAAAAGAATCTGAGACATATAGTGAGGGTTGGGACAAAATGGGAGTGCATTCTGGCAACAAACATGATGCTGAAGTAGAAGAACTTTTTTAATAAATAAAGAACGTTTATGTAAAGTAATCTGCAATATACAGTACAGTATTTGAATACTAGTCTATCATTATTTTACATATCAAAATTGCAACTGTATGTTCACATAATTGTGAATCTAGTAAGAACTACTTCTGAGAAGATTTCCACAGGAACAGGCCAGAAATGGCCCTGTAACTGAATAAGAAATCACGTTAAATTACTTTCATAAAATAGACAACTCATAGAAAAATAAGAAGGAAAAGAAGCCAAAGGCTATGTAGTAGAAAGGCTTTGTAATACATTTGGTTCTAAGATAAATTAGCCAATGTATCATCACCAGCCATAATTAAAAATGACATGTTCTTCCACACCAGTACATGTATAACACATAGGATGTGCAGCGTCCAAATCTGCCAAGTGACCAGATAAAGCTTTGTGTACAACTTTGTTTTAAATAAGTGATGTGAAATAACTGTTCACTAAATATACAAATTAGGTTAAAGTGCACATAAAAGTTTTATGTCTCTTTTGAAGCTTTGTTAGCCGCCCTGGGTCTCTTTGAGGAGGGCAGCATATAAGTCTGATTAAATAAATAAATAAATAATAAAAGCTGCTGTTCATGCTTTTCCACAAGGAAAACTTGATGCAAAGGAATTTTAAATTGGATTTTTATAGGTTTTATTTTAATGTTTTTGTATTGTTGTATTGTTTTTAATGCTGTGAGCCGCCCTGAGTCATTTTGAGCGGATGGCTATACAAATTGGAAATTGAAATTAAAATATGCTTGTGTCAGTTGTCAGTAAGTCATTCTTTTCATTATAGTTAATGTCTAGTGGGATTTGGCAGAGAGGTGAAGATGAAGAAGGTTTTTATGGCTTTTTACCTGAAGACATCAAAAAAGAAATTAATCGCGCTGCAAAGCTGGTAAGGATATCGCCTGAATGTTTTGTCTGTTCCAAGACTTGTTTGATGTCAAGGAGTTTTGCCCATGGTACACTAATATGTGCTGGAATCTAATGAATATTTACAGCTCTGCTTGTATAGTGGTATAGTTTCAATTAGCCAATGCCCACTAGTTAACAAGCCTTTGATCAATTTATCAGTCATGTTTTGAATCACACAACTGGCATACAAATAGGAATTCAACAGAGGCATATTAACTAGCAGCTAATTGTTATTCCAAATTATGCCACTGCTCTTCTGCCAGTCATAAATATTAGGTATGGCTAGCCTAAAAGGTGCTGAATAGAATCCTATGCTTAATATACTAGTGGTCAGTCAAACAGCATAAATCACAGCAGTGAACTAGCTATCACTGGTTAAGAAGATATTCTTGTATTATTTATGGGCCACCAGTCATGTGACTTGGTGAAGGACAAGGAATACCATTGCTGCTGGGATTTATGCTGTTGACTCACAACAGTGTACAGTATTATCTCGCATAACGAATTTAATTTGTTCTGCAAGGCTGCTCGCTATACCAGTTTTTCGCTATGTGAGTCAGACTCGCATAGCGAAAATCCCTATGGAAAAACTTGCATAGCGAACTTTTTAACGGGAAAAACTTGCATAGTGAATTTTTTTCATTATGCGAGTTTTCCCCATAGAAACGCTCACTATGCGAGTTTTCTATGCGGAAAGTCCAACTCGCATAGCGAAAATGTTCACTATGCGAGTTGGACTTGCATAGAGAAAATTTTTCGTTATGCGAGTTTCCCCCCATAGAAACGCTCGCTATGAAAGCTTTTCCATAGTGGGAGTCTTGACTCGCATAGCAAAAATATTCGTTATGCAAGTCAACTCGCTTTTTGAAAAATCCGCTCATTAAGCGAGTTTTTCGCTAAGCGAGTTGCTTGCTAAGCAAGGTTTGACTGTACATAAATAATAGGATCCTAACTGATGTAATTGAATTTACATTTGCTAAATGCCGAGGATTCGCTTGAGAAAGCCTTGATGCTGGGAAAGGTGGAGGGCAAAAGAAAAAGGGGGCGGCCAAAAATGAGATGGTTAGATGGTATTGTGGAGTCAATGGGCACAGAGCTCAGCGAGTTGAGGGGGATGGTGGAGAACAGGAGTGCCTGGCGGGCAATGGTCCATGGGGTCGCAGAGGGTCGGAATCGACTGTGCGACTGAACAACAAAAAAATGTCTTATAGTGCATAAAGTGATGGACTAGAACTCAGGAGGCTTTGGTGTGAATCTTCACTCAGCCATGAAAGATTACTGGGGATGTGAAACTGGTAAAACCATTCCTTAAAATATCTTAACACATTGAAAACCCTATTGGGGTTGCTATAAGTCTATTTCTACTTGACAAACAACAAATGCCTCATAAATAAATAACATTGCTTTTGGGTTAATGAATTTGTGTATAGTTGAACAATAACTTCTGTTTAATATTGTTGGTGGTAGTAGCAGGTAAAACTTCAGCATATTACAAAAACAGCTGTAGTAAACAGAATTAAAATTATAATTTTTGCTCAAAGAAGGCAGACAATACTTCCCTACTAATTAATAGAGCTAACTCCCCCCAAAAATATTAAAGAATTGTAAACTTAATAATCCATGTTCTAGGCTTACAAACACCTTCACAACAAATGTCAAAAGTACTTAAGATTCAGGAATAACGTAAGATTCAAGTTATATTAGTGTTAAGTTGCATTAATTATTAACAATTTACAAGATGGGAAATTAGAATTTAATATGATTATAGTAGCTAGAATTCTGGGGTACACAGAAAGAGCCTCCTTGAAGATTATGGTATTTTTGAACCATAATCGGGCATACCCTGGTAACAGCAACCTTGTGTTGCCAGCTTATCTTTCTCACACTAAGTTGAATGAAAGGAATTGCAGAATGAACTCATCAAAAGGTGCCTTCATTTTGGCAGTTTCATGTCTGGCCTAGACATGAAAGAAGAAAAAGAAGCTAGAGTTCTCAGTCTTAAATGTCAAGTGACTATCAATATGCAGACTAAAAGATTGTTTCATTTCATCGTTTATCTGATGGGGAACGTTGGGCTATCTCCATGGGACCAAGGGTCATTTTTCAGATTTGCAGACAGCCTAAGGCAGGGATTCGCAACCTGCAGGCTGGGTTTGGCTCATGGCACCAATTAATCCAGCCCGTGGTGAGGAGGAGGGCGTTGGAAGCGCTGAATACACCCAAAATGCACTGGAAGCACCTGAAAACATTGCAAAAATGTGCCGCCCTCACTTCTGCCACTACAGGAAGTGGAGAAAACTGCTGTGCATGCACCCACCTTTGCGAACAGAAGCAGCACGAGCAACGTCTCTGGCTTGCACAGCTGTCTGAGGGGGTGTGGCCCACAGTGTGAAAAAGTTGTGAACCCTTTGCCTACGGGCTACACTCCCATGAGAGAAGGGAGAGACAAGAAGTGAATGTGCATATTTTTATTGTTTAGAAAGATCACTATGTTTTTTTTCTAACTGAAAATTAAGTTTAGTAAAGAAATTAAACTGAAAAATCCCCCTAGTTTCCTCGAGTGGCACAAAAAAAAAGAAAGAAAATTAGGGGATCTGTGATGCCATAGGTGTCAGCTTCCTCAGAACATGGTGAAAATTCCTCATACAAAACAGAGAATGTCATTTTAAAATATTTTTAAAAACTTTAAATTTGGGGGTGGATGTGAAGAGTCCTGTGGTCTGTGAATATTGCCAAAGACTTGCAGGGCTGCTTGTTATCCACCTCCATTTTAGATAATTATTGTTTTTACTAATTTTTTTGACAAAGATTTGATTGATTGTTTTACAACACATCCCAGTATACTTTTCCTTTAATGTAACTTTAGATGACAAATAAATGCAGTTATACTCTGTTTTTATGTCATGCAAATAATAGGGAGCCATATTAACCTGAGTAGCCATTATTATTTTTTAAAGGCATGCAAGCAATAGATTATTAGGTATCTAGGCTACTTTGGTTGAGTATATTTCATTCTTTCTTTTAGAAATGTACAATCTGTAAGAAAAAAGGTGCTTCAATTGGTTGTGTGGCGTCCAGGTGCAAACGAAGCTACCACTTTCCTTGTGGGGTAGAGAAAGGATGCATTTTCCAGTTCAGGGACACTTTCCCGTAAGTTCTTCATTCATTTGGTAAAATAATTAGAAATAGTTTAACACACACACAAACCCCTACAAATGACAAAGTTCTGTCCATATATTTAATATTATTATTATTATTATTTATTAAATTTAATACCCCGCCCCAATCGGGAGGACCCGACTCTGGGCGGCCCACAATCAGAATAAAAAGAATAAAACAAGAATAAAACTATCACTAAAACGTCAAAGTTAAAACAATCGAAAGATTAAAAACAACACAGGGATAGATAACAGTAAATCCCATGATCCAACCCAGGGGGGCAGTCCTTAAAAAATAACTGCATAGTAATGCTTGTCAGTTTTGTTTTAATTTGTTGTTTTATTATTTTATTTTGTTATTTGTATGTGCACCACCCAGAGTGGGAAATATCCTAAATGGGTGGTAAAAAAAATTATTATTATTGTTCCAAACTCTTTATAAAGTGCACTTTGGAATTTTTCACTACATTTTCACCACTTTATAAAGAAATTTGAACAGATAAGAGATGTTTCACACACACACACACACACACACACACACACACACACACACACACACACAAAACCACACACACACACACTTTTTTGTGACCTCCAGAAGGGATTAATTGGGTTTCAATGCATTCCTATGCATTTTCAGCACTTCCGACAGCAGCCCCTAGTGGGCAGCTCTCGTAATGTGCCAGACTCATCCCTGACAATCAGCTGTTTGCTTCCCCTGCCACCCGGAAGTGGGAAATTGGTCACGTTTTAGCTGATGAAACGCAGCTGAAATGCAGTGAAAATGTCCCCACCCGGCTGCCATGGGAAGTGGTGGAGGCTACAAATGCAGCCAAACAATGGCACAATTGGACCTGTTGCCAACAAAATTGTAAGCTCTGTGTCAACCATGCCTCCAGCTGGCACAGCTGAGTGTCATGGCAGGATAACCTTGAGAACCCCTGCTATAAACCCTCCCAGACACAATGCACCCTGGGGAAATGTTTTCAGTGTGCAAAAAAAATCTGCAAACCGAGGTATTATTTTCAATGAATTTCCTTTCGTACACCAAAAATAACGTTAACTGAACCATTCTTAAACCGAGGTACCACTTTATCTAGCCAGATAATCAATCACGTATTTGATGAAGTGATTTAGTACTTAAATGTGTGTTTACAAGACTAGTACGTAAAGAAGTATGATTACATACAATTTTGATTCTGTATATTTAAGGTCATATTGTTGGAAGCACCGTCCCACTCAGAAAGGTTCTTCTAATGCTAATGGGTTGTCACAATGTATAATATGCTTGGAGCTGCTTGAACATTCACCATCATACAAAACTTTGACAAGTCCATGCTGTAAAAATGCTTGGTTTCATAGAGACTGCTTGCAGGTATGTCTGAAATACTTTAATAGTGGAACTAGAAATGTGCTGTACAGTGGTGAAATAGAAAATTGTATAAAATGATTAAAAGGAACCTATAAACTTACCACAAGTATTGTAATTTAATTGTTATAGAATAATTAGATTTTGATAGTTACTTTTTTCTCTGTCTTTCGATACAGTGTCAAGCTTTGAGTGCAGGAGTTTTCTTCTTCAGATGCCCAGTATGCAATAATAAAGAGAAATTTCAGAATGAAATGTTGAGAATGGGCATTCATATTCCAGAAAGGTAAGCAGTTCTGTTATAATTGTGCTGTGTGGTTTATGCATATGGCTCTCCAGTAGCAAATTACTGTTTTAATAAGAAACTAAATTACAGATTTAAAAGAAAATGCTTTAATATACATTTGAATGTTTCTAGAGATGCCTCCTGGGAACTAGAAGAGAATGCATACCAGGACCTTCTACAGTGTTACCAACACTGTGATGTCGAAAGATGTCTCTGCAAAAATGGAAGAGATTTCAGTGAACCTGATAGGTATTAATAAATGTTGTTCTTTGAGAGATAATAATGAATATACTTGTCACTGTTAGGAGTGTAGTCTAGCACATTTCTATACACATTTCATTGTGTGTCAAGGAATAGAGGTGAAGGGTACATTCATACAAGCCTGTCTGCCTAAGAGTCATCTGGACATGGTGATGGCCACATTCTAAGTTTAAAGGATAAAATACTTCAGTTGCCTAATGGATCTTTGTTTGGCATCCAACATACATACACATAAGAGCTGCAACATCTTTAAGAACAGATTTGTTCTGATATTTGCATCTGTGGATGTGAGGAAGTGGATTATAAATTACAAATACAGTACTATTAGTCTTAAAAGTGCAATAGTGCTGTAGACTTTGTTTTCATTATATACATTAAATCAAATTAAAACAACTAACTTTGATAAATGCTGTTTTTGCTTTCTGTTACTAATAAGAGAATGGTAACCATGTTGGGCATTTGCTACTAAAATTCTAGACACTGGAGACAATTATGACAAGTAAATAGTATTTGAGTATAAGATTTCATAATGGCATTGATGAATATTTAATTTTAAAAATATAAAACTAGAAAGAGGCAAGTGGGTCCCTATTTATATCCTCAAAACTATTTTAGAAATCTTCACCTATAGAAGTCTATTTGCTTTTTGATATTCAGTGTATGAGTGAGTAGACAGGGATTTCACACACCTTAACATTTATAGGAAGGTTTCTTTATGATTTGTTTTTCCAAATAAGTCTTTTGGAGAACACTGGGAACTGTTGTAAACTGTTTGTTGTTACTAGTGATTTGGCCTGAAATCTTCTCTGAGTGTAAGGCAGGGCTGCCCAAACTTTACAGGCCGTGGGCCGGTCACATGATTCAGCAGGCCAGTGATGTGGTTCAGAGGGCCATTCATGTGGTTCCTCCTGAAGTAAAATGTGCCTTGCAATCTGTTATGCAACAGGATGAGATAGATTTTAAACTGCCATTTCCTCTGCTTAAATCAGAGGTGCCCAAATTACAGCCCATGGGCCAGATCTGGCCCCTGACACCAGAGGGCAGCGCAGGCTGGGAGAACTGGCGTCAGAGGCCAGATCTGGCCCGTGGGCTGTAGTTTGGGCAAATTTAATTTAATTTAAAATATTTTGTTCCTGTAGATTTTTCTGATTGTTTGGGGGGGGGGGGGGGTGAGGGTTAGTTGAATCTTTTTACTGTTATGTATGTGTAAGAGAGGGAGAGCAATTTTAAAAAATAAAATTATGAGTCACCTTGGACAGCCTTGGTGATAGAAAGACAGTAAAAAGATTTAAATGAGGATAATAGATACAGGTACACTACTGGTATTATTTCACCCATTTTGTGCATAACAGATATCTTGACTTTCTTGTTTCTGATTGGGCAATAAACCAATGCCACGTAAAATCATGCAACAAAGTAGTGAATCTGAATTAAATTTATCAACTGCCTTAATTTACATTATGTATTTCCTTTCAGCAAATGGGAAATAAAGCGCTGTCAATACTGTGGTTCCAGCGGAACTCATTTGGCATGTTCTTCACTAGCAAGTTGGGAACAAAATTGGGAATGTATTGAATGTAGAACCATTCTTGCCAAATCACACGGTATGAAGCTACTGCTAATAATAGTTGGTTTAACTGAAACCTAGCAACATTTTGAGAAGCTATTCTTTTAATTTTGTTGATACAGGAAATTGTCAGAAAAGGCGAAAGCATTCCTTGTGTATATCAGACAAAACCGCTATTGAAGACAACTTGCATGAAGATCCATCTCCCAAATGTCCAAGATTATCTCCTGGATCTCATCTTGGCTTCCTCATCAGGTATGTGATTTCTCCTCTCCCCCCCCCCCCAACTATATACAGACATGCTATATTCTCATGTCAAATTAAATCATAGATTAGCATGATGAGAACAGTTGTAAAGAGCTTCAGGAAACACTCTGGCTTGTATACTCCACCTCCTTTCTGTTGTCCAGAATGCACAGGAAGTTTTGCTGTTGTTGTTGAGTCGCACAATCGAGTCCAAACCTTTGCGACCCCATGGAAGTTACCTTACACTAAATAAGCATTGGTCCTCCTGCACATTATTGTCAAATCATGATTTTAACAGTTTTCAGGACTCTTTCTGGCCCTTGGCTGCATACCCTAATTTCCCTTGTAGTATCCTAACCTGGCCCAACACTGCTTACTTTTGAAAATCAGATGAAATCTGGTGTGTTTAGGGAAAGGGGAGCCAGATGCCCCCAATTTCATAAGCTTTTTAGCTTGCATAGTTTATGCAAATTTTGTAAAGAACCTATGGGTAAACTGTAATTACTGGATTTTTAAACTAGGAAATATTAACCACTGTTTTGGATCCAGACAACACAGCATCTATGACTTATCAAAAACAAACACCTCTGAATAATTCCATACATCTGGGAAGGATAAGTACATGAACCAGGACTTATTTCTGCTCCTTCATACTTTAATGACCCACAATGAGACAAATTCTCAGAATGCTGAAATGAGTTTCATTACACTTTTAAAACTGCGCAGTTATTAGTACCTTTTAGGAGTTGAGAAACCCCAGGATACGATTAACCAGTAAAACCCTGGGTTACGTTTGCCCCTGGATATGACTGTGAATTTAATTAAAATAATGCCTTGGCTTACAACTGGTCTCTGGGTTACAAGCGACACACACACAAAAGCAAGGGAGCCATTTCCTTACCTTTTCCATGGCATTTGGGTACCTTATCCGATGACACGATTGCATCTCCGGAGCAGTAAATAGTTCAGGTGTGGGAAGCCATTTTATGCCCCAAAATGCTAACGTCAGCCTTTTTGAACTGCCAAGATTTCTGGGAGATGTAGTCCTGAACAACAAAATGACTGACACCAGCATTTTGGGACAAAAATGGCTGCCCTCCCCCCCACCGTAATTGTTTACTGCTCTGGAGACACGATCGTGTCGTTGGAGAAGGTCCCCAAACACTGTGGAAAAGTTAAGGAAATTGCTCCCTTGCTTTTGTGGGGGTTGGGGACAATTGTATCTAACATTTTTAACAACATTTTTAAAGTACTATTTTGGGTCGGGTCGGCAACTTTTTTCCAATGAATCCCTATGGAAAATCGTGCTTCAGGTAACGACCATTTCAGGTTACCTCCATTGTAACCCAAGGTTTTACTGTATTGCTAAATAATTTCCCCTGAGGAAAACCATAGATTGATTTGGCCAAAACATATTGAATGGTTTTTCAAGTATAATAACCCCATTTATTCAACATCTTGAGATTTTGGCTCTCTCATATTTGGTTCCTGTGGATGAGTTGGATTCCTTTTGGCTTTTATATTTTGGTGAACCATGACTTAGTTTTATGTGGTAATGGGGTAAAATTATATTCTGAGCCTAAAAATAGAACTTTTGACCCAGAAGTTAGACTGAATTCTCATGTTATAAAGTGCCCTTGAAGAAGCTCCTTCTGTTATCTGCAGTGGGAAACTCAGAACAATGTGCACTGTGTGGTGAGATGGATTTTAAAGAAACCTTGCATCTTGTTTAAAGAATCTTTGAAAACCAATAAAATATCCCTAATAAGAAATATGCTCCCATATAATTTTTAGATTACTCCGCAAATCCCATATATTTCATTGTTTCAGATACTTTCTGACTAGTTGTTTAATTTTGAGCTAAAGAGTATATATGTTTTCTCTATTAATGATGTCCGTGTGCATTGTGTATCAAGAGGCAGAAATATTTGCATCAGATTGGAATGTTTTGGAACACTAAGCTTTTGATTTCTAATTTATTTTATGTGCCATAACTCTCACAAGGAGAAACCCAAAATTATATTTGTTTCCCCTCTCCTCAGGTCCCCAAAGATTATGTACCCGAATGCCTTTTCTCAGGGTTCACAACTGGACCACCCTTCTTCCGATAACAGACTGATATCCCCATCTTCCTTGATCAGTCCTTCAGTGAGGAATCTGTCTCTAAGAAAAATGTAAGTTAATAAGCAATTTACCAGTGGTTGTTGACTTTAACGCAGAGATTGAATTTAGTTTGTGGTACAGTGGTACCTCGCTTAAAGAGCATAATCCGTTCCACAGGATTGCTCTTTAAGTGAGTTTGCTCTTTAAGCGAAACACCATTGTAAGTGACCAATTGTGGGGGAGATTGTGAACCCCAATTTATTTGTTAAGTGAGTTTTTGGTTGGTTTTATTTGTTAAGCGAACCGAACATTCAGAGAAAATTCTGCTCTTTAAGCGAATTACTCTTTAAACGAGGTGCTCTTTATGCAAGGTTTGACTGTATAACTATTAATGTTTCACTGGAGAGCATGATATTAAATGCATCTGAGAAGTATGACCTTGCCTTGAATACCTTGGAATCATTCAGCAAAGAGTCTATGCATTGGCAGATGTCTCCGTGTTATCATAGTTATACAGTCAAACCTCGTATAAAGAGCACCTCGTTTAAAGGAGGAGGTGGTGGTACACAGGCAGGCACCACGAGTGCCCATATACCCATGTGATGTCACTGATGTACCTCCAGTGAAGTCATGTGGGTGGTTGCACATGTGCACCACTCAAGGTGCACCCACACACACATGTGATCCCAACCCAGTGGGTGCTCCTCAGCCCCCCTTGCATGTACACCACAGGTGTGCCCGTCTCCTAGGAGGGATGGGTGGAGATGTATGTTCGCCTCGCCTCTCCCCTCCATAGCCTCCAGGCAGGATTTCAGCCTACCCTTTGGCAGAGGGAGTGGGGAAGAGGCGGGACTTTCCCTCAACAGCGTGTGTGCCATCAAAAAGGCCTCCACATGCCACTTCTGGCATGCATGCCATAGGTTTGTCACCACTTGCCTATGACAACATCATGAAATACCTAATCTGTAAACTTAATCTGATCCTGTTCTCAAAACAGAAGAAACATAGTCCTTTCTCACTTAACTTTTTGTGTGAATTGCTATGAATTTTAAGTAACTGTATTAATATTGCAAAGTTTAATTACTGGCTAGTTTAAAACTTTACTGAACTGAACTGTGATTCCAGTACTTATTCAACTCTAAAGTATGAGCATCCATAAATTGAACTACAGACAGAAATATAGATTAAGAATTATTGCTGCACATTCTTTAATAGGATTGGTAAAAAAAAATACTTATCTTATATTGCATAGGCAACTCGGAGTGCAGAAAAGAGAAGTCTCCAATATTTTGAGGGATTTAAGATCACAAATCAATACCAAACCAACCAGATTAAACATCAATAGACAGAACATCTGGGGAAGTGCCTTAAAGGGATTTCAAAAGCGGAACTTCAATCCAGCCAATACTATTGAAGTAAAGTATGTGAACAACAGGACTAAAATAGAGATGGACAGTTGTTATTCATCAAAAGAAAGTTTTTTCTTGTTACTGATGCATCACCTTCAGAACTCATCACTCTTTGAAGGCAATTTCTCAAAGAATTTGTCTTTCAATTCTCAAGGTAAGGCAAACCTGTAAACATGTGGTATGTATATTTGGAGAATGAAGTTGGTAAACAATTGATGAACGTCATCCAGTAAGATGCATAGTTCAGCATATCTATTATATCATACTGACTTTAGTCTTTAAAGCAACTGCTGGCTGTACATACTTCAAGAAAAGTAAAATTGCTCATTCTTTTTGAAAAGTCTGGTAGATTCCTCTGAATTTTGATCTGACTACCAGTATATTTATTAAATAAAAGTTATGTTGGCTAATTGTCAGCTATTATTAATCCAATAATTTAAGAAAACTTGCCGAAATACTAGACTATGTCCAGAATTCATGTGGAAAATATTATCCCCTTCATATTTCTGCAGTTCTTCATGTTACCTGAAAACCACCTGCCTCCAGGTGGTTTCCTGGCTTTCTAGATTCAAATTAGAGACACCTGGGGAACTTTAGCGGGAACATATGGGGACTTTGCCGCCCCTCACCCTGTGCCTACACCAACTGCCAGGGGAGGGAGAAGCCAGGGCAGGTTGAGGAATTCGCCGCCCCTCCTCCTGTGCCCACAACAACATATTGTATTGTAATGTAATGTATTATTTGTAAGCCGCCCTGAGTTGCCAAGGCGAGTGGGCAGCAATATAAATTTGAACTAATAATAATAATAACTGGTAATTTCTCCTGATCCATTGGTTTCTACTATCCTGCTGGCAGAAATCAATTGCTAGATCTAGTCCTTGATTGCTGTACAACAAGTACTCTGTTGCCTACAGTGTTCAGAATTAATTGTTGGTAGATATAAACTAGGATTGCAAGCAGATAAGATATGGCTCATTTGAGACAGTGAGTATAAAAGAAGTGAAGGCAACATCAGCTTGTTTGTTTCTACAGGTGTTAACTATATTATTTATATGTTCCTTAAGCAGAAAAATGTACAAGCGGCAGAACTGTCAGCCTCAGATAAAAGAAAATATTTTTGAGTCTGTATTGGCTCTTAGCAAGTAATTAACAATTATTATTGTAAGAGGAACTGTTTCCATTCTCAGATTCGCAGAATTGAAAAGCAAATGTCCAGAAGTAGGGAATCAGTTCATACTTGCACCCCAACATACTTTTAAAATATGTTCTGAATGGTTGAGAGATCTTCTTAGTTCCATGGCATTAGATTGTTGTCTTGTGTTTTGTCTCCTTTATGCTACATCAAAACCTATCCTGCACAGTTTCCAAATTTTAAGGAAACAGTTTTCATAATTATGTGGAAGGGAACAGAATGTAAAAACTCACTAGTGAAATATCAGTGCTCAAACAGAAATGTACAGCACAGTACTGGTGTCCGATGAGATGTACTGCAGTGAAAATCACATATACAGTACAGTATTTAAAGAGTAGACAGATTCATGAAGGATGGGGCTGTCAGTGGCTATATGCCATGCTAGTTAAACAACTTCTGCATTTAGTTGGTTGACAAATAGAAGACAGTTGTTTCCATGGCCTGTTAGGTGGATTTCTACAGATATCTTATTTCCAAATACAATGAGCAAAATAATTAACTACATGAACCATATGATTGGGTCAGTCCTAGTTCATCTCATATATTTTTTTGTAAACAAGTTATTTTACATTGTATTTACAGCTCTTCAAGATAATTTATACTACGAAGCTGGAAGAATGATTGCAGTTTCTTTGGTTCACGGAGGTCCATCTCCTAGCTTCTTTTCAAAAACCTTGTTTAACTGCCTTGTTTATGGCACAGAGAATGTGAAACCAACTATAGAAGATGTTGCAGATGTGGATGTTTTGCAGACAGTAGATAAGGTAAAGTGTCAGAAACTTCCACATATCTTCTAATTTTTTTTCATTTTAAAACAACTGGATGACTGTGTTCATGTCAGAAATTAGCTGTTGAAATAACATTTGCCATTCTTGTTAATGCAGCTCTATTCCAGCGGGAATGGGAGATAGTTTAGGAAGCAATCAGTTTGAAATGGGTTGCTCCTTCATGCAGTGTTAATGTTTTATTTTCTTTAGATAAAATCTGCAACGACTTTGAGCAGCTTAGAGTCAGCAATAAGTGATTGCTCTGAATATCTCACCACTGTTGGATGTTTAGAACCTGTAAAAGCCTTATGTGATAAGGATATGCTGGTGAATGAGATATTGAATCACCATGTCATCAAAAGAACTCGCTTGTCTTTTGAAAGGTTTGTTGGCAATAGGATTCATTGTTGTACCTTTTTCAGATTATAATTTAGAACAACTTCACGTGGAAATTGTATAAATGATACTTAGCTTGTCTAATTAAAAAACTTAGATGTAACTATTCATTTGTTATGAAGTCCTTGGTGCAGTTTTCACTATGCGTTCTCATCTGATGTATAAGTATTAGAAATACAAAATCAAGTAGAGTTGAATAGTATGCTACTAACTTTTGAAAATGCTCAAGGAGTACTATAACCTGTTTTGAATGACTGACTTGCTAAATAAAGGCTGAAGAACAATTTTAACTAGGGATGTGTATTGAACTCCCAACTCAAACTGGGAATCTGGCCAGTATCCTATTGCATAGCTACATCTGCACAACAGGTGTGATGTTAACAGCCATGGCAGATTAAAGTGTTCATTTTTTTTATTTCAGGATGTGTGCAACTTTCTGTCATTATGCTTGAGTTGTTCATACCCTGAAATTGAAAAAGGAAGTGTTTAATTAACAGTCGCGTCCCATGACCAGTGATGTCACCCCCATTGCACAAGCTGACCCACAGGTTATTGGCCAATCTGACACAACCCTTGTCCAGGTATTTGATGGCATTTGTATGTTTCCAGAACTCCAGAAGGAAACGCTTCTTGCAGTGAAGAAATGCAAATGGGAAGGCCAATTTATAGCAAATAATGTAACTGCATCAGGTATTAGGGTTTGCAGAGACTCTGAGGCGCAGGCAAGACCAAAAGGGCATCTGGCTATGGCACTAACTATCTGCAAAGCTGGGCCCTCTATTTGGTTTTTCATTCTTTTCACAGATGTCAATAGAAATGTCCAGCCTCATAGTGAGCAGAGAAGCTTCTTAAGGCAACCATAGAGAAGGGAGTGAGTTTTTGCTATCTTTTTTCTTCTCCCCCTGTAATCCTGTTGTTTTAAAATGGTAATAGGCATAGAGAATGTTCTCTTTCTTTACTACCTCAGTCCTAGCTTCAGCTTGATTTCAACTGTAAGATTATTAATAGTCCATGAGACAGAAAAATCTGTATTGGTATGAGTAGCTTCTAGTAGAATTTAATAAGTTTGAAAAACTGTTTAGAAGAATTGGGAATCCAGTAAGTAAGTATATTTTGGCTAACTTCTGTAGTTCAGCCACATACAGTTACATGTCTAAAATTTAGCCAGTGAATTCTTTCCTTTAAGAAATGCAAAGTGGTATTTACAATATGAAAAATCCATTTGACAGTAGCTTTAGGAAGGTATTTTTGTTCTCTAATAAAAAGTCTCACTGTATTTTGTTGTTTCTTTGTATCCTTTCCCCTCTCCCCCAGCTTTCAACAGGGTTTGAAAACGCTTGGTATTTTGGAAAAAATGCAGATGAATCCTGACCCATTTTGTAGCATATTATGTCATAAATCTGAAAAACTTAACGCAAAACTTCTTGGTGAGCTCTTTACAATTCACTGTTTGCCAGGAACAGACAAAGCTAGAAGTCTTGATTTCTGGATGGGTTATTTACAAGAGACAGAAGGTAAGAAAAAAAGAACACAAAATTAGTTAAGTAAATCTGAAAGAGGAATCTGGATCTTCAGATGTACTGTAATGTGGAATCTCTTGTAAAAGCTTTCTGCAACTAATCAGAGTCCTTATTTCTTGCTCTAGGTGATGAGTCGGCTGTAACTTTGGAGGACATCTTAGTGTTTGCAACTGGTATCCGCTATATTCCACCCATTGGCTTTGATCCTGAGCCTTCCGTTAAGTTTTTGCATATAACATGTGCCATTGGAAAGAGACAGACTAACTGTTTAGAGCTTCCAATAACAAAGTCTTATAACAAATTTAAAAGAATTCTTGATTTCTCCATCAGAAGTACATTAATATAACGGACACAATGTTGAATGATGAAGTTTGTATGAAGCTTGCTAGCTGCTATTGGATGACACACATTCCTCCTCACAGATTTAAACTTGATCATGGAAATCACTTAACTTCAGTCTTTACATTTTGAACTTGTTTCAAAATGGTGAGCAAACAAAGCTTTTAAAACAGTTTTGCATTGCTGTGTTTTTTTCCTCACCTTTGGCTCTATTATATATATTTTAGTCCAATTCTGTAACATTCACCAGTGCATGTACTGCAATATATCTTCACTTTACCATATAACAAGTATAAATCAAAATTACCTGTACTGGCAACTAGAGTAAGAATGCTTTCTAGTCAGTATATCCAAGAAATCATAATTTATAAAATTTTGGTTTTTTTCTAGGCAGGGGAGATGGTAGATTATTTCGCATACTAAAATAATTTCAAGTATTCTAGCTATTGTGTATGTACATGAAACAGAGAAACTAATGGTATCACTTCATTTTTAGCACCATCAAAAATATCGTGAAGAGCAGTAGAGCTTTAGAGTGTTTAGTAAAGCTCTGATATGATGCCCCAGATGCTCTCTGTCACCATTCTATAACCACTCAGGGTTTAAAGATATCTTATACTGCACAACAATGATTTTGCTACTGGGAATAACACATGTGATTTACATGCTATCAAGTGTGCTGATTCCAAATCTAAATTTAGAATTTGCCTATCATGTACAGATTTTAAAGCGTGCTATAACTGTTCAAATGGTCAGTAATTGGGTAATGTATTTTTACATGGGAACATTATAACAGTTGCAGCTACTGCTATGACTGCTGCCACCTGAGCTGAATCATGTCCCCTGGTGGCATGCGTGTTCTAGCAAGTCAGTGAACTGATGTCAGAAATAGGTATATAAGGCAAGATGAACCAAGGTCTTGTCTCTAGTGTGACACCATCTTATTGGATAGTACAGCTAGAGGCCATAGTGAAGCTGTTTTGAGAAGGTGAAACTGTGTTAATAAAATGGACAATTTTTGCTATATTCATGGCAAATATACCCCTCTTGATCAGTCAAGAACCTAACCAAGCGGGTGAGATTTACTAACTTAAGATCCTGACATCCTAGGCAGAATCAGCCTTCAGATTTGGATTTAGCACACTTGATTTAGTATAGAACACATGGATTAGACCAAGTAGCAGACAGTATTTTTTGTGATGCAGTGTCATTTGCTCAGTACTTTATTTGAAAACAGGTGCAATTGATTTTATTTTTGACCGGGGGGAGGGGGGAGAGATATTTTATAGCTATGCCAAATAGAATATTCAGTCCTGTAAATGAGGTGATAAAATAATCTGCCTGTTTACACTATCTCAGGTATGAGTCCTAATTATATAAACTAAATGCCAATGACTTAGATCCAGAGTAACAGGAGGCTGCACCTGGTCTATCGGGGAATCTTTTATTCTCCCCATCCCATCGATAACAAAGTTCCTTGCAGAACTTGAGATTCTCCTAGTTTCATTTCTTGAGGGATGTGTGATTCAGTACTTAGAATATAATCTGCATCCCTACTTGACTAAGAAAGTAGGAGGGAGCCCCCATTATATACTTTTTGAATAAGGAGAACAGTGGTTCTGGCCTAAGTTCAACCTGTGAGAACTCAGACATACACACACACACACAAGTATTTAAATAAAAGTTGCTAAATGGAAAATAATAAAAATCAAGATAAAGCAATCATGAGTTTCATACATAAGCAACAAATTAATGTCAAAGGGAAAGACAGGAGTAGTTCCTGTAGCATGTAGTTGTGAAACTACAAATCACATCTCTAACTGCAACCTTCATTTCCTGGATATCAGTTTTTAAAGATACTCATCTCCACCTTCAGTGATTACTATATCATGCTACTTATGCCAAATTTAAATAATTATATTAAGATCTAAATGATAGATTCAGGTAAACAAATCTGAATATATGCCCAGCCTCTAAATGAAAATTGTAATATTACTAATGTTTATCTACCTTTTAAAAGTATTTTAGGTACCCTCCTATTTTATAGGGGCTTATGCAAGGTCAGTACAAGATAATTAATGCCTGCAGACACTGCGCCTAGAAAAGAAATGAATGGGGAAGAAAGGAAAATACAACTAAATCATAGTTCTGTACTGTCCAGTGAGAAAAGAACAGTTTAGGGAAAGGAAGAACTTCTTGAGCTTTTTTCAGAAGACTTAGCAGAATGTTTCCTTTCTCTAATACAGGGGTGGCCAGACTCGGCCCACGGCACCATTTTATGTGGATGCCGATGCACCAGAAGTGGACACATTTACAACACCTGTAAATGCACCTGTGCAAATACACTTGTGGCTGTCATAAATGCATTTACAACAGCTGCAGGCACATTTTATGGCAGCATTTCCACTGGGGAAATCACGTGACTAGCCCACTCAGCTGTCCAGGGGGCATGGTCAGGCCTACAGCATTAAAAGATTGGGAACCCCTGCTCTAGTGCAATCTAGGGTTCATGCAGTGCATGCACACACATCCAACAACTCCCGGGGGGGGGGGGGAGACTGACATTTGTGCCCAGAGCCATCTTTAGAGAGGGCATAAAAAGCAATTCACAGGCTCAGTTGCATTTCAATTAGGCCCTGTGTCCTTGTTCAAATTGGGATGAACCCAAGGGACTGGTGTGCATAGAATGGCCGATAACGATGTTGGAGTGAGGCCCAAAATGACCTGGGTGAATAGATATGCCGCACAGGGGGTCCTGAAGGCCAACCACAACCTACTAGAATTATGGTGCCATCCTGAGCTCACCAGGGGACCCTCTTAGCGCCATGAATTTTGATTTGCAGGAGACTACGAAAATTCCCCCGAGGCAGCAATTGGCTTCAGCACAGGCTGCTGAGGGGAAAGGATCAAGTGAGAGGCTGCTCGGAGCAGCCTGGAAAAAGCATAGTCACTGCCTCAGTTGCCACCACTGCTGACGTCAAAACTGTCAGCAGTGAGAGCAGCCCGCCTCTGGCCCCCACAGCTGTGTGTCGGCGGTGGGACTGGCCCGCAAGAAAAAGTTTAGGCGCCACTGCTCTAGACTATATGTCTTGACAACGACATAGTTTGTTGTATGTCTTACATCTTCTAAGTTTCTCATTGTAACACAAGGCTAGAAGGCAGACTTTCTCAACCTTTTCAGGGTGGGGGCCTGATCACTATACTCACAAAGGCTGCGTGGGCTAGTCATGTGTTTCTGTGAGAGTTCTCATGTGGTTTCGGTGAGTTGTTGCATGATTTTAGCAACTTCTTGCGCAATTTCGCAAGAGAACTCGCCAAAATTGCGTGAGAACTTGCTGAAATCATGTGAGAACATCGATATTGCAAGTTTCCACACGACAACTTACCAAAAATGTGCAGTTTTGCTGATTTTTGGCACTTCCAGGTGGCGTCAGTGAGAATGAGAGGGCACTGTGGACCAGATGAAAAGGTTTTGGGGGCCAGGTCTGGGCCTTGGGCCGGAGTTTGACAATACCTGCTATAAGGTATCAGTAGTATCAGACTTATGTTTATTTGGTTGTAATGGCCCTTTTAAAATAAAGGATTCTGTTGGAATATCTCTTGTCTCAAAACCTATGTGCACAGGAATGTCATGTTTTGTGTTGTAATTGAATCTACCAGACTAATCTCTCAATCATTATCCGAGTACTGTATAATATTTTATCAATCACAGCAAATGAGTCCTTTTCATGAAAGAGCTTGCACACATATATCAATTCAGAAAAATAGTATTCTTTCTGGCAGCCCAGATACTTGAAGGGGATCTTACTGGATGTGATTATCAAACTATTCAAAAAATGAAAATTTCTGATTAAGCAACTACCTGATTTTTTTAAAAAGACAGAACAAACTAGTTACAAAAACAATTTTTATGTAAGTAAATTAAACTTTTAGCATTATGTAATACTAGTGTGAAAAAAAACTTGCATGTACAGTGGCAAGTTTGTAAACATCAAGTTTTTTGTTAAAACCTTTTTCTGTTTGCTGTTATGTTATTTGTAGCATTACATTATGAGAGAACTGTCATGTGTATGTATATATAAAGTGCAATCAATCAAGGGTTTTGTAGTAAACAGTATTAAATATAGATGCATTCAAACACAGTTGAACTTGATTCTTTATGCTGGATGCTCTGAGTATACTGAGTTCTGGTGCCACAGTGATCTTCTTTCATCTGAGACACTTGCTGACACACAAAGGTCATTCTACATTGTTCAGTAATACAACACAGACGATCACAATGGATCAAATATTGCTGATTTAATTTCCTTATCTAAATAAGGCAGGTACATAATAGCACAGACAATACCTTAACTTTGGTATTTATTATACAATACAACCATATAATTCTGTACATGTTCTACACAAAAAGTTATTTAGTTTTAGACTTGCAAGCTTAATAATCCATAAAGCAAGCTTTACTTCTTTTGAAGTTAAAGAACAATCATTGGTATACTAACAGAAAATAGAGACAGAAGCTTCTGTGTTAGTAAAGATAATGTATCTTCTAACCCAAAAACATGAAATCTAGAGATCCATATGAAAGCCAGTATAAAATCCTTGATTAAGATTATTAAATAACAATAATTAGTGGCAAACTTGTTAAACATTACAGGTAGCTTTATTATGCAGTAATTTACACAAAATATAATCAGACATCCAGTAACTGAATTTTAACCAGCTTGGCTCAGGAGACTAACCAAGATTTTGATTCCTGAAAATTTCCTATGGCAAATATTAAAGTGCCTGGAGACCAGCAACTCTAATCTCTTACTTGTGGATCCTTACATAATTAACAGCAAAAGTCAACTGAAGTAGAAGTGACTGCAGCAGGCCTACTCTTAGGTATGAATGGATCCAAACTAGTACAGTATTGTCATGTATTGAAAAACAGCAACATTTTTAGAATGGTTACTCTAAATTCCTTCAGCATAATAGGCAGAAGTATAAAGTATTCGGTGTGACAAATGAAACCTTATTTTCTACATATGTTGCTGAACAAAGAATATGATCAGGTAGCTGTGGAAGCACTTTTCATTTAAGATGTATTATTAGCCAAGTCAGTGTTCTAACAAAAACCAGAGGGAGCAGATCAAAACACTCCAAGCTATGAAAACTGGCTTTTCCTCTTTGCAGCGTTGCAGCTCCTCAAATAACAAAGTCAGTGATGATGGTGTCCCAGCTGAATTTTATAAAGCCCTAAAATATGATGTAATCAAATTATTGCATTGTATATGCCAGCAGATTTGTAAAACACAACAATGGCCACAGGATTGGAAAAGATCAGTATATGTTCCAATCCCAATAAAGGGTAATGCCAAAGAACGTTTGAACAATTGTGCTCATCCCACATGCTAGCAAGGTAATGCTCAATACAGGATAGACTTCAGCGTCACATGAAGAGAGAATTACCAGGTGTGCAGGCTGGGTTCCGAAGAGGCAGAGGAACTAGAGACCATGTTGCCAACATACGTTGGATCATGGAGAAAAATGAATTCTCAGAAACAAGTCTTCTGTTTCATTGACTACACCAAGGACTTTGACTGTGTGGACCACAACAAAATGTGGCAAGTAATTAAAGGGATGGGAATACCAGAACACCTTATATGCCTCATGAAAAATCTGTACATGAGTAAGAAGTAACAAATAAATAAAAGGAGTTAGATAAGGCTGCATTTTTTCACCCTGCTTATTCAACTTATACACAGAGCACATGATGCGCAATGCAGGGTTGGACGAATCACAAGTTGGGATCAAAATTGCTAGGAGAAACATCAGCGAGATACGCAGATAATACTACCCTAACAGCAGAAAGTGAGGAAGACCTAAAGAAGTTTCTGCTTAGGTTGAAAGAAGAAAGTGCAAAAGCTGGCTTGAGACTCAACATCAAGAAAACCAAGATAATGACAACAGGCCCTATCAGTCCCTGGAAAATAGATGGGGAAGAAGTAGAAGCAGTGACAGATTTTACTTTCTTCGGATCCAAGATCACTGCAGATGGTGATTGCAGCCATGAAATAAAAAGGCGACTGATGCTTGGAAGACAAGCTATGAGAAACCTAGGGAACATAGTGAAAAGTAGAGACATTATCTTGCAAACAAAAATTTGCATAGTGAAAGCAATGGTATTCCTGGTGGTAATGTATGGTTTTGAGAGCTGGACCATAAGGAAAGCTGAGCACAGAAGAATAGATGCCTTTGAAATGTGTTGGAAGAGAGTTTTGAGAGTCCCCTGGACAGTGAAGAGAACAAATAGGTTGATCCTAGAAGAAATCAACCCTGACTGTTCATTAGGTCAAATAGTAAAGATGAAGCTAAAGTACTTTGACATCAAATGAGAAGAGAGGATTCACTTGAGAAAGCCTTGATGCTGGGAAAGGTGGAGGGCAAAAGAAGGGGGCGGTCAAAAATGGGATGGCTAGATGGTATTGTAGACGCAATGGGCATAGAGCTGGGCAGGCTGAGGAAGATGGTAGAGGACAGAGGTGCTGGCAGGCAATGGTCCATAGGGTCACAAAGGGTTAGAATCAACTGTGAGACTGAACAACAAAAGCAGAGATGCAAGATGGGCCTAAAGCTGTGTCAGGATGGCTTTGGCATCTCAGAAAACAAAACAAAATAAAAAACACAGTAGCACTTTAAAGACTAACTGCTATATTTTTTTGTTAGCTTTTGTGGATCAAGTCCACTTCATCAGACAAAGAATGAAACTTACAGACTACACAGAAGTGGAGCAGATATGGGAACTAGACCCTGCTGCAAATCCAGATGTCAACTATGCCCCCACATTCGCTATGGAAACAGTATTACTGGACCCAATGGCACCGCACACAACATTAAAGGCAGTTTTACTTGTGCTTCTGCCAATGTGATTTATGCCATCTCTTGCCAGAAATTTCCATCCTGCTTTATGTAGGACAAACAGGACAATCTTTACGCAAAAGGATTAATGGACACAAATCAGATATCCGGATGGCAACACGGAGAAACCTGTCTCAAACCACTTCAATCTAACTGGACACTCTATCCAAGCCCTGAAAGTTGCAATTCTGGAACCGAATTACAAAACTAGGATTGAAAGGGAGACAGCAGAAATCAAATACATCCATCTGTTAGATACCCATCACAGGGGGCTAAATATTAGTGAAGGGTTTCTGGGACATTATCAAATTTGATACAGAGATTGCTATATGATTTTATATTACAACTTTCCTGCCAATTCTCTTTAGTAAAACAGAAAGAAACCAGGTACAGGTGTTTGTTTGTTTCCCCCCCTGACATGCAGGTCACAAGTTGATCAGATACCATAGTGGGGTTACTCAGCAACTTTGAGATTGAAAGGGAGTCATTCAGAGTTTATCTGAATAATCTATTGTTGCTAATGGCTGGGTGAAACTGCATTCTTGTGCCAAAAAATATAGCAGTTAGTCTTTAAAGTGCTACTGTGTTTTTATTTTATTTATTTTGTTTTGTTTTCTGAGATGCCTGAACCACAGACTAACACGGCTACTATTCCAAAAAATTCAAGGATGGCTTTGGGTATACTTTTCCTGAGCGTTGTAGAAAAGATTTATTCCCAGTGTCTTAAAGATCTAATTTAAGCGACTGTTTCTGTCTGAGAACTGATGTCACTTGTGTGTTGCCGATGTTTACCTAGATAGGTTTAGACTATTTTGCCACATGCAGTCCAGTTTTTCTAGCAGCCAGTCACTGGCTCATAAAAGTGGGAAATGAATGTATGGAGGCAGGAAAATTAAACAGTCCCTTTTGTCAACCTTGCCTAACCTGGTACAGTACTTTCCAGTTGTTTTGGATTTCAGTTCCCAAGAACCACAATCAACACAGCCAATATGCAGGAAAACAAGTTATATGTAGGCCAAGCATCTGGCAACTGTACCCAAGGCAGGAGGCTCCTTTCGTGTCCCCAAGTGCAGCCCTCGGGTATCGAAACCCGACCTTCCAGTCTCCTAGCCGAGCGTTTTAACCACTAAGCTGCCAGGGGTAATATAACTTGCAGTTGTTAAACTACTGTAATGTAACCAAAAGGTTGTGCGTTCGACCCTGATGGGGACCGAAATCGGTAAAAAATGAGCACCCAGCATGTTGGGGACAAAAATGCTAATCAACTTGGGAACCGTCCAGAGAATGCACTCAGCGTGTTGAGGCGGAACATAAGTGTAATAATTGCTTTGCTTTTTGCTTCAAAGCACGCAACGGAGCGCGGCAGGCCCGACCGCTTGTTCGGCCGAGTTGCAGCTGAGGCGACCGAGAGTAACTCCGCCCGCCGCGCCGCCCTTCTTCGGCCGGAGCCAGAGGAACTGAGCCGGCCGGGGCGCCACGTCTGCGGGCGGTGATGATGAGGGCGCCGCGGTGAAGGGGGGCGGAGTTGGCCTGAGCGGCGGGTAAGATGGCGGCCAGCATCCGCGAGAAGCAAACGGGTGAGTGGCTCGGGGTTTTCGCTTGGCGCCGGGGCCTTTGGCGAGGGCTTCTCCCTCAGGAGCCGTTACGCCGGACCTGCCTCAGCTGGAGGAGGGCCTGCGACGTCTTCCTTTTGGGAGGGATGGTGTCTGGCCTTCGCCCAGGGGGACTTGATTGAAGGGCCCCTTTTAAGTCCTCCGCCAGCGTCTCGGCTCCAGGCCTTTTTGGGTCCGTGAGGAAACGGTTTCCTTCGTCGTGAGGGACGGGCTAAGGAGGCGCCGTGTTGGAGTTTTTCATTCTCCCAAAGGATTGCCGGGCCGTCGTAGCTGCAGGGTTTCAACGTTTGCCTTCCGTCTGGCCTTCCTATCCTCGCTCCTTTCGTTCTTCCATTTGTTTTGTTTTGAAAGCCTACGAGTGATCCGCAGTTGCTTTGCCAGAGTATGGCTCAGTAAATAGGCACAAAAAGAAGTAGCCACAATCTTGAGAAAAAGGCGACTTCTCTTCCTTTCTTTTGCAGTGGCAGACCTGAGGGAGTTCAGTACACTGTCGTCCCAAAGAGAGAGAAAATAAATACAGTACTGTACAGTAATACCTCATATAACATTAGTATCGAATAACACTAAAATCGCATAACATTAAGGAATCTGGGGGGAAGAATTGCATCAGATAACATTAAGATCCTATGGGATGCATCACATAACAACCGCCAAAGCCTGTGTGGTTACAATGTATCTCTATGGATCCCATAGAGGATCAGATAACACTAAAAATCATATAACACCAAGACTTGTGGAACCAGGTTTTAGTGTTATATGAGGTTTTACTGTATTTCTTAATCTTAATACAGTACAGTACAGTAATACCTCATATAACATTAGTATCGAATAACACTAAAATCGCATAACATTAAGGAATCTGGGGGGAAGAATTGCATCAGATAACATTAAGATCCTATGGGATGCTTCAGATAACAACCGCTAAAAGCCTGTGTGGTTACAATAGTAAAACCTCATATAACACTAAAACCTGGTTCCACAAGTCTTGGTGTTATATGATTTTTAGTGTTATCTGATGCATGTTAAAATCCTATGGGATCCATAGAGATACATTGTAACCACACAGGCTTTAGCGGTTGTTATCTGAAGCATCCCATAGGATCTTAATGTTATCTGATGCAATTCTTCCCCCCAGATTCCTTAATGTTATGCGATTTTAGTGTTATTCGATACTAATGTTATATGAGGTATTACTGTATCTCTATGGATCCCATAGGATTTTAACATGCATCACATAACACTAAAAATCATATAACACCAAGACTTGTGGAACCAGGTTTTAGTGTTATATGAGGTTTTACTGTATTCTGAAATGCATTGTAATAATAATAATTTCGTGTCAGGAATTATTCTGGGCTGGAAGGATTTTTTGCTGGAGTAACTCCGCTCAGGGGGTGCCCAAATGAGGCTCATTTCATGGCCCCAAGATCTTTTCCCACCAAAGTGGTCCCTATTGATCTACTTGCAATTTCTTGCTTTCAAACTGCTAGGTTGGCAGGAGCTGGGACAGAGACGGTGGTCAAACCGTCATGCAGTACCCAGGTCGCAAACTGACAACTTGCCAGCCTTCCAGCTAACAAGGCGAGCTTCTTAACCACTGTGCCACCGCAGCCCTTAAATGCATTGTGAAGGTGGGTTTTGTTAAAACTGTCCAAGTGCTTATCCCAAGCAGTTGACAAAGTAGTGTTAGGAACTAAGGAATGAATTTGCCAAAGGTGGCTTCGTTTTGGCAGTTTAATGTCTGACCTAGACACAGAAGAGGAAATATCCACTTTTGACTTTGCAAACACCATAATAAAGGGAAAGCGTAAGGCTTATTTGGACCAACATTTATTTTTCCCATTATCACCTGGATTGAAAATATATCCTCTTGTTGGTATCGCTCCACGTAAAACAAGGAGAGAAGAAACAGCGGACGCGGAGAGAACTAAGCAAAAGAATGACCCTCGACAGCCTTTGAATGGATATGAGGGTCAAGTCCAGGAAGGGCTTTATGGCAAGAACAAACATTCTTGAGAGCATGCAAGAGCAAACCAAATTAAAAACTGGAGGAAGGAGCTCACTGGGCAAGGAACAACATTAAAGGAGGATATAGCTGAGAAACTCAACCTCCCCTACATCACTTGGAGGACACTGAATAGGCTGAGGGTTGGTGTCCCTAAATGCAAGAGCAGCATGCTCAAGTGGGCGCTGCTGTTAGACAACTACATACAGTGTGAATGTGGAGAGATACAAAATCTGGCTCATTTACTGGTCTGCCTGTTGCTACCAGAAACATGTACCAATGAAGACTTAATTTTGGTCAACGACAGAGCAAAGAAAGTAGCTTCATTTTGGCAGTCCAAAATTTGATCTGGACACGAAAGAAGAACCTGGATTGAAGACTTTGGGTACAGATTTATAGGGCTGCTACATTAACAGCAAGGAGCAAGATAGTGTGGGTAGTTGTGGCATGTTGAGGCTTGACTCAATGCTGACCATCCTAGTCATTCACTAGGGTGATCATTCACATTGAAATGGCTCTTACCAATATTGTAAAGTGGCTCAATAAGTGAGCCACTTTAGAATACAGTAATACCTCATATAACATTAGTATCGAATAACACTAAAATCGCATAACATTAAGGAATCTGGGGGGAAGAATTGCATCAGATAACATTAAGATCCTATGGGATGCTTCAGATAACAACCGCTAAAGCCTGTGTGGTTACAATGTATCTCTATGGATCCCATAGGATTTTAACATGCATCAGATAACACTAAAAATCATATAACACCAAGACTTGTGGAACCAGGTTTTAGTGTTATATGAGGTTTTACTGTATTGGTAAATTAATCACTTTCCCCTGCTTGCCAGAGGCTAGGGGAAGTGATTTTTTAAAAACTGTATATACAGACTATTTCTGATGCACAGTACTGCATCAGTTATAGAAAATACTTTTAGAAATTAGTTGCCTCATATTAAAGGGCTGATCAAGAAACTGCCCATAATCAAATCCACAGGGGTGGCTTTGGCTACAGGAAATCTCTCAGTTTTTATAACTGGTGTAGCACATCAGTTATATCTTTACACAATCCCTCCCCCCCCCAAACAAATTTACTTTCCCTGCCTTCTGCTGCACTGGGAAAGTTATTCACTTGGCAATATCCTGAAATGTTTGGCTTATTAGGCCACTTAGCAATATTGGGAAACCAAACTGGAAAGCTTGCTTTGGATCAATTTCAGCAATCACAAATGAAAACAAACTGACTTATATATGCACCAGAAAAGTAGAAGCCATTTGACAGAGACATTGATACAGTATCTTTAAGAATACACCAGTTGATCTCTGCAGTGCTTCGAACAGTAGGCTAAACAGCTTATGTAAGTCAACTTCTTAGTCATACTTGGAGTAGATCTACTGATCTATGAGATTTATTGATCTAGAGCTAGATAGTCATTGTAGTTTGGGACATTTTCCTGTATAATTTAAATGGCTCTTGTGTTACAAACCAAGGGGTTTTTTTTAGCTTCCTTACAATCCTTTACTATTGTCAAAGGAACTGCCAGTTATACCTAGTCTGTGATACAGTATATCACAAAGACTTATAGTTGCCAAACCTTTGTACAAAATTGTATGCCTTATAAAAAATACCTTTTATAGAACAATTTCTACACACAATCTTGATGTTAAGTATGTTGTTGTTTGGAATGGTGTCTGAAAGCAGAAATGAGCTTAAATCCCATTCTTTTTGCCATGCTTATTGCAGTTAGTTGCCTTCATCTCACAGAGAAAAATCAGCAACCATTCAGACCTTTTGTGTGTGTGAATAAACTTTGTCTTCAAACACATCACCTTAGACCAGGAGTTGCCAACCTTTTAAAGTTGGGGACCAGCTCATGCTCACTCAGACAGTTGAAGGAGACAGACTGGTCACACACACACCCCCCGCTGTTTACAGCTGCCATAAATGAGTCCACAGCTGATTCCAGCGGCAGCGACTGGAGCAAGGCCAAGGGCCAGATTATTTGGTGCTATGGGCCAGATCCAGCCTGCGGGCCATAGGTTACCCATCCCTGCCTTACACTAACTTATACTTAATTAATGTTACTATTTTTTACTCTCTTAAGTCAGATATTTTTTGCATCTTTTCAGTACTGTATTTTAATCATTTGGTACCATTTGTAAACTTACCTGCTGCAGTGCTAATTTCCATTGTAGATCATTAATTATTACATAAGAAAGTGAAAATCCTAGGAAACACCTTTGGAAGGTCAAATTCTTACTGTATCTGATTGTGAAATCTCAATTTATTCATAGTCCCAGCTTTCAGTCTCTATAATCAGTTACCAGTTATCCTTATTGCTTATCCGATGACTGCTGAATTTCTTCAGAAGCCTTCTTTGTGGACTATGTTCCAGAATATAATAACCATAGATATCAACCCTACTCATATTTGGGCATTCTATAAAATAGTTGTTGTAATCTAGAAGATAACATAGGGCCACTTCCACAGCCTCATCATCCTCCACCACCCTATACATTTATTAAGAGAAAGTTGCTGTCCTGTATTTGTATAAGTTTCTCTGGTGATTAAGAATCCTATACTGTACTGTATAAGGTTTCAAATCACAGGGTAACCTGCACACATACAGCAAACTCCCCTTTATATAGATTTTATATTGCACATGGAAAACAAGAGCAGGGGGGGATAGTTGAATTACACACAAGTTTGGGGGAACTGCTAATGAATTTTAAAAGACTCTTCAATGGTTCAAATGAGGCATACACTTTCCTTTATAGAAACTTTTCTCATTCCTTCTTAGAAAGATTTGTTACTACATATTTTAAAACGTTTAAATTTAATTTTCTTTTTGTTGTTCCTCTACTTCTAGAGGTTGGATGTCGTCATGGCTGTTTTCTAGTGGCTTTAAATAGTGATTCGTATTGCAACCAAATCCATCTCCCAAGTTCTTTAGCAAATAACTTCTTTCTTTTCTATACTTAACTTACACCTTCAATGATCAACTATAAGAATTTATTCTGACATATCAGAGAGTAAATAAAACAAAACTGGTTATTTCTCATGTGACCTAAATATTTTATGTTTTTAACAAGTTTTATGCTTTCTTGGCCGTATTTTGTTCACTTTAGTGCCGCTTCATTGGCCATTCTTTTCCTGTGATAAATTCACACTTCAAATATCTGTTGCATTGTTGCTTATATTAAAGTACGTGATTCCCTGTCATACAGTAGAACATGTGATTTGAACATATCAGAGCATAATTACTTAGGACTGCTCCATCCAAAGCTGCTACACCGGCTTAGATCATGTCCAGCCTCTGATAAGAGGCAAAAGAGAAGAAGACAATAACAGCCCTGGTCTTCAGTCAGTGTAGATATGCATATGTTGTCAGCAAAGGAGCTCTGCTGCATGTGTATACCAGGGTTTCTTGACATTTTCGCGCCACAGGCTGGACCACGCCCCCTCACACAGCTGAGCAGGCTGGACACGTGGTTCACCCTGCCATAAACACTGCTATAAAACATGTCTGTGGCTGTCATAAATGTGTTTACAACAGCTGTGGATGCATTTTTGGGCTGTTTTCATCACTTCTGCTGCTTATGGTGATGACAGTGGGAGCAAGAGTGGCACATTTTCGTCTGTTTTTGCCACTTCCACCAGTGGCGGGAGTGAGGGTGATGGGCCACATGAAATGGTGCCACAGGCCGTAAGTTGCGAACCCCTGGTGTATGCTGATAAATAATATTTAAGCCAATTACATTTTAAAATAATTATTTTGATATGGACACATAGACATCCAGACATCATACCATAAGCTGGTGTCCTCTTTACATTTTACTAGACCTCTGCAGGATTCTGTTTTTGTGCAGATTAAATCACAAATGTAAGGCACATTCTGATTTTACATTTATTAAAAATTTGCTTTGGTTTCTGAGGCTGATAATTTATTCAGTATTTGTGGTTCAAGTTCCAGCCATGGAAGCTGGTACAACAAATTGACAAGGTACCTGATTGTGTGACTGGGCCAAGCAATCAGGCTTATGGCCATGAGTAACTAACACCAGTTTTCCGAGCAACACGGCAGCTTCTACAACCAAAACTCCAAGTGCATAGCTATTAGAACTGTGCAAAATTGGGTTTTAGAATTACAGCTCCCAGAATTTCCCCAGGCTACCTGTAGATCTATAAAACAAATAATCAGAATGTCCCCTGCATTTGCCATATATTTTGTGATATTTTAAATAATCAACAGCACAGTTTAAAAAGCTATTTAAGTTCTTTATTACTGTTGTGAAAGAAAATCTAAAAGTATAATAATAATAGAAATATTTTCTTTTCAGCTGCTTTGAAGCGTATGTTGAACTTTAATGTGCCACCTGTGAAAAACAGTACAAGTGAACCAGTATGGAAGGTAAGTCAATCTATACATCTGTTTTTACAGAAACAATTATTAATAGTTCCAAATGAATTTCTTGCCATTTTTTTTTTAAAGTCCAGCACTTCTGTTAGATGTTAGGTAATTTAAATCAGTTGCTGGTAGTAAAAAAGAAGGGAAATGGAGAGAATAAAGAGGAAATCAGTAGAATGAAATGTGCTATCTCCTAGGGAAAGAAGTAAACATATCTAAGTGGGTAGGAAAAATTGCTGTGATTAGCAATTGAAAGTGGTCTGAGATTGTGGTGTGGGATTTATGCTGGAATGCATTCTTCTCATGGCTGAAGAAAATATGTTTGCAAAAGTGTTCTAATATAGATCTGTTTTCCTATTAATGCATTCCTGTTTTTTCTTTTTAATTGGCTTTTGCACAAATGTGTTCTTTCATTCCCACCTCTATTTTTTTGTACCTGTATTGAAATACTTGTTTATAAAATGCCATAGATTTTAAACACCATCCTGCCACATTAGTCTTCAGAGGTTTTTCCTAATTATTAAAAGAGCTATGGCATTTCAAAATATATGGTCCAGATTCCAGTTGGTTTGTTATTCTAGCATAAGTACAATGGCAGAAAGATAAATTAGCATTTGTTAATGAGTTGCAGCTTGTGTGCCTTATTGTATACAAACTCTTTCTTTATATTAGAGTACTGCATGACTTAAAATAAGAATGTACAGTATATGAAATGTAGATAAAATTGAAAACAAATTAAAACGTTAAAACGATTATACTGTACTATTGTTGACCAGAAGTGGTTTCCTTCAGTAGCATTATCCTAGGCTATTTCCAAGATCTTCTTTTGAGCACAGTAGATTTAAATTGCATGCACATGAATGCTGCATTGATTGAATACCAATTCATGCAACTGATATGCAAAAAGGGATACAAATGGTAACTTTTTAACTAGTAGCAGTGTGCCATTGCAGTTTAAACCATTGTACTTGCAGCAATGTAACTAACCAGTAGGATTCTGGGCAGGGATGTAATTCGATTTCCTTCAGATTAGAAAATGCCAATTAAGACAATCCTAAACATATTGAAGAACCCAGGTATCAAAAGTCTCTATGACATTCAGCAGTTGGGAAAGAGGTCTTGCTGACGATGAGGGGGAAATTGCAATTTCATTGTCTTTATTTCCCAGCCTTTTCCGCAGGGGTGTCTTTTACTTTAGTACATTCCTCCCCTTTGATATCTGTGTCATATTTCCCATTTGTGAGGTTGGCATGGCTCTCCTGAGCATATCTTGGTGCTTAAAAAGCTGCACATCCATAGTCTCTCAGCATTTCTTTTGCAGTCGTGAAGCCTGCATTTCCCTCAGTATCAGAGGACCAGCTGGTGAGATTACCTCCTTGAAGAATACAAGGTTGAGTCCCTTCTCCCTCTATCCTTCAAAGACATCATCAGGTCAGTCCTATGGCCCTGGAACATTGTCCCAGGAGCCATAGGTTTGTAACCAAAATTAATTTTTAATAACTACAAAGCTCAAGAACAGAAATGTGCTGCACAACTTCTATTCAACCATAACTAAAATAAATAATGTCTTTAGAGTACAGTAATACCTCAGATAACGTTTACCTCGGATAACGCTAAAATCGCATAACGTTAAGTAATCTGGGGAGGAGAATTGGACTGAATAACGTTAAGGTCCTATGGGATGGATCGGATAACAACCACTAAAGCCTGTGCAGTTACAATGTATCTCAATGGAGCTGTAACGTTATCCAATCCATCCCATAGGATTTTAACATGCATCGGATAACACTAAAAATCGGATAACACCAAGACTTGTAGAACCAAGTCTTAGCGTTATCCGAGGTATTACTGTAATAGGATTTAATGGAAGGGTACTTTTCAGAAGGGTTAAATCCAGTTATTAATCCCATTTAGAGTAGACCAGCTGAATCAGTGGGACTTAAATAAGTCTCATTCATTAAATGGATCTGGTTTAGCAGAGACTAATAGAGTTAGAACAAAGTTTTGTAAACCTGTAACCCTAGTTTGTATGCTAATAAGCTTTTTTTGTGTTACAGGTTCTCATTTACGACAGATTTGGCCAAGATATAATATCTCCATTGTTGTCAGTGAAAGAGTTAAGAGACATGGGCATTACTCTGCATCTGTATGTGTATACAGTATATATATATTTATAATGGTTATTTGACCTCATTGAAAAATATTTGTGCAGTTTAATAGTCAAGAGGCATCAGTTGTGTGTGTGACTGATCAGTAGGGGAAATTGAAGGATGCAGGTTGTTCTCAGAGTTAAATTCTCTTTTATAATAAACACACAAAGATCTGATATGCCTAAAAATTCCTGTGTCCACAAAAAGCAATATGAGTTTGAATCTACTGTATTATGTAAATTACAAAGTTTAAAGATTACAAAAAGAAAAAACCTGGGAACTGTATTTTAATAATTCATTTATTTTCATCTCATATCATCAGAGATACCTTTAAACACTTTCATCAACAAACCCCCCCCCCCAATTTGAGATCAATTGTGCAAGCTGTATGTAGGTACATCATGATACTCTCCAATGATACTGTGTTTATTTTTAACCACATTTAATGTAAGGCACTGTTTAAATTTGATTCAGAAAACTAGGGAGGGAACAGAGGGAAATACTGTACCTGCATTTACAAATTATGTAGAAGATGCCTTGTATCCTGTTGAATGCTAGCAAGTCACCTCTTACTGACCCTCTTAGTGAATGGCTTCTGAAACATCTTCTCACCACCTGCCCTGCTTAATTCTTGCACACTCAAGATGGTGGTTCCCTTATGGAGTAAATCCATCTTGTATTTAGTGATCCTCTTTTCCTGCTCCCTTCAACTTTTTAGCAGTCTTGCATTCTAGTCCAGTGGCTCAGTGGTTAAGATGCTGACTGGAAGGTGGCAGATCAGCAGTTCAATACCTAAGTACACTAGTACCTTGGATAACGTTATGACTTGGTTCCACAAATCATAACATCATCCGATTTTTAACGTGCAATGCATTGATCGCATAACGTTAAAAAAAAAGCCCTGTTCCCTTTCCGAAGACGGAAGGGAATGGGGGGCAATCGGGTTTGCTTGAGGAGGGAATGCGCATTTCCTCCCCAAGCATAACTGGTGGTCACAGCGTGGGATTGCTTTTTGCTGGCATTGGCGCTGGGGTTTGGGGGAAGAATGTGCGCACACAGCAGTTCTTTCCCCCAACCCCAGGGCTGATCCCATGCTGGCATCGGTGCTGGGGTTGGGGGAAAGAACACACACACGGCAGTTCTTCCCCCCAACCCCAGGCCTGATCCCATGCTGGCATCGGCGCTGAGGTTGAGGGGAAAAACGCACGTGCATGGCAGTTCTTTCCTCCAACCCCAGGGCCAATCCCATGCTGGCATGGCGCTGGGGTTTGGGGAAAAGAATGGGCTTAGTGATCAAGGCTTGGGAGGGGAGGGTTCTGAAAAGAAGCTGGGGACCCTTTTCCTAGCCTCTCTTCAGATCATACCACCTCCCAGCCTGGATGGCTAAGCCCCTTAGCAATCCAGGTGGTGTGTGTGTGTGTGTGTGTTTCTGAAAAGAAACTGGGAAAAGTTTTTCCCAGCCTCTGTTCAGAAACCTCCGCCTGGATCGCTAAGGGGCTTAGTGAGCTGGCATCGGCGCTGGGGTTGGGGGAAAGAATGCACACGCACAGCAGTTCTTTCACCCAACCCCACGGCTGATCCCATTCATTTTATTTTGTCATACTTCTATGCAGCCCTCCTCACGAATGACTCCGGGCAACCAATAAAACACAATGAACAATACAATCCCACAATAAAAAACCCACCCATCACACAAAATAGTAACAAGTTAAAAAAATTTAAAAAATAAAAGATTAAAAGAGGCGAAGATTAAAAGATACAGCTAAAAACACAGGGGGCGGGGTGATGGGGAGTGTTTCTGAAAAGTTCAGGGGCTTAGTGATCCAGGGGGGTGCGTTCTGAAGAGGCTGGGGACCCTTTTCCCAGCCTTTCTTCAGAAGCCCCCACACCTGGATGGCTAAGCCCCTTGGCCATCCAGGCAGCTGGTGGGGGGGGGGTTGTTTCTGAAAAGAAACTGAGGAAACTACCCAGCCTCTCTTCAGAAACCTAGCCTTTCTTCAGAACCCTTTCCCCCACCTGGATAGCTAACCCAGTTAGCAATCCGGAGAACAATGTCGGGAAATTTGAGGGAAACTTTTGCACTGCACAATGTTAAGATAACGTTGTGCAATGCAAAAGTTTTCCTCAAATTTCCCGAAGCTAAAGTACTTTGGACATCAAATGAGAAAAGAGGATTCACTTGAGAAAGCCTTAATGCTGGGAAAAGTGGAGGGCAAAAGAAAAAGGGGGCGGCCAAAAATGAGATGGCTAGATGGTATTGTAGATACAATGGGTATAGAACTGAGCAAGTTGAGGAGGATGGTGGAGGACAGAGGTGCCTGGCGGACAGTGGTCCATGGGGTTGCAAAGGGTCAGAATCGACTGTGCAACTGAACAACAACCAAAATAAAATCTGGTGTTAACGTTGTGCGATGCACAAGTTAACTGAGGTATTACTGCACTGCACGATGGAATGAGCTCCCCTCTCCATCCTAGCTCCTGCCAACCTAGCAGTTTGAAAGTAAGACATTGCAAGTCAATAAATAGGGACTACTTTGGTGGGAAGGTAAACCGCATTCTGTGCATTCCAGTGTCTAGTCAAGCCTGGCACATGTCCACCAAAACATCTTGGCTATAAACAGAGATTAGCACTGAACTCTAGAATTGGGTACAAAGTGGCTTTCGAGCAAGAGTAACCTTTACCTAACCTAGTCCTTAATTAAGGACTTAATTAACTCGAAAGTAAGCTTGTCTTAGCAGTTAAGAGACTGAACATGATGACTGGAAGGTCGACAGGTTAGCAGTTCAAGACCCAAGTACTGCATGATTGAGTGATCTTCCGTCTGTGTCCCATCTCCTGCCAAACAAGCATTTCCAAAGCAAGAAATTGCAAGTAGATAAATAGGGATCACTTTGGTGGGAAGGTAAACAGCGTTGCGTGCACACCAGTGTTTAGTCATGCTTGCCACATGTCCACAGAAACGTCTGTAGATGCAGACAGCACTGGCTCTTTGCCTATAAATGGATATGAGCCAGTGGTGGGATGTCAAAAATTTTACTACCCCACCGTGATGTCATCCCAGTGTGGGCGGAGCTAACGTCATGGGCAGGGCCAAATAAAAAATAAAAAAATAAAAATAAGCACGCACACACAAACACACACCTCAACCTACCCACTCACCCACCCACAACACAAACCTGTAAATAAATAAAAAATAAAAATTACATTAACATGCACCCACCCACCCAAACACCCACCCCAAACATAAATCAACCCACCCACCCCAAACCCGTCACTTACCTGTTAGTACAAGTGCCTGGGCAGCACCATGTTGCAAGATGGATATGGTCATTGTACCAGTTCTCTAGGATAATATGCCTTAATGTAAATTTAAAAGAGCTGTACCTCCTTGAGGGTTCTCCAATTGGAACAGCAATTGGAACAGCACAGGTGTAGCTTATTGATGAGGTAACTCCAAGACTTTGCTTAAAAATCCCAAGCCAGGCCGTCCACCAGGCTTTTTTAGAACTGTGGTAGTACATCAATATAGGTAAAGGTATTAAATACACATTAAAATACACACAGACACACCACATTCAAAGGAGAGTCACTTACCCCGGGGAACAGGCTATAGGGAGCTTCAGGCTAGCAGCTTCTCTTCCTCCTCCCCGCTTGGGAGGATAGCAAGGAGGCCGTCCATACGCACCAAGCAGTGTAGGTGTGCATGCACACCAAGTGCTTGGCGCACAAGCACTGTAGGGGAACCAGTGAAAAGGTAAGCCCCGAAGGTGGTTCCTTCCAAAAGCTGCTACCGGTTCTCCGGGACACTGAGAAAAGTTACTACCGGTTCTGGTGCGGACCTGTTACATCCCATCACTGATATGAGCACTGAACCCTAGAGTCAGATACGACTGGCTTTCAAACAAGGGTGACCTTTACTTAAGCTTATTTTTGGTCAGTGATGTAGAGAGATCCAAGTAAGTGTGTATAGGATTGAAGCCAAAGTAGGTCAATTAAGTCTAATGTTATTTCCATCTAGAGTAGACCTCTGAAGTGATTAGGACTCATTACTTACTACTTATGTAACTCTTCTTAATTGCAACAGTCTTCCTGCTGCAGTGGAGACCAGCAGAAATTTAGCCTTTTGTGTTTTTAGATTTTTTTTGTTCCTTTATTTAAAGGTAGCAAAGCTAAATTTGGTTTTTTTCCCCCCCTAGTCTTCTGCATTCAGATCGAGATCCTATTCCAGATGTCCCATCAATATATTTTATAATGCCAACAGAGGAAAATATTGACAGGCTCTGTCAGGTAGTTTTAACTTTTTACAATGTTTCCTGCAAGAATCAACAGCTAATTTTACAAACTAGAATAATCTGTCATGTGTGCGTGTTCATGGACATCTCCCCTTTCCCTTAACAGCCTGGTTTAATTTCTGAAAATAAAGAAAACATCTGTGCTGAATTCTGGCACCTGTAGGTTTGTTTGTTTTTTCTATAAAAGCCTGACACTGATATACCAATATTATTTAAATGGCTTTTTTTCACATTAGAAAAATATCTTCCATTATCTTCAGCGACGTGCTTTTTGCTTTTCAGGCTAAGTTAACATCACCCAATGCTTGTTATAAACTTTTTAATTTAATTAAACTTTTGAAGCAATTTCATAGTAACATTTCCAAATCAGACATTCTTATTTGAGTGATTTGTATAAACACATGCAAGTGGAAATGGTTCACTGTCCTAGTGGAGACTATTGGGTCTCACCAGCTTTGAGAAGAAGGCTGTGAATACATTGGCTTTAGCCTGAACTTTATAAGAGTTGTCCAAGAGGCTGAATTTTGGGAAATAAAATGTAGCACTTTGGACAGTTTCTGTGAAGTATAAATTAAAACCTACAGTGGATACATAACCCTCAACGTTGGAATTGCCAGCTGTCACTGCACTGTGACCCATCTATACATCTGTACAGAACTCTGTGAAGGAAGTTAATAGATTCTATTTGTATGGACAATCAAGCTCAATGGATTAAATCTTTTCCTATCAAAACACACTATTGTATATGTATTAAGAAAGTTTACAATGGCTTAGCTGACACCTGCAGGTAACAGAAAGACACTGCAGTCCTCACTCTTACCTCTCTTAAAGGAAACACCAGACTAAGCTCTAGGACAGGGGTAGCCAAACTACAGCCCAAAGACTGGATCTGGCCCCTGATGCCAGTCCATCCAGACCACATCACCCTCGTTGCTCATGATAGTGGGAGTAAAACATGCCTGTATGGGAGTGATGATGGTGGCATGGGCCAGATGAATTGGCATCGTGGCCGGATCTAGCCAGTGGGCCATAGTTTGGGCACTTCTGTTCTAGGAAAATCAAGTTCAAAATGGAAACAGTGCCACTTAAGGCTAATTGAAAAACTAAAAATGTATGAAAATAAACTGAACAGGGAACTTTACTGAGAGAGAGCATTAAATGCAAATTACATATTATGTAATTCTTAGGTGTAGATAATAGGGTAAAATTAATAAGGGAATTTAATATTCTAGAATGTATTTTGGACTATTGTATATTTTACCTAGAAGATGTCTTCTTATAGATATAGAAACATACTGTCTATGATCCAGTAAAAAACATAAATTATCCCAGCCCGTACTTATAAAAAAGGAGTTGAAGATTTTGTATCCCAAATAGGTTTTTGGTTTCCACATTCCAAGCTTCCACATTACACAGAGTCTGTCTCCTGTGAGATTCCAAAGCATTGTTATTGACCTAATGTTTCATATAAGGCACTTCCAAAACGTTTTATCTATGTTGGTATTTGTAGAGATACCACAATTTTCTAATGAATATGTTCATATATTGACGCCTGTTGAGGTAACAAACAATATGCTTGGCAGCATCTTGCACAGAAAAAAAGCATAGTTGAGCAGAATGCTTAAGAGATTCATGGGAAACTGTTGTCTGTTTACGTTAGGCAATAAACTGGGATACCCTACTCTAGAGTTTTTATCAATTTCCTTTCCTAGTCATCTGTATATTGGTTCCTTTTGGCATGGTGGCAACATGCTCAACTGGGTCCTATGCCAAAACGAAGTGTTGGATATGGTGGGATTTTGAGGCATCTCATAATGTTTTTGTGCATGTGTAAGTGCATGGCCCGGAGTAACTCCAAAGCTTAGTTTGTGATTCTGTATAATGTAAGAAATAAGGATAGGAGTTTGCATGAATATTTCTTGTGAAAATAAACCATCATATTGAACATAACACTTAAGATATTAGGAACATAATCATCTGTCAAGGTTTGCCTGGGCATAATGTTGTAGAGCATCTTTCATGAGCCATTAAGAATTAGCAATACTATGTTATATTTAATGCATATCAGAGAATAAACAAACCAAAACTGCTGTAGAATTTGAAGACTAGCTGTTATATTTTAATGTTAGCATTAAATGGTTGGTCCACGAAAGCTAACATTAAAATATAACAGTCTTCAGAGTGTTACACATTTTTCTTTTCTTTTGTTTATTCTCTGATATGCTTGAAACACAGACTAATAAGGCTATTATTACAAAAAAGTCAAATATGAAGGGCATTATATTTATTTAATGCTTTCACGTAATGCATTCTTATTACTATCTTTTTTTCAGGATCTTAGAAATCAACTCTATGAATGTTATTATTTAAATTTTATTTCTGCCATTTCAAGAAGTAAACTGGAAGATATTGCAAATGCTGCTTTGGGTGCAAGTGCAGTAACACAAGTAGCAAAGGTACAGTGTATTACTACAGCTATGTTGCTCTAGGTGTCTGTATTCTCTGCAAATTAATATCGAGAGTAATGGATTGTAAATTATTAAAGAACATAAATTTGAAGCACATTAATCTGTGTTCAAAGGCTATGCACATTCAGCAAAATTCTGAAACTGTTCTAAAAAAAGCAGGTTCCAAGATACTGTATATAATCTGTGTAGTACTTTGGTAGCTGTTTAACATATAACTTCAAGAAGTAATTGCTAGACTTGTCAACTTAAAACTTATAGTTGATGGTCAACTTCATAACAATCGACAGTCTCCTATCTTTCAAAATTCTTTAATTAACCCACTGTCCACTGGAAAATCAGAATTCTTACTTACGTTAGTACAAATTAAGGATTTATAATCAGGCTACACCTATTAATCACTACTGTGCTCTGCTGTTTGTATTTTTGAGAATAAAAACCAGGTGTAATAAGTTTTTAACACACTTCATTTTTCATAGAGAGCTGCCTTTCAGACCACTAGTTCATCTAACCCAGCAGACAGTAGTTCTCAGTAGTTTTTCCGGCCCAGCCTGGGGATAGCAAAAGCATTAACATCCTTCCTGGAAGCATCTAATATGGAAAGTAGATGCTTTAGCCTTGAGCTGAAGCTTTCCCAATAATAAATTATTATTTGTGACTTACATTGTAATACAGTACAAAGAAATAAAGATTACACAAAGTAGTATGTTATTTAGGTGACTTTTACTGCAACATTAACAGCAAGAGGCATTTTAACCCAGGTATGTCTCCCATAATTACATGTATTCTTTTCTTTTGCAATGCCTTTACAACGGCTTCAAAGATGGTGACCATTTGGTTTCTCAAATGTCCTTGGAAGGGCAGGGGTCCACATGAAATGGTGCCATGGGCCAGAACTTGCCCACAGGCCTTAGGTTGGGAACCCCTGGCCTAAAGATTCCATCTGAGAGCATTGGATCCATTCTGGGGGGCCTCCTTCACTGTGACGTTGGAGTTCAGCTGCTCATTTCAAAAATGCATCTCGGTATGAATAAATACAGACGGTGTGATAGAATATAGTTTGAACATTTCTTTGCTGTGTACCAAGTGCACTGTGAATGTATGTCTGATTTCACACAGTAAGCATTATTCCACTCTGTAGCCATTAATGAGCAAGAACTCTATACCTGGGTGCTTTCCTTCTGGCCTTAATAAATATTAGAAAGGTGTTTTACAACTGATTTAAGTGGATATACAGGATTAATTTTTATTTTGTTCTTTTAGTGTTTTTAGTGTTGTATTATATGCCGGTTGTGCTCTGCCTTGAGTCCCCTGTGCAAGTAGGGCAGAATATAAATTTGATTAATAAATAAATAAATAAATAATAAAAATAAGATACGTTGAAGCTAATTGGGAGGTTACTTGAGATCTTAGTTTTGTAATTGTATCATTGTATGATAATATGCATAAGTCTTCCTACAGTTTTATCCCTTAATAGTTTTGTTTTAATGGGGTTGCAGTGCCTTAGTGGTTAAGACACTGAACTTGACGGATGATTGGAAGGTTGGCAGGTCAACAGTTCTAGACTGCAGTGCTGCATGACAGAAGATTTCCCATCTCTGTCCCAGCTCCTGCCAACCTAGCAGTTTGAAAGCAAGAAATTGCAAGTTGATAAATAGGTACCACTTTGGTGGGAAGGTAACAGCATTCCATGCCCTTTGGTGTCTAGTCATGCCTGCCATATGACCACAGAAACATCTGCAGACACAGATAGCACTGGCTCTTTAGCTGTAAATGGAGATTGAGTACTGCACTCTAGAGTCGAATAACTGGCTTTCAAGGAAGGGTAACCTAGTTTTGTCTTAGTGGAAAGCATTTTTGCTTCCATAATCTGGGGCATCCAGTTTTTCCAAATTCCATCTACTACTGGACTGGAATCGCATTCTTATTTTTCGGAAGAACACCAAATCCTCAAAAGAACACTTTTAGGGGAGAGTGGGCCAAGTAGCTTAAGAGAGATGCTAGATATCAAATTCTCCAATTGATAGATGTGAAAATTATTTCCACAGAGATAAAACTATCACTGAGACAGTTCCTTGTAACTTAGATCTAAACTAATCACAGTCATGTATTATTCATAGTAATAATCCCTTTGTCTTGATGTATAGGTTTTTGACCAATATCTCAATTTCATAACTTTGGAAGATGATATGTTTGTACTATGCAATCAAAATAAGGAGCTTGTTTCATATCGTGGTAGGTGGCTTTTTCTAAGAACATTTATTTAATGGCTAGCATTGCAGGTTAACATTTAATTGGTTTTTAAATGATTTTAAATCCATTATTAATCTCAGACTGCATTCCTTTTCTGGATGAGGAAATTTTGGGGTTGCTGCTGGATCCAGCATTGTGACAAATTCTTGTGGCTTTCTTGGCCCAAAGTACCTTTGTCTCTTCAGCTAGTATGCCAGCTGCACTTCTAAGAAAGAATGAATTTGGCCACAATGATTCATGTATGTGTTGTCAGCTAATCTTTCTCACACTAGGTCATACGAAAGGAACTCCAGAACGAACTCACCAAAAGGTGCCTTCATTTTGACAGTTTCATGTCTGGCCTAGACACAGAAGAAAAAGAAGATTAACTTATAATAGAATTCTACTTGAGGCTACTCTTGAAAAGTTTTTGGGAAGCTGTATTAATACAAATATTTTTCTGCGACCAGACTTTTCACAGGTGTGCACTTCAGAGGCCATACCACCGATGCTGAGACAATTTCACTTTCTTATACATACGAATAGATGAATACTGCTGTACAATACAGAAGGGGCAATTGTGACCTTCCAAAAAAATTTTTTGCTTACTGCTCTAGTCAACCCTAGCCAGCATAGTCAATGGTAGTGCAAAACATCTGGCCACCAACATTTGCCCACCACTCATATATGTAATATTATATAATTAATTCTGTGTGCATCCAAATTTTCAAATATTAGTCTATATTAGACTTACACTTGCAAAATTTGCCACTAGTCAATTTGATTACTTACCTGTGTTTATTACTGAAGTGATAATTAATCGTTGAGAGTAGTTTATGACAGCAAGATTGCAATCTGGTCCCTGGGAAGGGTGTACAGAACTGTAGAATGTTTTGGATAATTCCTTCCAAGGTTAGAGAAAGAAATACAGTATAGCAAACCTTTTCTACCTGTCACAAATGCTTTTTTACCTTATCCTGTGTAATATTAGTTGAGGTGAAAATTACACTTTCAGTGAACATGTCAGGGGACATTTTGGATCCAGAGTGTTCTGATTTACATGATGTGCACCAAGAATGGGATAAAATTCATTGCAGTCTTAGAAATCACATAATTTCCTTCCCACTGCATTTAATGGGAAGAAAAGCAGAACTGTAAAAAAAAGTAGGAAGAAATGAGAAAGGGAAACAAATTTTATCCCCTGTTAGCTTGCCTGCCTGAATGACCTTTGGAATAAGACATTTCATCTGCTTTTACATCTTCTCTTATTCAATGATAGAATTGCTCCTCTAGGTACTCAGTATTTACTTCAATCCAGTGACAATAACTCAATAGAAATCAGAATTTTAAATGTATGTTTAGCATTAGAACAAGAAATATACCGTATTTGCTGGTGTATAAAACCCTCCTTTTCCCTTTAAAATATATTAGAAAAATGGAGTGTGTCTTGTACTGTATATAGTGGGCTATTTTGGTAATAACAGGGTGCACCTTATCTTATATGCCGGCAAATACAGTAAGTGAAGTTGCTGAAATTATTGTTTTAGACTTAACTATATTCAGAGTTATTTATCTAAAATGGAATGCTTGGAATTAATCCTATATAGTATATGATTTATCATAGCATAAATTGTTTTCCTTTTTTGATATAGCCATTAACAGACCAGACATAACTGACACAGAAGTAGAGACTATTATGGACACAATTGTTGACAGTCTTTTCTGTTTTTTTGTTACACTTGGTAAGTATGTAAATACTACACTTCTTTAAGAAAAACTTTGTCTGAAAACTGAAAATAAATTAGAACATTTAAAACATTTGGACAACAATGCCTTTTTAGATAATACTGGACTACAGCTCCTACACTCCTAACTACCATAGAAGATTGAAAGGGATCATGGGGATTGTAATATGAGAACATCCAGCGTTGCTTAGCCCTGCTCTAAAATAATTCAAAATACAGTAATACCTCATATAACATTAGTATCGAATAACACTAAAATCGCATAACATTAAGGAATCTGGGGGGAAGAATTGCATCAGATAACATTAAGATCCTATGGGATGCTTCAGATAACAACCGCTAAAGCCTGTGTGGTTACAATGTATCTCTATGGATCCCATAGAGGATCAGATAACACTAAAAATCATATAACACCAAGACTTGTGGAACCAGGTTTTAGTGTTATATGACGTTTTACTGTAATAAGATTCAGAAGAATCTTTCCTACTTTAGCTTACTTGATTGCCATGTTCTTAATAGTCTGTCATAAGGTGTAGTGTTTTAACATGTGATTTCAAAAATGTATCTCTGTAACATCGCTGTGGTATATGTAGCAAAGATACTTTAATGTATTGCTTTTTAAAGCTATGCATTTAGAAAAAAATTAAAACAACCCTGTTAGAAAATTGGAAAATTATATGAAGTAGTTTGGATAGTGACTATCTAATGCGTCATGGACATCACAGAGATATTTAAATAAGATAGGACCTTTTTTTATTTTAAATGTAGTTTGCAGACACAGACAACACTGATTCTTTGGCTATAAACAGAGACGAGCACTGAACCTTAGAGTCAGATACAACTGGCTTTTGAGCAAGGGTGACCTTTATGTAACCAATGTATATCCTTAATAAAAATGCACAGTAGTAAAAATATAATGTTTTCCCACCTTAAAAAGAATGTGTGTTAGTTTTTATAACAGCAAATTTACCAAACATGTAATGTTATTTTTAACAGGGGCTATTCCAATAATCAGGTGTTCAAGAGGAACAGCAGCAGAAATGGTGGCAGTGGTGAGTTCTGAAACGTAGTTGAGTTAATTGTTAAAATAAATGTGGTAGTAGAAATTAGAAGGGAAACAATTGCAGTATATATATCTCAAACCAAAGGTTATTTTCTTCTATCCATCTTATTTGTGCATATCTTAGAAAGTAATGTCTTTGAAAGCACGTATCATATCAAACTACTCTTTAATGCTACATGAATGGTCTTGGACTCAGGAGCATCCCTCACCAGTGGTGCAACTGCAGTAGAGGAACTGTTTATTATTCATTCATAATGTCATAGGAGCTACACAACAAGTGTTTGTGACATATAATTGTGTAGTAATGGGTGTGTGGACTGGGTAGATGAAATGTAGCCCCCAGCAATAACTGGTTATTTAATTACTAAGAAAATGAATTTTTCCAGTAGTTAAAGAGTGAATATGTTTGGATATGTTTTTAGGTTGTTATTAATTGATCCATATTCCAGTTCCAGAAGGAAGAGTATCCCATTCTGCTTTTGATTATCTTCCATATTTGTAGATCAGCATCTTTTTGTTTTAATTTTGGAGGTATGTGAAAAGTGTGTTAAATCTTTTTCAGAAACTTGATAAAAAGCTCCGAGAAAATCTCAGAGATGCCAGAAACAGTCTTTTCACAGGTGACACGCTTGGGGCTGGACAGTTCAGGTATCAACAGCTTGCTGAATTTTTCAGAAACACTTTTTATTATTATTTTAAAATATATATTACAATAAGGCCAGAAGAACACAATTACAGCTATATATAATAATATTCCCTTTACCCAGCAGGACAGTAGATACACTTCTTTACTTTGTTTAGTCTACAGCAGTGGTTCCCAACCTTTTTTTGGCCATGCTCCACCTAAGCATCTTTAACTCTTATTATTCAGAAAGTAGACTCGTATTCACGTGGAGGAAGCCTAAAAGGCCATTCACTTTTTTTTAACTTTTTTAAATAGGTATATAAAAACAATACAAATATAAGTATACATAAAAACAATGAAAAACTTAAGAAATATTCACTTTTAATAACTCATTATTGAATTGCCCCCCTGTGGGGTGTGTGCACCACTTTGGGAACCACTGGTCTACAGTCTCTTTAGTTTATAATTTAGCCTTCTTTTGAAAATGTTGTATACTCTTGACCTGGTTTTGTTCCTTTCTCTTTTACCAATGCATAGTCCAAAAACTCTCCCCATATTTCTTTGAAATTCGATTTCTTTTACATTTCTTTTTAACTCTTAATTCCGATGTTAATTTATCATTTATTGCTATGTTTCATATTTACACCTCTATTATAATTCAATTTTACTATCAGATTTCCATTTCTTAGCTATGGATAGTCTTATAGCAGTTACCATGATATTGATCATTTCTTTCTTTTCTCTCTATTAGTTTACCTTAAAAACCATCAGCAGAGCTATTCTAGGACATATCTGCAAATGTATTGAGATGATTTGTTCATTCACACATTCACATAAGAGCAATGCTAATGCTTCTCCTTTCCCAGGCTTCCTTAGGTGCACCCACTCTTACACTAGTATAAAATCCAGCATGAAACTGATTGCATGATAGAGGAGCTGCTAGAAAGGAAAATAATGTTTTGTGATTAATCTTACATTCTTAAAGAACACTAAAAGAATTTGGTTGAAGTTTTTAAACACCAAGCACATTGTTTGACAACCATTTTTTGGGCTTGTGTTTTTTATACTAAAAGATCTAATTTCAGTGTGTAGAGACAAAAGCCCTGTTCTAGGAAGTTTGCTAGGCATTGAAGCTTCCCTCATTTCAACACCAACTTGTCTACCCTCAACATACAGTGAGATCATGATTGGCTTTCCAATCTATCATTTTGTTAATTTTGCCCTGTTTGACAAGTTAATGTGCTTTTATTAATGGTAATCCTCTTTTCTGAAATCTGTTGATATAGGACAAGGTTATATATATTTTAATGAATGCGTATATAACAAGGGTTCCCAACCTAAGGCCCATGGGCTGGATCCAGCCCATGGCACTGTTTCATGTGCCGCCGCCCCCACACACACCTCCAAGAGCATTTGAGAAACAAAAGGGCTACCCTTTTGAAGCTGTTGGGACAACATGGCCACCTCCATCTTCTAGGAAGGGCAGAAGAGCCTTGAAGCTGACTGAGAGAGTGTGACGTGCCCCCCGGCTTGAATAGGTTGGGAACCCCTGCTATATAATATTGTTTGTATTGTTGAAACTTCCGATATGTGCAAATAAACACTAAAATGATACCCTTTAAAACATTTTTTACAGTTTCCAAAGACCTCTCTTAGTACTTGTTGACAGAAACATAGATTTAGCAACTCCTCTGCATCACACTTGGACTTACCAAGCCTTAGTGCATGATGTACTGGTAAGCAACATGCTATGTTGTGATAATGCATGCTTTATTTTTCCCTTCACTGCCCACTTCATAATGCAAATGTTTAGTTTAGTGCATTCTATTAAAGTGTGTTTGCCTTAAGTATGCTATAAACCATTTTGTTTTAAATGAGTAGAAAATAGAAGTCCTGGTAGATTGCACTACAAGAAAAATTAACACGTAAACTTCAGGCAGCAAAATGAATAAAGCATCCACATTATTTATTGACGAGTGGCAAGTTTTCATAGATTTTATGAGTAGAAAAACTAATGTCGGTCTCCTAGACTCTACAAAAATGTTTAGGCATCATGAGCTATGTTGCAATGTTAATATGTTAATGGAAGATTCTGAAGTTATTATATACCTTTGCTACAGGAGAAAGGGTGGGAAGGGAGCAAACAATGATAATGAAAATCCCATAAAGCTTCCTCAATCAATTCATTAGGAGATAATGTTTATTTTACAAACACAATTCCTCAAACTGAATTTCCATCAGAGACTCGCCTGACAAATATTGCATTTTATTTCTGGTTGTAAATAACTCAGTGATTTGCATGTCCATCTCCTAAAACAACCAACTTTGACCAGCCACTTTGGGTCTCTATACCAGAAATGTATAAATGTATACCATGATATCCACTCTTCTGTCTGATGAAGTGGACTTGATTCACGACAGCTAACAATAAAATACAGGAGTTAGTCTTTAAGGTGCCACAGCATTTCTTGTCATTTTGTTTTGTTTGGTCTCTGATATGTTTGCACAGACTAATACAGCTACCACTTCAAAAATTTCAATAATTACTTTTGTATTGTATGTACTGGAAAATAAATTTTAAAAATTAAGAAGAAAAAGAGAAAATGGAAATTTTCCATTGGGGTCTATGTCTCCCAGAATTCTCAGGTACACTAGTACCTCGGCTAACGTTATGACTTGGTTCCACAAGTCATAACGTTATCCAGTTTTTAACGTTGTGTGATGCATTGATTGCACAATGTTAAAAAAAAATCCCTGTTCCCTTTCCAAAGAGGAAAGGGAACAGGGGGGCGATCTGGTTTGCTTAGCAAGCCGGGAAGGGGGGGGGGGAGTCTGAAACCTCCGTCTGACTTGCTAAAGGGCTTAGCGATACAGGTGGGGGTCTTCCTAAGAGATGCTTGGGACCCTTATCCCAGCCTCTTAAGAAGAACCCTCCCCACCTGGATAGCTAAGACCCTTAACAAGCCAGGTTTGGGGGGGGGTTCTAAAAAGAAGGTAGGAAAACCTTTTCCTACCTTTAAAAAAAAAAAACCTCCCTCTGGCTCCCTCCTGTGGGAGGGGGTCTTCCTAGGAGAGGCCGGGATCCTTGTCCCGGCCTCTCTTAAGAAGACACCCCCCCAACCTGGATAGCTAAGACCCTTACCAAGCCAGGCGGGGGGGAGGGGTTCTAAAAAGAAGGTAGGAAAACTGTTTCCTACCTTTTTAAAAACCTCCGTCTGGCTTGCTAAAGGGTTTAGCAATCCAGGCGGGAGGGGGGCTTCTTAAGAGAGGCTTGGGACCCTTATCCCAGCCTCTCTTAAGTAGACCCCCCCACCTGGATATCTAAGACCCTTACCAAGCCAGGCGGGGGTGGGATCTCTCCCCCAACACTCCGGCAGTCCCAGCGATTGCTGAGGACAGCTGGGGTGGTGGGGGAGAGATTGTGTGCATACACGGTGGCTGGGGAAGCCGACGGGGACTCCTGTCGGCTTCCGTAGCCACCTGTTCCTGCCTCCGCAGCTGTGGGGTGGCTAGGGAAGCCGCCCGAGGTTGCAAAAGGGTAAAGATCCTTACACTTTTGCAACTTCGAGCGTGCTCGCGCGTGTCGTTCGGGGTTAGGGCAGGAGACGGGAAAGACCCCCGTCTCCTGCCCTAACCCCGAACGAGATCCGCACGCACGCTCGAAGTTGCGAAAGTGTAAGGATCTTTACCCTTTTGCAACCTCGGGCGGCTTGGAGGCTTGCGCGGCGGCGGTGACGGGAGGATGCAGGAAGGTCCCTCGCATCCTCCCATCACCACCGCCGCGCCGCGCAAGCCTCCAAGCCGCCCGAGGTTGCAAAAGGGTAAAGATCCTTACACTTTCAGAACTTTGGGCGTGCCGCGCGGTGTGGCGCCAGTGAGGGGAGGATGCGAGGGATCTTACCGCATCCTCCCGTCACCACCGCCACGCCGCGCAACCCTCCAAGCCGCCCGACGTTGCAAAAGGGTAAAGATCCTTACACTTTCGGAACTTTGGGCACGCGCGGCGCGGCGCCGGTGAGGGGAGGATGCGAGGAACCTTACCGCATCCTCCCGTCACTGCCGCCGCGCCGCGCAAGCCTCCAAGCCGCCCGACGTTGCAAAAGGGTAAAGATCCTTACACTTTCGGAACTTCGGGCGTGCGCGCGCGGCGCAGCGCCGGTGAGGGAAGGATGCGAGGGACCTTACCACATCCTCCCATCACTGCCGCTGCGCAAGCCTCCAAGCTGCCCAACGTTGCAAAAGGGTAAAGATCCTTACACTTTCGGAACTTCGGGCATGTGCGCACGGCGTGGCGCCGGTGAGAGGAGGATGCGAGGGACCTTACCGCATCCTCCTGTCACTGCCGCCGCGCAAGCCTCCAAGCTGCCCGACGTTGCAAAAGGATAAAGATCCTTACACTTTCGGAACTTCGGGCGTGCGCGCGCGGCGCAGCGCCGGTGAGGGGAGGATGTGAGGGACCTTACCGCATCATTCCGCCACCGCCACCGCGCCGCGCAAGCCTCCAAGCCGCCCAACATTGCAAAAGGGTAAAGATCCTTACACTTTCGTAACTTCGGGCGTGCGCGTGTGTGTCGTTCTGGGTTAGGGCAGGGGATGGGGGTCTTTCCTGTACCTTGCCCTAACCCCGAACGACACGCGATCGCGTGCCTACCGGGGGGGGGGGGAAATGCCAAGCCTTGCCTCGGCGTGGTTTGTCCCTGACGTCAGGCCTTTTTTTTAGCATTGTTCGATCAATGTATTGAACAACATGAAAAACCGGACAACGTCATGACTTGTGGAACCATGTCATCACGTTGTTCGGGGTTCTATTGTATTACTGTAGTTCTGATTTGCTAGCTGGGAGAGTCTGAGACTTAACAGTCCATATCATCCAGATGACACCAAGGGTGTAAAAGGAACCTGTGAAGTATAGCCAGGTAGGGAGAAAATGAGAGTGCGAGAGTGCGCCGGAGTAGGTCTCAGGAAATCTTGGTTCAAGTTCCCACTTGGCCACGGAAACTCAAAAAAGGGAGGCAAAGTTAAGCCACTCCTTCAACATTTCACATACCTCAGAAAAACTCTGTTATATGGTCGCTGTAAGTGTGATATATATATATACACATACATACATATCTATAGATACAGTATATAGATACACACACACAGTATATATGTTCCAATCCCCAAAAAAAGGGGTAATTCCAAAGAATGTCCAAATGATTGAACAATTGTTCTTTTCCCACACGCTAGCAAGATTATGCTCAAGATAATACAGGATAGACTTCAGCAGCACGTGGAGAGAGAATTACCAGAGTGCAGGCTGGGTTCCGAAGAGGCAGGGGAACTAGAGACCACATTGCCAACATATGTTGGATCATGGAGAAAACAAAGGAATATCAGAAACAAGTCTACTTCTGTTTCATTGACTACACCAAGGCCTTTGACTGTATGGACCACAACAAAATGTGGCAAATAATTAAAGAGATGGGAATACCAGAACACCTCACATGCCTCTTGAGAAATCTGTACATGAGTCAAGAAGCAACAGGACAGAATATGGAATGACAGAGTGGTTTGGAATAGGAAAAGGAGTAAGACAAGGCTGAATTTTGTCACCCTGCTTATTCAACTTATACACAGAACACGTAATGTGCAATGCTGGGATGGAGGAATCACAATTTGGGATCAAAATTGCTGGGAGAAACATCAACAATTTGAGATATGCAGATGATACCACCCTAATGGCAGAAAGTGAGGAAGACTTAAAGAAGCTTCTGGTTAGGATGAAAGAAGAGAGTGCAAAAGCTGGCTTGAGACTCAACATCAAGAAAACCCTATCAGTCCCTGGAAAATAGATGGGGAAGAAGTAAAAGCAGTGACAGATTTTATTTTCTTAGAATCAAAGATCACTGCAGATTGTGATTGTGGCCATGAAATAAAAAGGCGACTGATGTTTGGGAGGCAAGCTATGAGAAACCTGGGGAACGTAGTTTAAAGTAGAGACATCACCTTGTGAATACAAATTTGCATAGTCAAGGCAATGGTATTCTGGTGGTGATGTATGATTGTGAGAGCTGGACCATTAGGAAAGCTGAACACAGAAGAATAGATGCCTTTGAAATGTGGTGTTGGAGGAGAGTTTTGAAAGTCCCCTGGACAGTAAGGAGAACAAATAGGTCGATCCTAGAAGAAATCAACCCTGATTGCTCCTTAGAAGGATAAATAGTAAACATGAAGCTAAAGTACTTTGGACATCAAATGAGAAGAGAGGATTCAGTTGAGAACGCCTTGATGCTAAGAAAGGTGGACGGCAAAAGAAGAAGGGGGCGGCCAAAAATGAGATGGCAAATTATATTGCAGATGCAATGGACACAAAGCTGGTCGGGCTGAGGAGGATGGTGGAAGACAGAGGTGCCTGGTGGGCAATGGTCCATGGGGCCACAAAGGGTCAGAATTGACTGTGCGACTGAACAACAGCAACAAAATATAGGCTTGGGTTTCTAACAAGAGTGCAGTTTTTTACGAATTGCATCCAACTTTATCTACAGTTGTACCTCGCTTAAATAGCATAATGCGTTCCACAGGATTGCTCTTTAAGCGAGTTTGCTCTTTAAGCGAAACACTATTGTAAATGACCAGTTGTGGGGTGGGGGTGGGGGTTTGCGAACCCTGATTTATTTGTTAAGCAAGTTTTTGGTTGGTTTTATTTGTTAAGTGAAGCGAACATTCAGAGAAAATTCTGCTCTTTAAGCGAGTTACTCTTTAAGCAAGGCGCTCTTTATGCGAGGTTTGACTGTATTTATGTCTTTTTTGGAATAGTCGCTGTGTTAGTCTGTGTTTCAGGCATAGTCTGTGTTTCAAGCATATCAGAAAGCAAAAACACTGCAGCACTTTAAAGATTAACTGCTATATTTTTAATGTGAGCTTTCGTGAATCAAGTTCACTTCAACGTTTCTGTCTTTTGTCCCTATTATTCAGACTGTGAGCATTCAGGCATTATTATACAACAGATGAACATTGGAGAGGTTACCAGTCTTTCCCAACCTTTGGTTTTTTGAACTTCAATTTCCAGAGGCCTAAGTCAATTCCCCAAAGCACTGATCAGCCATTGTAATGACTTAGGCTTCTGTGAATTGAAGTCCCCCTGTGGGGTGTGGGGTTAGACCTACCTGACTCCATTGCTTTCTTCATGTGGAAAAAGCACCATATCTGTTCAGGAGGATTTTTATTTCACACAAGTCTCTATCCGAGCGAGAATGCTAGGAAATTGCTCCCTTGCTTGGCTTTTGAGTAAGCTGCGTAAATAATGCTTGTTAGAGAACAGACATTAATAGTTTCCTGTTTAGATGTTTGTAAAAGCTGCTTATAGGTTTGTCAAAATCACAGATAGTTTGTTCTATCATTCCTGTTCAGTTCCTAAAACATTTAGGGGCAAAGTATTGTTCTTCACCACAAGATGGTGCAGATATTGCATGTTAAAGACCTCAATGGAGAATAAAAAAGCAATTGCCATTATCAAGTCTGTTTTTTAACCAGCAAAAAGAAATATAAAAATGCAGGTTTTTTTAATGTCTAATTGTTATCAGATGCAGAGTTTAAAATAAAAGTTTGACATGTAAATATTATTATGTCTGAATAGTTCAGTCTGGGTCAGTCCCATGGTATTTGTCCTTCTCTACATACATGCACATGCACACACAAAAAGCCTCAGCAGCACAGGGTGTGTGTGTGTGTGAATTGGGGGAGGTGGAATTTTGATCTGATTCACCTTTGCTTGTATATTATGGAATCAATAAAAATAACATGAATTGAACTATCCCTATCCCAAAGCAATTCCCATATTATTTGCCAATGGAGGCACCTCCTGAAAGGGTCAGCACAAATAGTCTGTGGAGAACATAGTGATAGATGATACAAATATTGGATTTACTTGTCAAACCTTAACATCTAACAAAATAAGCCTTTTCTTTATCCCTAAAAATCAGCATGGATTATTTTGCAATTATTTTCTCTAAAACTACAATCTTTCAGTAAAATCTACTGAGTCATTTTCTGAGTATCAGCTGTATTACCTACTGCTGTAACCTGCTCTGCCATGTCCTAATTTTTATTAAAATAGACAAACACAATAGATTTATCTTAACTCTTGATAATTAAGAATTTAGTACGGGGCTGCATAATTCCTTCCTGCTCCTTTTTCTGTTTTTTTCTTGCTCACATGTATGATTACCAATTTTGATTCCATAAGTTAAAAAAATCTGGGGCATATCTAAATATAATATTTTCAACCCATACAAAGCTCAGTGAAATATTGTTTAGAAGTAAGTAGTATCTTGATAAAGAGTGATAGAATCATTTGCAAGGGGGAAATACTCCATTTCTAAGAGCCTTTATCATATTTTCACTGGCTTTTGATAAGATTTATGATTATGTATCTAATGAAAATGAATCATTTCAGGAAAATGCATATGTGTTAAATTTTGAACAAATCAATGTTTTGAAATATGAAACTTCTGCAGAAATGGTATCAGGAATGTGGTCACTATTCTTAAACAATTGTTGAACTATGTTGTAAACAGATCTCATAGGGCATTACAGAATTATTCAGTTTTTTAAAAGAAGGATAAATAAATTAAGTGAATTATGTTAAGTAAAACCAGAAATGATGCTTCGTAACATTAATACGATTGGTTTGGGGTATTTCATTCCTTTTATAGAAGTCCTGGATTGTAATGGGGAAATAGCTACAGTTATGATTACATAAATTTTACTCAAAAAGCATTTTTCTTCTCAGCTGCTTTACTCTAGGGCAGGGGTGCCCAAACTACAGCCTGGGGGGGGGGGGCGGATGCACACACACACACACACACCCTGATGCCAATTCATCCGGCCCGCGAAGCCCTCATCGCTCCTGGAAGCGGAAGTAAAACGTGCCCGTACAGGTGCATTTTACTTCCGCTTCCAGGAGCGATGAGGGCTTCATGGGCTAGATAAATTGGCATCGGAACCGCATCCGGGCCTTAGTGACCAAGTCCCTGAACCACATGATCAGCCCACGGCCGAAAAGTTTGGGCACCCTTGCTCTAGGGAGATTGTGGCAGGCTGAACCACAGTAAACAGCATCCCAGACACAAATTTATAGTACTGTACTTACTTTTGTCTGGTTAGGTAATAATGTTATAATTGTAATTAATACAAAATGGATCTGTAGAGAGTTTGCATTCTCTGTTCATGGGAGAGCGGTAAATCATGTTATGTAAAAAATACAGATAATACTGTTTGGGGCAGGGACACATATGAAAGATTCCATGTCATTTATTCATATTACAATATTTCAGCATCCTTTGCTGCAGCAGTCTGTGAAGAAACAAGTAGTCTTGTTATCTCCCATCAGTTTTTGTTTGAGCGAAATACATGTTTTAAAACAGAAATTCCTTTAGAATTACGTGCCCAGAATCCTTTTGGCACAGCCATGGCTTTTATTATTAATTACTTGGGGAGGCCTTTGGGTCTCAGTGGCAGCAATTTTTGGATATTAAACAAAGGAGTCCTAATGGGATGAATAGGAAACTTATTACATAAAGGCCATGACTTTCATGCATAGAGCACTGTTTTGTTAAAGTGTTCTCTCAACTTTATTAAAATAAATAAATAATTAGATTAGGTGGTGTGTTGAGAGAAAATGTATTCTTTATAATTTTTGATGTTTTGTACCATCAACTAATTTCTGGCTTATGATGCCTTTATGAAGACCCCAAAGGTCATGTCATTAAAGCTCTGCTTAGTTCTTGTGAACAAAAGGCAGAGGCTTCCTTTATTGAGTTAATGGCTTTAGATAAGTCATGTCATTTTCTACTGCTTTCAACTTTTAGCAGCCTTATTATATTTTCCAGTGATTGTTGTCTTTTCATGATATGTCTGAAATGCAATAGCCTTAGTTTAATTATTTTAACCTCTATTGAGAGTTGAGGCTTGGGGTACTCTAGAACCCATTTATTTGTCTTTCTGGTAATCCATGGTGTTTCTCTAATGATTTTTGAAAAGTATGCATAATGGTAAAGTTGTTCTGTCCCTAGATGAACTAGCAAGGAGAAATTATACATTCAGTTTTGGATTACTCTGTTGATGGTTATTCACACATAAATAAAGAAATGAATCCTAGAATGTTTGTTGTACTTGGAATCTCACTGAAGCTAGTAGAACAATGTAGTAACAGCTATATTATCTTACTGTTTTCAAGTGGAATGAAGTTTCCTCGTCTCTGTTTTGGATATTTGTCATATTTTTCCCCCATCTCCAATTCCAGATTTTTACAAGATATGTAGATATTTTTGAGGAAAACAGGATGAAGTTGTAGCAGTCTCTTGTAGTTTGATAAAACATTGTTCCTTGTTGTTGCTGCAAATAAAACATATGGGTTTTTATGCACCTGTGCCAAACACATCTAAACATTCCAGCATTTTGCAGCACTAAGAAAATGATGCAGTTGCTTGGGGGTGGGGGGAGAATAAGTACTTACGTTCCTAAACATTTATGTAAGAGATTATAAAGCTGTATTTAATGAAAGCTGCTCAATTTTTTAATTGCTTTACTATTTAAAATGTTATTCAGTGTAATAGTGGAACTTGTTATTATCTCAGTTTGTATCAGGAATATTATGCCTTTAAATAATGAAAACACAAGTGAAGATTCTTGATCAAAGCATTCTTTTTATAGGACTTTCAGCTAAACAGAGTTGTTTTAGAAGAGTCTTCTGGAATGGAAAATTCTCCAGCAGGTGCTAGACCAAAGAAAAAAAATAAAAAGTCATATGATTTAACTGCAGTTGACAAATTTTGGCAGAAACATAAAGGAAGGTAAGCCCGATGTTTAAAATTAACCATTAGCTACCCTCTTTTCATTTATATTATTGAAGGGGGTGTCACGAAACCAGCCAGCCCCCTCTGCTCTGGACCTCCTTTAACCAAAGCTCCCAGAGGGCGAGCTGGACGGCAATGCAGCTATACAGCCCTTCGCTGCTTCTCTTCTGTCAGGAGGTTTGATAGGTAGCGTATTCAGAGGCTTGTATGCACTTTAACTCTTACCCAATAAAGAGACTTTAAAAAAACAACAACGTTGATTTATTGTTTCATATCATGGGGAAAAACGTAGAGTAATTCCAACAGAGAAAACATATTTAAGTAGTCCTTTAGTACTGTCAAGAGTCCCTTCTTCTTTTTAAAGATTCTCTAATCTTTTACCTCAGAACTGTTCCTTCAAAACTCCCTCTTTCTCCCTGCTCTCTTTACCTCAGAACCCTCAGAACTATTTTTTTCTCAGAAAAACTCTGAACTCTCTTAGACTTCTTTTTATCACAGAAATCTCTCAGACCTCTTTTCCTCAGTCCTCCTTTTACCACAGAACCCTCTCTTTGAACTGTGCCCCCTCATTCTTCCCACAGAACTGCCTTCTGCCAAAAGGGGTCTCTCCTCACTAGCCAATCTGCATACAACCAATCAGACACCCTCACTGTTCTCCTCACAACCAATATCCCTGAGAGCTCTCACAATCAAGGCCTACTTCATCTTGCACACATTAGTGAAAGGGGTCTTCCATGACAGGGGGAGGTCAAAAATGAGATGCCTAGATCAGAAGAGTAGCGTGCCTTGGCTGGGCACCGTATAAAAATTTGTTTGGGGGCCCTTAGGAAGGGTAAAGATTTGTTTTGCTTACGCACGTTGGGGGCCCCCGTGACCCGGGGGCCCCGTATAATTGATACGGCAGATACGGCGGTAGCTACGCCTCTGGCCTAGATGGTATTGTGGACGCAATGGGCACAAACCTGAGCGAGTTGAGGAGGATGGTGAAAGACAAAAGTGCCTGGCGGACAGTGATCTGTGGGGTCACAGAGGGTCAGAATCGACTGTGTGACTCAACAACAAAAATACAAATATATATAGAATGTGCATATAGGGTGTAAGGAAAGTGTATTTAATGCTATCAATTGCTGATTTAAACAGAATAAAATATGTTTCTTTAGTCCTTTTCCAGAGGTAGCAGAATCGGTTCAACAAGAGCTAGAATCTTATAGAGCTCAAGAAGATGAAGTGAAGAGACTTAAAAGTATAATGGTAGGATTTTCTTATTATTTAACTTTAAAATATTAGTCCAGGAATTTTTGAACATGTAATGGAATCTGTGCTAGAAAAAAAAATCAAAGAAACACTGTGTCTTACACATTTCAGCCATTATGCTCATAACATTTTTGGATGCTATGGTGTTTTCCAAAACTCTAAGAGAATTGAAATTTTTAAGTTTAGCAGTATTAAAAGTTGATGTAAGATGAACTTTTCAAAGCATTCCTGAAGAGATTCCTTATGCACCGAATAGCTTTTATAGATTAGTTTCAAGTTGTTTCTTGAATACCTATGGAAAAGTGAATTAAGATACCCATTTCAATTTTAATGACATTTCTATAATTCTGCTAGTTATGGTTTTCGTTTTTGTAAATGCTTTTACAAAAAGAAAAAAGAAAAACCACTTTTCATTCCAGGGCATAGAAGGTGAAGATGAAGGAGCAATAAGTATGCTTTCTGATAATACAGCTAAACTAACATCAGCTGTTAGGTAAGTATATTAACAAAACAGCTTAAAATGTTAAGTTTTCTTCTTCTTTTTTGTCTTTACAAGCCCATGCTTGTTTCACCTAAGTCAGGGGTGGCCAATCTTTTCACTCTGTGGGCCTGACCACACACCTCAGACAGTTGAGAGAGCCGATCACATTGTTCCTCCCGCCATAAACACATTTACAACAACCATGGGTACATTTACAACAGCATTTATGGTGGGTGCATTTGTGCATTCGCAGGCTCATTTTATGGCTGTCATAAATGTTCCTGCTTCCAGGAGCAGCAAGGGTGTCGCAGGCCGTAGTTTGGCCACCCCTGATCTATATAATTTCCATGCTGCCTTGGGTCTTTGTGAGGAAGGTGGCATAACAGTTTCATTAAATAAATAAATAAATATTACTAATGTTTAAATAACATATGATAAATTAGTGTAGCCTAATCAGACAAAGATGATGTACGTATCAAATTATTGTTTGGGCAAAAATAAGATTTTTTATTATTGAAGTTGTTACACAAAATTTATTATGGTTCATAGCAGCTAGTATCTTGATTCTAGGCATACCTGTACAGTGTTGGAGCATGAGAATCAAGAAGTACTAAAATATCAGTAACCAATCATCTTTTCACCAGAACTGGTGAGACTTTGTACTTTAAAATTGGATCGCTGCACCTAATGACACTGCTCAGAGAAACAAAAAACAATAGTTACGTGCACAGTGTCTTCCAATCAGAGATACTTTGGAAAGCCTTCAATAGCTAGTCATTCAAGTTCATATTTTCTTCCCTGTCCCATACTTGAGAACTTTCTTAGAGGTAAAACAAATGAAAACAAGTAAAAGTCTAAAGTATTGATGGCAAACCTTTTAGAGACCAGGTGCCCAAACTGCAACCCACTTATTTATCACGAAGTGCCAACATGGCAACAAGGGAGGGAGAAAGCATTCCCATTAGGCTGCTGGACAGAGGGACAGGGCAAACTCTGCTGGAGAGGAAGGAAGTGCTCCCATTGGGCTGCTGGGCAGAGGACCAGGACAAACTCTGTGCTGGGGCGACCACACAGGTGCCCACACAGAGGGCTCCGAGTGCCATAGGTTTGCCACCACTAATCTAAAGTGTCCTAGGTCAGATATCCTAAATTGGGGGTGCCCAAGCTTTTTGAGACGTGCACCGGCCACATGGTTGAGCATGATGGTCACGTGGTTCCACCCACTGGAAGCGGAAATAAAATGTGCATGTGTGTTTTACTTATGCTTCTGGGAGCAGCGAGGGTGGCGTGGGCTGGATGGAATGGTGCCACAGGCCAAATCTGGCCTACGGACCATAGTTTGGGCACCCCATCCTAAATCAATAAAATGCAGCTTCCATATGCCAGCTGCTACTGCACTTGTAGGTACCAAATTATATTTTGGGAAAAAATTTCATGAATTTGATTCCGTTTGTGCATAATGTATCTGAAGTATTTTGCTTTCTTCTTCAGCAATATTTTTATTTTAATGCTAAATACAAAATTGAACTGGGATATCCAGCATGACCAGTTAGTTTGTATGTAATTTTATTTTCAGCTCTCTCCCAGAGCTTCTAGAAAAGAAGAGGCTAATAGATCTTCACACAAATGTGGCAACTGCTGTTCTGGAACACATAAAGGTATGAAAAGTAGTCATTTACATAAATTGTACATTTTATTTGACTGGTTATATTATGAAAGTTATGCATCCAGTAACTTTCTTAGAGTGTACAGTAACTTGAACTTGTTAAATACATTGTGTTGTATTTGTTTGGTGTTTTTCTGCTGATGGGCTCATTAATTCACTGGAGCTATCTACAAGGAGAAAAAGGACAAATCTAATTTTTCATGACTTCCTTTCTAACTTTCCACAACTATGGCCCCTGTCCAAGTTGCTCCAGAGGAATAGTGACCCTGCCAGAACAGCATGGGATGGGGCTGCGGTACCATAATGTTCCTCTGATAATCGTCTCTGGTGGATCAAAAAACTTCCCTTTAATAAATGGGCACCCCTGAAGATGCAACAGTTTGGGACTGATTCAAGAGACACATTAATCATTGTGTAATTTCTTGCCATCGTGTGAACGTTAACATTAGAATAGAACAAGGATTCTCAAACTGGCCCCTTGGGCCAGATGCAGCCTGTGGCACCATTTCATATCTCCCCCCCCCCCCGCCTCCACCAAACTAGGAAGTGCTATGTGGTGTAGGAAAGGCAAAATGACCATCTGGTCCCTGAAGCTGTCTGAGGGAGCGTGACCTGGCCCCCAGCTTTAAAAGGTTGAGAACTCCTGGAATAGAAGATGGAGAGGGGAAAGTGTATAATAGAGAATCAATAAGGGTAAAGTTTGCTGCTATGTGCAAAATTAGCAGTGTACTAAATAAAGTAATCTTGCTTCCTGGTTCTTAGACTTTGGCATGCATTTCTCAGCTCTTATATCCAAAATTTCTGATATCTGTAGGAGTTGTGCAACCAAGACAAAAATATATATAAGTTCTAGAAAGTAAATTGATAGCTGCTCTAAAATCACTGGAAATAAATCACTAGGGATAGATGGGATGGCAATAGAATTGTTTCAAGCCATAGACATTGAATCTGTCAAAATCATAACAAGAATATGCCAGCAAATATGGAAAAACAATGGCCCTCAGAGTGGCAAAATTCAATATACATTCCAGTCCTCAAGAAAGATGTTGAGGAGTGCAGTAACTATAGGACCACTGTTCTAATTTTTAATGCAAGCAAAACGATGCTAAAAATGTGTAATGAGGCAGGAAGGGAGTGGAATTTCAACTGAAAATATTTTCAAATATTTACTTAGTATCAACACTTCTTTTCCAGTAGACATGATAGCCATATCACTTCCTGATATATTTGATACGGAACGTTTTGTGATAGTTTTAATAGATAACTGAATAATAATGTAGTGTTTTCTTCAGAATAAAACCAATACTTAATGCTTTATTTCTCAGTTCTCTGTTCTGAGAAACTGAAGGCAAGCCAACTACAGCAGCATTTTACATTCAATCTCAGTCAAAATCCAAAGCAGGATGTGGTTTGGCAATCCATGCTTAATTCTGTCTTCCTTTTCCAAGGCACAGAAATCAGATGTTTTTACTGAATTATTCTGACACTGATATAGAATAAATATTTACAATGTCCCTTCTTTTCATGATGGATGCTGAAAAAAATATTTTGTTGCTATGTTTTGATCAACTGGAAACAAAAAAAAGGAAAAGTAATATAACAATGAGTCATCACAGCTAGGCAGACCAATTGGAAAGCGATTACATTCCTCTTCTTTCATATTTTTGGAATTTGTTTGTTTGTCCAGCATATTAAATTGCTGAAGGAGCCATTCCTTACCCACTTGTTGACAATTTAGTGTTTGGAATATTATGCTTTTGTAAGATTCAATCAATGACTTAACATATAGTTCTTGGTCTCCTGATTACTAATACATTTGGTTTGTCCTTTCTTTAAATAAACCAAATGTAAAAGTTGTGTAGAATAAAGATTTTGAATGACATTAGATGAATTCATTATTGCTTAATATATTAAGTTGCAACTAGAGTTGACCCATTGAATCAGTAAGGATCTGGTGAATCAGCTCTTCTGTAAGTTCCATTTATCAAATGGACCTACTCTATTATAGTAAGCGGCAGGTTTTCAGGGACTATGTATTATCTTGTATTTCTTGAAGAGTACACTTCCCCTTCATACAACATGAATTGAATATCATTTTATCTTTGTGGCTGTAAATGATTTCTTATGTAACTTATACATAAATTTGTAAAAATGGGAGATTGGTTAATTTTGGAAGGTTTTCTTCATTGCCACCTCCCATGGTCTCCTAATTCTCTGAAAATTAGTGAGGTACAGGCAGTTGTGCAGAGAAAGTGGATCAACAGAAATTTGATCCCTCATTCCTTCCATTCACCAAAACCTCTGATGAGTCAGAAGACCTCTGAGGAGTCTACAGTGATGGTGAACCTTGGTACTCCAGCTGTTCTTGAACTACAATTCCCAGAAACCCTGATCAGCAAGAGTGCTGACTTGGACTTCTGGGAATTGAAGTCCAAGAACACCTGGAGTGTGAAGGTTCGCCACCACTGTACTAAGGTGACAAAAAAATTGATGTACAGTTGTGATAGGGTGGCTGTGCACATGCATGACAAGCTCCACAAACATAAAGAAGCCTTGTGGAGGGCTGGTCCTTTTACTCCCAAGTCAGTGGAGGAAGAATGGATGTCTGATGATGAACAGCTGGAGGAGGCTGGACCAGAAAGGATAAGAGGGCAAGAATGGCAAACCCTCAGAGGGGTTGTCCATAGCTGGGAAAGAAGATACATGAGAAGAGGCAGTGGAGAGCTTCTACATGACTGCAGAGAGATAGGAAGAGGCTACACAAACCTCCCTCCCTTCATCTAGATCAGAGTTTCTCGACCTTGGGGGCCCAGGTGTTCATAGAATAACTGAGTTAGAGGGGGGACTCTTAGGCCATCAAATCCAACCCTGCTCAATGTAGGAAGCCCAAGTCAGCACACCAAATTGGGACTCACCTTCCCAACCTGCTTCCCAATAGCTGGACTCTGGAGGGCCCCAGTGAAGGCATCTGGACCCTCAAATGAGCAGGCAGTGTTTAGACAGCTAGTGAGGGGAACTCGCCGCTCTGGGGACTCCGGAAAGGAAACAGTTTAGTGTGATGCTATATGTTTAATAAACATTTCTTTGAGCAAAAGAAAAATTGAGAAAATACAGTGGAACCTCAGTTAACAAACAGCTTGGTTACATAAAAATCGCATAACAAAAGGAAATCTATAGAAAATAATGGCTCAGTTTACCGAATTTTTTTCAGTACAGATTAATTGGTTTTCAATGCATTCCTATGGAAAACCACATTTCAGTTAAAGTATTTTTGGTTTTCAGTGCGTTCCTATGGAAAATTTGGTTAAAGTAATTTTTGCTGTAGGAAACATCCTGGAGAACGCATTAATTACATTAACCGAGGTTCCACTGTAGAATTTCTTCTGAGGGACTCTTCAGCTACTGCCCTCAAAATAATCTATGCTTCTTTGGACTTCATTGAAACTTAGAAAGACATGTTTTTTTAAAAAAATCTACTATTACCAGTTGAGAGTATTTTATATTGTAAAATATTTCCTAATCTCGATTATGTTAAATTTGGTAGATTTTTTAAATTAACCTAATGTAGCAGTCATATTTTAGATCCATTTTGCAGCTAGTTTCTACGTTGTCTTAGATCACTTTTGAAAGCACAGCAAAGGGAACATTGAGATTAATTACCAACTCAGGGGGCCTGGCAGTTTTTTGGCATATTTCAGAATTTAGCAGAGTACTGGAAAGAACCCAACAATATTTCCCAAGACGGATTAGCAAATATTTATTAGTAAAGTTTAGGAGAAATGGAACGTTCTTTTAGGTTAATTGTTTATGCTAGTAAGAATTTGGTAACTCAAAATCTAGCCAGAATTTAATAGAGCCAAGAAAAAACAATACAGGGCCAAGAAAAAACAATACTGTGCTTTTATTTGAATCATTCTTGTGCTGCTGTTCTGGGCATTATTACTCATTTTTCTTCCTCACTGTTTTCAGTGTGACTTAAACATTAGCAATGGAAACATGATCATAGCTTCATAGTATTTCCTTATTTTAAGTGTTTCCTTATTTTAATCTTTGTGGTTCTGATTTCAGGTTTTTTTAATGCATTTATAATAATTTCCAAAAGCAATAAAGCAGGTTTATATGTTTGTTCCATTTTCTTATACTACATTTAAAGAAGTAGAATGAGTTGCTTGGTTGGGTTTTGGACCATTAGATGAAGATTAATATGTCATTTTTCAGTGTAGCAAAACCATATTGAAAACATCCATGGTCCAATTTGACTGCCTTTCTAGATCATAACCTTGTGTCTTAAATCTCTCTCTTTTAAAATAAAAAAATTGTTTTGCGAAATGAAATGCAGTATTCCAAGTTGAGTTTTTTTGTTGGCTAATTGCAGGACAACTAATAACTTCCTATATACCAATAGCAATTAAATTTATATACTCTCCTATAGCACATAGTGTCTTCTCTGGGTGGTTCACAAGTTAATTAGCATTTTGCCCCAACATGCTGGGTACTCATTTTACCTACATTGGAAGGATGGAAGGCTGAGTCAACCTTTGTTTCTGTCAGGATCAAACTCACAATGTTTTGGCTGCAGTACATCAGTATAACCACTGTGCCACCAGAGCTCTTCATTGTATAGGGTTTTGGGGGCCTCACTAAAAGTTTATTGTGTTTTCATCTTGAACTACCCTAAACTGCGAGTGTTCAGTACTTTAGTATGCTATTGCCTTGATCCTTCAACCAACTTGGACCCAACTTCCATTTAGGCAGTATCATGGTGGTGTCAGACATTCACTAAGTTGGGTTTTGTTTAGGGATTTGTGCCACAAACAATTCCTGTAAGAGTCACATGTTGTTGTGAGGATGAACATACCCACAGTAGTATGAAGAACTATGTGAGCTTTCAAATCAATTTTCAAAACAAAATCTCTAAACAAATTCCAACAGTTCCTTCATTTTAAGTGGTTTTATCCTCTCCTGTTCAGTTATATTTTTTAATTACAACTGACTCATTAACTTAATTAATCATGAAACAAATTATAGTAGTGCTTACAATGACAAGTTTGTACAATGCTGCAGCATAAAATATTGTTAGGATTCACTGTTAATAGTGTCAATCCCAGGGTATAGTCTTAAAATCAATGCACTGAAAATAAATATGTTTGCATGTGATCACTGTCTAAATGGAAGATCTCCTTGAAGCCCTATGAATACCAGCTTCATAGAGGAAAGCTGGCATACAGCTTGTAGTCTGTTTGAATCTTACTTTACTTCCTGTCATCAGCGTCAAAGCACTTCGCAAACAAGTTAGAATAACTAGTGATTATACGTTGAATCTCCTGTTTCAGAATTTTCCCTGTAGTGGAAAAACAGTTAATCTGTGGGTTCACTTCTAGAGATTATTCCATGTGAAGGATAAACAGCTAAATATACCCTTTGTCGCATGTTAATAATTTGTGTTATATTTATATATGACATGTTTTCACTGGTTGCCGCCAAGAATAACAACTGTTGTTTTTATGCTCTGTAACTGGAATTAACTTATATTGGCTCTTAATAGGGCTTTCAAAGTGAGGGAAACATTTGAGAGGTGGTTTTACCAGCTCCATTACCCTAATATGTTTCTATGGCTGAGTGGGGATTCAAACCCAGGCTTCCTAGTCCATTATTCTGTCCACTACACCACATTGGGTTTCATACCGATTGTAGCTGTAACGGACCATTACTCACAAGTAGCACCTCAGTCTACACTTAGGTGGGACCGCACCTGAATTCATGATTTTAAGCTTGCCTTCTCACATCTCCTGACCTAAATCTAGGCTGAAAGTAAGGTAGCACATAGGAAATTAAACCACTCCAGTCATCTTCTTGCCTTTTAAAAGTATATATATTGTAGCAAAAGCAGGTTCTAGATTAATTAAGCAGATGAAATAATCTTAGTTCAGAAAGCACATTAAAACAATGAAAGCGTATCTAATTGTGGAAGCCTTGAGGGCTCGCCCACTCCCTCTCTCTCTTACCAGCCTACATGTTTGGTCACGCACCAGACCAAGAGAAAGTTCTGCCCCTTCCCTCTGGGTTTTATCTCCTCACACATGTTCCGCCATTTTGCCATTCCCCTAAAGGAATCCAGCCAATGACCATACAGCATCACATGTCTATCAGACATTAAGTTTCATTTCTCCCAAACCACAGGGCTAGCATGTTTTGACTATCAATCCTTCTCTAAAATGCACCATAGCTCTCCCCACACTGGGAAATCTCCATTAGAGACTCAAATTGCATCTTCAGGCCCCATTCTAACTATCACAGTAGCTAATCATATATAATAAAATGATATGAGCCTCCTCAAAGATTGTGGCATTTCTGAATCACAGTTAGATGTGCACTGGTAATGGCAACCTTGTGTTGCCGGCTAATCATTCTCACAATAGTCAGATGAAAGGAACTGCAGAATGAACTCATCAAAAGGTGGCTTCATTTTGGCAGTTTCACGTCTGGCCTAGATATGGAAGAAGAAGAATGCAAACTGCCCTCTTTGCTCTCGGTCCTTCATCAGTAGAAAGGAAAATGTTTGCAATACTGAAAGCTTGTGAAGACAAGAAAAAAGAACTGAAAGGTGTATTTAAAAGTGAAATGAACATTTTGGAAGTTTCACGTCTGGCCTAGACATGAAAGAAGAAGGGGGGAAGTACTAATCACTGTAATAATGATATTTTAACACAAAAAAATTTCATTAACAGGCACGGAAGCTAGATGTGTATTTCGAATATGAAGAAAAAATTATGAGCAAGTCCACATTGGATAAATCACTTTTGGACATGATCTCTGATCCTGATGGTAAGCAAAGAAATTGGGATTCTAGTCAAGATCCTTCCTACCCTTAAACAGTTTATTTAAATTTGTTGTAATGCATAATAGTTCGATAAAGGCCTAGTTCAGTATCATTATGAGCACATATAATCATTAACAGTAGACTCTTACACAGCATTGTCAATGCTTGACTCAAGAGGATGAGTTTGGACAGCCTTTCTTTGAGTCCTGTCAACCTCACAGGAACACCTGGTGACACTGGCATAGCGAGGGGGCAGCCCACCCCGGGCAGCACATTGCGGGGGGGGCGATGCCACTGTCCCAGACTTCCTGGCAGCCAGGGCGACTGCCCCCAGGTCGAGACCCGGGGTGGGGAGCCCACCGTCGGCTTCCCAGTCGCGCGGCCTCCCTGCCTCCAAGCCCGGCAGCAGCGCCCAGGAAGGCGGGAAGCGAGGATGGCAGTCGCCACAGCCCAGTGCCTGCAGCAGTGCCAGCCAGGCCGAGGACCCCCCTGCAAGGCCTGGCCAGCGCTGCTCTGGCCGTGGGTGCTGTGCCACAACAGCCACTGGTCTCCTTTCCCACCTTCCTGGGTGTTGCGGTCGGGCTCAGAGGCAGGGAGGCTGCGCGCCTGGGACCCTGACGACACAGTCAAGGCCCAGGAGCTGGTGCGGCACAGTGTGGCCCCAGCAGGGAACCTACTGTCGGCATCCCAGGCACGCGGCTACCCCGTCTCCAAGCCCGGTGGTGGCAGGTCATCCACCTTCAGTGGCAGTGGCACCCAGCAAGGTGGGAAGCAAGGCGGGAAGTTGCCGCTGCCCAGTGTCCGCAGCCGGAGCAGTGCTGGCCGGGGCAAGGACCCCCACCCCTGTAAGGCCTGGCTGGCGCTACTGCGGGCACTGGGCTGCAACAACCACCGGCCTTCTTTCTCACCTTCCTGGGCACCAGCACCGGGCTTGTAGGCGGGGCAGCACCCCACCTAAAGGGGCTCATTCGCCCATAGCCGTTGGCCCCTTTAGGTAGTCAGGTTAGTTAACAGCCACCTGACATTCAACATTGAGTTGCTGGCTGTACAGGCTACTCCATTACCGTAGCCAGACAACATTGTTGTAACATTTGAGGAAATAGCCATGCCACATATCCTCAGTCCACTGCTGAGATTAATTTTCCATTGTAAATTAATAACATTTCCACAGTAGTTCTTTTCCCCCCTTAAATTGGTATAGATATTACAGCTCTTTAGAAGGAAGCATCTTTAAGATAGAAGCTGCTCTTAAAAATTAGTAACTTGTACTTGCTGTTTGGTACAGATAACATTTCTTTCTTGTGTAAAATCCCATGTATCATTGGTGATGGTGCATGACTTTTCGTATACAGTAATACCCCAGATAACGTTATGACTTTGGTTCCACATGCATCGAACAAGACTAAAAAAAAAGCCCTGACTTCAGGGACAAACCGCTTTAAAGGCAGGCAGGGAAAGAAAGAGACCTCCCTGCCTTTAAAGCCACCCCCCATGCGCAGCGGTCTCTGCCACTGCAGTACGGTCGGGGAAAGCACCTTTTCCCAGACTCTACTGCAGTCTTCCCTCCCTGTATTTAAACTACAGGGAAGGGGGAAATAGAGAGATGTGATTAGTTCTCTAGAGAACCAATCACCTCTCTCTCTTTCCCCCTCCCTGTAGTTTCAATACAGGAAGTGAAGACTGCAGTAGATCACATCTTTTTTCCTCCCTGTATTTAAACTACAGGGAGAGAGAGGCTTGTAGTTTCAATACAGGAAGGGAAAGAAAAAAACACAAGCCTCTCCCTGTAGTTTAAATACAGGGAGGAAAAAAGACGATCGGCTGCCTCTGCCTGCCATGAGGCATAGCTCTGTGCTCTGCAATCAGCTGGTCAAACCTGGCTCTGTCGGAGCGTGCAGCTCAGCAAGAGAAGCTATGGTGGCTTGAAGGTAAGCAGGGCCAGGGCTGGGCTGGATTCTCTTGTGGCCGAGCAGGCAGTGGGGTGAGTGTGGGGAGTCCCCAAACTGCTGGGGGTGGGGGGGGAGGAAGGAGGGAAGTGGCAGGGAGAGGAGCTTTGGCCTCCTTTACTTCTTTATTACGATGGATCGAATAACGCTAAAAAGAACGTTCTCTGGTGCAAATCTTCCCCCCAAATTTGTCGTCGTTATGCAGTTTTAGCGTTATCTGGTGCAATCGTTATCCGGGGTATTACTGTACTTTATAAGTATATCATATAGTATTTTATTATATAATATTGTAGGCAAGAAAAACCATTGTGTTTTTTTAAAACTTTTTTTGTACAGCGGGAACTGCTGAAGATAAGATGCGACTGTTTCTTATCTATTACATAAGTTCGGTACAGTTACCATCAGAGGTATGTTTTTAAGTGAAACAAACATTTGTCATAATTTTATACATGATTTACAGTTTTTCTGAAAAATCTGATTAATGCCTGTAGTAAGTATTTTTAATCAGAATAATCTCCTGTTCAAATTTACTAGGTGATGTTCCAAACAGTTGGAGCTAAAACACACACAGATAGTGGCTTCTTTAGATACACTATTGAAAACAATTTGTAAAGAAGGAAGCAGGTTTTGTTTCTTTCTGTCTTTTCTATGAAAACTGGAGCTAAGAGATGAATATATATAGTGTTAACCAGTTCTATAACACATAATTGTGTTATATCTAGATAAGAAAATATATTTGGCAGTGGCAAGAAGTTAGTATGACTGCATGGCCAAAATCCTATTGGTTATGTCTGCCATTGTGTAAAATAATTGGTGTACAATTGTGGTTTTGCCCAAGGAGGTATTTAACTTTCTTTAAATAGCAAACCCTTATATAAATGAGAGTTTTTTTAAATGTTGTGTAATACTATTGGCTGAAAACTTGTTTCTTAGCTTGGTAAACCACACAAGAGTAGTCTGTTTGAATCAGTGGGGATTTGGTAGTTCAATTCCACTGTAGGTTCCATTGATTCAAATGGTTCGACTTTGACTTTCTTCACTATAGCCTTTCACAAGTAGAGTAGCCCAATTTACAGAGGAGCTCACTTACCTATTTTCCCACTAATTCAAAGGGCCTATTCTAGTGCCTTTACAAGTTTTTTGGAAAAATAACTATTACTGTAATAGCTATTTTTTCAAAAACTTGTAAAGGCAGTTTTTGTTTTGTAGCGAAGTATATATTAGTCCATGCTTTAAAATTCTCAGGCACACATTTCTCCAAAGACATAGGAAAGAATGTTCTTCATTGTTTCAATAAAAACTTTGTTGACTTAATCTGGTGAAGTAAACAAAAGGTTGTTATGGTTTGTTTATTTATTTATTTATGTGAATTCGATGAACGTCTTACATTTTGGTAGGGTGGTCTGACTGCGTTTGGCATGTAACGAAAATTGTGTACTTTTGACAAGTTGCTACAACAAAACTATAGCACTGATAAAACTAAGGATTATGCTGTACGAAAGATTGTCTCGGCAACTTTCAGGAATGGTAGGACCTAAAGTCCGGGAATGCAAAATGATGACATCATTAAATTCGAAAGGTGCCTTGGAAAAATGACATTTTCTCTGGGGGGCGTCCTGTTGTCGATGAGCCAGCGACCAAACAATGTAACCGATCAAGGTAATCCAAAGTGTGTTAGATAGAGGATAAAATAACCTTTGTTATGACACTATTAGAATTTTGGTTGGACTTTGGAAACAGATTTAATGACAAAGTTTACAAAAAATTCCTCAAACGACATCACAAAGGTGCTCAATTGAAAGGGACAAATCTGTTGGAAAGTGAGCAAAACCATCCAACGTCCTCATCAGCAACCTCTATGAACCATGGAAAGTGGTTTTGGTCAATTTCAGACATATTTGTCCCTTTTATCGGAGTTTTTCCAGGATTCTGGTCAAGGACTTTTGGATAAACGTCATAAAAACCTTTTGGAAAGCCCAAACAAAATTCTAATATAGTAATACCTTGGATAATGCTAAGACTTGGTTCCACAAGTCTTGGTGTTATCCGATTTTTAGTGTTATCCGATGCATGTTAAAATCCTATGGGATGGATCGGATAACGTTAAAGCTCCATAGAGATACATTGTAACCGCACAGGCTTTAGCGGTTGTTATCCGATCCATCCCATAGGACCTTAATGTTATTCGATCCAATTCTCCTCCCCAGATTACTTAACGTTATGCGATTTTAGCGTTATCTGAGGTAAACGTTATCCGAGGTATTACTGTAGTGCCAGAACATAGGTTACTTTATCCTCTATCTAACACACTTTGGATCACTACGATTGGTTGAGTGGTTTGGTTTCTTGCTCACCGACAACTGGACGCCCCTAGCAAAAATGTCATTTTTAAAGGCCACCTTCCAAGTGTAATGACATCATCAATTTGCATTCCCGGCCATTGAATCATAGCATTCCTGAAAGTTGCCGAGATGATCTTTCATACAGCATAATCCTTATTTTCGTCAGTGCTGTAGTTTTGTTGTCATAACTCATCAAATGTACACAATCGAATTCACGAACTAAATCCCATACTTTTTTTTGTACTGTTGATTCCAACATATGGTGACTTTTCTCAGAGTTTGTTGAGTGTATAGAACTCAAAACTGGTGTACCATTTCTTTCCTCTGAGGGTACTCTGAGATTGTAGAACTTGCCCAAAGTTACACAGATTGGCTTTTCTCCTGGAAGAAACCAAGCTCTCAACCTCTGACTCTGTTTACTAAGCTATCTAACTACTATATTATACATATTAAACCAATAGTATGTTTTTGGTGTTTTTAGGCCAACATGTTAATCAACATATAGACAATTGTTTTCATCCATTTTTACAGGACAGAGATCACCACTTGTTTTCCCTACCCCAGAACCATGCTATTAGGTTTATATTGAGTAAATTAGTATCATTTTTACTGCTTCATTTGAATTTCGGATCTCTGGTTTGATTTTAGGTCGATTTGGAACAGTACAAGAAAGCACTGACAGATGCAGGATGTAATCTTAACCCCATAAATTATATTAAACAATGGAAGTAAGTTAATTTTGCTTTTATAAAGTAATGAAGTACTGTATACCATGTAAACTAACATCTGGATTTTGCTTAAAGGTGAGTTCCAGACCCAGCCTTTCCTTCTGGATTGCTTTGATGTTGTATACATTGGGGAGAGTTAGGTTTATTGTCAAATGTTCCACTGGAAGTACAATGTTCTCCATGGTGCACTATAAGAGTGTGACATCATTGACAAATAATGTGAGAAATGCTGCAGGATTGGGACAGTCCTCCGTCACAATATTTTCCATTGCTTATATAACACAAAAATCACTACAAATCAGACTTCCCCCGTTTCTTTTTTCCATACATTTTTCCTCCTTAGCTGGTCTTTTCTTTTTTAGAATTGGATACTTTTGCATTGTTTTAGATCAGGGGTTCACAACCTACAGCCCCGGTCTGCAGCGGCAAATCATCTGGCCTGCTGCGATGACCATGGAAGCGGACGTGTTTACAACAACCTTAAATGTGCCCACTGCTGCGCAAACATGCCCGCCGTGGTTTACAGCAGCGTTTATGGTGGAGGAAGCCATGTTTCCAGCCCACTTAGCTGTCTGAGGGGGAATGGTCTGGCCCATGGTGCAATAAGGTTGGGAACCCCTGTTTTAGATGATATGATAGCTTGAACTGACTGTTCTCTTCTCCCTGGCCCCTGGGACTGATTTTGTTTAAAACAGTTAACAAGCTGCAAACAAGGCTAACTTCCTCTGTTCTCTCTGATGACTCCTATGTGGTTAACTGAAAAAAATTAACTGGGGAAACCTGGCGTCCATAGTGCAACTTCATGGCATATTCATTTGCATTTTTCTAGCTGCCCTTATAGACATCTGTTTTAAGCCTTGAATCTGAAGTAAAGGAGGTAGGGTAGAGAAACATGGGTTTCAATGCATGTTCTACTTTTGAGGTTATAGTAACAAAATTAGTATAATAAAAATTCAAAGAGCATGAGTCTCAATTTTCTATATGAAAACTTTTTTCCCTATAAAATCATTTCTTTCTGTCCCTCTTGGCTGTTTTAATGTGGATCACATGTTGCAGTTTTGCTTTCTGAGTGTAGCATACATAAATTCAGGACTAAAGTATCATTAAAACAGTTTACTTTGGAAGATTGTAATGCTGAACTGTTGTTATTTTCTAGTAAGGAGATATTTATAGTACCTCTGTCTGCATGTTAATTGTTGATAATATTGCCTTTGATTGAAATTCAGATAGTTCTATCCTCAAATGATTAAACAGGTTACGTTTTGAATTGGGATGCCTTCATTCATGTAAGCAAATAATTTGATAGTGTATTCATGAATGAATTAAGTATATAGTTATTAACTTTTGAAGTTATTAACTTGCAGAGCTTTTGCAAAGATGGCTTCAGCTCCAGCTACCTATGGAAACAGTGCAGCCAAGTCACTGGGGTGAGTTTCAAAGTACATTGTGTTACTACTTATATTTACATCCTGTGTTTTTGTCCCAAATGACCCAAAAAGTGACACAAATATATAAGATAAAATAATCTTTCAGCATGTTTGTCAAAAAGAAGAATTGATAATTTTGTAAAGTTCTTTATATTTGAATGTCATTTTAGTACAGTTAAGCATAATTCTTTTTAAACATATGAAAACAAAAAACATTATGCATGATATACACTTTGTTTCAGTCTTTTCTCACGTGTCATGAACACAGGATCCCAGTTTGTGATGGAAGGAGTCAAGAACTTGGTATTAAAGCAACAGGTATATTAAATATTAAGTGTGCCTCTATTCCTGCTTTTAAAATCAATGACATTTGATAATATATCTAAAGGTAAAGATAATACTGTATATCTTTGTAAGCTTAAATTCCTTCTTCTTTGGGTGCCATATCCAATATTGGCTAGCCTCATGGTGATCAGTCATGAAGTTGTCCTGGGAACATAATGCAGTGGCCTGACATTTGCTTTCCTTATCACAGCATGACACCCACACCACTGATCCACTTCCACAAGTCACTTTCTGGTCCTGAGCCCTTTTGGCAAACAAAGTCCTCATCAGCCCTGGGCCAGTATTGATGAAGCTGCTGCCCTCCATCAAGATGGATTCAAGTGGAACTTAGTACACTTGGGGACTATCACCCTTCCCTGTGGACTTTGCCACCTAAGACTGTTAGTCCTCAGGGTTGTCATAACAGGATAACCTGGCCAGACTTTCCTTAAATTCCTAAGATTAGAATTTTCTTTCTTTTTTTTTTTTTTTTTTTGGTAAAAATAATAATTACAGTACGTAAAAAGTCCTCTTATAGTGTCTATACCTCTTTCTGTTCTATGATGCATAGGACCAAACCTTTCTGCAACTTACATAAATTAAACTTTCTTCTATAGAATCTTCCAGTCACTCGTATTTTAGACAGCCTTTTGGAGATGAAGTCAAATCCTGTAAGTACAGCTCACAAACAAATCCATCAGACATAATTCTTTTAGAAATTGTTACAGACAAGCATTTCATTTCATATAAATATATTAAACAATATATTTATTATATTTAATATTAGGAGTCTATCCTAAGACAGAATAATTTCACTGCTGTTCATTTATTTGTGCAGATATACTATAAGGGTGTTGATGCTCAAGCATCAAAAAGTCATATCCTGTTGGGCTACAAATCTAGGAATGGCCAAAATGCTGACTCAGATATTGTGATCCATACAAATAACTTCTAGACTCTGGATAATAACAAAGGAAAAACTATGAAAATATGTTTGTATCATGGATTTGTAGCCACCATTCATGTCCAAATACATAATTAGAAAACGCTTCTACAGAAGCAGCACCTATATTTTGATGTTCTGTAGGATAAATTTTGAAGGAATTTTATACAATGGTAAGCACAGAAACAATTTATTTTCTTTTATGAAAAGTGATGTGTCATTCACTTAATTCAGACTTTCATTAACATTTTTGGGAAACTGCAGATCAGTATGGTGATAGTAAACTAATTAGGAAAATACAACCAAGTAAGAATCACTGCTGTTTTTCTTACTCTCTTGCTCTGTTTCTTTGATTAAACTTATCTGCAGATGGATTATATTTGCCAGTGTAAATAGTGAGTCTCTTTGAGGAAGAAAAAGTATTTTATATAGTAATTTCAACCATGTTTTTTAAAATGTGCCTTAAATCCTCACATTTTGTAAGCAATCTTTATTTTGTTTCAATATTATTCATAAATCATAAAATGAATTATGACACTGTATTTAATGCTGAATAACCGCATTGAGTGATATATCATTTTAGTATTCATTGCCATTACATTTTTTGAAAAGAAAATAGAAACTCTGGATGACTCTTTGCAGAAATTAATCTTGAATTGGGAATGGAGGACTGGTGTGTGGTTTCAAAACCATTGACATCTTCCATGATTTTTCCATGTTGCTTTGCAGCTAGAACGTATTACACAGGTAGTATATTTTGGAAAGTTTAATAGATATGTGTTTCAAATGAATGAACCAACTCATCTGCAGAGGCAACTAAGTTCAATGCTTTAATTTATTTATTTTTATACTGGAAATAACTCTTTTAATAAAACATATGCATTTTGAACAATCATGATGGAAAAGTCTAACTGGTTTGGTTAATATACCAGTTTCTCAATCTGCATTGTGCAGTAGAGGTTCATAGAATAAACTGTTCAAGCCTGTAGAATTTAAGATAGCAGAAAGTTTTAACTAACATTTATCTCTTTAGGAGACAGATGACTATAGGTATTTTGATCCTAAGATGTTACGAGGGAGTGACAGGTGAGTTTGCTATGCATTTTGAAATATAGTTAGCATACAGAGAGTATAACATAGTCCTTTTATACAACATACAATGACAAAATGAATTAGTTCTAACCTAAGCATAGCTTAAATACATATTGCTATTTGGGTAAAATATTTTGTTCTTTGGCTGACCAGCCTTATTGAATTTAAGTATAGTGGTACCTCATACAACAATTTTAATCCATTCCACAGGACTCATTGTTGTACGAAACAATTGCTATACGATTTTTTTCACTTAGTGGTTTTTCCCATTGAAAAATTGTTGTACAGATTTATTCATAGGGAAAATTGTTATGCGGGATGCCATTTCCCCCAAAAACCTAATTGTTATGCGATTTCGTTGTATGCAGTTCCACTGTACTGTCCTATTTTTGTTCTGCTGGTGGAAGCAAGATGGTTATGCGATTTCGTTGTATGCAGTTCCACTGTACTGTCCTATTTTTGTTCTGCTGGTGGAAGCAAGATGACTTCCACTGACAGTTTAAAAAAAGCAAATTGCTATTTAAAATATTAATATTTGTAAATAATGGAAGCATCCTATAAACCATAAAATAACAAATAACAGAAATTGCTTTCCCAGTAAAGTTCCTACTACATGACATGCTCAGGCAAATCCCTAGGTAGTAAAGGCCCTAACTGAATTTTACTTCAGACAAGACTAAGAACATGACTTCAAAGCTTTGAATGCTCCATTAGCCGCCCCCTTCTCATCCCTAATATAATGGTTTTTGCTAATGATGAATAAACAGTAGCATTATTGCTTCTAAATTATTTAGTTCTATCCCAACTGAGAATTTATGGACATTCTGTGTCTGAGATGTTTCAGCTTTCCATTAAGTTACATACGGTATTTTGTTTTTCAAATTACAGCTCAATTCCAAGAAACAAAAATCCATTTCAGGAGGTGAGAACTCTTTGCTCCTTTCAAAATAATTGATTTTTTAACATTTTAGTTTTAAATATAGTAATTTATTTTAACATTTTAGTTTCAAATATAGTAAATGTTCAGTGTATTTTTAATGAAGAAATCAGAAGCCATTATTCAGATTACTTCAGTTCTACAAATGGGAGCAGCCCAAAGAAAAAATTATAACTGAGTTTGGGCTTCAGATCTGCATCACATTTAGACAGGTATAGCAGGCAGTCTGCTTTTGCTCTGTGCCAAATCTGGTATAGTTTGGACAGAGTTTTTGAGTTGTTGTTATTTTTTAAGTAAAGCTTTCCCTTGTTCAGAAATAGGTTATCTACCCTAAACATCCCCACATTTAAAGCAGATAATATAAATTGAGAGGACCAACCTTACTTATCTTGAAAGAAAATGATTGGACTCACATACTTTTTGGTAATTGAACAGAATACAAACTGCAAGAGTTGAAATATTGATCCTCAAAAAGGGCCTTTCACAATAAAAAAATGTTTATCCTTTCTTTGTATCAGATTGTTGCACAATTAGATTATTTTTGACTGGCAGCTGTCAGTGACTGTTTTACACTGAGCATGTGTGGAACAACCTTAACAGCAAGAGCTTTGCAAAATAAATAATGGTCATAACTTCATGGGGGGAAGGCTGTAGGATAATGAAAGGTGACAGAAACAGAGCAAAGACACTGTCTTTTTTGTCTTTTTTAATTTCAGATATGCTTGCATAGACTAACACATCTATCTCTTCAAACAGTGCAAAGACAGTTTTTCTTTAACAAGTCAAACAAAACAGGCTCACTTTAAATAATTTAATGAAAAGGGGTTATTTTGTTATATATCTTCAGGGAATTAGCATACAATTTGGTAAAGCCTATTCAAAGTACAGTATTTCTGCATTATATACATACAGAACAGTTTTCTTCTCACCCTGGATGCTTTCAGTAAACATTCTCTCAGGTTTTCTGAGACCAGACAGTTTCCTAACAGAGTTTTCAACATCCACATTTGGAGCAATATAAACTTTTGAACCTGTCAATCAAGACCTAAATGAATTTTTAACTCTTTCCTGGCCAAATAGTGATTTGTGCTTACAAAAGGATTCTGCATCTGATTATTTTAAAAAAATTGAGAAGAAATATTCAGAAGCTTGCTCATTTAAGCTGTGAAATGTAGTTTAAAATTCCCTTCTGGGGGCATCCTGGGACTGTGCAACTTGCCCATGATGACACAAATTAGCTCTTTGGGGATTTTTTCTTCTTCTTCCGTGTGTGGAATTGAACACCCAACACCTAACTCACTGAACTATCCAATTGTTTCCTATTTTTTTAAAAAAAAAAACCTCCCAAGAAATAATGTGCCATCAAGTCACTTCTGACTGTGGTATCTATAACACCTTCCTTCAATACCTTTAATTTTTTCACACTTGTTAAAAAACAGACATTTTTATTTATTTATTTATTTATTTATTCGTACTTGCTACCCCGCTCCAATCGGGCAAGCCCGACTCTGAGCGGCAATTACAGACTAAAATATCGACATCCTAAGACTCGATGTTAAAACTTTAAAAATTCATAAAAGCATAAAAATCACACCACATGAACTGAAGGGTGGCTGTCACTAAATCAGCCACCCTATATGAGACCCCACGACCCTATTTCCCCACACTTGCTTAGCCAGCCAGGTTTTTAGGCCTTTCCGGAAGGGTAGGAGCTCTGTCTGTAGGCGCAGCTCGATTGGCAGGAGGTTCCAAAGGGCTGGGGCGGACACGGAGAAGGCCCTTCTCCTAGTGCTAGAGAGGTGTGCCTCTCTAGCTGATGGGACAACAAGAGAGCCCCTCCGGTCCGCCCTGGTGGGACGGACAGATGTTCTCAGGGTGACGCGGTCTCTTAGGTATCCTGGCCCACTACCATATAGGGCTTTAAAGGTAATAACCAGCACCTTGAATTGCACCCGGAGACATACTGGCAACCAATGCAACTCCCGAAGCAGCGGCGTAGCATGAGCATAACGCCCGCGCCCCGTCACTACTCGGGCCGCCGCATTTTGGACCAGCTGGAGTCTCCGAATGGTCACCAAGGGCAGCCCCATGTAGAGCGCGTTACAGTAATCAAGCCTGGAGGTGACCAAAGCATGTGTGACCATGAGCAAGGCGTCCCGGTCTAGGAGCGGGCGCAACTGGCGTATTACACGAAGTTGTGCAAAAGCCTTCCTAGCCACGACTGCCACCTGTTCTTCGAACAGTAGTCGTGAGTCCAGGAGGACCCCCAGATTACGCACCGGGTCTGTTTGGGGCAAAACTGCCCCATCCAGAACCAAAGCTGGCAACTCCCGTGATAACACAGGGCCCCTCACCCACAGCCACTCAGTCTTGCCGGGATTCAGTTGTAGCCCGTTTGCCCCCATCCAGACCCTAACAGCCTCCAGACACCTGGAGAGGACTTCCACCGCACCGCCTGGGTCCCCACGGGCCGAGATGTACAGCTGGGTATCATCAGCATATTGATGATACCTTACCCCGTGGGAACGGATGATCTCACCCAGTGGCCTCATATAGATGTTAAATAGGAGAGGAGAGAGCACCGAGCCCTGGGGCACCCCATATTGTAGGGGCCTGGGGCTGGACTCCTCCTTCTCCAACCACACCGACTGGGTTCTGCCCCTCAGGAATGAGGAAAACCAGGACAACACAGTGCCCTGGACTCCCAACCCTTGGAGCCTTCCCAGAAGGATGCGGTGATCGATGGTATCAAAGGCCGCTGAAAGATCGAGAAGAGCAAGGACAGACGGGTCCCCTCCATCCCGCTCTCTCCAGAGATCATCCACCAGTGCGACTAGTGCAGTTTCAGTCCCATGTCCGGGCCTGAATCCTGACTGAAAAGGGTCCAGATAATCCGCTTCATCCAGGGCATCCTGTAGCTGCCGCGCCACTGCCTTTTCCAAAACCTTACCCAAAAAGGGTAGGTTGGACACTGGACGATAGTTAGTAATTTCCATGGGGTCGAGGGATGGTTTTTTTAGGAGGGGGCGCACAATGGCGTGTTTAAGAGATGTTGGAAAAAGCCCCTCCTTTAATGATGAATTAATTATTGCCTCGACCCACCCAGCTGTCACGGTCTTAGAGGCTTTTATCAGCCAGGCAGGACATGGGTCCAGTGCACAGGACGTGGCGCGGACAGATCCAAGAAGCCTGTCCACTTCCTCAGGGCCAACTGGATCGAACCGATCCCAGATAACACGGCTAGACTGGGCTTCAATCAACTCCAGTTCCATACCTTCCACGCCGGGATCAAGCTTTGAGCGGATCTGAACGATTTTCCCCATCAGAAAATCAGCAAAAGCCTCAGCCGATCCCTGCCAACCCGGGCCAGACCCCCCTCTACCGAGGAGGGACCTGGTCACCCGGAACAGGGTGGCTGGGCGATTATCTGCGGAGGCAATAAGGGCGGTGAAATATTTGCGTTTCACCGCCCTCATCGCCACGAGGTAGTCTTTAATAGTAGCTCTAACCCGTGTTCGATCAGACTCACTCCGAGTCTTCACCCAGCGGCGCTCTCGGCGTCTCTTAGCTCGTTTCAGCTCTCTTAGTTCCTCTGTGAACCAAGGGGCAGATCGATCCCCACGGGCTCGGAGAGGCCGTAGTGGAGCAATTACATCCAGAGCCGCGGTTGTTTACATCCAGAGCCGCAGTTGTTTTGTGTTTGAGTGAGAACTGGTCAGAAAGAAGTCATCTTCTGGGATTTCCCTTACTTGGGATCTCTTTGTGAATGGTAGTGAGTACAAAAGAGTATCCTGTAGACCAGCCTAAGTCAGTTCCCCAAAACACTGATCAGCCAATGTACTGACAGACTTATGGGAATTGGAAGACCCCCTGTGGGACATGGGCCCCTTGTTGGGAACCACTGCTGTAGACCATCTTACCTGCTGTCATTGATGTTGTCAGCATTCACGCTTTCCTTTTGCTATGTAAAATTTGGCTTTCTTCTTTCTCCCGGTAACATGGGCACGATGTTGCACAGCAATTTTTGCCATTCCTGGTATTTTTTATTGTAGATATAGAAACACAATCTGGAGGTTTCTTGAAGAATCTTATAAGTTCATGACAAGCGATAGAAAGGTTTATTCTTCATACTTTTTAATATCCAGGCTATTTAAGACCAACTCATTCCTCTGAATCTGAATTCTTACCGAGCAAGTGAGTTTCCAGGCTATGCACCATACAAAATGTGTAGCAGCATTTCTAAAACATAATGAATAACATCCAAAACACTTTACCATATTCTTCAAAACTGTTAGATATGTATTCAGCTTATTTGATTTCTCTTAATTGTGATTTTGTTCCAGTATAATGTTCCAGTACAGTCATTGATGTATCAAAGGAATTCTGGGAAGATAATTTTAATATTGCAGGCTAGGGCTGTAGCCAGGGTTCTAGATTGGGGGTGGGCGAATATTTTTTCCGGAGGAGTTATATATAAAAACATTGGAACTTTGCCTGGGAGGGGGCTGTTAGCTCAGAGTGGGTTTGGCCACCTCCTGGCTATAGCCCTGTTGCAGGCTCAATGCAACCCATGTTCTGCAAGAGCCGAGCAGAAATGCCTGGTCTCAATGTCTGCCTTCCATCATTGGGGAAATGCAAGAAGATTCTCATTTGTACTTACCACCATTGTTGGGGAAATGTAAGAAGAATCAGTGTACTCAGAGTCTGTTCCTAGCGTTCAGTCCACACTCAGGTTTAAGGCTTTGCCTGAACAATAATTTTATTTTTTCTCTACAAAAGGGTATACACAAAAACATGTCTCCTGTTGCTTAAAATAAATTGAAATTGTGTCATAATTCTTTTTTAAACCCAAGATGCAGCTAATCATTCTCTCGCTTTCTCTTTTGGCTTGTTGTTTTATTTTTCCATCCTAGGCAATTGTGTTTGTAGTTGGAGGAGGCAATTACATTGAATACCAAAACCTTATTGATTATGTAAAGGTATGCTTTTACGCTGTGTTGTTTCTCATGAATAGATCTCTCTCTTCTTTTTTCATTCTTTGAGACATTGCCTCCAGAACTTTCTGGTGAGCATAAGGATAGATTTCCCCATTCATTCAGTTGAGGCTGTAGATGAAATGCACACCCAGAGCTTCCCACTGAATCAGATGGGAAAACACTATGTACCCATTGAAACTAGCATAGGAAATTGATGGCTCAGTAATTTATTTATTTATTATTAGTTCAATTTTATATTGCCGCCCACTCACCGTGGCGACTCAGGGCGGTTTACAAAAAATACATTACATTACAATACAATATGTTGGTGTGGGCTCAGGGGGAGGGGCAGCAAAGTCCTCAACCTGCTCTGAATTCTTCTTCCCGTGGCAGTTGGTGTAGGCACAGGGGGAGGAGCGGCAAGGTCCTCAACCCGCCGTGGCTTCTTCCTTCCCTGGCAGTTGGTGTAGGCACAGGGGGAGGGGGGGCAAGGTCTTCAACCTGCCCTGGCTTCTTTATCCCCTTGTAGTTGGTCTGGGCTCAGGGGGAGGGGCGGTAATTTATTCTGTGTCCACCAAAATTTAATTAATTAATTAATCTTTCTGTATAGTAGGGATAAGCAAAAGAAAAGTGAAATCTACATCTTGTGTGTTACCTTGCTTTCTTGAAATCTGCATTTGTTGTATTTAATGCTTGTCTTTAAGCAAAGGATCAGATAGCTGGCAAAAGTAAAGAGAAAAATGAAAGGAAGGTAGGTCATGATAAGCAAGAGAGAATGTGAATGCGTACATAAGAAGCATGTTCATCCATCCCTGGAAAGAGTTTAAAAGCCACATAGAGACTTAGCTGCTCATATCACTGAGGACAGCAGGAATACTTTACAGTTTTAATATCAAAATGATATTATTGAAAATTTTGTAATCTGGTCAGTATTTCTTTTAAAGATGAAGAGGAGATTAAATAATTGTAAGAAATAACTCCCATATGGAATGTGTTTGTAATCAGATTTGAAAGTATATCTGGTTTCATGTTTTCATTAGTAATTCTGGGCAAGATTTGTGCAATAGACTAATTACTTTATGAATTTTCATTTATACATACATAGTTTATCCTTCGTTTTCAAAGCCCATAACCACCAGATTCACTAGGGGTAGAGGTGGGAAGGATAACAAGAATCATGTAGTTAAAGTTGAGCTCATTGATGGGATGGCTCCCGTGACTGGAACACAGCCATTGAAGGATATAAACTGTTCTACAAGAAAGGGCAGAAAAGGAAATGGAGTCACAGTACAGTAAAACCCCGGCTTACATAAAAAGTCAGTTCCATAGGGTTCTATGTAAATTGGTTTATTACATAACTCGAAGCAAACCCATAGAGAAAATGAATTTTTACATAACTTGAAACAAACCCATAGGAAAAATGAATTTTTTTTTACATAAATCGAAGCAAACCCACAGGGAAATTATTTTTTATGTAAATTGAAGCAAACCCATAGGAAATTGCATTATATAAATCAGGACATTTACATAAACCAGGATATGGTTTTAGTACAAAATCATTACGTATGTCAAATTTTATGTAACTCGAGGTATATGTAAGTCAGGGTTTTACTGTATACTGTACTGGCTTTAAGGACTCAAAGTCGCTTCAAGAGATAGTGCTACCAAGTTATTTCAATTTATTCACTACTACAGTAAGGGGGTATTCATACAAATAGGTCGATCTTGGAAGAAATCAACCCTGACTTCTCCTTAGAAAGGCAAATAGTAAAGATGAAGCTAAGGTACTTTGGACATCAAATGAGAAGAGAAGACTCACTTGAGAAAGCCTTGATGCTTGGAAGGGTTGAGGGCAAAAGAAGAAGGGGGCGGCCAAAAATGAGATGGCTAGATGGTATTGTAGACACAATGGGCACAGAGCTGAGCGAGTTGAGGGGGATGGTGGAGGACAGGGGTGCCTGGCGGACAGTGGTCCATGGGGTCGCAAAGGGTCGGAATCAACTGTGCGACTGAACAACAAAAGATACAAGGAACAGCTTGGTACATCACATCTTATCAAGCCAAAATTGTCGCAGGATGAAGGTACTAGATCACAACTTCTTTGCATGTTATATCATTTGTCATAAACACAATTAGTATTTATTTAACTGTAAGAATCCAAAGTTTTCCTACACTCCTGAGTAATTTAAACAGATCTTTGTGCCTAATGTTACTTTTATACCCTAGTAAGGTTTTCAAGGTAAGTGTGATATTTAAAGAGTAGTTTTGCCAGTTCCACATCATGAGCTCCTTGGCTATCGAGATTTTCATCCATGAGCATAATTTATCATGTGCATGTTTACATTCTCTCCTGCTCATCATTATCTCTCTGTCTCTTTCTTTTATACATACACACAATAATAACTGTATTTGAAACAAAAGTGAACATTACAGCACTGTTGTACGTAAAGTGTTATGAAAAATTCTGTTACACTGCAAGTGTTGAATAGCCTCAGTTGTCTGATGTATTTGAGATTCTGTAATATATTGTTCTCTTTTAATATAACACTGAAGTGTTTTGATGCTATTTGTATGTCTCAAACAGGGGAAACAAGGTAAACATGTCTTATATGGCTGTAGTGAGCTGTTTAATGCTTCACAGTTTTTAAAACAGGTAAGGGTTTAAATTATACTTTCATGATCATTTAGAAGTTATATTATTTAGTATACAGATTGATGGTAAGTGACCCAGAAGAAAAATGGTCTGGGAAGGAGAGAAAATTCTTTCAGGAATATCCTGGCAGGATTTACACCAGGAACTCTGCTTCAGAGCAATTTAGGTCATATTCTTAATTCATGTTGGTGGTTTGCTAGTTAGGTTAAAAGCAGCATGAAATATTCTTTTGGAGGTGGCCAAAACCTGTTTCAAAACCCAGTATGCTTTTCTTTTTGGGCTGGTATTTTCCCCCAGTTGAACCAGGAATGAAGAAGCCTCTAAGGTTTACTTCCACTGAGCCTTCTACTACTTACCTCCCCATCAGTAGTCTGTTCATGCACTTCACTGGGCAAAGGGTTTGATAAAAGTAGAGTCTGGGAGTAGAAGGGGACAAGTAGTGATAATGAATCCATTAATGTGGTCTTAATTTGGTAACCTGTCATTTTATCTATATAAATGTGATCCTACATAATGTGGTCTTAAACAGTTAAATAATTCTGTAGTAATGGTGGGATTCCTTTTCTGCTTTCCAGAAGGCTTAACTATGCAGCCTACATAGTGCAATTATACCTCTCTGCCCTGCAGCTTTTAACTGTTATCAAGATCTTTTTTATAGTACCAGTATCGAGCAAAGTAATTATTTCTTTAAGTACATACAGTATGTAGAACTAAATTTACTTCATCTGCAAAGGCGTGAGTATATAATACATGATGGATTCCTTCCACTTTGTGCTTCAGGAGTTCAGGTTTTGTTTTATTCTCTTCCTGTGATCTTTCTGCTTGGGGTCTTAACACCTACATGCAGAGAAATCTCCAGAATCTTTCCTAGAACTCTGCGGTTCTCTTCTTGCCTTAAAGATACATGCACACAGAAAGCAGAGTCCTGGGATAGGAAAATCCATCTCAAGTAACTTGATAAAGTATGGTGAAAATGTGTTAAGTGGGAATAAGGGACACAAATAAATTTATCATTTCTGTGATGGACTGTGTACTGCCTGTACTCACACTGAAGACAAGGAGAAACAGGGTACTTCACTGTGTCCCCGTGCAGAAGGGCCATGACATTAGTAAAACGATGACTCCATTTCATAGAACTATCGTAAGAAAATAAATGGTCTTTTAACTGCAATTACTTTGTTCTGTGTGTAAGATAACAGATACATTAATAATTGGTACACGGTCAAGTTTCCTTAATAAACTGAAAGGTAATAATTATCTTTTTTTTCCTTTTATATCTAGCTTTCTCAACTTGGACAAAAATAGGACAAGAAAATATGGATTTCTAGCAGAATGTGAAGAAAAGACATGGCAGCAGTTAATATCTTCACCTGTGCATAATATTTAAACTTCAAATGATTCATTACTTTGCTAATTTTATGGAGGTTTATTCTGTGCTTATATATATATAGATAATGCTTAATATATGCAGAATAATACCCTTCAAATAAAAAAAAACTTGGATTAACTGCTTTCTGTGGTATTTCAATGTTTTCTGTGTATTTGATTGTCACTTTCAATAGATAACTCATTGATAGGCTATCACATCTGCAGTGTAATGAATGCAAATAATTCTGCTTCAACCTGGCCAAAGAAATTAAATCAGAATTCTCCTAATAATTCAATTTTATCTCAACAGAATGAGTTTTATATTGTTGAAATCGTTCAGACATTTTTGGCTAGATTGTTATTATTCATGTCTGTTTCACTTTTAAATACACCAGATGTCTTTCATTTCTTTCTTCATAAGCTTTCAGTATTGGTAACATTTTCCTTTCTACTGATGAGGGAACAAGAGTAAAGAGGGCAGTTTGCATTCTTCTTCTTCCATATCTAGGCCAGACGTGAAACTGCCAAAATGAAGCCACCTTTTGGTGAATTTTTTTCTGCAGTTCATTTCACATGACCTAGTGTGAGAAAAGATTAGCCGGCAGCACTTCAGGTTACCGTTACCAGGGTATGCCTGATTATGGTTCAGAAATACCACAATCTTCATGGAGGCTCTTTCTATGTATCCCTCATTATGCATTATATTAAGGATACTGAGCAAAATCAATTTGGTGTAAATTTATACCAACTGAAGCTGATGATTTCATCATCTGTTAATAGTAAATCTTCATTTAAATTAATTAAAAACTTCCTGTCCCCCTGTTTTATGTTCTGGCACCCCTAGGACTACAGTGGTTTTATCAATGCCACCTCCCCCCTCCCAAGTGAGTTTCCATGGTCAAGTGGGTTTTCGAACCCAAATCTCCCTAGTCCTTGTTTCTCAATATCCACAACACTACACTGGATAACAGCTAATGTTCTCTACCTATAGCTTATTATAATGTGGAAAGTCTGAGTTGCTCTACGAAGGAAGGTAGTGTGTGACATGAGTATAAATAAGGGACGGAGATTGCATTAGACTTGAGATTACCTTTGTCCCTAAGATTATGTAAGTCTTAAGTACAGCTGAGACTGCGACAAATGTAAAATCCTTTCTAAATCTCCATTTCATTTGCACTTAATTATTTTATTCTGCTTTGCTTGCAAAACACCTGGGTCACAAACATGATTTTGAATATAAGACCCTAAAAAGTCTAATACCCACAGTATTTATGTTGCTGCTAATTACATTAATTGACATGGAATAGTTGCTGGGAGCCCTGCACTGTTCATCCGGACAATTATTGTGTAGTCATTGGGGCTACTGGTGCACTGTTGTGGAGACATCATTTGCTCACTTTTTGGTGTGCTGGTGCGCAGTCTGAGAAAGTACGTAGTGCTGATGGACAGCTCCACCCTGTTACAGAGTAATAGGTCTGACTTTGACATCTCAGAAGACTGGAAAACTGGAATTGGCATATATTTGATCACTTTAGGTAAGCAGAAAACTGGTTCCTAATGTTAGTTTTTATTTTCTAAAAGCATTCCGTTTTGTTAATCTTGGAAAATCTGGAATATTTTCTGGGTGGTGATTTTTCCCCCCTGAAATTTCTTTTGATGTAAAGTAATAGAAATCAATATTTAGATGGGTCCATTCAGTGTTTCCCAAATTTTGCTTTTTGGACTTCACTTCCCAGAAGCCTAAGTCAATTCCCCAAAGCACTGATCGGTCAGTGTACTGATTTAGGCTTCTGGGGATTGAACTCTCCCTGTGGGGCATGGTCCTCATGTTGGGAACCACTGGCTCCATTGGTTACTTCAGCTGATTTGCATCTTTTGATTATGGGGCTAGGAAGAGTAAGGAAGAAGGACATTTAGAAATAGAACTTGAGAGAGGTTTAGGTTTGGGGGTTTCATAAGAAAATGTTCCTGGAGGGGTGGTTTTGATGGTGTTTTAATTCCTTTCTCGGAGGTGTATCGAAGGGCATGTATAGGTCAGGAAGAGTTAACCTGATGAGAAGGGTTGCATGGCAAGTAGAGGAGGATGTACACACACATCCTGAGTCAACATAGAAAGCGGCCTTATAGTGAGTCTGACCACTGATTTCATCATTGCCAACTCTGAATGGCAGTGGCTATCCAGGAGTACTCCCTGGTAGTGCATCCAAGTATTAGCCAGACCTGTCACTGCTCAGCTTACAAAACTGGGAGGGGAGGAAGATGGGTAATGTTTTGCCTAAATTTGATTGAGAAATGTCTTGTGCAATAAAAGTATAGAAAACTGCTTGTTGGCAGCGAGCGTTTGTCAGTTCCCTGGCAGGGCCCCTCAGGCAAAGGTCTTTTACATCATCGACCTAAACACACCTTTTAAGCTGAAGATTCCTGGGTCTGAATCTCCTGTAGTGACGCTCATGCAATAATGCTCAGCGATGGCCCTTCCTCTTTGAATATCTCAAGCATAAACCTTTCATATTGCTTGCCACTGAACTGTTCAGCAAGAGATGTAAGGGATTGAAACAGCAGTATTAACCATCTTTCAAAAATTGAAGGCCTACAGGAGAGGGGGACATCCGGAAGAGGCTAGAAACCTGCTTTTTCTAGGTTAAACCATAGATGGGTGGGAAACATTTTTTTTTAGTTTGCTAAAAGTAGATTGGTGTGAGAGAACAGTCTTTCCCACTACTCACTCTTACCCTTCTGCCTGCCTTTTGCAATTCTGTGTAGGTGGAGGAGGAAGAGGCAGGTTGTGAAGGAAGAGACTTCTGTTTCCTCTGTATCTAGTACAGATATATCCAACAACATCTGGAGGACTAGAGATGCGCACCTTGGCACTGAAAATTATAACCTGAGAAATGTATAATCTAGGCTAGAGTTTCTCAGTCTTGGTCCCCCAGATGTTCTTGGATTTCAATTACCAGAAGCCTTGATCAGCAGGTGTGCTGACTTGGGTTTTTGGGAACTGATGTCCAAGAACACCTGGGAGAAACCCTGATCTAAACCATTTCATTTCAGAAAATAAAATCAACTTAGGTGCAGCCTATCATTTGAGGGCTTTCTTGATCTACAGTTGTACCTCGCTTAAAAAGCATAAAGTGTTCCACAGGATTGCTCTTTAAGGGAGTTTGCTCTTTAAGCAAAACTGTAAGTGACCAATTATGACTTCTGATGGGAATTTCGAATCCCGATTTATTTGTTAAGTGAGTTTTTTGTTGGTTTTATTTGTTAAGTGAACATTCAGAGAAAATTCTGCTCTTTAAGCAAAGTGCTCTTTATGCAAGGTTTGACTATAACAAGATGGAAATTGGGTGATCCAGGAAGTAGAAAATGAAAGAAGAAAACAAAGATGCAGTAAAAGAGATGAAAATCATGAGGTGATGCCCGTGAAACAAGAAACCTGTAATAGTTGCATTGTCACTAATGTTTCCAAGGCAAAGTGCAACATAGATTGCTATTTGCATTGAGATCTATAGGATAAAAATTGGCTGTTTACCACTACTAATATGTTCTTTAAACTTTCTGCACTGGGCTTAAAAAAGCAACCACATTTGTTTTCTAATCTAGGATTTTGGGAAGCCAGTGCTAAAATGTCCACATGAGTCTTTTTGTCTGCAGAATTATGTGTATTCTACCCAAACACAAGGTGAAATGAAAGTTATATAAGGTCAAATAAAACATACATTTGTTGTATTGTGGGGGATTGCCTGTTTCCAGTGAATTCTCTCTTCCTAGAAGAAAGTATGACTTCATATTGGCAACTAGGCTATGTCACTTATGCTTTGCTGTGTCATGGTGTGCCAAGAACCAGTGCTGGATCTTCTTTGTTCCAATAGGTTAGATGGAACAAAAAGTACCTACTTTCAAAAACAACGATGTTCAATAGATTTGTTTGGACATATTTTGGTACCAGCTAGTGTTTTTTCTTTTCCTCCTGCCTTTGTTTGTCTGAAGGAGTGAAAGATGTCCATGGTCAAATAGCTGGAATTTGGGGGCCCTGTTTACTCTTATGCAGGTTACAACAGATACAATTACTTATATCAACATCTGTGTACATTCTACACACATATATGGGGGGGGGGGAGTAGACTATCCCATGCAAAAGAAAATTCAAATAATGAGAGATTGAGATTACATTTGTCAGAAATTACTTTTATGGAGCGTTCCGTGCACTCCGGTGTCTAGTCATGCCTGCTACATAATCATGGAAATGTCAAGCAGATAGTGCTAGCTCTTCAGTTTTGAAACGGAGATGAGCACTGAACTCTAGAGTCAGATACGACTGGCTTTCAAGCAAGGGAAACCTTTACTTTTATGGAAATATCAAACAGTCCTACATGGAGTAGCTTTACCTTTCGACTTTAACAAGAAGACCATCACGGAATCAGAGAGGGTTGTCAGCTATATTAAGAGAGAAGGATAGTGTGTGTCAAACAAGAATAAACAAAAATATTATTTAATTATGGAGGCAAAAAAAAGTTTAGCTAAGGAGGAGAGGTTATGGAAAGTTATTTTCAGAATAGGAAGGTTGGACACAAGTAAGGAAAGGTAATTTGATAAAATGTGTTGGGGGGGTTTACAACACCTTGGGAAATGGGAATGTAGAAAGTTAAGCAGGAATAGCACTGTAGCCATCTCATTATTTTATTTAGGATAAAATAAGATAGAATGAGGGGTTGGGAATTGAGGATAAATAGAGATGCTCTATTAGATAACTTCATTTTATCACTGAAGAAGGAGGTGGAAATGACAATGTTTGTTTACATTTCAGACATTGTTCAAATGTTTTTCAACGTGTATCTTTGCAACTGCATAGGTTGGCTTTCCTGGATTGGCAATGGAGCAGTCATCTTCATTCTGTACAAGAGAGATTCCTTGGATCCTCATGACATCCTTACCCTCAATCTTGCTATTTCAGATGCAGGCATATCAATTTTTGGTTATTCAAGGGGTATTCTGGAAATATTTAATGTTTTCAGAGACAACAGTTTTCTTGTAACTTCAATTTGGACATGCCAGGTAATATGATTTTTCTTGCTTTCTCTTATGTTTTTCAAGCTACTGCACTGGGATAAAAGGCCAAGTATACATAGTGCACAAATTAATTAGAAAACTGCATGCCTAGGAAAAATTCAGTCTTCTTACGCAGTACCAGCATTAGCTTCAAATCAAGTAGATCATGTCCCAAATTCTAACTGAGTCAGTAGTAACCATTTAATCAGCTCTGTCCTGTATGATTACAAATGACACTAGGCATGACCTAGCAAACATTAAGTCCTTTCCGGTGCCAGTAAGTAAAAATTCAACCACATGCTTAATTCTGCCCCTGAAGCCAATGAGACTTTGAAGCCCTTCTGTTTGGCTAAATGGAGTACATTGAGTACTTCTTTTTGAGAGGGCAATATGAGTCAATGCCACACAAAAGACACCTTAGAGCAAACCTAAAATACTTGGTCTTTAATACAATTATATATGTTTTTACCTATATTCCTATACATTCATGCCTATTTTCCAAAAAGTCGTATATTCCTGTCCTGGTTTTGTTCCTTTTTCTTTAGTTAAGACATGTTCTATAAATTCTCCCAAATCTCTTTAAAGTCATTTCTTTTTTATTTTAAAAAGAAAAAGAAGATGCTAAACTGCATCTATTTAGAGAGAAATTCACTGAATTCATTCCTTATTATTGTATGGTTTCTGTTGAGTCTGTTTGGGTCTGCTTGATATTATCACCATAGTTTCTTTTTAAATATTGGTTTATGTTTTAATGCTACGTGAACAAGAACAAACATTATCTATAGATAGTTGTATAGATTTATTAGATTTCTTTTTTGTTTCTTATGGTTAATTATTTGATTGATTCATTCTGTAGTCGCTGTCTTCGGCCTAGGATTTTTCTCTTTTGAATTGTGTTCTGATTTCAGTGATGTAAACTGCCCAGAGTGGGAAAGTCAAACCTCAGAAAAGAAAGACAAACATGATTTTATTTTATTATTTTAAATAGTTGTACATTTTGATGTTTCATTCCTTCTTTTTTCAGGTAGGTGGATTTTTAATACTTCTTTTTGGGCTGGTCAGTATCAATACTTTGACAGCCATCAGTGTCATCAGATATATTAAAGGATGCCTGCCTCATCAAGGTAAGTCATGTTTCACTGCCAAATTCTTGATTTTCTCAAAAGTTGATTCTTTGCTTGCATATTAACGTTTTTATGTACTTGGAAGTTTAAGAATGAGATTATTCAAGCTAGTTTAATCATGCATTAGAAACAAGAAATTCTAAAAGTTGAGATTTTGCAAAGCTATCAGCAGTTTGATATAAAAATGTGCACAAGACTGGTGATTTAGATCCTGGCAGTGTAAAGGTGGGAGCAGGCGATCCAGACACATAGATAACCTGAGAATTGAAAATAGATTGATTAGTTACTCTACCTGCCCTCAATTTCCTTGGTAAAATCTGTCTGTTTTCCCAGAGAACAAAGCCTGAATGTTAAACCTTAGGGCTAGCCATCTGAAAGAAGCCCACTTTGCTACAGAAAATACCTGAGTTGTCCAAAGAAACTGATATCTTCCTTAACTTTGAACTTTCATTTTATCTGATGTACATTACCAATCTCCATTGTTTGTGAAATCATGAAATACTGTACACACTTAATTCCCATTGTGTTACCAACATTGAGTCCTAAACAATACTGTACTCTATGTCAGTGATTGCTAACCTTGACACTCCAGCTGTTCTTGGACTTCAATTACCAGAAGCCCAAGTCAGCATTCCTGCTGATCAGGGCTTTTGGAAATTGAAGTCAAAGAACAGCTGGAGTGCCAAGGTTAGCCATCACTGCTCTATGTATTTCCTAAATAAGTGATCTTGGGTGGGATCAAAGTGTAATGATTGGTAAAAACTGGTTTTGGAGCATATACAATAATTGTTCATCAGGATTACTTGCATGCCAGTATTTCTACATATTAAATGTTAATATAGACCAGTGGTGGCAAATTTATAGCATGCATGCTTGAAGGGGCACACAGACCCCTCTCTGTTGGCACATATAGAGTCACACCAGCACAGAGTTCACCCCACCCCTCTGACTAGCAGCCCAATGGGAGTGCTTCCTCCCTCCCACAGCACAGCGTTTACCCCACTCCTCTGCCCAGCAGCCCAACAGGAACGCTTCCTCCCTGTCCCCAGCACAGAGTTCACCCTGCCCCTCTGTTGGGCACTCGTTTAAAGGTTCACCATCACTGATATAGACAGTTAAACAGACATGTACACTAGACAGGAGGATCAATAGTATAAATCAGCTTGTCTTGAATTTGAGAATCATGGCACTCATCTTGTATTGATAAGGATACAAACAGAACTGTATCACTAAGAATGATTAGTGTTATGCCTTACAGTGTGCTGCTCTTGAGTTTTCTATTGCGTTGAATTCTAAAGACCAAAATGGCTGACTAAAGGGAAAATGTTCCATGTGTTTTATTTTCAGCTCACAAAGTTAACAGGAAAATCATTGCTCGAGCTATACTCATGGTATGGATAGCAGCTCTTTTTTGGTCTGTTGCACCACTCTTGGGCTGGGGTAGTTATACAGGTGAGGCACTCATCTCATTTAATATTTACCAGGTGAACTATAATGGGGAAGATGGTTCTTATAACTGTGGGATTCTTTGAACTGTCTATATAGTCAGCTCTCAAGATGAAATAGTTTCTTAAAGTAAAATATGGATTATCTTCTCAATGTTAAAACTAGATGGCCTATGATAAAATTAATGCATGGCAGATTTAAGATAAGCGTGTGCATGCACGAATGTTCTTTCTTGAAGGATGAACACCTGACCTGTAAAAATAGTTTGCCATGGAAAACAGGCTAACCCAATCAGTCTACATTTTGAAAATATTTGCTCTATATTAGCAACACAGGAATAGCAGCGATTTGTTTTATAACATACTGTAGAACAGGGGTTCCCAACCTAAGGTCCATGGGCCATATCTGGCCCATGGCACCATTTCATGTGGCCCCCACCACTCCATGTGCATTTGTGAAACAAAATGGCCATCCCTTTGAAGCTGTTGGGATGAAATGGCCACACACACACCATCATGCAGGCAGGGTAAAATGGCTGTCCAGCCCTCAGAGCTGACTGAGAGAGCATGACCCAACTCCTGGCTTGAAAAGGTTGGGAACCCCTGCTCTAGAAGTACTTTCTAACACTTGGGAAGGAGCAGTGACAATAAATTACAATGCACATGTAGCATATGTAAGCAAAATAGTGTAGCATTTCAAAAGGGGTGGGGGATGTGCCACCACTGAGATAGTAATGTCAGAAAAATCATAGTCTTGTTGTGGAGTAATATCTGGAAAAGGTATGCAAATACTTGGAAAAGTTGCAGGGCCATGTGTGTTGGTCCTGCCTGGAAATTCCCTGATCATTGGTGGTCTTCTGCCTCAGTCCCTGACCATTCTTCATTGAACAAGGAGTTTGCATGGGGGGATCTACTCAAACTGGTTTGAAGGCAAGAAGACTCAATCTCTAACAAAGCAGGATTCCTAGTCACCCAGCCAAGAAAGCCACCAGCGCTATTTTAGTCTCCATCACTCAACCTGGCTAGGTTGGTATAAGGAGAGCAGGTCTAGAGGAATTGAGGGCTGAGTCTGCACAGTTACATACCCCTTGTCCTAAATATGTGTTTGCATACTCTGTTCAGATGTAGCTGTTAGACAGGACTCAAGCAAATCAGTGTCAATAATGCCTGGTTCTCCACTGGGCCTTAATATACAATGGATGGGAAGGAGGGAGACTGTGCAAAGGACTAAGAAGACTGCTTTCAGACTGTCACATTAGGACAGGTATGCCCAAACTTTTTGGGCTGTAGGCCAGTCACGTGGTTAATGGGACTAGTCACTATGGCCCAGGGGCTGGATTTGGCCCCTGATGCCAATTCATCCAGCTTGTGAAGCCCTCGTTGCTTCTGGAAGTGGAAGTAAAATGCACCTGTACGGGAGTGTTTTACTTCCACTTCCAGGAGCATCGAGAGCTTCGTAGGTCGAATGAATTGGCATCGGGGGCTGGATCCAGCCCCAGGGCCATATCATGGCTTGGACTAGAACTGGTTGGCACTCCCCATTCCATTACATCTATAGAAGCTGATCAGACTGAAAGCTGAATCTTACATCTGTCCCTGTGATGGAATGGCATCCTCCACCACCTTAGTGGAAAAGCAGCTACCTTCAGAAATGTGGAAAAAGCCATGTGATATGTAGAGCTCCATCCACAAACACCCCACCAATACTCAACCTCCCCCCCCAAAAAAAATTTTTTGTTGCCTGAGTTGTCTCACTCTACCTAATGATAGGACCTGCCCTGTACCAGGTATTAATCTAAATTTTTGAGTTGAAAAGCAAGTGGTCATTAAATAAAACTTCTTTGTGGACCCTGTGAATACACACTAATGGGTTAATTTCACGCATGTGTGGAATAGTCAGAATTTTCTAGAGCTCTTTAGGATTTTGAAGCTCCTCCCTTCATGTCTTGCATCTGTGGTCCTAACCTAATTTCCCTCCAATTCCTTTTTGCTGTTGCTGTGAATATCTCTGGAGCTCTTTTGTGCTGTAAATATAGCTGTTCTACCATGTCTTTTTTTTTTTTTTTTTTGTAAAATAAAACTTTTAAAGAACTCCATCTGTTTTCTCCCTCTTACATCTATTCATTTTGTCACTGTGTTTGCCTAATTTAAGACTTTTAAAAGCTTGCTAAAGTAAGGTATCTTCTAAACTGACATACATAATGTCTTGGGGTAGAAATCCCCATTTTCTCACAGTTTAATACTGTTTTATTCTGAGCCGACTCTGCCATCAAAGAACCATTTGCAGTGGACATTGCAATGTAAACTAAATGCCCAGTTTTGTTGCAAATTAGTTTAATGAAGCAAAGTTGAGGAGGAATACAGTGAATTTTTATCTAACATTTTGTGAAAAGTTTTGTGAACTTCATATGATGTAACGTGTCTTTTGTTTGTGCAGACCGCAGATATGGAACATGTGAAATTGATTGGACCAAGGCAACATTTTCTACCACTTATAAGGCCTACGTGATTGGAGTATTTATATTTGGCTTCTTTATTCCAGTCTCTATCATGATATTTAGTTATGGATCTATAGTTAAAACAGTTAAATCCAGTCACAAAATCACAAGGGTTGGAGAAATCAGCCAAAGGCAACGACTCATGGAAAAAAATATTACACAGGTGATGATATATTGGGCTATTGGGAATTAATACTTCATGATAAATCTGGCCTGTCAATAACATTTTATTAGATTTTCTATTCAACAACTTTGGCATTAACCAATGGAAACTTAGAAACAGAGGGGAAAAGATTATTAAGTTTCTGCTATTGATGAGAACTGCAGTACTTTGATAGAATACTTTGTATACAGTACTTTGAGTCGCCACAGCGAGTGGGTGGCAATATAAATTTGAACTAATAAATAAATAAATAAATAAATTTTATTATGATTTGATCAAGCAAGATGCTGAATATTTCATTCATGTTTCAAAAGGCCCTACACAGTTTGTCAGCTAATTGACTGAACAAAGTGAAACCAGAATTTTAGAACATTTGACATAATAAACATTTGACTACATTTGGCTTGTCAAAAAAAATAAAATTCAATTCATTTCTGAGATGCCACCAAAAATCAAGAAGCAGGGGAGGGTGCTCTAAAATTAAATTACAATTATACATTTCCTTTAGGCGCTGCAGTGGGTCAGTAGTTAAGAAGCTCACCTTGTTATCTGGAAGTCTGACAAGTCAGCAATTCAAGACCCGGGTACTGCATGATGGATTGAGCACCCATCTCTGTCCCAGCTCTTGGAGACATGAAATGAGCCCCATTTAGGTGTTCCCTGAGTGGAGTTTCTTCCACAAAAATCCTTTCAACCCAGAATAATTTCTGATGTGAAATTATTATTATTATTTTCTTTGAAGGCTGAGAGGCTAAAAATCAATATTTTTCATGAACAATATATCATGCCTTCTTAAACAAACTCCATCCCCATATTCATTTTGAAGAATCTTAGGCATGTTGACATTTCATATGCTCAGAAGTTGCTGACATGTCAAATATATGTCTGATAATCAGATAGTCCCTGCTTTATTAATGACATTCAGCAGGCCTGCATAGCAAAGATCGAGAAAGGAGATATTCTGGAAGTTCCCAGCCATGTCCCTGAATGAGAGAATACTGTACAAATATTGCAAATAACTCTTAATTCTCCACATTTGGTCAAACAGAGTTTTAGTCTCGGATTGGTTTTTTTTTAAATATAGTAGCTGTGTTAGTCTGTGTTTCAGGCATATCAGAGAACAAGAACGTTGCACTACTTTAAAGACTAATTGCTATATTTTAAATGTGAACTTTCATGGCTCAAGCCCACTTCATCAGACCCCATGGATCAAGTCCACTTCATCAGAATTGATCCACAAGGTCTGATGAAGTGGACTTGATCCATGAAAGTTCACATTAAAAACACAGCAGTTCGTCTTTAAAGTGCCACAACATTTTTGTATTTTGTTTTTGTTTTCTGATTTGTCTCTGATGTAGTTTTTGAAGGGGTAGCAGTGTTAGATTGTACAAGCATAGTAGACAAGAAACAAAACATAAGTAAAAAAAGACAAACATTGTGGTATCTTCAAGACTAACTGCTATATTTTAATGTGAGCTTTTATGGATCAAGTTGTAGGAAATCAACTTTATCACGGAAGTTCACATTAAAATAAAGCATTTAGTCTTCGAGGTGTCACTATGTTTTTCTCTTTTTTAAAAAAAATGTGTGGGGACATTTCTTATCATCTGATGGAGAGCAAAGTCAAAACTAGATCTATGGAAGATGTGCTTTGTTGCCTTCTTGTTAGATAGCTTACCAGATAGACATAAAAATATACTGAAATCAGAATAATTTCCATCTTATTCTTCATGCCATTTTTAACACAGAAGGAGAACAAATCTGCCTTTTAGTTGCTTAACTAATGCCTAGGATTGTTTTTTAAAACCTTATCCTTAAAAAAAAGAGTAGATATTTCCATAGTTATACAAGTAAAATATTCTTCCAAAAACTGCAACAATTCCAGAATTGTCATGAACTAAAATGTGTCATTTACAGATTTGGTGCCTTCAACTTCTTTTCTGTTCCTCTAGGTGTCATTTATAATTTGTTCCGCCTTCCTCTTGGCCTGGTCTCCTTATGCGGTCATCTCCATGTGGTCAGCATGTGGTTTTGAGGTGCCTGCGCTCACCAGTGTCCTAGCCAGCCTTTTTGCCAAATCTGCCAGCTTTTACAATCCATTCATCTATATTGGCATGAGCTCTAAATTCCGTAAAGACATTATAACTCTGTTTTGTTGCCTCAAAGGAGACAAGAAATCAGCCACACAAATGCCTACATTGGTACGGGACCAAAGAAGCGAGCCAACAGCCTGTCCTAGCTGACAGATGCATTTGGTTCAAAAGTTGCTCCACATAGAATTTGAGTCTCTTGGATTAGAAATGAGGGACAAGTTTTTCTTAATAAAATCTCATTAAAGTAAAAGTACCATTTGCGAATAATAAAATGCAACAGATGTGTCTAGCTTCAGTTTCTTCTTTTAACTATCATGCATTGTAAATTTAAGACATTTCTCTTAAAAACCAAAAAATATTTTCCAGTCATGACTATAAACTATTGGAAAATTTCTTACAGGGGTAAAATCAAATTATCTTTCTATACTAATGAACATTTACTCAAATATAATCTATACCAATAATTTCAAAGGACTTGTTTACTTGAGTTTAAAAAACAATTGCTCACCTCAGACATTTCCTGTTTCATGTACAGTAGAACTCCATATAACAATTTTAATCCATTCCACAGAGCTCATCGCTATGCAATTTCATCGTTGTATGATTTTCCCTGTGAAAAAATCCATACAATGATTTTCCCTATGGAAAAAATGTACAGTGATTTTTGGCACAAAGCAGTTTTTTTTTTTCATTGAAAAATCATTGTACGGATTTTTCCATAGGGAACATCACTATGTGAAACGCCTCCTCCCCCCAAGCCTAATCGCTATGCGATTTCATCGCTGTATGGGGCGATCATTATATGGAGTTCCACTGTGTGTATGTATACACAATACTCTAGATGTTGTCTTAGCTAGTAGTGAATATAAGAGGAATGTAACTTCATGGATTTTGGAGATGATACTTTGGATTTTGAAGATGATACTTCTGTTAATGCAGCCTAAAACAGTGTTGACCATTTTTTACAGCCACATTGCACTGTTGACTGTAACTCACAGAATCGCCACCTTTTGTCACCTTGGGCAAGCTACACCAAACTCAGGATGCCCCCAGAAGAAGGGCACAATAAAAACCCCTTTTGGATACTCTCTACTAGGAAACCCTGAGTCATCATAACTTAAAATGGACTTGATGACACACACTATTATATGTTTTATTATTTTTAGCATTTTTTTAAATAGTATGTCTTTTTTATCTTAAATTGCTCTGAAATTGTAAAAATGACACTACCACATGATCAAGAGCAGAAGGGAATCCCACAGGATCTGAAGAAATGATGAACAGAAACATTTAAGAGTTTGATAGTCAGTTAAGGTTTTATCTTATTCTAGTTATTTGAACATGTTGTTTATTCAAAACATTTTCATTTGGTTCTGAATTTTTCAGCTGTGTTCAATGCATTTAGCCAGATAAACAAAACAAAAGCACAGGAAGTCAAACTTTTATGCCCAAGTGTCAAATGTCTGGATGGGAAAGAAGTGTGTTTAACCTGGTTCCAGAGACTGGATACTAGTCATGCCACTTTCAAAGGAGTGAGGAAAAGAACACCTTGGACTTCATCAGGGTAAAACGTAGAATATTCATCTATGCCATTTGCAAGTGAAATAGAGCCCGAACCTAGTAAACAGTTTTTCAGTGAAGTAGAAAGAGGCATTTAGTAGAGTGGACAGAATGCCAATGAGAGTTCACTTTGCTGGTAAAGAAATAAAAGATTATTTACGGACAGCACTCCAAGAACAAAGTAATCCATTATAGCTGCTTTATTTTTAACAGATGGTACAGGGTGACTGAGAGACAGTGTGTTCCATATTGCAGACCCTGCTGAGAGGTATTCCGGAACATCAGCTCCTCTAAGCATCTAAGTTATCATTTAAAAGATATATACACAAGCATATTTTTAAAATCTAAAATGTTTAAAATATGCCTCTGAAATATGCCATTTTAAAGATGAGTATGGTTATCCTTCCCTGAAAGACTGTACTGTAACTTTCTACCTGGCTCTTCAGCAATTGTGATCTGATCTATTCCTTGCAAGTGCCGAAATAACTTATCTGGAAGAATGAATGGTAGTCTTTGATTTACATAAATATTTTTGTACAGTCAGGTGCCTGAATGGGCTTCCTGTTGGCCTGGCACTCATGAAGGCGAATAATGATGTTATGAACTGTCTTTGACCTCCAGAATTTGGAGCCCTATTGAATCACGCCAACATTGAACCAAGAGCACTCTTTGTCATATTAAAAAGTTATCTAACCTACCCCATGGAAACATTTCAGGAGACTGATTTGCCTTTATTCAGTAGCAGGCTTGAAGATCAGTTGCAAACAAACTACCATATCCAAAAGCATGACTATAACCAACTGATGGTCACAGTGGAAAAATATCAGTTCTTTTATATGAAGTTCTTTCTTCTCACAGTTATACTCTGTTTCCTTTGCTCACAGGAGCTACAGAGACAGCGCATTTCTGTACTTGCCTTTAGGGACTTGAATCAGAAATCCAAAATTCTTTCCCAGAACTAATAAAAGTTACTTTTTGGGCTGCAAATCTCAAAATTCCCAGATAGTGTAATCATTTTTAGTCCGAAACTTACTTACTTACTTTCGTTCTTTCGTTAATTAATTAATTAGATTTATATCACCACCCACTCACCACAGCGACTCAGGGCTGCTCACAGTCATATGAAATAGAACACAATTAAAAACAACTTTAAGCAACCTATATAAGCCAAGGGGGGGGGAGCTCCCATCATGGCACCCCACACCAGCTGGGCCAACCAAGTCTTCAGGCCCTTCCTAAATACTGGGAGATCTGATTGTAGGTGGAGGTCAGTCAGCAGGAGGGCCAGGGGAGCTGCCAACAAAGCCTTCCAACTAGTGCTAGAGCGGTGCACCTTAGAGAGCCCCTCCGGTCTGCTCCAGTAGAATGGGCTGATGTCCTCGGGGTGATGAAGTTTCTTAGGTAACTTGGCACACTACCATGTGTGGCTTTAAAGGTAATGACCAGCACCTTAAATTGCACCCCGAGGCACACTGGTACATATATTTTCCAACTCCCTGTGCATTGTGATGCAATGGCTTCTTCACCCAAAAGAACTAACATTTGACAGAATAATATTGACTGAATAGGCAATATTCACCCATGCTGTTTGCAAGTGAAATAGAGGCTGAACTATCAACATGTATTAGGGAAGGCTTAGAAAACAGAAACATTTCCATATAATTCAGGTCTCAAACTGCTGACCTGCTGAACTTCTGGTAGTCAAGCTCACCATCTTAACCACAGCAATTTCTGCACCAGGAACCTTTTGATAGTTTCCATGGCTCTATTGATGAAGCCTCCTTCAACTATCTTTGAGATTCCTTTCTTTCTGCAGTTTTGTTTCTAACCTCCCTCATCAGTTATATATGTTTCCTATCTTCTGTTTTTCATTGGGTCTGTAAGACATTTTATTTCCAAGCATATGTTGTGCTAGGTGATTGTTATTTAACCTCTGCTGTTTTAACTCCCATGTTGGAGGCTATCTTGATTTCCTATTTAGAATAGTTTGCTCAAATTATTATGACTGCTCTTTGATTTCTTCAAAATGTTGAGTTTCCTATTGCAGTTTTGTGGATTTTAATGGTGTTGTGATTATGTTCTGGCAGTTTTAATATGTTGTGATTTGGGGAAGGGTGCTGAAAGGAAAAGAACTTGCTGCTTGGATGTAGTCCAACATCATTGTTTAGAAGTGCCTTAGCCAAGTCACAATAGCCTTGCTGAAATTCAACCTCTGGTAGAAATCGAGGAAGGGGAAGAAGGAGGAGACGAAGAAGTTATCATTGTGAACTGTCTGTTCAAATTCTGTCAAGGGCCAGGTTTGCAAAATACTGTGTATATAGAAATAGCTGTTAGACTCCCCCATGGCCAATTGAACTAAAGCTGGCCTAGCAAAAAGAACTGGATATTTCCCTCAGGATGCACAGTGGGAAATTATTTGGGTTTCCTCCCAGTTAAAACTATTTCTGGCCAGGTTAAGGAAGCCTTCCAGAAAGTCCTTTCCACAGGCATTTAGCTCCAATTAATTTGCATCATTTTAACAATGCTCTCTCTCCCCCCCCCCCCCATCGGTGAAGTAGATTTACTTTTAAATATTTGTGATTACTCTGGCCAGTTGTCACAGTTTTTTGGACACAGACTTGGCATCTTTTGGAAAGTATCAGAGGCTTAAGGGATAAGGCCATTCAAAGTGGTTAGTAGGTCATCCATTTTTGTAAACGATAACAAGACATTAATTCACAAAGAATTAGTTATCTGTACATTGCTGCCAAACTGGAAGTGGCATGACATGGGAAGCCTTCCAAAAGGCTGACCATTTGCCAGTGGCTGGGCTCTCTGTAAGATGTTGACATAATTTGAGATTGATGAAACATGATAATTTTGCTACTGTCTGGTACTATTTGACCATATTTGTAAACAGAGACTCTTTCATGCATGATCTACCTACAGAATGAGAGCTGTCATCTGAAGTTGAACAAACAATGAAAAATTGGGCTGAGATGCAACACTTGAGTTCTGCCTGGATGTTTGGCAGAATTACAGCAATGTAACCATTTTCATCTTTTCCTCCATTTCACACTTGTCTTGTACCTACTGTATTTGAAAAACTGTATAGATCGGGGTGCCCAAACTACGGCCCATGGGCCAGATCCAGCCCCAGATGCCAATTAATCCAGCCTGTGCTACCGTCACTGCTCCTGGAAGCGGAAGTAAAATGCACCCGGACATGCAGAGAATGCTACCATAAATGGACCCATGGCTGTCATAAATGTGTTTACGACAGTTGCAGGTGCATTTATGGCAGCATTCTAAATATGTGCGGGCACATTTTGCTTCTGGTGGGAGGAACAATGTGACTGGCCCATGACCTGAAAAGTTTGTGCACTCCTGGTATAGACTCTTTTTGCTATGTTTTATGTTTGAGAAGATCTAAGCTGTTTTATTCTTATTTGCCTGTCCATGTTTGTAATCAGTGAGCTTTCTTCCATTCCTAATTTATGAAGTAGTTGCACAATAGCCAAAAGCTTGTTGCATAATAAATTGCACAAGGCTAAAGACACAGAAAGATGTAGAATGGGGATTCTATAAGTTCTGTAAGTTCCACAGATTCAATGGGCTTATTCTATGCTAAAGTTAAGTCACAGTTAGAAATAGGCCCATTTGAATCAATGGATCTCCTGGGGAAGCTGACTTCTAAAATTTCCTTTGACCAACAAGTTTATAATGCAGAATTATAACATTAAATCTACTATTAAAGCTTATCACTTTTACTTCATATTTAAAAAAATAGACTCAACATTTTCAAATGGAATCCAGGTGAAGAGTTATGCTGACAAAAGTTAATTGGTGTGCATGTCATTGGCAAACTGCACTAGTTCTTCTTCTATGTTTAGGCCAGACATGAAACTGCCAAAGTGAAGGCACCTTTTGGTGAGTTCATTCTGCAGTTCCTTTCGCCTCACCTAGTATGAGAAAGATTGGCTGGCACAACAAGTTTGCTGTTACCAGGGTACACCCGATTGTGGTCCAAAAATGCCACAGGCTTTGAGGGGACTCTTTCTGTGTAGCCAACTGCACTAGTTAAGAAGTCAGAATAGGCATTTGTTGTCATGTACCAAGTCAAATGAATGATATGCAACATCAAATGCCAGCATCGATTTATTTACTCACAGCAATTCATTGTTGAAATTTATTCTGATGGATTTAGGCTAGCAGACATAAATAACAGGATTCTGACTAATATTTGTTATGAGGGTGTTCAAGAAATATATGTGTACAGCAGAGTTTTGTTTGTGTTCTTCTGCTATGTACTGATGTGTTACAAAATTTCTGGGTAGTGATGGGAAACTGGTAAGAAACCAACAAATCTGTGGTAGCAAAAACAGAGTTTAATGTCAAGAAATGTTAGTCTTTAAGAATTCTACTGTAGTGTGTTCACTGCTGAAGAGCAGATATTGTTGCTCTTGTTTGCTACTGGTGCTGCAGCTGCTGAAACCGATATTTTGGGGTGTAATTTCATTTATGCTTGAACTGGACACAGTCTCCAGCAAACTTGTAACTGTATCTTTCTTAGTATAAGACAGATCTCTTCGCTGATCTGTCCTTGACAATGAACCATGTTTTCATGGTAATTGTACCAGTTACTAATCCTAATTAAAATTAATGAGCTTGATTTCAGGAAGTTAAAAATCCAGAAAAACATGTGTGACTGTGTCAGTCAACAAACTCTGGAATCCATGGAAATTTCTATGACTGAATAGCAGGTTTATGCACTATATTGTCCTTTTGAAGGCCATACAAGAATGACTGTTTGCAACATTTTTGCAAAGACTTTTTATGGCTTTTAGTTACAAATTAGTTAGATGTTAATGCTGAATGGGTCTTTTAGTCAGAACTAGTGCCAGATTTAAAAGGGCTTTCAACACAATTCCCTTTAACAGCTTCTCTGCCAATGTTTATGTATATTTCCCAATTGCTGGGTTACCAGGTGTATAAAGGCATAGATTGGGGGCAAAGAAGGGACAGGAATAACATGGAAAGCACCTCCTAGTTAGACTGCCCACTTGGCTTGACCAGAAATGCATTGGTTCCTTGTTTCGGGGGTGGGTGGGTGAAAGACCCCTTCTGCATGCTCCTCTTGTCCAAGCAAGAACAAACCCTTAGAAACTTAATCGAACACTTCTGATTGTCAGCAAACTGGCAGGTGAAGTTGGACCTCCCTGAGTGAGGCTCAGAACACATGCTTGGGGAGGGGGGAACAGGGACCACTTCAGTGTCCAACAAGTATGGACACTGGGGGGGAAAGTTGACATTCCCACCTGAAGATCACCCCATAAAGTGGGCTAACTATCTGGATAGGCTCTGTGCCCCCGATCAGTATTCTATGGCCAGTGTTCATATAAGATTCAACCTCTACTCCAGTTGGGTTCCATGCATTTAACAAAGCAGGATGTCACTTTTTCATGGGCAACATGTTGCCCTTCCCAGCCCGGGAAGGGATAAAGGGCGGTGAGACTCACAGTGGGACCAAGACCTCCCTGCCACCAACGCACCTGTGTCGGGGCCAGCCCTTCCCAGCCCGGGAAGGGATAAAGGGTGGTGAGACTCATGGTTGGGACCAAGACCTCCCCGCCGCCAATGCACCTGTGTCGGGGCCAGCCCTTCCCAGCCCGGGAAGGGATAAAGGCGGCTTGAATCACCTATACTGTGTGGAATGGCCATGGCTATAACATCCCTGCCACAGCCACCGTGTCCACCAACAGACTCTCTCCAGCCAGTCGGGCTGGGGAATGGGAGGCAGTTGCGTGGGCTGGCTGGCTGGCCAAAGATTGCCACTGCTGCCACCACAGCTGTTCCACGGCCAGCCCCCTCCCTGCTGGGAAGAGATAAGGACTCTCTTGACTCTCCTTACTGTACTGTATTTTCTGTGCTAGTGTATTGTATATTTTTGCTTTTTTGTATTGTATAACTGTGCTAGTATGTGGTAATAGTTCTTCTCAGCAGGTGGGAGTTGATTTTTTATATGCATTTTCATTTTTATGTTAGATTTACTGACTGTATATGCTTACGTTGTATTTATTTGATATTGTAATATATGATGCCCGTGTTATGTTAGCCGCTCTGAGTTGCTTCGGCAAGTAGAGCAGCATATAAGTCTAAATATAATAATAATAATAAAAAAACATGTTATGGATTAGATTCTTTACCTTTCACTATAGTTTATGTAGTTCAGGCATGTATATAGGACCTTAGGCCTATTTTAAGGCATACCAACAAGATATACATGCAAGTTTGATTATGACAATTGGTCATTTACAATGGTGTTTCACTTAAAGAGCAAACTCACTTAAAGAGCAATCCTGTGGAACGCATTATGCTCTTTAAGCGAGATACAACTGTACTTTAGAATACCTTCTGAGGTGTTGTTAAATATATGCTCTGAAATGTATGAGAAACATGAATGAGTTACAATATACAGAATATGTTCTTTTGAACATATTTCTTACCCCATAGTTTAGAAAATTGGCAAATTTTCTAGAACTTTAGATAAACTCTATTGTAATGCTTAGAAAGCCCATACAATTATTTTGCCAAGCTTGTTTAGTTATCACACACACACACACATTATGTGATAGTTGTTTTTGTAAACAATGGGGCATTTCAGAAGCTATTTGTAATGTGAAATGGGAATGAGGACATCCCATGTTCAAGGCATAACTGCTGACAAGCTTCTGTATTATTTAGCCAGTAGTGGACAGCCAAAAAAATACTACCACACTGTGGGTGGAGCTGACATGATAGCGGAGCCAACGTCATGACATGACAGCATGACGTGAGTGGAGCCAAAGTAAATAAAAATACAAATTAAAATTAAAATAGACATTAAATACACATAAAAACACACTACATAAAATACACACACACCTCAACCAATCCACATACTCAAAGTTTGATAAGTTGAAATGGAGGGGACTGTAAAGCTTTTAAAAAGAGAGATGAAAAAAATAACTTTCTTAAAGTCACTGGGGTGATACAACCATTTTATTGAGCTTAGAATTTGAGCAAGCATTCTTGAATGTTCAGCACATTTACTTTAAGAGAGAAACATAAAGTACTACATAGAAAACATTTTAAACTACTGTATATCAAGTAACTAGAACCAGGGGTCAGCAAACTTTGCTCTTCAGGTGTTCTTGGACTTCAGTTACCAAAAGCCCAAGTCAGTACACCTTCTGATCAGAGGGCTTCTGGGAATTGAATTCCAAGAACATCTGGAGAGCAAAGTTTGCTGACCCCTGAACTAGAACATGTGAGTTTTGGCCCACTCTAGATATATTGCCACTGATAGTCATTTTGCTTGGGGGTGGGAGATGTCTTACTAGATCAGATGGGAAGTCTATCTGAAGTGCCATCTCTTAACATGGACAACAATTTCATTTGTTGCTTCTCCTTTCAATACTGCCTCACACATCATTGAGTTGTGTAGCAGGATCCTAAACAAATATTGGCTGAAATTCTCTTGCTTTGTTAGGCATACAGAAGGCAAGACGTGTAACTTTCAGTGCCTAGGATTCTCATAAATGCATCAAGCCAGCAGATGTGCATGCCCACTGAGGATACCAAAAGAGACTCCTTCATTGACAGCTAGAAGAGACTGAATATTATGCAGGTTGCTTTCAGCATGTGTAACCAATTAACAGGATTACAGCCACTAAGAGAATGAGATGGAAGTAAGCAGCCAAGCCATCTGAGATATACAATCTCAGCCAAGAAACTACTTTGTTATAGAAACACTGATTAGATCTTTTCCCTATTCAGACATATTACTTCTATAAAAATGTCTTCGACTCTATTGCCAAGATACTGGACGCATGGCAACTTGCACAGCATGATGTGGTGTTTTGCAAAGTTCTGATGAATATAAGCAATGTAGTATGCCAACACTTGTGGTTCGACAAATTCTTATGTTACTTATGATAAAAAGATAGCATTATTCCTTTTGAGGCCACAAAATATGACACATTCCAACAAAAACAGCAACATTTCATGTTGTCATCTATGCTTCCGTGTTTCCAGAAGACTCTATTCTGTCCCTTGTCTCCTTTACCATCTACACTGCTAGATGACACTTGAAGAAGTCATCCAGAGGTTTGACATGAGGGCTCACCAGTAAGCATTGGCCTCATTACTTTTTGTCAGTCAAGTAAGGCTGTGGTTATCTCTTCACTGAAGCCTAATAAACTGATACAGTAATCTGAAATTAGTCTAGATCAGCAGGCATAGTGATTTGGGCTTCTGATATCCAAGAACACCTGCAGAGCCAAGTTTGCTGAGCCCTGGCCTAGACAATAGGGAGAAATGGATGGTTAGAAGCCTAGTTAATCATAGCCATATGCATAGCTTGCTCTACAAAAAGAATCAGTCAGCAGTCTGCTACTAAATGCTACCCATGGTTGACTGGGCTATGACTTGCAGTCTAGCAACCAGCTCGACTAAAGTAAAGTCTGACCACAGACATTTTAGTGTCATCAATGTGGATATATCAATGCTCGCATGCATGCCCAAAAGCACACACATATGTGGCTCAAGTCACCATTGTCTGCACCTATCAATGTGGCTGTATCTCCCCAAACGTTGCTCACTCAGAGGGATCAGATTTTCAGGTTGGACACTGTGGCTCAGAAGCACACTTTCTCAAGGTAGCACCTCAGCTGCTAAATATCCTTTTCAAATATATCAGAAAACAAAATAAAAAACACTGTAGCACTTTAAAGACTAACTGCCATATTTTTATTGTTAGCTTTCGTGGATCAAGTCTGAAGAAGTGGACTTGATCCACGAAAGCTAACAATACAAATATAGCAGTTAGTCTTTAAAGTGCTACAGTGTTTTTTATTTTGTTTTCTGATATGCCTAAACCACAGACTAACATGGCTACTATTAAAAAAAATCTTTCAAAAAATACTCATTAAATGAGCTCATTAAATGCTCAGATGAGGAAAAACAAAACCTGAGAATAGTTGTTAGTGGTCAATACCTACACAAAGACACCATCTGGATCAGTGGTGGGCTTCAAAAATTTTTACTACCACACTGTGGGTGTGATCAACTCTGTAGGTGTGATCAACTCTGTGGGTGTGGCCAGGTGACTGGGTGGGTATGGTTAAACTGCTGTATTTTAATGTGAGCTTTCATGGATCGAGTCCACTTCGTCAGACCATTAGTTAGCAATTACACTTCGATGCTCTAATTTTCCTTTAGAGAGTAACTGCTGGCTCAACTTCACCCCACTCTGGGCACCTGGATCCAGCAGCAAGGATGTTGGAGTCGCGTCCGGAGTGGGATGAGAGGAGGAGGAGGAGGTGGGCAGGGGAGTGGGCAGAGTCAGCCAGTTTTACTACCAGTTCTCCCAAACCTGTCCGAACCTGCTGGAGCCCAACACTGATCTGGATAGGTTTATCCCATATTGCTTTAAAAGGTGCTAAATAAGCTCAGTGGAATTCAAAATAGCACTGCAGAACTGGTTCTAAATGTTTCTTTGGGAATCCAGTTGTATTTATCTAAAATAATTTTATTTTTGTTCACAAGAAGAAGATGCTATGAGTCAATAAAAACAAGAACAGGGAGGGAAAATAGATGGGGAAATAAATAAGGACTAGTACTCTTTCTACAACACTAATCTGTTTTTAAGCCAAATTAAAAAGGGAAATAATTATCAGTGGATGAGGAAATTTCTTACTTTTTCTTCTGCTTATTATTTTCCATTCAATAAATTATATTTTACTTGGGGAAACATGGAAAATCTTTTAAGAAGTCACATTTTACCATGTTTGTATTGTGCAGCCAGAAACCCTATACCTCAGATGCTCATTTCTATATTAAAGCTGAGCTGGCTACTCTGGGTTTTTTTTTATATCACCCAAAAGCCTCACATATTTTCCAAAACTTCATATTCTCAATGGAAATTAAAAATAAATTGTTATCCAAAACTGAATCTCCAATTTGTTAAAATGCTGGTAAAAATGAGTTAAAGTAAACTATGAATTGTACATAGACCTCTTTATATTTGTATAGTACCTGTATGTGGAAGAGTTCCTAAAGAAGGCTTTTTTAAACTGTGGATATTCCTTCAATGTTAACTGATATCACTGTCTGTTTGGGCCCAGAGAAGGGCCATTGGTTAAAATGTCTCTTTGTAGTCATTTCTATTTCTGGTGCTTCAGGGTTGAAAGGATTTGTCAGTGAAAAATCTCTGTTGCCTGTGATAAATCTCCACTGCCCAGGGGATGCCTGATCGCTGAAGTAGCAATCTTTGGGGAGGCCTGTGTGAATGCGGAGAAGTACAAACAATCTCCCATATGATAAAATGCACATGATGCCCCTCAACGTGCACTGAGGAGGACCTTATGTTGGCAAGAGGAAATGCTGTTGATGTGGCCAGTGGTTGGCCTCAGCAGGTTCACACCAGTCCGCCAGAACCAGCAGCAGAAATTCTGGCTGGCCCCACCCATTCAAGTTTCGAAGTAAAGTAGTCCTAATTCGGGTGCAACGCAGGGCTTTCCCTCTGGTTACGCCCACCATACCACACCCAGAGCATGGTAGTGAATTATTTTGGAGCCCAACACTGGATGTGGCCCAATATTGGCCAGATGTCATCAAGCCCTTTGAAATTGTATTTTGTTTTCAGATGTGTTAATTTTAGCTTTGTATCTCACAAAACAAAACAAAACAAAACAAAACAAACAAACAAACACTTGTTTTTCCCCCCCTGACATGGAGGTCACAAGTTGATCAGATACCATAGTGGGCTTACTCAGCAACCTTGAGATTAAAAGGGAGTCATTTAGAGTTTATCTGAATAATCTATTGTTGCTAATGGCTGTGTGAAGCTGCAATCTTGTGCTTGCTTGTCTGTCATCTTGCTTGACCACACCCCTTCTCCCGTTGAGCCCCTGAATTTGGTATATAAAGAACATGCCTGTAAGTTTCACTCTCTGTCTGATGAAGTGGACTTGATCCACGAAAGCTAACAATAAAAATATAGCAGTTAGTCTTTAAAGTGCTACCGTGTTTTTTATTTTATTTTATTTTGTTTATTTTGTTTTGTTTTCTGAGATGCCTGAACCACAGACTAACACGGCTACTGTTCCAAAAAATTCAAGTATGATTAGATTTGTATGTTATTATATGCTAGTGATGCATCTGACACAAATAAAGAAAGAAAGTATGTGGCAGAGGTATCTGTTCGATACTGTAAAACCATTGTAATGTTACCTCATGTCCTTTTCTCATCTCTTAGCTTTATCTTCTTTTTGTATTACATATATTTAAAACAGCTTTCTTTTAAAAAATATTTCTTCACAAGCCACAGCTCTTTAAACTTTAAAGGATCCTAATTTTTTTACAGGGACAGTAGTGGCTTAGTGGTTAAGATGCTGAGCTTGACAACCAGAATGTCAGCAAGTCAGCAGTTCAAGACCTGAGTATCATGATTTCCTGTGATCCAATTAATGCTTCCCTTTGTTCAGAAACAATTGGCGTACCTGCCTCTCAAAGAGGAGACAGAAAATTATGCAAGGCCACATTTTATGTTTTAATTGGGGCTGACCCATATCACTTTACTGCCAGGACAAAATGAGGTCAAAGCCCATTCTATGAACAAAAAGCAACAGCTCAGCAATTGTTTAGCTTTAACTCTAGAAAGATGACAGCACACTCCTGTGCACCTGAAAGTGATAACCTACCTTTGACAGCAGAGGCTACAAGACACTGACAGCATTTCTCATGCCGATTCTGAGCCCCTCAGTTGAGGATTTCAGGTCTAAAACATGTGTATGTTATTATTGTGGACCCTGTTTCCTGAATGATTGAATAGGTCACAGAATGGTGACAATTGTTTTTGCTCTTTCATACTCTCCCTCCACCACTTACAGGTTACAGGTCTGTAAACAACTCCAGGCAATGTACTTTTAGTTAAGATGGAATATTGGCTATATTTCTACCCCAGTGATGTAACCGTAGTCATCTTCCCTTGTAAAACCTCAGACAAGAGAGATGTTGTTCATATGGTAGAAAATGTCCTGCCAATGATGAACTCATATTACCACCAGAATAGTGCTTTTGTGCTGTCTTATATATATATATATATGTTCTGTTTTAGCTGCTGATTTGTTTTGATATATGTAAAAAATTGAAATGCTCCTCCCTTAAATATCAAATTATGCCTCACAGAAATAACTATTTTAGAATGTATCAAATGAAACAAAAATATTACTTTTTTAAAAGGAGGGATCAAAATGAGATGGAAATCGCCAAAACAGAAAATGATTTATTTTTACAATGAATACTTTTATTATTGAGTTTGCAGTTCGTGGGTTTTTCTGAAGTACACATTTTTGACAAAGCTTAAAATTCCTTCACTCCCAAATAATGAACATGATTTGTAATTTGACTCAATGTCTTAGATTCTGATTCCAAAACCACCAAATCAAAAGATCTATTAGTAAGATGTACTTAAAGCTGTTTTATAATTGCTGGCTGTGTGCTTGTGTGTGCGCGTGGGTGTGTGTGTGCGTGCTGCATGCATGTGTGAATGAGAGACAGACAGAGAACAAATTACTCTAGCAAAAGGAGCTATATTTCCATATTAATCACATAAGCAAGATCATAGATCTCTGACAACTGGAGGCGAGCAAATGTTCTACCCATCTTCATAAGGGGGAAAAAAAGAGCAGAGCAATTATGAATCAATCAGCTTGACACCTATAGAAGGAAACAGAACATGAAATAGTTGGTTGAGAGCACTTAAAAGAGCAGTATGGTTACTAAGAACTAGCGTATTGGTTTCTCAGAAATTCATGGGCCTATGGTCATCTTTTTGTGTTAATACAGTCCTCCCCCTACCCTCCAAGGTGTTTGGAGCCTGAAATGATAAGCAGGGATTTGCATGACCACATGTTTTGCTAAAGAAGGATAGAGCAGTTAAATGGATGCAAATGATCTTAGAGGCTAGCCTCTTGGCCTTTAATGCTCTAGATACCTAAGGACTATGGCCTCTGAGTCTTTTCTATTCCTCATAAATCCATAAGATGTTCCAGAACCCCTGTCAACCCCCAGTTATAAAAACATAGTGTTGATACTGCTAAGGAGTGCAATATTTTCTGAATTATTATAGTTTATCCATGACGGTAATTTACGCTGTAAGCCGCCCAGAGTCGGGTCTACCCTATTGGGGCGGGATACCAAATGTGAGCAATAAATAAATAAATAAATAAATAAATATTGCTTGCTGCTAAGGTTCCAGAAGTCCTCAGGGAAGGAATCCCGCCGAGTTGCTGCTTTGAGAGCCAGGGTATGGAAGTATTATTATTATTATTATTATTATTATTATTATTATTATTATTATTATTATTATTATTATTATTATTATTATTATTATTATTATTCACATTCACATTCACATTTATATCCTGCCCTCATCCAAAGACTCAGGGCAGCTTACAAAATTAAAACACAGTTAAAACACATTGATTGCATTAAAAGGTTAAACAAATTAAAAGTTAAAAGAGTTAAAAAGTTAAAAATATCCGGGACAGAGGTGGGGGTTATTAAAAAGAACCAGCCAGCAGAGTTGACAGTCTGGCCCGCACCCCACACATGCTCCACCAGCCCAGTCTTTACTCACTTTCTGAAGGGCAGCAGCTCAGTCTGGAGACGCAACTCACTTGGCAGGAGGTTCCATAGGGCCAGAGCAGGCACAGAAAAGGCTCTCCTTCTAGTGCTAGAGAGGTGAGCCTCTCTAGCTGATGGCATGACCAAAGAGTCTCTCCGGTCCACTCTGGTGGGATGGACAGATTCTTTGGGATGATATAGACCTTTAAGTATCCTGGCCCACTACCATGTAGGGCTTTAAAGATAATAACCAGCACCTTGAATTGCACTCAGAGGCATATTGGGAGCCAGTGCAGCTCTCGAAGCAGTGGTGAGGCACAAGCATAATGACTGCACCCCATCACAACCTGAGCAGCCGCATTCTGGATGAGCTGCAGCCTCCAAATGGTCACCAAGGGCAGCCCCATGTAGAGCGCATTACAGTAATCAAGTCTGGAGGTGACCAAAGTGTGTGTGATCATGAGCAAGGAGTCCCGGTCCATAAGCGGGTGTAACTGGCATACAACATGAAGTTGTGCAAAGGGCCTCCTAGCCACAACTGCCACCTGCTCTTTGAGCAGGAGTCGTGAGTCCAGGAGGAACCCCCCCCCCCGGAGTTAGGCATGTGGGAGCCATCTCCACCACCCGAATGGCCACAGCTGAACCCAAACTTCTTCCCTCTGGCAGTGCCTGGGCCTGAGGGTGAGTGGGTGGGAGTGCCCTCAAAAAGCCGCAGCGAGGTCCTCCAGCCTGTGGCTGCGGTGTCTCTTCAACCCTCCAGCCAGGTGGGGGCGGAGGGCAGGGGTGGCCGCCACAGCTGCCTCTTGTTCTGGGCGATGGTGGGGCATAAAACTCATTTTTAAAAAATGTATAAAAGTCATTGCTCTTTGGGTAGCAATTATATTCACTGTAGAAATCATTTAAGTGCTTGCTCAGTACTATCACCAAATATACCTTTTTATATAGCAATCCAATGACTTCAACAGTGGACTTCAGAAGGGGAGTTTCCTTGGGTTGCATTAAAAATAAATGAAAATGTCAAAATCATTAAGAAACTACAAATGTACCAAACAGAATGAGGCTTATAATGAAAGGATATACATTTTTAATAAAGTGCTAAAGTTGAGGAAAGTGTCACTTGAATAATGTCAAACTTCATGGATTTGTACCTGTTCAATGATGAGAGAAGCAAATAAAAGAAACACCATGTCCTTGATTTCTTGAAAGCAGTTATATTTCTGTACTCTTTGATTCCAAGAATGAGTTCATAATTCTTTGTAGAAAGCTCTTCTGTCACACCAAAAAGCCTAGGCATATTCTGTTTTTGGAAACACAACCTATTTGTTCCTTAACATACCATACTAGACTGCTTTACACGTTGACTTGAGTTTTTGTTTGTTGCGGCTGTCTTGGCCTTTGCTTCCAATTAGAAGTGTAAAAAAAAAGGAAGTTGCCACTGTGCTTCCAGAGGATCATAACTTTCTGTCCTTTAGGATCTATAGACAGTGCTTCTGGAAGAACTATGACCCCAATGGACCCAAGCTGTGCTCCTGGTTGACTACTGTTGTTCTATTTCAGTAACAACAGTGTGTCCTCTATGTTAATTTGTTTGGGAGTGTGTACACTTGTTCTTCCATGAAAACACATGAATAGAGAGTCTATCTGCAAAATATTGTATGTGTGCAGAATTTTCTGGCTGTCTTTTGGACATAGATTGGATGCACACAGGTATGTTCCCCCCTCCCCCCAGGATTTGATACAGAGATGATGATGACAAACTGCATCCGAGTATTTTGTACTGAGAAGGGTTGACATGTTAGAACTAATTGGGTAGCACAACATAAATGCTCAAATAGAGATATAAAAGTGGTATCTTCAACAGACTCAATAGGTGAGGAACTGAAGAAGCTGACCAACCTAATAATGGTATCTGAAAAAGGAAAAAAGCCCAATATGAGTACAAGAGAATAGTGGGAAGTGAAAACAAAAGCTCTCCAAAGGAAGTCTACACACCAAAGTCATAAGTTTCTTTAACCACTTATACATTACACTAGTACCCCGAATAACGTTATGACTTGGTTCCACAAGTCCCGTCGTTATCCGGTTTTTAACGTTGTGCGATACATTGAACACACAATGTTAAAAAAAGCCCTGTTTCCCTGGAGGCTGCAGGAAGCCAGAACGTCGGGATTTGAATCCTGACATTTTGGCTTGCTGCTGCCTCCAGGGAGGTGGGGGAACTTTGGAAACAGCTTGGAGCGGGTTTCCCCACCTCCCTGAACCCGGCGGGGGGGTCAGAGACCCCAAAATTAGTAAAAAAAACGTCCGTTTTTTTTTACCATTTTTGGGGTTTCTGACCCCCCCCGCCGGGTCCAGGGAGGTGGGGAAACCCGCTCCAAGGTGTTTCTGGGCTTCCCCGACGTCCTGAGCCAGTGCAGCAAGCCAGAATGTCAGAGTTCGAATCCCGACATTCTGGCTTGCTGCACTGGCTCAGGACATCGGGGAAGCCCAGAAACACCATGGAGCGGGTCCCCACACCTCCCTGGACCCAGGGGGGGGGGTCAGAAACCCCAAAATTGGTTTAAAAAAACGGACATTTTTTTTACCAATTTTGGGGGCTCTGACCCCCCCGCCGGCTCCAGGGAGGTGTGGGGACCCGCTCCAAGCTGTTTCCAAAGTTCTCCCACCTCCCTGGAGGCTGCAGCAAGGCAAAATGTCAGGATTCGAATCCCGACATTCTGGCTTGCTGCAGCATAAAAGAGGGTGGGGGAAGTTCAAAATTAGCGCGCATCAGCTCTAGGGAGGTCGGGAGACCCGATGCGCGCTAATTTTGAACTTCCCCCACCCTCTTTTAGGCTGCAGCAAGCCAGAATGTCGGGATTCGAATCCTGACATTTTGCCTTGCTGCAGCCTCCAGGGAGGTGGGAGAACTTTGGAAACAGCTTGGATCGGGTCCCCATACCTCCCTGGACCCGGCGGGGGGGGGGGGGGTCAGAGACCCCAAAATTGGTAAAAAAAGTGTCCAATTTTTTTTACCAATTTTGGGGTGTCTGACCCCCCCGCCGGGTCCAGGGAGGTGTGGGGACCCGCTCCATGGTGTTTCTGGGCTTCCCCGACGTCCTGAGCCAGTGCAGCAAGCCAGAATGTCGGGATTCGAACTCTGACATTCTGGCTTGCTGCACTGGCTCAGGACGTCGGGGAAGCCCAGAAACAGCTTGGATCGTGTCTGCCCACCTCCCTGGACCCGGCGGGGGGGGGGGGGGTCAGACACCCCAAAATTGGTAAAAAAAAAAAAGGACGGTTTTTTTTTACCAATTTTGGGGTGTCTGACCATCTGCCGGGTCCAGGGAGGTGGGCAGACACGATCCAAGGTGTTTCTGGGCTTCCCCGATGTCCTCAACCAGTGCAGCAAGCCAGAATGTCGGGATTCGAACCCTGACATTCTGGCTTGCTGCACTGGCTCAGGACGTCGGGGAAGCCCAGAAACACCTTGGATTGTGTCCCCTGCCTGCTCCAGAGAGATCAGAGGACCCGATCTACAGCTGCAGGGTGGCTGGGGAAGCTGACGGGGACTCCCTGTCGGCTTCCCTAGCCACCCGCCCATGCCTCCGCAGCTGTGCGGTGGCTGGGGACGCCGACGGGGGAGCCCCCCATCAGCTTTCCAGCCTCCCCACCCCTGCCTCCGTAGCTGCAGGGTGGCTGGGAAGCTTAACGGAGAACCCCATTCAGCTTTCCACCCACCCTGCTGCTAAGAACGACTGTATCATATAATTTTTAAAATCACATTATTTGAAACAAGATTTTTCCAAAAATCTTGTCACGTTATACGGTTTTAGCGCTATATGATACTCACGTTATACGGGGTATTACTGTATATGAATCATCCCGTTTGTACATGGCATTATTGTTCAGTCTGGCCCTTTGTGACCCCATTAAGAACAGCATGCCAGGCTCCTCTGTCACCTGCCATCCTCCATAGTCTACCCAGATCTACGCCCACGCATCAACAATAGCACCTTGCCATCTCATCCTCTCCCACCCCCTTCTCCTTTTGCCTTCAATCTTTCTGCTAAGTTAGCAGGAGCTGGGACAGAGACGGGTGCTCATTCTGTCATGCAGTACTCGGGTTGTGAACTGCTGTCCTTTCACCTCCCAGTCAGCATCTTAACCACTTGAGCCACTGCAGTCCTTTAGGATGGACTGATTTGATCTCCTTACAGTCCAGGGGAGTCTCACAAAACAGCTAATTAATAACTCATACATTTTTCAAGATTCGTCTAATATCACCTAGATTGTTGACCTCATGCAAGACTAATGACTTCTATAAACAGACCTTAGCCAAATTGCTTTTGCATGTCTCATCTGCTGTTTTATTCTCACACTACAGTTTTCTAATATAGTTTATGAGGTGTTAGTGTTGCATGCTAGATATCATCAATCTTATAAATGAACTATAAACAGTAACACAAAGTCTTAACTGCAGATGGAATTTTGGACACCTTTTCCAAGCAACATTAAAGAATTCAGTCATAATTTTCAAGGCAGCTGCAAAACAGAGGATTACATATATTTTTAACTCTTGAACTGTGATTCTTCCTTGGCAAGAAAAAGAAGGGTTAGGTTGGACATTATAAAAAGGTTTATTATTAACAATTAAACAAAATATAAATATGTTCATGTGTATGCATTAAAGACTAGTACATTTCTTTATCATAAGATTCTGTAAAGAGGATCACTTTGCCACATGTATGAAAATTTAATCTCAATTGGCAGATACAAATTTGGAAGAAAAGTCAGGGAAAGGGGGTGTTATGACAATGTTATTACATCAGGGTCCACATGGTAAGAGAGAGGGATATCCTATTACTGATAGAACACAAATGAAAACAAGAAGTAATCAAGATACAGTATTGTAATTTCTCTGTTCCAGAATTGAAAGTTGCAATTCTGGAACAGAGAAATTACAAAACTAGGATTGAAAGGGAGACAGCAGAAATCAAATACATACATCTGTTAGATACCCATCACAGGGGGCTAAATATTAGTGAAGGGTTTCTGGGACATTATCAAATTTGATGCAGAGATTGCTATATGATTTTATATTACAACTTTCCTGCCAATTCTGTTTAGTAAAACAGAAAGAACCCAGGTACAGGAGTTTGTTTGTTTTTTCCCCTGACATGCAGGTCACAAGTTGATCAGATACCATAGTGGGCTTACTCAGCAACCTTGAGATTGAAAGGGAGTCTTTTAGAGTTTATCTGAATAATCTATTGTTGCTAATGGCTGTGTGAAACTGCATTCTTGTGCTTGCTTGTTTGTCATCTTGCTTGACACCAACCCTTCTCCCATCCACCTCCTGAATTTGGTATATAAGAACATGCCTGTAAGTTTCATTCCTTGTCTGATGAAGTGGACTTGATCCACGAAAGCTAACAGTGAAAATATAGCAGTTAGTCTTTAAAGTGCTACTGTGTTTTTTATTTTTATTTTACTTTATTTTGTTTATTTTGTTTTGTCTTGTTTTCTGAGATGCCTGGAGCAAATCAAATACTGTACTGTAGTATCTGCAAACACCTAAAAAGAGATGATAATTTTCTCTCATGTTAAATGATCCAAATGAATTTCAATTCAGGAGCTTCATATTTTGTAATATGAACAGTTTTATAATTTATCTCTTACTAGGCTGCAGATACAGCACAGTATTTGGAATTCCTGGATTACAAATAGTGGGGAGAATGCGAAGATACTATTTCAATTGCAAATAATTGGAAGAACAGTTTAGAGCAGGCATTCTCAACCTACAGGCCGCAGGCCAAACCCGACCCCTGACGATAATTAATCTGGACCCCAACACCCTCATCGCTCCTGGAAGTGGAATCAAAGCACATTCTGAGCATGTGTGGTGCACATTTTACTTCTACTTCTGGGTGGGAGGAACCAAGTGACCAGCCCGATCAGCAGTCCAGGAGATATGGTCAGGCCCACAACCCGAAAACCTTGAGAAAGCCTGGTTTAGAGGGAAGAACAGTTTATATGCAATTGAAAAAATAGGGGGATTTACAGGTAATCTGAATAACAACCAGAGATCAACTGCCATTGCCAATTGTATGAAGCCACATTGATTTGTATGCTTATCTGTTATACTAACTTTTGTTGTTGTTCAGTCGCACAGTCGATTCCGACCCTCTGCGACCCCATGGACCACTGTCCACCAGGCACTTCTGTCCTCCACCATCCTCCTCAACTCGCTCAGTTCTGTGCCCATTGTCTCTAAAATACCATCTAGCCATCTCATTTTTGGCTGCCCCCTTTTTCTTTTGCCCTCCCCCTTTCCTAGCATCAAAGCTTTCTCAAGTGAATCCTCTCTTCTCATTTGATGTCCAAAGTTCTTTAGCTTCATCTTTACTATTTGACCTTCTAAGGAGCAGTCAGGATTGATTTCTTCTAAGATTGACCTATTTGTTCTCCTCGCTGTCCAGGGGACTCTCAAAATTCTCCTCCAGCACCACATCTCAAAGGCATCTATTCCTAATGGTCCAGCTCTCACAACCATACATTACCACTGGGAGTACCATTGCTTTGACTAAGTGAATTTTTGTTCGCAATGTGATGTCTCTACTTTTCACTATGTTCCCCTGGTTTCTCATAGCTTGCCTCCCAAGAATCAGTCGCCTTTTTATTTCATGGCTGCAATCATCATCTGCAGTGAGCTTTGATCTTAGGAAAGTAAAATCTGTCACTGCTTCTACTTCTTCCCCATCTATTTTTCCAGGGACTGATAGGGCCTGTTGCCATTATCTTGGTTTTCTTTATATTGAGTCTCAAGCCAGCTTTTGCACTCTCTTTTTTCAACCTAATCAGGAGCTTCTTTAAGTCCTCCTCACTTTCTGCCATTAGGGTTGTATCATCTGCATATCTCAAATTGTTGATGTTTCTCCAGCAATTTTGATCCCAAATTGTGATTCATCCTACCCTGCATTGCGCATTATGTGCTCTGTGTATAAGTTGAATAAGCAGGGTGACAAAATGCAGCCTTGTCTTACTCCTTTTCCTATTCCAAACCACCCTGTCTAATCACTAACTAATCACTCTGTACCTGATGTGTGTAAATTGATGCCATGAAGTCTCACTCCCATGTCTGATGAAGTGGACTTGAACCATGAAAACTCACATTGAAATATAACAGTTAGTCTTTAAAGTGCTACAGCATTTTTGTTTTGTTTATTCTCTGATATGCCCTTATTTATTACTGTTGTCTTTATTCATTACTGGAAAAGTAACTCTTTATGTTTTTGTTAATTTAAGTGACCTTAAAAACTACTTGGGGGGGGGGGGAATAACCACACACAAAATTCTTTTCAAAATGTTTGTAAAAATAATTTCAAAAGTTACTAAATAGTATATTTTCAGAGTAAGCAGAAAATGTTATTCGTTGCAGTAATGTAGTAACTTCATTCCTGCTTTGTTCTTGTTATCCCTGACAAGCAACTAGTTATAAGTAACTAATGATTATATTACCTATAACTCATTACTTGTTAGCTCTGCCAAATATGCTACTGTTGTCAGCTTCTGCAAAACTCATTCTTCCCCAGACACACTCCTTCCAGTTAAAAGCAACCGCTCATGTAGTCAAAATATGGGGTGAATGATCAATGAAACCCATGGTTCAAAGAAAATCAGAGCTCATCCATATGTTGTAGTTGTCATGTTTTAAATTTGGAATTTTATTGATCTTAATGTTAAAGAAAAAACTTACTAAGAGAACATAACAAGAATGCAGAGACTGAAATGTCTGCCTTTATTTTGCAAGACCTAAGCAGTGCCATTAATTACAGAACCTTCTGGAGATCATTAATTCATATATTTGCCGTAAGCTAGAAATGACATAATGGTTCATAACAACAACAGTTTTACCAGCTGCCCTGTCGTTGTTAAAAATCTTGTTACTGCCATAATTTCTCCCCAAAGGACAGCTAACATTTCTACTTTTAACTACATCTGCTAGTTCTCTCGGTACCAGCTGAACTCTCAGAAAACTTCTGTGTTTTTCTGCCCCATCAAGTCTTTCAGGGAGGGCAGTGAATAAGGAAGACATACTTTGGTTTTAGTGTGTGATGTCAAGAGCAAAATCAAATTAGAAGATGGAGGAAGGAGCTCACTGGACAAAGAATAACATTAAAGAAGGATATAACTGAGGAACTCAACCTCCTCAACTTCACTTGGAGGACCCTGAATAGGCTATGGGCCAGAGTCCCTAAATGTAAAACCAACATGTTCAAGTGAGGGCTACTGGCAGAAAAAGACATGCTGAGTGAATGTGGAAAGATACAGAATCCAGCCCATTTCCCGGTCTGCCAATCACTGCCAGAAACATGTATTGATGAGGACTTAATTTTGACTAACAACAAAGCCAAGAAAGTGACTTCATTGTGGCAGTCCAGGGTTTGATCTGGACATAAAAAAGAATTGTGTGAGGTGACTGGAAGGCTTAGGCATCCCTTGTCATACTAAGGCAGGGGTGCCCAAACTATGACCTGGGGGCCAAATCCGGCCCCTGATGCCAATTCATCCAGCCCATGCCACCCTTGTCGCTCATGGAAGAAGAAGTAAAAATATGTTTGTTATTATCCTGGAGCTATAATAAAATGTTCTATGCTCTGAGGAAGGAAATAATCTCATAAATAGGGTATAATCTCTCCTTCATAAACAGGGCATTAAAAGTGTCAACTTATCTTTTTTGTTTTGACGTTAGGATGCTATCAGTTTCCTTCAATGTTCACAGTTCTGGACGTTGTTTTCAATCATTTATATTATTCAGATCTTCTTCTGACCAGGGGATCTAGCCTATTTCTATTCAGTTTCCAAACCCTTTCAGATATCTAAAGATTCAGATATCTAAAGGTTCATGTCTTCCACTGATTATGTGATATTCCCACTTGTTGAAACCAAACTCTGCATGTAGGTTTGGCAGGAGTCCAATTCCAGTTGTACTAGTTAAGTTGGCAATCCAACTTCACTACCAAGGAGCCTGTTTTATCTCAAATGATGAGCTTTCTTTTTAATCAAAAATACGATGTACAGGATTGTCATCCCTAATTAAAATCAATAATTTTTGGTAATTTAGCATTTGTCAAGACTAAATTAAAACCAAATTATGTAAACTGATATAAACAACTCCTCTCCAGAGCTTAGAAATTCCCAATTTCTGGACAGTCCCATTCACTGGTAGGAGAGGTGCCAGATTTGGGTAGGCATAGTTCCACAAGTAGCATTTCCAAGCTGTGTTCTGCTCTAAGAATGACTAAGTCTGGATTCACACATCATTTGTCCTTGTCTTTGTGAAACTGAAGGCAGTGGTTCACTGTCCCTGTAGCAAAAACTAAACACTGACCCGACATAAGGACTGTGCATTCAAACCTGTCCTCCTGCTACCTCATCATTACTTTGTCACTCACAAGAGAATATGATGCAGTAGCATAGGGTGAGAAGTTGAATAAAGTATATGTTTTCCAGCATATAGTTAGGCTATGTTTCCATAACTTTGTGTGTACTGTAAGTTAAATACTACAGATACATCAGAACATGAGTAAAGTTATTCCTCATTAAAATACAAATACAGTACAGTACAGTACAGTACTTTATAATATAATATAATATAATATAATATAATATAATATAATATAATATAATATAATATAATATAATATAATATAATATAATATAATATAATATAATATAATATAATATAATATAATACAGTTATATCTCTGTTATTGGGGGAATGGATTATTTGCAAGTTAATAATTATTTGTAACAAGTTAATTCCCATGGTGATGGACACTTTGAATGGTTATGTCTCAATAGGAGCAAGAGGATGCCTCCTTTTCAGTGCAGCAGAAGATCCCAGTTTCTAGCTGGAGAAAAACTCTAACATCAAGTGTTGAAGACAGATCAGTGTAAGTCTGGGTCAATGAACCATACCTTCAATGGTTCCAGAGGGCAGAGTGAATCAGCAAGGTGTGAAGGAGTTTGAAGGGAATGATGGTCTTCATGGGCAGGTGTGTAGCTTGTGACTCTCCATAGGCTCTTGACCTGAACTTTTGTTATCTTTCAGCAATAGCTATGATGGCCAAGATTGATGGGAGTATCTGGCGGTTCCACCAATCCTTTAATCCAAGAGTTTTCAACCTTTTAAAGCCAGGGGCCGGGTCACAGTCCCTCAAACAGCTTCAGGGGCTGGATGGATCACATGGCACTTCCTGGTGTGGTGGAGGCGGTGTGGGGCACATGAAATGGCATTGTGGCCCACATTCAGCCCATGGGCCACAATCTGAGAATCCCTGCTTTAATCCCATTGCTTTACTGGGGTACACAGAAAGAGCCTCCTTGAAGATTGTGGTATTCTTGGACCACAATAGGACATACCCTGTGAAATAGCAGCCTTGTTGTGCCAGCTAATCTTTCTCACACTAGGTCAGGCAAAGGGAACTACAGAATGAACTCTCCAAAATGTGACTTCCTTTTGGCAGTTTCACGCCTGACCTAGACACAGGAAAATAATTGGTTTTGTGAAACTGGAGTCCTTTTTCTCTGCCCCACTGAGTCCCATGCCAGTCCTAGCTTCCCAAAGTCTCTGGCACAGAGCAAGGGGCCACATGTTTTATTGGTTTTGAAACTGGGAGCCCAACCACGGGCTAGAACAGGGGTACCCAAACTACAGCCTGTGGGCCGGCCCTGGTCCCCAATGCCAATTCAGCTGGCCCTTGTTGCTCCCAAAAGCGGAAGTAAAATGCACCCATACATGCATATTTTACTTCAGTTTCCGGGAGTAATGAGGCAGTGGTGTAGGGTGGGTTTAGGCACCCGGTGCCCAGGCCAAACTTGCCAAGAGGGCCCGGCTCCCTCCCCCTAGGTAGGAAAGTCCTGCCTTTGGGGGGGGGGGTTTGCTAGGATAGGAGGCGGGGTGGCCACGCGCCTGGGATCCCGATGGTGTGGGCAAGGCCCAGGGTCTGGGGTGGCATGGGCCCAACGGGGAGCCCACCATTGGGGTCCCAGGCACGACTGGCCACCACCAAGCCTGGCGGTGGCTCATCTGCCTTTGGTGGAAGCGGCACCTGGGAAGTGAGGCTGGCAGTTGCTGCGGCACAGTGTGCGTGGCCAGAGGGCCTTCCCCCTGCAAGGCCTGGTCAGCGCTGTCCGGCCGAAGGACCGCAAAGACCACCAGTCTCGCCCCTCTGGGCACCAGCACCACCAAAAGTGGACGAGCTGCCTCCACTGGGATAGGGATCGGGGCGGCCACACGCCTGGGATGCCAACGGTGGGCTCACCACTAGGCCCACCCCACCCCACCCCAGCCCCTCGCCCCCTGGTCTCCACTGGGCCGTCGTGCCCACACCCTCCAGCCCGGTGGTGACAGGGACCCAGTGGTCTCCCTGGCCGCCAGGAAGTCTGGGGCAGCAGCATCACCCCCACCCCGCGATGTGCCACCTGGGGTGGGCCGCCCCCTTGGTCCCCCTCGCTACGCTTCTGCAACGAGGGCTTCGTGGGCTGGATGAACCGGCATCAGAGGCCGGATCTGTCCCACAGGGGTGGTAGTGGCCAGCCCTGTGAACCACGTGACCCGTCCACAGTCCCAAAGTTTGGGCACCCCTGGGCTAGAGGGAAAGGTTTGGAGTCCTTATAACACCGAGGGGAAAGGGGCGCTTCCGGTGGGCAGGGGAGTTCTCCCAGGCCCGGGCTTCCTTCCCTCCTGAGGTGCTGCCGGCGCAGCTGTCCTCTCCTCCGAGGGGACCCGCTGCCAAGAGTCCGGCCCACCCAGGAGGGCTCTTCTTCGGTGCCCGCCCTCCGCCGTGTGGGTCAAACGTCGCCACCCAAGCCGCCGCCCGTGCCTGCCCTGCCTGCTGCTCACCCGCCTCGGCGGGGTTTTAAAGCCAGGGCGCAGCAGCCCCTCGCCCGGGTCTGTCAGTCAGTCAGGAGGGCAACTGGGAGAGGAGGAGCAGCGGCGGCTTCTCTTCCTATCTGCCTCCTTCCACCTTCTTCCCGCTCTCCCCCACCTGCCCGTCCGTCGCTCCCTTGACTTCGCTGCAGCCCAGAGGCGTCGCCGAGAAGCGCCTTCTTTGCCGGGCGCTCCCTGTTCAAAAAAAGAAAGAAAGAGGGGAGCAGCTTTTTACCTCCTCACGCTTTCCCTCCGGGCAGGTTGGGCCCTCTCCTCCACTCTCCTTCTCCACAGGCGAAGCCACCTTTCCTTCTGAGGCAAAACTCCCTCTCCCGCCCACCCACCCCCGGTCTCTTCTCTTTTGGGGAAGGGGGAGCCCCTCGGGTTAGCCCCCCCTGCCGTGCCTGACCGCCCCCCCCTCTGACCGTGCTTTCTCCCTCTCGCAGGTGCGGCCATGACACCTGTCGTGCTCTTCCTAGGTGGGTATCCCCGTACCTGAGGAGGGCGGCGGGTTGGGTTGGGGCCCTCCCGCCAAACGAGGCCTGGCGGGTGGAGACATAGTCGGAAAGGGGGAAGGGGCGCCACGACGGGCCTGTGTGGGCGCCCTGACGACCCCCTCCCCGTCTTCGGTTGCAGGTGCCGTCATTCTGGGCAGTCTTGCGAAGGCCAGCGGGAGCCCAGGTGAGTTCAGGCAAGCTCTCTTGGGGGTGGGCGGGCTGGCTTCTCCACTCCCTCTTATAATAATAATAATAATAATAATAATAATAATAATAATAATAATAATAATAATAATAATAATAATAATAATAATAATAATAATAAATTCATGTCTAAAATTATTCTGGGTTGAAAGGATGTTTGCTGGAGAACCTCCGCTTAGGGGATGCCCGAATGAGGCTCCTTTCATGTCCCCAAGATCTTTTCCCACTGAAGTGGTCCCTATTGATCTACTTGCAATTTCTTACTTTCGAACTGCTAGGATGGCCGGAGCTGGGACAGAGGTGGGCTGCTCAAACCGTCATGCCCCGGTCTCAAACTTTGGTAAGAAGTTTGCCGAAGTTTCGACTAAGCGGGTGAGGGGAGGCTTCTTGCAGTATTTGTGCGGACTCAGAGGTCTTTGAAGACTACCGTTTCATCGCCTTCCCGTTTGCAACGTATTTTCTTTGGTCCGCTCTTATTATTCCGTGTCAAGGCCATATGTGAACATGCCAAAATGAAGGCATCTTTTGTTGAGTTCCTTTTGCAGTTCCTTTCACCTGACATAGTGTGAGAAAGATTTAGCCAGCATGCTCTTACCAGGGTAAGCCCGAGTGTGGTGCAAAATTTTTTTCGAGGAGGGTCTTTCTGTGTACCAAGATAAAAACCTCTGGAAGACAATCACACCATAAAAAGGCTGGCTAGTTTGTTTAGTGATAGTTGGTCAGTCTCATAGCAGGTGCTATGATCATCCTGTTTTTTGTTTTTAATTTGAAGATTTAAAAAAAGTAATTTAAAGATAATAGAGACCAGCCATTCTCGTAGGTCTGTCTCTTTCTGGTGTAGCTTAGATTTTATTTCTTTGATCATCCTGATTTTTTAAAATTGAATATATTTTTTTAAAAAGTAATTTAAAGATAGTAAAGATCAGTCATTCTCATAGGTGTGTCTCTTTCTGGTGTAGCTTAGATTTATTTTTTGTATCCTATGTTTTTTTTAATTTGAAGATTAAAAAAAAAAGATAATTTAAATGTACAGTAGTTTAATATGTTCCCTGTTGCTATAAACCAAGGAATATAATAGATTCCTCCCACCTCGCTGGGAGCAAAAACTTCTGCAAACTTCCTTGAGTTTGTGGACTTATTTTGTGCGCAAAATTGCAATCCTATTGAGTGGGAACATTTTTTAGAGAGCTAGCAGAAGTGAGGCTTCAAGTGTAGTACTCTAAGAAATGAAAATATAACGTTGTCTGTGTTGTTTCAACATCCTTTTACAATTACTAGGGCTAGAAAAATTAAGTTACTGTTTCATCTTGTCAAATCCCTTAATTAGAAACTCTGCATGTAACTCATGAGGAGTCTTAAATTGATATACTGTACCTCTATGACTGAAAATTGGTTTGAATTGCAACGTATCCCAAGGAAATATTTTGTACCTTTGAGACCAAGCAAGTTCCTTTTGTTTCAAATGTATCACTCACGGAGTTCTCATGCTTTCAACATAATAAACTGAATGTCCAAATTAGATTTTTCCTTTTTTGAATCGTGTCTTTAGCTAGCAAAGCATATTGTTATATTATACGGGTATGGGTGCATATTTAAGACTTTACTACAAATTTCATGTGCTCATAAACAAAAATAGAATAAGTTTTAAAACTTATTAAAATACAAACAACCCCTAAAAATTATGTTATAATATGAAAAAACTTAACATTTTAAAAACAACCTGAAAACTTGAGAAATAGTGTTTCAGATGAACAGTGATAATATAGAATTATATTTGGATAATAAAATTTCATTTTCTGGTTGAATCATTGGTGCTGCTGTTGTCTACTCTTCTCTTCTGCTCGTTTGTTTGTTCTTTGCAGAATAACATCTTCTGCCTCCTCTTTTACCCCTCTGAGTGTCAAGTGGCAGAATAACATGGTTTCCTTTATTGTAATGAAGCCCAGGAGTTGCATTTCAGGGTTAAAAGAAACTTTGATTGTGAGTCTGATTATTAGTTATAGTTATATTTTTAGTTTCTGGACTGTAACAAATTATTTTTGGTTAACTGGAACAGCTGGGTGCTGAATTTATTACAGTTTAGACTGTAATATCATTTGTGCCTACAGTTGGGGTTTACCTTAAAGATATAAATAGGTAAGAAAAGATAAACAATGAAAAGATAAATGATGAAGTGGACTTGATCCACCAAATCTCACATTGAAATATAACAGTCTTTAAAGTGCTACAGCATTTTGGTTTTGTATTCTCTGATATGCCTGAAACACAGACTAACACGGCTACTATTCCAAAAGGTTCTGGTGTAAAAATAGTTTCTATAATTTGGTATGGTAATTGACAACTAAATGCTACTCAAATAATATGGGTCATATAAATGGAGAAAATATGGGAAGGAGTGGTAGAGAAATGGCAATTTAGTAAGTTCTAGTTTAATCATTCCTTTTGTGTCTTTCCGTCAATAACGAGGTAGGCAAGATTGTTCACAAGTGTTTAAAATACATGCTTTCAGTGCTTCATTCTGACTGACTGCTGTAGATGTGTGACATAGTGAGAAACATCCAGCCATAAATCAATAAATTCAAGGTTTAAAGGTGTATGCACACTCATAGGTTCAATACAATGCATAAAAAGCATAGGTGCTAATTCATTATTTTGTACTGAGTGCAAAGATTATTAGGAAAGTACCAGAGGTCTAAGTGATTTCTGCTAAGGACTGGAATTTTACAATTAAAGATGAAAAGGAATACCCAGTAAACTGTAGTAATTTCCTAAAATAGAATTCTTTGTTAAAAGAGAAAATAATTGAATCCATTAGATGAAAACAAACTATCACATTAGGACTTTAGTGATTAATTCATTAAGTCATTCAGCGGAGGAAGAATGAAGTGGAAAGAATCACAACAATTTCTATACTCCATCAGCACTGGAAAAAATATATGGGACTATTTTTTAAAATGTGAATGATGTGTTTAATTTAAATATATATAAAACAAATATTTGAGCTTTGAAAACTGAAAATAAATAAGATCTTAGTAAAGTTAAAGGCCACCCTTGCTTGAAAGCCAGTTTTATCTGGGGTTTGGTGCTCCTCTTCATTTATAGCCAAAGAGCCAATGCTGTCTGCATCTGCAGATGTTTCCAAGGACATGTGGCAGGCCATGTCTAGACACTGGAGTGTATGGAGCACTGTGCTACCTATTTATCTACAGTACCTGCAATTTCTTGTTTTCAAACTGCTAGGTTGGCAGGAGCTGGGACAGAGATGGTTCACTCTGTCATGCAGTACTCGGGTCTCAAACTGCTCATCTGCCAACCTTCCAGTTGTCAAATTCAGCGTCTTAACCACTAAACTACAGCAGTCCCACAAATAAGTTTTTAGATTAATCCAAAAAACAAATTTGCCAAATACTCTTAAGTCCCTAAATAATTGTTACAAAGGCTTGCTACATTGTGGGTGGCTGGAAGTACTGTAATAGTGATGTAAACTACAGTCTGCTTTCTGTTCTTTAACAGGTACAGTGCAAGAAATAAGTAATATTTCTGAAATGTTTTTTGAAATGGTAGCCTTTTTAGTCTGTGTTTCAAGCATATCAGAGAGTAAACAAAATAAAACAAAAGACAAAAAACATTGTGGCACTTTGGCTAGCTGCTGTATTTTAATGTTAGCTTTTGTGGATCAAGCCCACTTCATCAGACCTGGTCTTTAAAGTGCCACAATGTTATTTGTCTTTTTGTTTTGTTTTGTTTACTCTCTGATATTTCTGAAACAGTACATATGGGTTTGGGTAAGAGGAACAAAAGTGTTCTGTAAGCGTACAATAATTTTGTGTAATGTTAGGAAAATACATCAGAAAATTATATTTCAAAGGCATTAGAGCCACTATTTTGTACCATTTTGTAGGAATTAAACAAAAGATGCCCACTTCTCGTTCAGCACTTTTAAAAGTTCTCGCTATGTTCTAGGCTAGAATGCGGCCATTTTCAATGTGTCTTTCCTTTCATTTTCTACCAAGGAGTAAGACCTATTAAACTCAAGAGGACTGACTTTTGAGTAAACCTATAAAAGATTGCGCTAATAATCTTACAAGTATTGTCTGCACTTTGTTTCAGAGTAACTGAAAAGTTCTAATTTCTTTATTTTATTTTCTGTCAATAACATTTTGAAGTAACAATCTAGAGTACCTTTCTTTTTCCTGGTTCCAAGAGACAATAATACCGAATCATTCTTTGCTTGTCTTTGTATTTTTATAAATATTTCCAAGATGCAATATCAGAGTTGGATGCTTTTTGTTGTTCAGTCACATAGTCAAGTCCGACCCTTTGTGGCCCCATGGACCACCACACACCAGGCACTAGACAGAGCCAAAGAGTATCTATGTTTTTAGTGGCCTAGTGGTAACAGCAATGTTAATAACATGCCACATGATGAATCACTTACATCACCCTCTCAAGTGACACAATGATAACGGCAACCTGGCTGCCAAGAAGTAATGAATAAAACAATGAGTTTCTTTTAAAATGCAGTATTCTGAGCTCTGTGGAAGCATTAACATACAGTACATATTCTGCATACATAGGATCAAATATAGTTTGCCTCTTTGAAGATGAAGACTACTCTTTCCTTATGTAGTTTCTATCACTAACATATAAGGGATCAACACATGTCATAGCTTGCAAAGATGATGTGAATTCCAGACATTCGGTGGAAATTAACTTTCCCAATGCATCTTGAAAAGAGTACAAATACAGTCTATTCTTTAAAGAGACTTTATTTTAAAAAAATTTGGGAGGATACCCAACCAAGGGCCTGTCACATAATTTTGGGAATCTTGGCAGCAAACAGTGCCAAAGACCCATTGAGTTTTTGAAGATAAATTAAATACAAGATTTCACTAATACCCTACCATGAGGTTAAAATGGCAAGCTAGCATTTAAAGAAAATCTAGTTTCAAATTCTGTGCTAAGAACAATACTGGGTGTTGTAGGCTGAATAATGCATTGTGCTTTAAATTTTCTGGCTCATGATAACTAACATACAATTATTAGATGAAGGTAAGTTTTTATAATTTTTAATGTATTGTTATCAAAAAGACAAACTAATATTCTATATATTTTTAATTAAAAGGTGCTCAGACAAGTGACAAATAATGCCCAAGTTATAATGAATTGCAGTGCAAATAAAAGAACATTTTACTGTCAATATTCATGCTACCAATGAGACCAAATGTCCACCTTGGATATATGCAGCTAAATTCACATTAAGGAATATTAATACTTGCATGTGATGTAATAGACTGTACTGCAGATGGTATTTTGATTTATCTATGATGCATATGTTTAACTGTTAGTTAGGAATGAAGGCAGAATGGAAGCTGCCTTATAAATTGTCAGAAACAATAGGCTAATGTCTCTTGTATAGTCTGTAGCCTAATAGTTTAAACTCTGTCAGCAGCTCCCCAGGTTTTCAAGGAGAATTCTTTTCTAGCCTTAATTCTGATCATCTGGTGGTCTTCCATCCAGGTTTTAACCACAGACAACACTACTAAAATTCCAAAGTGAAACTAGATTTATGTTTTCAAGATGGCATTGTATATCATTTTCCCCCTTTGCAGCCCCCACTCCCATTACATGCTTTACAAGAGGACTTGATCTGAGGAAGGATAGAGCAGATGTTTTCTGCCCAGCAGGATGTCCCTCATTTCAGTCCTCTGTCTATGGAAATGTTGCATATGCCTCCATCTCCAGCATCTGTGGAGCAGCGGTTCACAGGTAAGCTTAATTATCTACATGCAAAGAAAATGGAAGTTAAACCCTAATGTGGATTTCTGGTTTAGTCTACATAGTATTATTCCAACACATGATCTGAAAGCATATAGTACAGCAATTTAGCTTTGGGAAAGCTGGCTCTACAATACAGTAATACCTCAGATAACGTTTGCATCAGATAATGCTAAAACCACATAACATTAAGCAATCTGGAAAAAAAATCGCATCGCATAACGTTAAATCCTATGGGATGCATTGGATAACGTTCGCTAAAGCCTGTGCCGGTTACAATATATATCTATGGAGTTTTAACATTATTTATTTATTTATTTATTAGATTTTTATCCCGCTCTCCTCAGTTTCGAACGACTCAGAGCGTCTCACAGAGTCCCCTAATATCACTATTAAAGTGCAAACAAAAATCAATAGCATACAATATAACAAAACAGTAAAGTACAGTAAATATAGATCAATACACATTACATATCAATACACATTACAGTACTATCCGATGCATCCCATAGGATTTTAACATTATCCAATGCATGCATCAGATAACATTAAAAATCGGATAACACTAAGACTTGTGGAAACAAGTTTTAGCATTATCGGAGGTTTTACTGTACCCAGATTGTTCAAGACAAGAATGTGGCTAACCATATTGGTTTGAGAATTTCTGTACTTCTAGTTTATAAGCCCCTTCAGCATACTAGATGTTGATAGCAAAAGCAGCCTTTTACAGTTGCAAAGGATTCATGTATATCATGGGTGTCCAAACTACGGTCCATGGGCCAGATCTGGCCCCTGATGCCAATTTATCCAACTGGTGCCACCCTTCTGGCTCCTGGAAGCAGAAGTAAAATGCACCTGTTTGGGTGCATTTTGCTTCCACTTCTGGCAGCAAGGAGGGTGGCGCAGGGTGGATGCATTGGCATTGGGGGGCAGATTATTATTATTATTATTATTATTATTATTATTATTATTATTATTATTATTATTATTATTATTATTATTATTATTATTATTATTATTATTATTATTATTATTATTATTATTATTATTATTATTATTATTATTATTATTATTTCGATTTATATGCCGCCCTACTTGGTGAAAACCAACTCAGGGCGGCTCACAACATACAATTAAATACAATACAACAGTTCAATAATGATACAATATAAAATACAGTGTAACAAAACAAAATAAATATAACCAAAATACAATCAGGATACAGTCCATAATCAATATTCAGTACCAAATGGACAATAAACAATATACTCACAATACAATCCATACCCAATACAAATAATAATAATAATATTATACAATAATCGATTTAACAATACGAAATACCTGGCACACAGGCCATAGTTTGGGCACCCCTGGTTTAAGCAGAGAAAACTACAGCTTAAAATCTATCACATCCTGTTGCAAAACAGATTGCAAGGTGCATTTTACTTCCAGTGGGAGGAACCACATGACCGGCCTGCTGAACCATGTAACCGGCCTGCGGCCTGAAAAGTTTTGGCACCCCCGATGTACGCCAATCCCACTTTCCACTGGTAAAGAGAATGGTGTATATCAGAACACTACAAAAAAGTGAAACCATAGCGTCCAAAAAAGAGCACGTAAAGGAAGGTTGGGACTTTCCAGCATCAATTCAGCAACCTCAAAAGAGTAGGGTGGAAAGCGTGTCTGGAATTATCTGTCTGTTTAAATCTCATGGCTTGTTATGTGGAAGGCAAGCATTCTTTAGACCAGGGATTCTCAAACTGTGGCCCATGGTTCAGATGTAGCCCACAGCATTATTTCATGTGGCCCACCACCACCTCCACCACACCAGGAAGTGCCGTGTGGTAGAGGAAGGGCAAAATGTCTGTCTAGACTCCAAAGCTGTCTGAGGGAGCATGACCTGTCCCCTGGCTTGAAAAGATTGAAAACTCCTGCATTAGACAGACTCAGTTATTAAAATGTGTAAGATATTGTGCAAGATAGAAAACAGTCAGCAGAGCAATTTGAGTATTACTGTATTACCTAATGAGTAATGTCCTAGGTCTATAGAAGTGTAATTGCTATTGATAGGTCCTGGCATGTTGTAGCTCTCCTCTTCAAGCCCACTTCTCAATGGCCTAAATATGTTGGCTGTGCATGATGCTCCAAAATAACATTTGCCAGGTGTATTAAATTATCATCTGGCCATGTCAAAATGATGCTTCCTTGATTTGAATTCTTTCTTGGTTAACAACACAGTCACAGCATTTTAATACCACTTTAACTGCCAACATTTTAATGTTATAAACTGTCCAGAGTGGGATGTTCTCCCAGATGGGTGGGCGGGCAGGCAGGTGGGCAGAAAGAAAAGAAAAGAAAGATTGATTGATTCCTGAAAGTTCTGGTTTGATGGTGTACTTAGAATTCAACTCTAGAATGTCAAGTTGCTATTGTTCATGGTAGCACACTAGAGTGCTTTAACACCCAATTTTAAGTACAGTGCTAAACTACCAGGAATTTTAGTTTGAAGCAACGGCAATTAAAATGGTAGCAAATTGTTATAACTGTGTAATGCTGATATACTCACTGAACAGTGTCTCAGAGGTGGTTCCTGCCACATACTCTAAGTATAGTACTCATAGATTAGATTCTGTCAAGCAAAGCAGTCTTGAATTTTGTTGTTCAGTTGCAGTCGATTCCGACCCTTTGTGACCCTATGGACTATTGCCCGCCAGGCACCTCTGTCCTCCACCATCCTCCTCAAACTGCCCAGCTCTGTGCCCATTGCATCTACGATACCATCTAGCAATCTCATTTTTATATATATACTGTATCATTATATTACACTAATAAGTGAGTCTTGAATAAAGAGCACCATTCTGGAGCAATCATAATAGATCTGCAAAAACAAATACAGGTACAGTATAGCCCTAATGATTAGGAAAAACAAAATCCATTATGTGACTGTGGAGAATTTTCTGGCTCCAATAGGAACTCCAGTGTATTGTGTGATATAAGACTGCCTTAAGTCCAAATGATTGCTAGGAAATGCAAAGTGGAATAAAATTTAAATGGAATTAGATGAAATAAAATGTATATCACTTCCAATGTCTAATTTATCTCACATGAGGCTAGCTCTAGCACATTGAAAAACAGGATGGGTTTTGTCTGTTATTTTGGCTGGAACAAAAAAATGCCTCCAATTCCAAAAATTAATAGATTTGCTGGGAGATTTTGGTGTGTGTATTTTTCCCCCTTTTCCTGGCTGTCCCCCCCCCCCCTTTGTAGGGAAAAAATGTATATGACAACTGGCTGTCTTTTTGATACAATGGCTGAACCCTGTTGCTTAGTGTATTAAGTTCCAACTAGAGTAGGCCCACTGAACCAGTGGAATTTATGGAGGAGTTGAAACACCAAATCCTAACAAATCTAGCGAAACTGCTCTAGTTATAGCTTACTGCAGGATTTTGGCCATTATGCACAGATTTCTGCGTAGGCCCCTCTTGACAAAGGGATAATGTTAACCAAGAATTCTGCCCACAATTCTACTTTAATAATTTGATCCCAATAATAACTCTGATTGAAATTTTCTCACATCTGAATATGAATTCTGGATGTCTTTTTTTGTACAAGAAATGTTTTCTCCCACATGAAGAATATACTGTACTTGCTGGTGTATAAGACGCATCAGAGTATAACACGCACCCTGTTTTTATACACGTTTTAAAGGAAAAACAAATAATTTTCTATTTTTTTCATGAATTTCCAAAATTACCTCCAGGAGACAAGGGGGGGGGGAGAGAAGGCTCCTATTACTGGTGTATAAGATGCACTCTGTTTTTCTGGTGTATTTTGGGAAGAGCGTGTCTTACTTGGAACTATACAAAGGATCCTAAGTAAAAAGTACTTGGCCCGATTCATTATATTCCAGTGAATACTATAGATTTATTTGGCCCTTTCCTATTTAAATAGGTTCAGTAGTTATACCAGTCAATAGCAGTGGGGAGTTTCTTCTAGGGTAAGATTATTTGATTTATTGACAAATATGCACATTGTTTAAAGGTTGTAATTTGTAGATGTCTGAAGTCTTTTTTATTATAGCTAGATTTCTGTTCACCATAAACAATGTTTTAAAAGTCCCAGTGAAGTACAGTTGTACCTCGCTTAAAGAGCAGAATGTGTTCCACAGGATTGCTCTTTAAGTGAATTTGCTCTTTAAGTGAAACACCATTGTAAGTGACCAATTGTGACTTCTGGTAACCACTAAACCACCACAGTCCCCGATTCCCTTCTAGTCATGTATAAATATTGCCTAGTCATGCTGCTGCATGGAATAACTCCCAATATTGGGTAGAGGCCAGTAACAAAATATCCTTTGCTTGGAATGTATATTAGTGCTGTTTTGAAGAGTTACTTCAGGGTGTTTTAGAGTATTTCAGAATCAATAATAATTTGCTTAGGAGTTATTTCATGTTCAAAACTCTAAATATACTCATGATATACATAATAAGCAAAAAGTCCATTGGTTTTCAATGAAATGTACTTTCAAGTAAGTGTATACTGTACAAGGTGGAGGCCTAACAATTTTTTCCCCTAAAAAAACATCAATCTTGAGAATTCTTAAGAATTAAATTGGATTGTTTTTAGTAGATATTTAGAGATTAACTGGAAATGCATACAATGCTTGCTTGCTAGCTTCTGGATAAAATATTGCAAGATTTTACGGTATATAATGCTTAAAAATATACCTTAAAATCATGCCCAAGTAGGTCTTACAGGGCTTTCATTCATGTGTGGAGTTAGACCTTTCTTCAGTTGCTTTGTTAAAAGCAACTACAGGTACATGTAAATTTCAAAATCTTGTTTTGCTACAGAGGTCTGATCACCTATTCAGGTGGGCCTGTGAGAGTGCAAGCATTACCAGGACAAGAAAACTACCCAGCAGTATATGCCAATGGAGTTCAGTCCCAAGTGCTGTCTAGATGGTCATCATCATTCTCAGTATCCCGTAAGCGAATGACAAACTCTTACTAATTTAATAAATGACTTTGAAATTATCAGTACAGAATGAAAGTGGATTTATATTCTATTTTCTTTTGGCTTTAGCTTCTGCTGTAATACACCAAACTATTCCTCTTCAATTATCTGATAGACTCAAGAATAAGTAAATAATTCAAATATTAGTTAAGCAATGCACTATCAAGAAAAGTTTTGCCTTTTCCAAGACTTGAGTGAAAATGCATGCAATAGCATGCATGGGCCACACAGATCATAAATATGTCCCTTCAAAAGAGCCATATTCCATCTTGCCTGAAGGAAATTGTAGTATGGCCCATTTTGAAAAAGCCAGAATTGGTTACTGATGATATCAACAATTATAGACCGATTTAAAACATCCCTTTCATAAGTAAGCTGGTTGTGAAAATGGTTGTGGACCAGTTGCAAGCATTCTTGGAGGATACTAATAATCTAGATCAGGGTTCCTCAAACTTGGCTCTCCAGATATTCTTGCACTTCAATTCCCAGAAGCCCTGATCAGCAGATGTGCTGACTTGGGTTTCTGGTAATTGAACTCCAAGAAGACCTGGAGAGCCAAATTTGAGGAACCCTCGCCTAGATCCATTCCAATCAGGGTTCAGGCCATATATGAGACCAAGACAGTTTTGGTCACCCTGCTAGCTAGTGTCCTCCTCCAGGACACTAACAAGAACAATGTATCTCTCTCTGCTGGTCCTCCTGGATATCTCAGCAACCTTTGATACCATTGCATTCAGCCTTATGCCGTTTCTGATCCTTTCTCAGCAATCAAGTCTAGAGGGTTTCTCGGGCAGAGGGTAGTGTTGGCACCAAATGGTTTAGGACCTCGATACCTACTGAAGCACCTCTCTTTGATAAATCATCCCTGGGCAACATGATTCCCAGTTTGGGGAGCGTGAGAGAAAGGCTACTACCCTGAGGAATGTGCATAAGATCAGAAATAGGTATTTTTCAACAGTAGCTCTGACACTGTGGAATACCCTTCTGCCACATGTTTATCAGGCTCCATCATCTTTTTTTTTTTACAAACTGGCTAAGGCTGTTTAAGCAAGCACTTAAAGATCAGCTGCCCTCCAATTAATCACTTTCCCCCTCCACTTAAATTATGTTTTACTTAATATTTATTACTACTGTTATTTTTTTCAGGTTTTGTGGTTTTATCCTTGTTTTTATCTTTGTATCTTGTTGGTTTTGGTTACTTTGTTATACTGATTTACATAGCCAGATGGGATATAAATTTAAATAATAAATAAATAAATAAGTGTACAGCTGTGAAAAAATTCGTTGTTGGTTTACTTTTTCTAAAAGGATGCCAGGAACAGCACAGATTACATATACTGTAGTCTAATCACTGTTTAGAACAGGAGTTCTCAACCTTTTAAAGCTGGGTCACGCTTCCTCAGACAGCTTCGGGGCCCGATGGCCATTTCGCCCTTCCTCCACCACAAGGCACTTCCTGGTGTGGTGGAGACAGTGGGGAGCCACATGAAAGGGTGCTGTGGGCCGCATCTGGCCCAGGGGACACAGGTTGAGAATTTCTGGTTTAGAAGTACTAATGTAGCTATTGAATAACCTATGGAAGAGAGATCTTTATAGATACATTCATACAAATTTGGATCCTCTTCCTCATTTAAGACTGAATAATTTGCATTCTGTCCGTCACACAGATAATCCTTCGATAGAAGTTGAAATTGGTTTAATATTCCAGATACTAATTCAGACTTTTATGACTGAGCAATCAAACCTGCAAATGTATCCGTAATCTTTATTGACTTTTAAAAATATCTAGCTGATGTTTTTATTGTTCTCCTCTGCAGTTTTTCACATGTTTTACTATGACACTGTGAAGAGAAAGGGGTAGGTAGTGTGGAGCCTTGTTTTACCCCCTACTCCTGTGATGGCGAACCTTGGCACTCCAGATGTTCTTGGACTTCAATTCCCAGAAGCCCAAGTCTCTGTGAATCCACACAAATGGGTTTACTGCATGTACTCCCAGTAAATTCTAGGAATTGTAGTCCAAGAACACCTGGAGTGCCAAGGTTCACCATCATTGCCCTACTCCCTTTCTCTTTACAATAGCATAGTAAAAAGTAGATCTAAGACCTTAAGATTTCAGCCTGTCTGGAACTTCTTTCACCAGGTGAACCAGGGGTAAGTTAATGTTTCCCTTGCTCGAAAGCCAGTTGTATCTAACTCTAGGTTTCAATGCTCATCTGTTTTAAAGCCGAAGATCCAGCAATGTCTGCTTCTGGAGACGTTTCTGTGGTCATGTGGCAGGCATGACTAGACACCGGAGCGCTCAGAACACTGTTTACCTTCCCACCGAAGTGGTCCCTATTTACCTACTTGCAATTTCTTGCTTTCAAACTGCTAGGTTGACAGGAGCTGGGACAAAGACGGGAACTCATTCTGTCTTGCAGTACTCAGGAATCGAACTGCTGACCTGCCACCTTCCAGTCAGCGTCTTAGCCACTTGAGCCACTGCAATCCCCAGGGGACAAACATATTGTATCCATAAGATCTTTTTACAGCAATCAAATAATGTCTGATTTATTTTTCAATATGATAACAGGTATCAAAAGTGGTGCTCTTGCAGCAGCAGGACGGCCAGTTTCAACAGCACGCCCATCCACAGGTGAGAAGGGTCTGTCAAAAATACATACACACACACACGCATGCAGTTGGTTTGTGTGAAGAAGGGGATCCTTCTAATTTTCAAGACCTGAAATCACTATTCTGATTGTAATTTCATGATGGCTGGAAATGGGGGTTCCTAAAGGTGCATAGGAATTCGACTCCAATTGTACTAATTCCATTGACTCTATTCTAATTAGCTTTAGTCATAGCATACTTATTAATTATGAAGATAAATGGGAAATGCCCTACATACCCCTCCAAACCCTGGGCTAAAAGATGGGATACAATAAAGTGCTTAATAGCTCTATTTACCTTTACTTCATGTCACATTTTTGTTCTTGTTCAGACTTATATGCCGCCCTCCACAAAGAGACCTAGGGCGGCTAACAAAGTTTCAAAAGAGACATAAAACACAATATAAAATCCTGTCTAAAATTAATATTAAAAGAGGTTAAAACTAAGGAAAGTTAAGTTAATTTTTTTTAAAAAAATCATACATTGAGAGGGAGGGGTCAGATGAACCAACAAGCCGATGCAACTGTCTGACCCAAACCCCTTACCTGTCCCGCCAGCCAGGTCTTAACCCCCTTCCTAAAGGGCAGCAACTCCGACTGGAGACGTAGCTCAATTGGCAGGAGGTTCCATAGGGCCAGGGTGGACACAGAGAAGGCCCTCCTCCTAGTGCTAGAGAGTTCCGCCTCTCTAGCCAATGGTACAACCAGAGAGCCTCTCCGGTCCGCTCTGGTGGGACGGACAGATATTCCAGGGCGATTTGGTCTCTTATGTATCCTGGCCCACTACCATATAGGGCTTTAACGGTAATAACTAGCACCTTGAATTGCACCCGGAGGCTTACTGGTAACCAGTGCAGCTCCCTGAGCAATGGTGAGGCACGAGCATAACGTCCGCACCCCATCATAACCTAAGCAGCTGCATTCTGAACCAGTTGCAGCCTCCAAATGGTCACCAAGGGCAGCCCCATATAGAGCACATTACAATAATCAAGTCTGGAGGTGACCACAGCGTGTGATCATGAGAAAGGAGTCCCGGTCTAGGAGCAGGCGTAACTGGCGTATAACATGAAGTTGTGCAAAAAGCCCCCTGGCCACGGCTGCCACCTGCTCTTCGAGCAGTAGTCGTGAGTCCAAGAGGACCCCTAGATATAAGGTGTTCTGGTATTCCCATCTCTTTAATTACTTGCCACATTTTGTTGTGGTCCACACAGTCAAAGGCCTTGATGTAGTCAATGAAACAGAAGTATGCCTGAACCACAGACTAACACAGCTACTATTAAAAAAAAAAGACTTGTTTCAGATATTCCTTTGTTTTCTCCATGATCCAACATATGTTGGCAATGTGGTCTCTAGTTCCCCTGCCTCTTCGGAACCCAGCTTGCACTTCTGGTAATTCTTTCTCCACGTGCTGCTGAAATCTATCCTGTATTATCTTGAGCATCACCTTGCTAGCGTGTGGGATAAGCGCAATTGTTCGAGCATTCTTTGGCATTACCCTTTATTGGGATTGGAACATATACTGATCTTTTCCATTCCTGTGGCCATTGTTGTTTTCCAAATCTACTGGCATATAGAATGCAATAATTTGATTCCATCATCTTTTAAGGCTTTGAAAAATTCAGCTGGAATACCATCATCTCCACTGGCTTTGTTGTTTGCAGTGCTTTTTAGGGCCCTTTTGACTTCTCTCTCTCTCTAGGATGTCTGGCTCAAGTTCAATGTTCTCATTGTTGTGATTATCAGGGTGTTGAGGTCATTAAGTGTAAAAAAATAAAATAATGTTTCCTACTTTTTAGGTAAAAGACCTAAGAAAGTTCTTGAGAAAAAAGCAGGGAATAAAGGTAGGAGAAAGCAAAGGAATGCTACATGAAACAAATGTCTTGCATTAATTTGCCTATCAATTTAATACTAACTGTCTTGCGTGTTCACAGACTGTAAAGTGGATATTGCTTTTCTGATTGATGGAAGCTACAATATTGGGCAGCGTAGATTTAATCTGCAGAAGAACTTTGTTGGGAAACTAGCAATGATGCTGAACATTGGACCTGAAGGACCACACGTGGGAGTCGTACAAGCCAGGTACCAGAAATATGTCCTATTTGACACATCACTCCTCCTTGTGTGCTATAGTGTTTAAAACAGGGATTTAATTAAGGTCTTATCCTAATCTACACATTTGGTCCACCTAATTCAGTAGGATAGTAATAGCCACCTTCTGCCATTAACCCTCCAAACATGTTAGCCAATAATAGTGTCCCTGAATATTTTTCCAGCTGTCTGACTGTCTATCCCAGGGGCGGGGAACCTGTGGTCTTAAGGCCACCTGCAGCCTTCTACGTCCTTATGTGCATCTGTTTGCCTGAATCCACATTTTACAGAGCAAATCCTTTTATTTTTATTCATACATTTTTGTTAGTCTTTTATACTTTGATTTTATTTTACTAACTTGAAAATTAAGATTTTTAAAAAAGTAAATTATTAAATTCATGTGGCCTTCCAACAGGAAAAAGTTCCCTGCCCCTGGTCTAGCCAATAAACATGCTGCATTTCTCCCCATAGAGGACTCAAGGTGATTTGTCATCAGTTATAGCTGGGAAATGATCACAGTTAAAAACATCTTAAGAAACACTATAAAGAGTTAAGCATGTAACAATACTGTATTTATTAATACCACAATGAGACCAATTTAAATACAATGACAAATGCAACATTCTTTAAAATACCACTTATTGCTTAAAAACCTGATAATAGGACAAGAGGGAGGAGACAACCAGGCTTCTCAAAGAACTGCATTACAAAGCTTGGGACCATTCACTGACAAGACCTTATTTCAATTTCTCATCAAACAAGGTAGTGAGGCTGGTGAGACTGAAAGAAGAACCAACTATGAAGATCTTACAGGGAAAGAAGGGTCATACGAGGCTATACAGTCCTTCAGGCAGCCTGGACCCAAGCCTTATAGGATATTATAGGTCGGTGATGGCCAACCTTGGTACTCCAGGTGTTCTTGGACTTCAGTTCCCAGAAGCCCAAGTCAGCACTCCTGCTGATCAGGGCTTCTGGGAACTGAAGTCCAAGAACATTTGGAGTGGCAAGGTTGGCAATCACTGTTATAGGTTATAGCCAGCATTTCTATTTGGTCCTGGGATCAGTCTGGCAGCTAGTGAAGCTATTCTACCAAGAGAGTTATATGTTCACTGTGACTAATGCCAGTCAGCAGTCTGGTTGTTGCATTTTGAGCCAGCTGAAGCTGCAGATAATTTTCTTCAGAGGCAGCTCACACATAGCACATTGCAGGAATCTAGATAGGCAGTAAGTAAGGTTAGAGTCATTGTGGGTAGATCAGACATCCTAAGGCAGTGATGGGGGGGGGAGCTTTCATTCAACCAACTGCACCTATTCCTTAGAACCATGATGGCAAACCTTGGCACTCCTGCTGATCAGGGCTTCTGGGGATTGAAGTTCAAGAACAGCTGAAGTGCCAAGGTTCACCAACACTGCCTTAGGATGTCTGATCTACCCATATATATTTGGGGGGGGGGGGGGAAAGCTTTCAAACAAATCTCTACATCTGGTCTTGCATGATGGCCAGATTTCCAGCACTATAATTTCTCTGGCAGTTGCTGCTAGAATAAAGGAAAAGGAAAGCCTATAAATCCACACACACACCCCTTTCTCCAAAAGTTGAACCACATGTGGGAATCTGAAGTATTTTTTCATGTCCCATTCCTCAAAGATTTTATTAAATTATGAACTTTATTATGTCCAGGAATTGTCATTGAGAATAATGTAGGTTACAATGTGAACAAAAAAAAGCAAGAATAATTAGATCATAAAATACATGTGAAATAAGGGACTAAAACACCTGGAAGAATTTGAACTGTCTGTTAACCAAGTTGATGATGAGTTATTCCATACACATTTCAGCTGCAAAAGGATTATTCCAATTATATTTGTTGACTGCTCAAGAACCACAAGTGTTCCATCCACGGTTATTAGTATCATCTGGTCTCCAAAAATGAGTGGTGCTTCAGAAAACTCTTGTAAAGCCAAGAAAATCATTTGTTTTTAAAGGCTGGAAAAACACTTAAGAGACCAAGACAGGGTAGGATTAAAACTGAAAATACAGTCAAACCTCGCATTAAGTGTGCCTTGCTTAAAGAGTAACTCGCTTAAAGAGCAGAATTTTCTCTGAATGTTCGCTTCGCTTAACAAATAAAACCAACCATAAACTCGCTTAACAAATAAATCGGGATTTGAAATCCCCCCCACAATTGGTCACTTACAATGGTGTTTCGCTTAAAGACCAAACTCGCTTAAAGAGCAATCCCATGGAACGCATTATGCTCTTTAAGCGAGGTACAGCTGTAGCACTCCGGGATTTAGTTGTATCCTCTGACATATAACCAATAACATAGGAGCGCCTTGTTAGCTGGAAGGTCGGCAAGTCAGCAGTTCAAAACCCTAGTATTGCATGACAGAATGAGCGCCCATCTCTATCCCAGCTCCTGCCAATTGAGAAGTTCAAAAGCAAGAAATTGCAAGTAGATAAATAGGGACCACTTCAATGGGAAAAGATCTTGGGGACATGAAAAGAGCGTCATTCAGGCACCCCCTGAGCAGATTTCTCCAGCAAAAATCCTTTCAACCCAGAAAGCACCTTTGTGTGCTTCTGACACAATTTAGAAACAAAAAAGGAAGGGGGGGGAGAGTGTCATTCTTTTTCTGATGGTGCAAGAAAATAAGACACTATAACAGGTGTTGGGAAGCAGTTTATTCCAATAAGTCCAAAGTATTTTCTCCCTTTGGGACAAGCAAACATTAGCAATTTAAAATATATCACACAGAAATTAGGACTGTTGCTTTGCAGGTGTTTATAAAGTGGCTGCTTCTACAATAATCTGGAAAACAGCATACATCCCAATTTCTATATACTATGGCTAAGGGGCTAACAACACATTGTGCAGAAATGCAGTACCAAGATTCTAACATCATTTTTGAAAAATGAAAGAAAAGATACAACAGCTTTGTGGAGTGCAAATTTGTTGATTCACAGTGGAGTTCAGACAGACAGAAATCTTGTCCATCTGTAATGTTTCTCCCTTCTAACTTAGTTGCCACTTGCTTTCACTGTCACGACATTCTATTTACAAAGAAAAACACAATAAACTAATGGTAAAATAATTTTAGAAGACTAATAGATTAAACTGTGTCACTGGAATTACGACGTTTAGTTTTAAGAGTGGGAAAATATTCCAGATGGGTGGGGTATAAATAAATAAAATTTATTACAGGATGAATTTGTTGTTGTTTTGTAGCGAACATCCACAAATTGAATTTTACCTGAAAAACTTTACTTCATCAAAAGACGTTTTATTTGCCATAAAAGAAACAAGTTTCAGAGGAGGCAATGCCAACACAGGTAAGCACAAGATCAGGCTGGCAAAAAAAAAAAGAAAGAATAAATTTTAGACTACTACTGGGCAAAATCCAGCTGTATGCAATTTATTTATTTCTGTTCTGGTGGTGCTCATCTTTCTTTCCCATGATAGCCTCATTGCTAAACATATTCTAGGCAGTGGTTTCCAACCTTTTTTTAGCCATGCCCCACCTAGGCATTTCTAAAATCCTGATGCCCTGCCCTCACCATGACCTATAATTCTTATTATTCAAAAAGTGACCTCCTATTCATGTGGAGGAATCCTAAAAGGCCATTAACTTGGTCTAATTGAGGCTGTCTGTGAAAAGGAAAGGAATTAAACTCTATTACACTGACATTAGCCATTCCATTGGTGGGAAGAGTTAATGGGACAAAGCCTTAGATGATACCTGGTACTAAAGTAGTTGGTAACCCAGACTCCATTGCTAATAACACTCCACAGTGACGATTTTGCTACTGGGAATAACACATGTGATTTACATGATATCAAGTGTGCTGATTCCAAATCTGAACTTAGAATTTGCCTATCACATACAGATTTTAAGACATGCTGGTCAAATGGTTGGTAATTGGGTAATGTAGTTTTACATGGGAACGTTATAATAGTTGCAACTACCACTATGCCTGCTGCCACCTCAGCTGAGTCACGTCCCCTAGTGGCATGCATGTTCCAGCAGCGGGTGTGCATATCTGGGAAAGTCAGTGGAGCTGATGTCACAAATAGGTACAGTGGAACCCTGACATACAAAAGATTCTACTTACAAAAAATTCGACATACAAATAGTAATCTGCACTAAAAAAAATTCAACATAGAAATTTTTAATAGGGAAAATTTGACATACAAAAAAAATATCCAGTGATATCTAGTGGCCTCTTCTGGTAATGTGACTTGTTTTTGACATACAGGTATAGTCAAACCTCGCATAAAAAGTGCCTCGCTTAAATAGTAACTCACTTAAAGAGCAGAATTTTCTCTGAATGTTCGCTTCACTTAACAAATAAAACCAACCAAAAACCCACTTAACAAATAAATTGGGGTTCGCAATCCCCTTCCCTGCCAGAAGTCACAATTGGTCACTTACAATGGTGTTTCACTTAAAGAGCAAACTCGCTTAAAGAGCAATCCTGTTGAACGCTTTATGTTCTTTAAGCGAGGTGCAACTGTATAATTTTTTCAACATACAAATAACCTTGTGGAATGGAAAAAAATCGTATGTAGAGGTTTTACTGTATATAAAGCAAGATGGACCAAAGGCTTGTCTCTAGTGTGAAACTATTTTATTGGATAATACAGCTAGGCCTGTGATGGCGAACCTTGGCACTCCAGATGTTCTTGGACTTCAATTCCCAGAAGACCAAGCCCCCATGAATCCACACGAATGGGTTTACTGCGATTCATCTTGTCTGTGCCATGCTTGTCGCCCTCAGAAGTGGAAGTAAAACGTGCCCTCCGCTTCTGGGAGAGACAAGGGTGGTGTGGGCTGGATGAATCACAGTAAACCCATTCATGTGGATTCACAGGGCTTGGGCTTCTGGGAATTGAAGTCCAAGAACATCTGGAGTGCCAAGGTTCGCCATCATGGAGCTAGGCCATAGGGAGTCTGTTTTGAGCTAAAGATGAGTAGGCACAGCTGTGTTAATAAACTGGACAGTTTTTGCTACATTTGTGGCAAATATACCCTGTGTGATCAATGCAAGAACCTAACTAAGATCCTGACGTCGTAGGCAGAAATGGATTCAAATTTGGATTCAGTACACATGATTTAGTATAGGACACATGGATTAGACCAGGGGTGCCCAAACTATGGCCAATCCACAGTGCCTAATAATCCGGCCTGCACTGCTCCTGGAAGTAAGAAGTAAAACCCACACATGCACAAAACACTGCCATAAAATGTGCATTTGTGGCAGCATTTTGCACATGCATTAGCATGTTTTACTTCCGCTTCCAGTGGGACGAACCACATGACTGGCCTACGGCCCAAAAAATTTGGGCACCCTTGGACTAGACCAAGTAGCAGACTCTCTCTCTCTTCAAAGTAGAAAAAACACTAGCAAAATTGCAGAAGCTCCTCTGTAAATAGGAATAGCCTTCATTTAGGAAAACTGAATATTGCTCATCAGTTCCTTCCGGGACAGTGGCACTATAACTGCAATTATTGTGGTTTAAATGATACACCTGGTACCCAGCTGTGTGTACGAACCATACAAAAAATCTGAATAGTAGTTTCAAACAGAAAGAAACACAAGCTTAGCGGTACTCATACTAGTCAAGCCATTATTATTACCTTCCTGCTGCTTGACTAATCAGTGCAGTACAGGTAGGGATATCCTGGTGATTTTTGGCACATACACTGTCATGCATCATACAGAAACATTCATTTTTCTATTAACTAATATTAATTTGCTGTTCTGTAAAATGTTTAGATGCAGCTGTCAAACCAGTGCAATCTATACTTCAAGTAGCAATGAAATGTTATAATTAATATATATCTATACATTTCCATTTTCCTTCATATCAGGAAAAGCACTGAAACATACATCCCAAAGGTTCTTTTCTGAAGACTATGGCGTACGGAAAGGCATTCCTAAAATCATTGTAGTTTTCATAGATGGCTGGCCATCAGATGGTATAGAAGAAGCTGGTATAATGGCTCGAGAATTTGGTATTAATGTATTTATTGTATCCGTTGCAAAACCTACAACTGAAGAACTCGGGATGGTTCAAGATGTTGGCTTCATTGAAAAGGTGGGAAAGGACTTTCCTAATTTTTGTTTTGAATGAAGTTTCATTTGCATTAGACAGAACTACTTTAGATCCCCCCCCCCCAAGTTCTTCCCAAATTAAGATATCAGCGCACTACAATCTTGGTTGTTGCCAGGACATAATTTTAAAAAGGAAAGTTTACTAAATGAAGCTGAAACTTTAGTAAAAGATAACTAACAAAATGATGTTGACATGCAGTGGGAGTTGTCATTAATTGTAACAAATTATTTTATTTATTTACTTTGACTTGTTTAGCCGCCCCCTTGCTGAGGCGACTCCGGGTGGCTTACAACACAAGAAACACCCCGAACATAATACACTCCGACAACCCCTACATATAGATAAAACATAAAAACTCTAAAATCTCTGAAATCTTAAAATCACAAATCTAAAATTCCCATTAACAAAATTGTCAGATGGTCATATAAGTCAGCAGGGTGGAGTAGATCCAACAGCAGCACACCACACCTGCTGGGCCAGCCATGTCTTTAAATCTTTCCTAAAGGCCAGCAGTTGTGGTTGGAGGCAGAGGTCCATTGGCAGGAGGTTCCAAAGGGCCGGGGCAGATACTGAAAATTATGCTATAATGAATACTGAGAAAGTGTCTTACTAACATTTAACCTAGCATTCACTAGGTAGGTAGGTAGGTAGGTAAGCTGTCCAAAGAATGTAAATATTTTTCTGAGAGTCAAATAACTGGTCAACACAATTTTTCTGGCATGAGGTACTCTAACGATTCTAAGGTAATTTTGAGGTGCTGATTCCGAATCTGGCATCCTTTTTTTCCTAGCACATCAGGTTTTTGAGACCTCAAATATTGCAATACACCTACGAACAGCAAATTTATCATATTTGTCAAACTAAAGAGACATATGGACCTAATAAAATATGTACAAAAAGGTAAATTGACAATATCTTGGAACCTCAAGAGCACTTAGATGTAGAATGAGCATCAAGATCCACTATTTACATAGGCACTTGGCCAACGTTCCAGAGAACTTGGGTAATGTGAGCAAAGAGCACGGTGAACGTTTTCATCAAGACATTAAAGTAATGGAAGAACGTTACCAAGGCTGATGGAACACCAACATGATGGCAGATTACTGTTGGTCCTTGATAAGAGACATTACACACGTTGAATGTCGCAGACCGTTCAAGAAAAGGTCGTTCATGGCGATGTAAAGTCGATATTGTCAATTTACCTTTTTGTACATATTTTCATATCTTATCGTTTCAATTCTTACATGTTAATATGCTTTCACTCTCAACTTTGTGCTTCAGTTCATAATTATATGTTTGTTCAATAAAGTATTGCATATTGGATGTTATTTTATTAGGTCCATATGTCTGTTTAGCTCGACGAATATGATGATAAATTTGCTGTTCGTAGGTATATTGCAATATTTGAGATCTCAAAAACCTGATGTGCTAGAAAAAAAGGATGCCAGATTCAGAATCGGCACCTCAAAATTACCTTAGAATTGTTCATTCCAGAAAAATTGTGTTGACCAGTCACTAATTTTATCACTATAATTCTATAACTGACTCGCACCAACATGCAGTCAAGAATGACAATTGGGTTGGCCAATAGCATAAAAATGTGATGTGATAGAGCAAATCTGAGATCATATTTGTATCCAGCAGCCTGAAATTAGTATAAAACAACTGCGAAAGCTCATGCCAGGAAAAAATTTTTTGTGTGTGGCTGTGTTATGTATGTTTAAGTTCTGAGGAAATGTGTGCTTTGTAGAATAAACATTGCATCCTAAAGGAAGATTTGATCCCCCATGAATCACAAATAAGTCCTTAAAGCAGGGGTTCCTAGCCTATGGCCCGCAGACCAGCCCTGGCCCCTGATGTCATCCCATCCAGCCTGTCGCTGCCTCCATCACACTGAGAAGTGGATGCGGGCATGTTTAAGTCATCTGTAAAATGCACCCGTGCATGCACAAATGCGTCTGCAGCTAGCGTAAATGCAGAAGTGGGCGTATTTATGTCAGCCGTAAATGTGCCTGCTTCCGTGTCTGGGGGGCATGGTCCACCCCACAATGCTGTATGGGGTGGTGGTCAGGCCCACAACCAAAAAAGGTTGGCCACCCCTGTCTTAAAGTCACACTCCTGCCACCAGAGTTAAGAGAAAATTGATTTCCTCAGTAGAGGCACCAATATTCATTCCTTTTCTGTTTTCCCTTTCAAAACAGGCTGTTTGTCAAAACAATGGCTTTTTTTCATACAACATACCATCTTGGTTTGGTACTACAAAATACGTGAAACCACTGGTTCAAAAGTTCTGTACTCATGAACAAATGTTATGCAGCAAAACTTGCTACAATTCAGTTAACATAGCTTTCATGATAGATGGCTCCAGCAGTGTTGGAGATAGTAATTTCCGTCTCATGCTTGAATTCATCAGCAACATTGCCAAATCATTTGAGATCACGGACGTTGGTGCCAAAATAGCAGCAGTTCAGTTCACTTATGATCAGCGCACAGAGTTTGGCTTTGCTGACTACAGTACAAAAGAGCAGCTTCTTTCTGGTGTTCAAGGAATCCGATACATGAGTGGTGGTACTGCTACTGGAGAAGCCATCACCCACACAACCAAAAATGTGTTTGGATCGGTGAGAGATGGAGCCAACAAAAATTTTCTGGTCATTTTGACTGATGGCCAGTCTTACGATGATATCCGAGGGCCTGCTGCAGCTGCTCGTAAAGCAGGTAAATGACATTATCTGTATTCATAGAAGGGACACTAATTCATCATTTTTCAAATCTTGGTGAATATGTAAATATAACATGAAATGAAAGTGAAGCTGTAACTATCATTTTCATTCGTTTATTTAAAATATTATTTTCCCATAAGACATAAGACCATGATGACAAACTTTGGTCCTCCAACTGTTCTTGAACTTCATTTCCCAGAAGCTCAAGCCCGTGTGAATCCACACATATGCGCAGTAAACCCATTCATGTAGATTCACACGGACGTTGGTTTCTGGGAATTGAAGTTCAAGAACAGCTGGAGTGCCAAAGTTCACCATCACTGACCGAAGACAATCAACAAGGATGACAGCAATAAATTTGTCCCAAAGGAATTTTGTGTTTGTGAGTGTGGAGGTGGGGAAATGGTGGCCTATGAACCATTCAGTATTTATGTGCATGTGGCACTCCACCTGAGGAAGCTGCTGTAGTGCTCTCATGAACTGTCACACAACCTGCACCATGTCAGATTGTCAAAGTAGATTCCATAGGTGGCATTTCACTACATGCATAAGTGCTAAAAAGGATGTCAGACTTTATTTTAGTCATTCCTGCTATAATAATTGCAAAAGTTTCATTGTTTAAGCTAGAAGTGTTTCTACAGGACTAAGAAGCATGTGACATTTGTATAACTTGTCTTGGCTAATGGCAGCCATGTGCTGATGTTTCAGGTTCCTTAATCGACTTAACAACACACATCCTCCCCAGCACTTTGTCAGTTGTTGTTGTTGTTGTTGTTGTTGTTGTTGTTGTTGTTGTTGTTAGTCATACTTATCAACCACCCTCCTCACCGAGGTGACCCAGGGCGACTCACAATTCATTAAAAACAACAACAATAAAACACTCTTAAAAACATTCCTAAAAAAACATCAATTTAAAACTTTAAAATCAAAATCTAAAAACTAATTGAGGGCAAGCAGGGCTTAAATCAACCAGTGGGCTGGGGTCATAGTCCCTCCTGCACCCCAAACCAGTTGCGGCAATTATGCAATTATGGTGTGAGTCTCTTTGTGGGGCTCTCGGAGAGTAGAAATTGCACAGAAGCCAGGATTGTAGGGACTGTAGCTTCAGTTTGGCGTGGGGTATGACGGCTGTGGTGGATGCAATAAGCTCCTGCCCCAACAGTCTTTGAGCCTTCTTGGCCCAAATATGTGGTCTTCGTTTGAAGACATTGACTACTTGGGCGGTCCCACAATCGTTATGGTGGAGCATAAGCTCTGAGAGTGAGTGAGTCGAGAACTGCTCTGATGTACTCTACTTTCTGTAATGGAATAAACTTGGACTTGTCATAGTTGATCCATAGACCGAGACTCTCCATGAGATGGATTGTGTAGGGAACATATTGAGTGGCCTGCTCCCTGGTCATTGAGGTGATCAACCAATCATCGATGTACGGGAACACCTGCACACCTCTTCTCAGGAAAGTAGCTACTAGAGCCAGGCATTTGGTGAAGATCTGGGGCGCAGTTGCCAGACTGAACGGAAGACACCGGTACTGGTAAACCTGGTTGCCTATCTGAAAACGGAGGAACCTCCTGTGCTCCTTGCAGATGTTCATATGGAAATACACGTCCTTGAGGTCGATTACTGTAAACCCCTTCGTTGAGTAGGGGAAGGATGGAATGGAGCATCACCATTCGGAACTTTCTGACGCGGATGTGTTTGTTGAGGTGGCGGAGGTCCAGGATTGGTCTGAGACCTCCGTCCTTCTGCACCACGAAATACCATGAGTAGAATCTGCTGGTCCATTCCGATGGAACTACCGATTCAATGGCCCCTTTCACGAGAAGTGTTGCGACTTCCTCCTGTAGATGGGATGAGGGAGGCGTGTGCCACAGTTTCCCTGTTCAGGCCCCCCGGTTGAATTCGATAGCATAACCAGCGGATAAGATTTTCAAGACCCACCGGTCATCCGTGATGAGAGTACATGTGTCCAGAAATTTGTGAAGGTGGAAGTATGGGAAACGAAAAGAGAGAGTCCTGGTCTGTAGGAAGTCATGCTCACTGTTAAGACTTCTAGTCAGAGCATTTGTTTTGAGGCTGCTGATGTGGTTGATAACAATGGCAGCCCTGTTGCAGTGCGGTCAGTAAAACAACTGTATGGAAGACTCACCCTGCTGCTTGGGCTGGTAATGGCAGGAGGGGCCCTGATACCGTGAAGAGAATGGCGGGTAACGGGGTCGAGCAGTTGACTGACTTGGAGAAGAGAGGCCGAAAAATTTCACCGTCGTCTTAGTTTGGTGGAGTTCATTCAAGGCCGTATTGGTCTCCTTTGCAAAGAGACCTTGGCCATCGAAGGGCACATCTTCGATAAGCTTCTTCGTGGGGTCCTCCAACTCAGTAGAGCATGACCATGCATGCCGACGCAGGAGGATGGATGTTGACATGTCCTTGGCTGCAGGATCAGTCAAATGGCAAGCTGTCCTCATTTGTTGCTCGGCAAGGTAGTCACCCTCATCACAGAGTGAAGCAAACTCCATGTGGAGATCCGCCAGCAGCTTCACCAAAAAGGACTTGACACGCTCCCAAAGATGGGAGTTGTAGAGCCCCATGGAGATGGAGTAGTTGGACACGTGGAGGGAGAGAGAAGCCGTGGCATAGACCTTGCGCCCAAGAGCATCCAATTTCTTGGCTTCCAGCGAAAAAGGTAACAGAAACCCACTCACCACAGTCTTGCTTTGGGATGCTCATACCACCATAGAATTCGGCAGTGAATGAGCCTGCAAGAATTCAACATCTTTGCCCAGCAAACGGTAGAGGCCGTCCATCTGGGTGGAGACTGTGTAGGAAGAAACCGGCTTCTTCCATACAGACTTGGCAGAGTCCAGCAACGACGGTAGCATCTTGATATGGACCGGGTGAATGGCCTTATCGAGCTTTGCTGTCACCTGGTCCTTGGCTGGTAACGGTGGATGATTGGCCTGGAGACTCAATGCAGTGCCCAAGAGGGTGAGCATGGCAGTGAAAGATTTCTGGTTTTCACTGTGTGGAGGATCGACTGCTACAATAGCGGTATCGGGAGTCTTCTCCGCGTCAACCTCCACATCTTCCTCCTCTGAAGGGGCTTCTGACTTGTCCGAAGATGGTGGAGGGACCTTCACTTCTATGTCAGAGCCACACCAGTAATGCCTGTGCTAGTCGACAGAGCGGATGGAGCAGTTGCTCATCACTGGGGACGGCGGCAGCACGGCTGGCTGCTGTGACAGCGGGACAGAGGAAGCCAAGCCTTGAGATGCAGGACAGGTCGCAGTGGAAGCTAGGGTTGGTTTGACGAGCCATCGCTGTGAGAAACTGGTCCCCAATCTTCTGAACCATGGATTCTAGAAGTGGTTGAAGGAGATCCAAATGGCCGGATGCAGGGAATGAAGGTGCCACAGTGGAGGTAGCAGAGAAGAAGTCTGGTTCGGTGCTTGGTGGTGGTGCCGATTCGGAGGCCCTCTGACAAAGAGATGCACCTCTTGGTGAAGGAGGAAGTGGAGATGGAGACCAACAAAGTGATCGAAGAGCTGGAGATGAAGATGACCTGTTGGCCCTCCGTGGTGAAGATCTGGTTGGGAAGCGTTCCTCCGATGAAGAAATGGATGCTCACCTGGGAAACACAGCTGACAATGGAGAATAAGAGTAGGAAGGCCGGGGTGACTGCTCATGTCAAGGAGTTGGAGGAAGGGAATGGTGAGACTTTTTCAACTTCTTCTTGCCAGTCTTCTCCTTCCACTTCTTCATGTTGGCCATCTTGGCTTTGTCCCTCTCAGGAGCAGCCATCTTGGGGGCAGCAGTTTTGGCAGGAATAGGAGCTGAGGAAGAAGCTGGAGGAGAAAGGGCCTTTTCCATAAGATGAGCTTTCAGGCGAGTGCTCCTGTTCTGTACTGCGACCCTCGAGAACTTTTTGCAGTGGATGCATGTCTGCACCTGGTGTGCCTCTCCCAGACAGAAATGACACTCATTGTTACCATCAGATGCAGGGAGCTTGCTCTTGCAGGTTATACAATGCTTGAAGGCCGCGGATGCCATCCAAATGTCTTCCCGAAAAATTGGAGAACGGTTCAAGTTTTTGCTGCATGGCAAACGGCCAGAAAGCCGGTCCTCCCCGAGGAGAAGACCGGTGGAAAAAATTAGTTTAGGCCCTGCTCGGCCCGCAAAGGGGGAACAACAAGAGAGTGCCCAAAGGCACGGAGGCACCCTTGGCGGGAAAGTACCTCGCGGAAGAAAACTAGGGAGAACTGTCCCTCTGTGAGGAGAGATAGCCCTGATGGTGGCGATCCTGTCCAGAGGACAAGATTGCCCGAAAAAATTATAAAGTTGTCTTTTTGAAAGAATCGACTGGAAAAATTGCTGAGAGCTCTCAAAAGGTTTCCTGGTGTGAAAGAGCGTGAAATGGCGCCTGAGGGCGGGTGGTATGGTGGGCGGTCCTAGCGTGCAAACTTTTATCCAATCAGCTTGAAAGCTCCATTAACGGCTCTGCGCAGGCGCAGAACCCATAAATGGGGATTCACATACTACATGAAGGAAAATTACTTTTTTTAGAAACACTAATGAGTAAAAATTTTATTTTTAAAAATAGTATTCCAGCTCATTTTTAAAAGGAAAGTGACTATGAGATGATTTTAATGTCTATGTGAATTTTAAACAATGCTGGTTTTTTTGTCAAATTTGTTGTAGGTATCACCATCTTCTCTGTTGGTATTGCTTGGGCTCCAATGGAGGATTTAAGAGAAATGGCTTCTGAACCTAAGGAGACACATGCCTTCTTCACAAGAGAATTTACAGGACTTTCACAGATAGTTCCCGATATCATTCGAGGCATTTGCAGAGATTTCCTGAACCCCAAGCAGTGAATGAAAGGCTGCAATTACTGTAAATACACCAGGAAAGCCAAGGTGGTCTCTAGAGTATAAAATCTTCTTTTATTCTAGTAACAAATGTTTGACTTTGCTTATGTAGGGCCTCTATTCATTCTTTAGGCAGTTTCTTTTAAAATCAGTGAAAGTTTTGTCTGAATAATTAATAAGAAGAAATTTTGGCCTGAAATTATCTTTGTATATGAACATTTAATATTATCCACTTACAGTGCTTGAAATCTTTTATTTACTCCATATATATTTTGTGTATATACAGAAAATATATAGCTGCTGTTGGCATTAAATGCTATTACTAAGTGTCACTCCAAATTAAAAGGATAAATTCTATCAAGTGTAAAAATGTGCTTGAGTGTTAACTGGGGATTTTTTTTGTGAGAACATAGTTGTCTAACATGTTACCAACATTTCATGTCTATACCAGGTACTAGTGCTTAAAAAGTTACATGGAACCCAACAGTTAAGCTACTGTATTTAGAGAAAAATGAATTATTTTAAAATAAAATACTTTAAAAGACATGTAAAAAGGCTGCCCATTGACTATAACTATTTTACACCAAAAAGCAATCAAAGTTTTAATTTCAGAACACCTTCATCATAAGAATAACTTGTCCATGTTGTTTTCGGGGTGGGTGGGGTCCTAAATTGCAACTTCTTTATTGTATTGCATGATGTTGAAACCTAAAACCTAATATGGAAAAAGATAAGGGGTTTATATTACTGCATGACGGAATGAGCTCCTGTCTCTGTCCCAGATCTTGCCAACCTAGCAGTTTGAAAGAAACTGCAAGTAAATAAATAGGGATGACTTCAGTGGGAAGGTAAAACAAGCATTCCACACACTCCAGTGTTGACGCATGCAGACGCAGACAGTGCTGGCCCTTTGTCTATAAACAGAGATGAGCACTGAATCCTAGAGTCAGATAAGACTGGCTTTTCAAGCAAGGGGGACCTTTACCTTTACTATATTTATATTTAATTAAGCTGAGTCAATTTAAATCCAAGCACTTTAAACTGGATTGTTTATATTTTGGACTATAAAGCACAGTTGTGAAATCAACTCCCAATTGGATTCTCTTACACATTTCATCAGATGTAATAATGGTTATGAAAAGGATAAAATATTTAACTGGATTGTATGTATCTTATATTAGTCTGTGAATGTTGGTAAATTACACAAAATATGAATGGTAAGAATATCTATTGAATTACCTTAGTGGGTTAGATAACTGGCTGTGAAACCAGAGTCTGCGAATTCAATTCTATGCTATGCATCCCAGAAGAGCTAGTCTGTGTCATCATAGGGAAGCTGTGCAATCGGAGAATGACCCCAGCAAAAAGGAAATGGTAAACCACTTCTGAGCACTCTCTATCTAGAAACCCCAGAAAAAGCTTACCATAAGTCACAATTTGCTTGATAAAACACAATTAATATTAGTGTATAAATCAAAAAGTGTTCTAAGAAAAAATGGATTTTCTTCAGAGTACAGTAAAACTCCATTTTATGGATTCCTCATTTTCCGTAAACCCCGTTTTCCAGAAGGGAAATCTGAGGCAATCATGTCCTGTTTTACCGGGGGGGGGGGGGGATCGTTTTACGGAATGGATTTCCCCACAATTCCTTCCATCTGGTAGAGTCCAAAATGGCCACCCCGCACCATTTTAGACTAAAAAGTTCAACCTCATGCCACCCACTCCCACTGCCGGAAGTCGCAAGACATCATTTACCATGACAGTGGTGGGTGTGGCGGCGGCGGCGGCAACTATTGCAGCAATTTTGCTGTGTTTTCCACAGTCCCCACTGCTTCTACCAGTACTGGGAGTGTGGGAGGGGCATATCCGCTTGGTTGCGCTCTTTGTCCAAGGTCCCCCCCAAAGCACATTTCAACCGGGAATGCATGTCGAAGACTGCTCCATTCCAGTCTTCGTCCGCCATGCGTTCCCAGCTAAAGTGCACCACGGAGGAACCTTGGATGAAGAGCACAACCGAGCAGATATGCCCCCCCCCCGCACTCTCTCAGGGCTGGTAGAAGCAGCAGAGACTGTGGAAACAGCGGCAGTGCTGGTGGCGGCTCTTGCTCCAATAGCCAGACAAACCACTCAGGAAGCAGCAGCATGGAAAAGGTAGGGAGATCACTTGTTGTTTATTCCCTTTCTGTTCTGTTTTTTCCCTTTTTTTATCTCGCACCTGCACATCTCGATCAAGGTGCAGAGGTGCCGGATAATAAAGGGAAATGCTCTAATAACACCCCCTCTTCTCCACCCTAGCCACTCACCAGCTGCTGAGATGACTGGGGTGTGGGAGAGGGTCATGTCTGCCATTTTTTGGGGGATTTTAAAATTATTTTAAAATTATTTTTGTTCGATCAGGACTGGTTTTTTATTTTTCAATGTATCCCTATGGGAAATTGTGCTTCATTTTACAGAAAAGGCATTTTATGGAAAAAGCTACAGAACAGACTTTTCCCGTAAAACAGTGTTTTACTCTATTAGAATTTTGTTCATAGATCGTTGTATAGGCAAAATGTATCTAACTTACCGGTATATAACGACTGATCGTACATGTTTTAGAGACTCAAAAGAAAGGATGGTGCAATTCAATAAAGCAGTAGTTTTTTAAAAAGCAGTTATCCGGTATCATTCATTGCCAATTTGTCTCAAGAAAAAGAAAAATATAGTATCACAATGTTTCTTTAAAACACCAGTACTATCACAACCGAAATTGGAATACTCCAACATCTACCATATAATCTCAATGAATTTGCTGCCTAAGTTCAAAACTGCTATAGTTATGACACTAGTTGTTGCAAAGTTTTTGTCATGCTCCTAGAACTGCAAAGGTAGGAGAAGCTAAACTAGAATACTGTACAAGGCAAAATTGTGTGTAATGAAAATACAGTACCTTTTTTTTCCAACTGGTGGAACACATTTATACCTGATTAAACCTACTTCTTCTGCCAGAAATTTATATCCGCTTATCCAAAGAAGCTGAAGGCTAACAAAAGCATCAGATCTATGTTTCTGAAATAGCAGCCATGTTGATTTGTGCCGTCATTTATCAGTAAGCTCTCATCAGATGTTTGTAATAGTGACTGACAATGTCCTGACCTTTTGTAGCCAATTTTTTTTTGTTAAAAATATTTAAAATATTTTTTTCTATCAGGACAACCGTTTATATATGCATATTTTAAGTTATGAAAGCATCTATTATCATAAGCTAAACGAACCCTAGTTACATAATGTTGTAATTCTTTGAAATAAATTTCCTACATTTGCAAGGATTGATTAAATTTGGGATTCCTTTGAATATTATTTATTTATTTATTTATTTGTATTTAATACCCCGCCCCACTCGGGAAGACCCGACTCTGCTCCTATGAAGAGCCTTTACTATTTCCAATCTCTAGATACTTGTATAAAACAAAGGTTTTCCAATTTAAGATTTATACCAGGAGCCTTTTGGGTTTCTTGAAGAGGTGTGACCTTTCCAACTATTTCCCCCTACACTCAACAATATAGAATATTGTAATAACTTACAAGTTGAACAAACTGATCTACTTACTTGCTCCTATATCTACTTAGTCAAAGGCATGCTTATTTTAAAAGTACAGCAGATGCACACAAGTGAGACACAATTCCAATATCCCAACTTGCATTAGCCATACGAATTTACTGAAATCAGGAAATGCATATGCACAGATATACTGAATTCAGGACAAAATCTTGCAATGATTTTTAACGACAAGCCTAGTTTCTACCAAAAACTCAGAAGCTATTCAAAAGAACAGTATTACATCATGAACAAGATGCATCACAAGTTATTTAACTTCAGCCCATTTTTCTGCTTGATATTACACAGTATTAATAGTTGTAATGCATGTAAACACAACTACAGTAATACCCCGGATAACGCGAGTACCGTATAGCGTGAAAACCGCATAACGTTACAAGATTTTTGGAAAAATCTTGTATCGAATAACGCGATTTTTAATGTTATCCGATACAGTCGTTCTTAGCAGCAGGGTGGCTGGAAAGCTGAACGGGGTTCTCCGTTCAGCTTCCCAGCCACCCTGCAGCTATGGAGGCAGGGGTGGGGAGGCTGGAAAGCTGACGGGGGGTTTCCCCATCGGCTTCCCCAGCCACCCCACAGCTGCGGAGGCAAGGGCGGATGGCTGGGGAGCTGACAGGGAGTCCCCGTCAGCTTCCCCAGCCACCCTGCAGCTGTAGATCGGGTCCTCTGATCTCTCTGGAGCAGGCAGGGGACACGATCGAAGCTGTTTCTGGGCTTCCCCGACGTCCTCAGCCAGTGCAGCAAGCCAAAACGTCAGGGTTCGAATCCCGACATTCTGGCTTGCTGCAGCCTCAAAGAGGGTGGGGGAACTTCAAAAATAGCGCGCATCGGCTCTAGGGAGGTCAGGAGACCCGATGCGCGCTATTTTTGAAGTTCAGCAAGCCAGAATGTCGGGATTCGAACCCTGTTTTGGCTTGCTGCACTGGCTGAGGACGTCGGGGAAGCCCAGAAACAGCTTGGATCGGGTCTCCCCAGGTCCCTGGACCTGGCCGGGGGGGAGGGGGTCAGAGACCCCAAAATTGGTAAACAAAAAAATCCATTTTTTTAACCAATTTTGGGGTCTCTGACCCCCCCTCCCGCCGGGTCCAGGGAGGTGGGGAGACCCGATTCAAGCTGTTTCTGGGCTTCCCCGACGTCCTCAGCCAGTGCAGCAAGCCAGAATGTCGGGATTTGAACCCTGACGTTTTAGCTTGCTGCACTGGCTGAGGACGTCAGGGAAGCCCAGAAACAGCTTGGATTGGGTCTCCCCACCTCCTTGGACCTGGGGGGGGGATGTCAGAGACCCCAAAATTGTTTTAAAAAGTCCGGTTTTTTGTTACCAACTTTGGGGTCTCTGACCCCCCCCCGCCCGGTCCAGGGAGCTGGGGAGACCCGATCCAAGCTGTTTCCAAAGTTCCCCCACCTCCCTGGAGGCTGCAGCAAGCCAAAATGTCAGGATTCAAATCCCGACGTTCTGACTTGCTGCAGCCTCCAGGGAAACAGGGCTTTTTTTTTAACATTGTGTGATCAATGTATCGCACAATGTTAAAAACCAGATAACGACGAGACTTGTGGAACCAAGTCATAACGTTATCTGGGGTACTAGTGTATTATCTATGACAAGTCAGGCTCATAATATACTTCATACATTATTACAAACAAAAGCATTCAAAGTAGATGGAGAAAGCAAAAAAGAACAATTCTACAGATTTTAATACTAGTTCCCAGGCAGGAACAAATTCTGTATTAACTCCCTCCCAAGAGCAAAAGGTAGCTGGGCTGGAGAAATATATTTTTACCATTTCATATTCACCTAAAAAGGGGAGGATAATATGCAATCCTCTGGGCACTTCATAAGTTTTAATTATTTTTGGAAACATATTGGGCTCATCAAGTTTACATTAGTTCTCTAGAAGGCTGGCCGGGGGTGGGGGTGGGGAAGGATTCTGTCATGTTTGGTCAACCACTAGACCCACACCATTTTTAATGGTTAATTGAGGCCACAAGATGACTTCTTCAATTTAAAAGTCACAATTTTTGTTAGACCTTTGAGGAGGCTTGAGATGAACTGTCCTCCATGGTCCAAGAATGTGTTGCATGGCCTTTTGATTTCTAGGGTTCATTCATGTTGGCCTACATAAATATATGAAGATTAATATATATTACTCTCCTTCTATGTGCAGCCTACCTCCATATATGGGTCAAAGCAGCTGCAGATGTCACTCATTTATAAAGAGAATCCCTTAACATACTGAACTATAGGAATGAGAATGCATGGGAGATCCTCTAGGCCAGCAGTTTCATTTCACTGGAAACAATTCCAATTATAACCCCAAAGAATACATCTATAGCAGGGGTCTTAAAACTATGGCCTGAGGGCCAGATCGACATCAAATAATCCAGCCCACGCTCTCACTGCGGCCGTGGGTGGCATGTGGGCACCATCTCAATCCCTCCCTCCCTTGTCCCTTGGTGAGCAGGGCAGGTGTGTGCTGGCAGTAGCAAGGCTAGGACCTCTCCATTGCTACTTGCCTGGGCAGGGGGCCTTGCCCAACCTTGCCTGCTGGTGGCAGTGGCCTTGCCCACCTCCGGTTGCCACAGGCTGCCGGAGCCTCCTTGTGGAGGTCTCTCCAGGGCCCCCATGATCCATGGGCCCCAGCTGCTGCCCCCCTCGGCCACTGGCTCAGTCCTGCCAGCCCCAAGTAGAGCCCCCACCCCACTCATAGCTAGGCCTGGTGGTGGTGACAGAGCAGCCTCTGTCAAGGCTGAGCTGCCCAAGAACAAGTACCTGCTTGACCTCATGGAGGAGAAAGACAGCCTGGACCTATCCTTCACCCACACCATGTAGCTCCTCCAGGGGGGTAAGCAGGGAAATGTTGGGGGACTCTGGACAAAATAAACCGGCCCGTTCCATGAGCTTTTATTTCCCTATGGTTGCAAATGACCCCAAGAAGTGACCCGCAGCAGCAGGGAGACCCCACCATCCCTGCTGTGGTACCCAGCGCTGCCACCACTGCTGCCGTGGACATCCTGCTGCCCAGGCTCAGAATGGGTAGTGGCAGGACCACTAGTCCAGCCCCTCAACAGTCTGAGGGACCGTTAAGTGGCTCGCAGCTTTAAAAAATTGAAGACTCCTGATCTATAGAGTGAGAAAATGGAAAGCATTTCTCCATGTGGTAACCATTTATCCATATAGGCAGTGATAAAATAGTTTTAATATATACAGTTGTACCTTGCTTAAAGAGCACAATGGGTTCCACAGGATTGCTCTTTAAGTGAGTTTGCTCTTTAAGCAAAACACCATTGTAAGTGACCGATTGTGACTTCTGGTGGGGGAGGATTGCGAACTGCGATTTATTTGTTAAGCGAGTTTTTGGTTGGTTTTATTTGTTAAGTGAAGCGAACATTCAGAGACAATTCTGCTCTTTAAGTAAGTTACTCTTTAAGGGAGGCGCTCTTTATGTGAGGTTTGACTCTAAATATATTCTATTGTATCCAATTGCTCTTTTCTGTTTATGGAACAATATTTCATCTGAGAGACACCTCCAATAACTGGCAACTAAGAAAATTTTGCTGATTTCCCTTCAAGTCTTTCTGCATTAAGACACAGACACACACACACAGAGCCACTTTCTACCAATGATGGGTGATGCACTGAGAACTAGCACAATCATCTCCTATTAGTAGAACCATCTTCTGGACCAAGCTCCTTCTATTATGCATATGATGTATTTATTTCTTCACCTGTGTTTAGCACAAATAATACATTGGTTCAGAAACTACAAATAAATAAAATCTAGAAATATACACAAATTTACAGTTTCCCCCATTTTAATATAATTTCAAATAAAAGCAGAGTTATGTTTGGCAATGTTTATTAAAGAATCACATTTCATTTATGCATTAGAATGTAGCAGTCTTGAAAAGCTGCCAGAAAACAATACTGTATTTGAATTAAGAAAAGGCAATTATGAAATTACTTCCAATAAAATAAAATTTAAAAAACACACTCTTGCCTGTTAGTGAATGCTTCTGACGGGGAGTGGGGGCGGGGACCAAAAGAGCAATTCAACAGCATAGTTTTTAAAAATCTTACACACATGCGTAAGTCTTGAAAGACTCACCTTGGTCTCAGCGGCCAAGTGTTGCATTTCTCCTTTTATTTACAATATAAATTTAATGCATCACATTGCAAACAATGATGCTATTTGTTTTTAAAAACACAAAGTTATATGCAATTTATGATTACATTACTCAGTCAAGGGTACATTACTACTTTTTCATTTTCTTCCAGTTCAACCCAAGAGATACATTCTCTTTGCTAACCTAGACATAAAACATAGAAACAGAATTGCCACTCTTTATAAGAATTTTTTTCAAAATCTCAATAATTTTCTCAGCCACTGTATATTCATTATTAGTTTGTATTGAGTTGCCTTTCTCTTTAAGGAAGAGGACCGTCTATAGAAATGTCTTATGAAGGAAACCTGCAGCAGGAAATAATTATCCATATGGATTCCAAAAACTACTATGCTAAGATTAGACATCATCATTTAAATAATATTAAATGGTAAATACCGAACTATCATATATTATTTCATCTACCTTTTAGTGTAAAGGCACAATTATTTTAATAATGGAAGATGACCTGAATCCTTCATAGAGCCACACAATTTATTTTTCCCATTAAGTCACACAAACTGCAAATCATTTACACACACCACATAAGCTGCACTGAACTCAACTAGTATTAATTCAAAGGAGATATGCACAGTATTGCATTGTGAAAGATGCTTCTAATTCAACCATCTGAGGTCTCTATACAATTATTTATTAAAAACAATGGTAATAACAATCTACCTTGAAGTTATGTCTCCTGTTTTAAAAACAGATACCAAGAAAAGAAGTGCTTTCTTGAAACAAGTTCTTATAAGGAGTGGTGTGGTGAGAAGTTGCTGATAAAATATAACAAGTGTTCAAAAGTAATGCACTTTATTCAAAATATGTGAAATACTTTTGCTAATTTAAACCTTCATTTCCTAATTTACCTGGAGAATAAAATAATGTTCTAAAACTTTGCAACACAAAATATAGCCAACAGTAACATACAGGTACACCATTTATCATTTATTATATGCATTTTATATACATTTTTAAACAACTGTACTCTTGCTATGTTGTACAATCTTAAAAATTTGCTGATTCATAGTTTGTAAAACAGAAAAATTACAAAACTCATCAAACTTGCAAACTGATCAGAAAGGTTTTTGTGGAAGACTAGAAAAAATACTTTATTGTCTTAATCATGCAGTTACACAAACAAAACCTTTTAGTTACACCATAAACTGAAGCACATTTTGGGGGAAAACCAAATGAAAGCAGAAAATAACTATTCCAAACACAGCCAATTTTTGACTCCTGATTAACTACTTTTGCATTTTATTTAAACGGCAGACAAAACCATTTTCACATCAAAAGTTCTGAAATGACTTTCTGGAATCAACTTTATTCCAGATGCTTAACTGGAAAAAAGTCTGTCTCTAACTTTTAAAACTATTTTATGTCCCATTTTAGTCTATTTTAGATGGTTCGAAGAGTGCCATAAGAGATATACAAGGCCCCTTAAAACGCTACATAAAAAGAATATAAAGTCCAACAAAAAAGTGAAATAAATAATAGGCTGTTAGCCAGATGGGTAATCCTTGATAAATAATCTCGTAAATACAGTAAGATGTACAAAATATCACATAGTGATAGGATGCCAAGATTAATTTTAAAAGTTCGTTGGAAGGGCTTAGGGATGCTTAGTTCCTTTGTGTTGCGTTTACACATTTCCTTACAGTCCTTTCTTTAGGAAGCCAGTAATTCAAAGTGGATGAAGGAGCATCCCGGATGAAAGGCTTATGCTGAATTTTGTTAAGCAATAACAAAAACTGTATAGTTATTGGGCAAGATCTCTGTGGTTTAGGGTATTATAATGCAGAAAAGACATCATCCATACAATCTTGAGCACTGTTGTGACAGGCTAAATATATAAAAGACATATAAAAACTAGAACTTTATCCAAATATTTTGTGCAACTAATGCTAAATATTTTAAGTTAATTCCTTTTTTTTAATGCAAAATAAAAGTTTAAAAGAGAATCTGTGGCATTTGACAGAAAAACAGATGATACTAAGACCGTAATAGCGAACCTTGGCACTCCAGCTGTTCCACAGAGCCCAAGTCTCTGTGAATCCACATAAATGGGTTTACTGCACTTATGTGTGAATCCCATTCATGTGGATTCAGAGAGACTTGGGCTTTGGGAATTGAAGTCCAGGAACAGCTGGAGTGCCAAGGTTTGCCATCACTGTACTAAGAGAGGCAAAGAAAGCTACTCTTGGAGCACCCCCCCTGCCCGCCCACCCCCCACAAGAGCACCACATTCCTAACCCTAAGGCAGCACACAGAGTCCAAAATAAAAGTCTGTAATAAGATCTGACTCCACGTTCGTTTAAAGACACACCTAAAGAACAGACAAACGCTCAATTCATATCCAGTCAAGGCTACAAATACTGGTTTGCTTCCCCCACCCCCCAAAATACAGTAATTACAGTTAAATGAATCAGCCCAGCATTATTCACAAGATTGTTATTTGAACAACATATACCTGCCTGAAACACAGTCTCTTCTGAGGCTGCTCGCGTGTAGTGTCTCATCAGTAACCTCTTTCAGTAATGGCAGTGACACATTCTCTCTTTTTGTCCAGGCAAAGCTGCTACACAGGATGTAGGTTTGCTTCTCTAGGTCACACAAATACTTTGGCAAGGGCATCGGCGCCTGCACTGGCAATGTATGCTTTTGACGGATGGAAAGCTACATCATAAATGGATTCATCCAGCTTTTTCCTATGGGCTGTTATTTCTTGCACACATGTTTTGCTGTCCAAATTCCATAGTCTAATAGAACAGTCATGGCCTGATTGGAGTGAAAAGCAGAGTTAGACTGTCAGGCACAACAAAAACACATTACAATAAAATTTGCTGGCAATTCACTCGATTCTTAACTTACTTCCAGACATCAGGTAGATTCCATTAGGGTCCACAGCTAAACTTGTCACAGCATCCAAGTGAGCAACCATAGAATGGATCATTTTACCTAAGAGAAAGTATAGGACATGTAAGAACTACTGAGGATTAATATTCTGACAGAAATACAAAGAGAAAAAAAACCCTCCAAAGTACTGCCTTGCTGAGTCACAGTAAAGTTCATCTATTCGCACAATAACCCACTAAGTAGTTCAAGGGAACCCACAAACAGGGTACTAAAGTCAGGTCTTGCCCATGAATCTTTAACAGCAGTTAAATACAAGTATTTCAAAGAGCCAGTTAGTTATATCATATTTCTATTACTATACCATTTTTTATTCTGATCTCAAAGATCTCTGTGAAAACCTGCTGTAACACAAATGCAGGCTTTCAGAGATCTTTACAATGTAAAAAGAACAAAAACAAAACCAATAAATACATCTGCAAATGCCTTTACGCAATGTCAAGACCAGCCATAGAAGATCTCAATCCAAGAAGAAAGTAAGCAAATGAGAGAACAAGATGGGGAAGTGTAACTAGAGGTGACTAAGTCACTAGCAGTTCCTTTAATGTAAGGCAGATCTAACAATTACACCTTATTTGTTAAACCAAGGATTCTCAACCTGTGGCCTGTATGCAGCCCATGGCACCATTTCATGTGTCTCCCCCCCCCCCTCTGCCACACAGGAAGTGCCATGTGGTGGAGGAAAGGCAAAATGGCTGTCTGGCCCCCGAAGCTGTCTGAGGCATCCGGCTTTAAAAGGTTGAGAACTCCTGTGTCAAACTCTTACAAAGCTGCCAAGAGGAAGACAAAGAAACACACAGAAGAAGTCTGGAGCTAGGACTGAAAGGTTGAAAACCTGCTAGAATGTTGTGAACCAAAGGAAAAGGTGGTTGGCATACGGAATGAGATGGGAAAAGTGGTAGAGGGGTGGTGTTGGTGGACAATTTCTTCATGAAAAGTGGTCACTTTCAAGACAGCATATTTTCATTTCCTTACCCGTTTTATTGTCAAAAAACTTGATGTGTCTATCTTCATGAGCTGTTATTGTTACAGGAAGTGTTGGATGACTTACTACTCTGTTAATGTGATTGGTTGATGGTAAACCTGAGAATAAAATAGAGGCAACAATCAGCCGGGGACCAAAGCAAATTCATATAACTGTCAATAACATGTTTCATGTTTATATTCCAAAACTACTATCAAAAACTACAGTAATCATATTACCAAACTACTCATATTTGTGGTGTAATTTTTTTTATTAGTGCTATACATAAGAGTTTGTCTGTGTGTGGCCAAGGGCTGGATTAACTTTGATCGAAAGTCACATTTGCTTAATTCAGGAATAATGCACAAGTATGGATCCTTTTTAGAAGCATGTGCAATGGCAAACTGCATGCTTTCATGTCCCCTTTCTTTGTGCAAAAGGAAAAGGGAACACTCTTTTCAATATCTGGTTTGCAGGAAAAGATTTAGAAGAATGTGGCAAATTTCTCCTGTCATTCCCAAAATAAGTAGAGAATTTGAACCCAAGAGCAAACTACTCTTTTTTCTTAGGTTTCAGGCAGTATTATTTCAAAAGAAAGTTTAAATACAGCATGTCTGCAAAGAATTCATTCAGCTAATTTATTATGGCTCAAGCATCACAGCTTCATTCATGTTTCATCAAGGCTATGGGTAAATGAAGAGTAAGTGGAAAAAAGTGAATAGAAAACTGCTGCTTATAATCCTTTAAGCAAGGGATAGGTGAAGTGCAGTTTGTATGTGGCCCCTGGCCTTTTTGTATCTCTCCAGAATTTGATTTTTAAAAAGAATAAGTTGTGGTTTGCCATGGAAATTTGACAAGAGACTATCAATTGTTTATCTGCAAAACCCACCCACCCTGCCCCATATATTGAGAGAGGAAACTTTTTAAATGTGGTCACTTTCCTAGTACTTCACTTAAACCTTAAAGTAAAAGCAAAGGTTGCCCTTGCTCGAAAGCCAGTCATATCTGACTCTATGGTTCAGTGCTCATCTCCATTTATAGCAAGAGCCAACACTGTCTGCGTCTGCAAATGTTTCCATGGTCATGTGGCAGGCATGACTAGACACCGGAGTGCATGGAACACTGTTTACTTTCCTACTGAAGTGGTTTTTAGACAGCTCTGAGAGCTTTAACAGGAAACGGGAGGGAGAAAAAATGCACTATTATAGTTTTTGCAGAACCAGAACATTAATTGTGGCCTACATCCGCAAGAGAATATCAAAGCTGTTAAATCTAAAAAATTAACACCAAGTCTTGCTTCTTCTCATCCTACAATTTGCAGCTCACCACATTACTCCAGTTTTACACGTGTGATAGTCTGCCAAGCTACAGTTACTTTCAAGACCACCCAGTGAGTTCTTAGCTGAGAAAGATCTCAAAACCAAGTTTCCCAGAACCAAGTTCAACAGTATAATGTTATACGGGCCATCTGGACCTAGTTCACAACTGTTGAAATACTAAGTAAGTTAAAATGGAAGATATCATGAACTGTACACAAATATTTCTATAATTTAAGTACCTTTTTTAAAAAAAGGGGTACTTTATTGTTATCTGCATTAAAATATGGTGATGTATGGCCTTGCCCAAAACTTTTGCTAAGATCAACATTCAACTGTAAAGATATAAAGACAAAACTTGTAAAAAAATATCTTAAATTTACCAGAATCAGTCTGTGAAGAAAGCATGATGAGTGACTGTGATGTTTCCAAATCATAGATGACGGTGTTGCCAGAGCTAAATGATGTCACCATATGTGCCGGATCACAGCCTATAAAATCAACTGATGTAGGTATTCCATACTCTATCGCAAGAAGTAAACAACATGTGTTTTTGTTAAAGCAGTCATTTTTCAAGGCAGTATGGTTCTTAAAATCATACATTCTGTTGTGGAGATACCAAGTGAAAATAGCCTGGCCACAGTAGTCAATCAGGGCAAGAGTAAGGTCATATCTGGATTACACATGGTCCATTGTATATGGAGCTAGCTACCAAGCAGCCAATTTTTTTTTTTCCAAAATCACATTATGACTGTCTTTGGCCTATGTTGGGTCCCTTTTTTGCTTTCAAAACTGTTTCAAGCGATTAATGTTGTTTTATCTCAGAGCAGTAATATTAATTAAAAGGCTTGGGGACCAAACATTTGTTGGAACAATCTTTTGAATAGGAAGCATTTGAAGGATTTTGAATTGGCCCTCCTAAAAATACTACTATTGGCAATAACCTGAATAAGTTCTATTACTACTATGGGCCATATCCTTCTGAATGGTAACACCTTCATTTAAGAATCCACTGGGTTATTGTTGGGTTGTTGTTTTTTTCATTTGCCAAGGGTTTTCAGAAACTCAATTTTGTTAGATGCTTGACATCTACTGCTTCAACTCAGGTATTTGGAGCATTCTGATAAGTCTATTCAGTTGTTTGTAAATTGTTTTGGGAATATTTTACCTTGCTACTGGCTGATTTATTATTATTATTATTATTATTATTATTATTATTATTATTATTATTATTATTATTATTATTATTATTATTATTATTATTATTATTATTATTATTATTATTATTATTATTATTATTATTATTATTAAAGGGTAGTAAAACAAAGGAATATCAGAAACAAGTCTATTTTTGTTTCATTGACTACACCAAGGCCTTTGACTGTGTGGACAACAACAAAATGTGGCAAATAATTAAAGAGATGGGAATACCAGAACACCTTATATGCCTCCTGAGAAAACTGTACATGAGTCAAGAAGCAACAGTTACAACAGAATATGGAATGACAGAGTGGTTTGGAATAGGAAAGGGAGTCAGACAAGTCTGCATTTTGTCACCTTGCTTATTCAACTTATATATAGAGCACATAATGTGCAATGCAGGGATGGATGAATCACAATTTGGGATCAAAATTGCTGGGAGAAACATCAACAATTTGAAATACGCAGATGATACTACCCTAATGGCAGAAAGTGAGGAAGACCTAAAGAAGTTCCTGATTAAGTTGAAAGAAGAGAGTGCAAAAGCTGGCTTGAGACTCAACAAGATAATGGCAACAAGATAGATGGAGAAGAATTAGAAGCAGTGACAGATTTTACTTTCTTAAGATCAAAGATCACTGCACATGGTGATTGCAGCCGTGAAATAAAAAGACAACTGATTCTTGGGAGGCAAGCTATGAGAAACCTGGGGATCATAGTTAAAAATAGAGACATCACCTTGCAAACCAAAATTTGCATAATCAAGGCAATGGTATTTCCTGGTTGTAATGTATGGTTATGAGAGCTGGACCATTAGGAAAACTAAGTGCAGAAGAATAGATGCCTTTGAGATGTGATGTTGGAAGAGAGTTTTGAGAGTACCCTGGACAGCGAGGAGAACAAATAAGTCGATCCTAAAATAAATCAACCCTGATTGCTCCTTAGAGGGTCAAAAAGTAAAGATGAAGATGAAGTACTATGGACACCAATTGAGAAGAGAGGATTCACTAGAGAAAGCCATGATGCTGGGAAAGGTGTAGGGCAAAAGAGGAAGGGGGCAGCCAAAATTGAGATGGCTAGATAGTATTGTAGATGCAATCACCACAGAGCTGGGTGGATTAAGGATGATGGTGGAGGACAGAGGTGTCTGGAGGGTGGTGGTCCATGGGGTTGCGAAGGGTTGGAATCGACTGTGCGACTGAACAACATTACTCTGCTAATTAAGATGACATAAAATTTATCTAGATAATGAATAAAGATATCAGATTTATTTTAAAAACTCAATCAAATTTTAGAAAACTGCTTTTACTTTTAAAACAATTCAACAGCTTAAACAGCTAAGTACTGCTGCCATCCTCAACTAAATGGCTTTGCTTGGCATATCTAAGTAACTGCCCACCTGGTACCTGATAGGGAGGATCTTCTCCATCTTCTCCTATTTGTGGCCAAGTTAAGGTTGGTCGGAATGTGAGAAAAAGCTTGCACTGTGCTTGTGCATTATCTTGCCTTTCTTGGGAGTTTCATTTGGTTTTCTTACTCAATTGACTTTTGACACATTGCTGAAACTATTTTATTCCACTGACCATTTGCCTTTATGAGCTGCAATTTTTTCAGTCCTGTCCTTTTATTAGTTATTATTTGATTAAGTGAGGCCAAGTCTATTCCAGTTTACAGATAGGTGAGCCATTCAAGTGTTTTCTAGATGTAAAGTACAGTAAAATCTTGCATAAAGAGTGCCTCGCTTAGAGACTAACTTGCTTAAAGAGCAGAGTTTTCTCTGAATGGTTGCCTCACTAAACAACTGAAACCAACCAAAAACTTAACAACTAAATCATGGTTTACAATCCCCCCCCCTGCCAGAAGTCACAATTGGTCACTTACAATGGTGTTTCGCTTAAAGAGCAAACTTGCTTAAAGAGCAATCCTGTGGAACACATTATGCTCTATAAGCAAGGTACAACTGTACTCAGAAGTGGTTTACCAGTCCCTTCTTCTGATGGCGCTTTAAGACCACACAGCTTGCCATGGCTGACCTTTTTTTTCAGGGAAGCAAAATGGGAAATCAAACTCCCAGTCCTTGACTCTACAGCTCCAATCCACTGCCCCATCTAGTCATCTATTTGTTCTTAACTGCCCCATCTTATTCAAAAGAGAAAAATATAAATTTCTTAGTAAAGAATTAATCAAGTATCATGATAATTTCTTTTCTTGAAGAATCTGTTACTTTGTCACATTTCTTTTCTTTGTTATTTTTCTTTCTCTTGAAAACAGAATTTTAAATGTAATTTGCCACACAAATTTCATAGCTTACCCCTGTTTCCATTGTAAGTGCATATGCAGGGCACCTTTTCAGGTGGATTCCATAATCTAACACTGCCATCTGCTGAGCAAGATAATAAGTGATTCTTTACACCACTGTAAGCGAGACCCCAGACAGCATCTGTGTGAGCAATTAATGTGCCAGCTAAAACGTTTGGCTCTACAAAAAAAACAACAACACACACACACACAAACAAATCAATAAAATGGAGAGAGAAACAGAAAAATTTCAGTCATGATTCAATGTATTGCGGGACATGAAGATTTTACCTTACAATGGCTAATCTATCTAAATTAAAGAAAATTATGAAATATCAAGTGGAAATCTTACCATATGTATCATAAGGATCCACGTTAGGGCTAGGCATATTCCACCACTGAATAGTTGCATCAATACCACCACTAAAACACTGTTCTCCATTTGAACTAATTGCCAATGACAATACAGGTCCACTATTTTAAGGTAGAAAAGCAGTGCATTAGTATTTGAAGTAATACATCAAAAATTAAAAGTCAATTTAAAAGTCAAGATACATTATAAAATGACTAAGGATCTTCCTTATAAAAATCACAAATAATCCTTTTTGTATATGTGTACAATTTTATAGTTTACTTTACATACAAATAGGGCTTCTACAATATTTAATATAATGTTCTAAAAATACTATTTGTACATCCCAATAATATTTATTTCTACAAACAGGTCTTATATTAAGCATGTGCGCATGCATACACACATCAAAAAAATGAAAGAAATACAAAGTAACAGTTAAATAATATAACTTATACCAACAGAACAGCAAACATTAAACATCCTAATAAAACTGAACAGCAGCATGGTGACGGTGGTGGTGCAAAGCATCAAAAAGTAAGACAAGGCCAGGATTGTGGTTTTATTGGTAAAGTAGCTCTCCATAAGCCTTTCTGAATAGCTCTCTTAGAGGGAGAGAGCCATGTATACCACCAGTGGAAATGAATTCCATATTGATAGAGCCCCCTTTTGGCCTCTCTTGATGGGAACACCCAAGACACAGGGCTAAGGAAGATCAAACAGACTGGCTAGTAGAACTCCAAAAGTGGTGCTCTATACAAATAATGAGTCACAAACTATTCAGGGCTTTCTGTGTTAATACCACCTTAAAACATACAGTTGTACCTCGCTTAAAGAGCATAATGCGTTCCACAGGATTGCTCTTTAAGCGAGTTTGGTCTTTAAGCGAAACACCATTGTAAGTGACCAATTGTAGGGGGGATTGCAAACCCCGATTTATTTGTTAAGCAAGTTTTTGGTTGGTTTTATTTGTTAAGCGAAGTGAACATTCAGATAAAATTCTTCTCTTTAAGCGAGTTACTCTTTAAGCGAGATGCTCTTTATGCGAGGTTTGACTGTATATGGAAGCACACAGGGCGTTAGTGCTGGTAAGCCAAAATTAGGGTGGTATGACCAAATTTACCTAACCCTGTCACTAACATGGTCACCACATTCTGGACCTGCTGGAACTTCTATACTAGCTTCAAGGGCAGCACCCACATAGAGGCAGTAGTCAATTTTTAGGACAATCAATGCACGAACCAGAGTTGTTATGGCCCTCCCATCCAGGTAGGAATGGGTGATATCCCCGAGATGTAAAAATCAGAACAGACCACAACAGGTACCAGTTGTTCTATCATGAATGCTGGGCAAAAAAGTTCACCCAAGCTATGCACGTGATCTTTAGGGGGTGCTTGCAAAACCACCTATTTTAGGCATAATCCCACCCACTATGTCTGGACAGACACCCAACAACAGGATCTTTGTCATGTTGGGATTAAACCTTTAAATCCAATCAGCTTTGAGGCTCCAATAACAGCTCTGTGCAGGCACAGAACCCCTAAGTGGGAATTCACAGACAACACAAAGGAGAACTTAAACAACTCCAATGCAAAAGAAGAGACAGAACTGCATGTCTGGAGATTCAGCAGATCCTGAATCTCCAGACAGCCTCTTCCAACAGCTTCATATAGATGTTGAACAGCATTGGGCAGATGATTGAACCCTGTGGGGCTCCACAAAAGGGAACCCAAGGAGCTGATACTACTCAAGCTGAACCCTCTAGACATAACCATCAAGAAAGCATCAGAAGCAAGGCAATGCAGGGTGAAACTGCCTAGGATACTGTGGTTAACAGTATCAAAGGCCACTGAAAGATCAAGGACTACTAGCAAAATCACGTGTTAGAAGATAAATTAATCCCCCCAAAACGGACAAGATGGCATACTGGATGTCTCAAAATGATCTACTAAACCAGTGTTTCCTAAACTTTGGTTTTTGAACCAAAGCACTGATCAGCCAATGTACTGACATAGGCTTCTGGGAATTGAAGTCCACCAGTGATCTGCAAAACATAGTTTGAGAAACATTATACTAATAATGGAGTCAAGATTCCCTCAGATGGTTTTGATCTTAGCTCTAAAATGAGTTGTGAATGGTCATATAATGTTGGATCAGAAGAATGCCACTGTCCAGTTTCAGTGTGGCCATAGACAATTCAAAAGAGTTCTGCCTGGCTGTGTGATTCTTCACTCATTCATGATATAATAATTCTTCACAGCTCTCACTGAGATTTCTATAGATACCACAGCTAAATTCTCATCCAAGGGAATTTTGTGTCCAATGTTTTGCAAATAGCATTGGTCTCCAAATGCTATCTAGCCTTCTCCTTCTCTGCTTCATCATCAAAGGCTCATCTGTAAAGCATGGAGAGGGTCAGGCTCTGCAATGGAGAATGCATTGAGAGTGAATGTATCAGCCACCCAGGTCATCCCTGTCTGGTAATCTTGGCTTTGACAGAAGTGCCAACCAGTTTGACAGGAAACCCTCCTAAGGTCTCCTGAAGCCTCCTGGATCCATTAGCCTTCAAGGGTGAACCATTCTAACAGGTCCAATCTACCTGCAGAGGGGGAGCCACCAGTGTCACACACAATTTTAGTAGGCAGTGATCCAACAATGACAAGATTACCATTGTCATATCTGTCACCCCAGGAAAACTATCTCCCTGCCCTATCAAGAAAATCAGGTCTAACATACATCCACCATGTTGGGATAGGCCACAGGATGTCATAAAATCCAAGAATTCTGAAACCACTCCAGACACAACTATCTCTGTGTGGTCACCAAAGTCACACAAAAGCTAAAAAACCATTAGCTCTGGTAGGGAGAGTGCTGGACCACAGGAAATGCGGTACACTACTGCTATTCCAATTCTATTCCTGTGGTGCTCTAGGAGGACTTCTTGGCATGAATTTGAGAGCACAGATATGCTAATGAACTGAATGGAATCTTTGCAGACAAAAGTGACACCTGCTCCCTGCCCCTTTGATCTGCCCTGATTTTGGATAGAATCTATCAATTGATAGATATATATTGGTATATATCTTTAATATTCATTCATTCATTCGATTTATATACCACCCTACTCAGTAAAACCGACTCATATACGTCTCTTCCTCAGCAGAACTTAAATCTAGTATTTGGCAAATAGTGGAATTTGAAATACTTACATATGAGCTCTAAATGTATAGATAGGTTCCACATCTAAAGAGGCACTCCTAAAAAAGATGTGAAAAAGCCACATGTAAGCATGATACTCCAAATACCAGAGACCACCAGAATATTATGGAATTTTAAAGGATTTAAATGTATACTTGCTTTTTGGCAGGAACTGTTTTTTGCAAGTTCCAGAGTTTTAGAGTATGGTCCTCAGAGGCTGAAACCAGCACAGGCTCTACAGGATGAAAAGCTAATGCCCGCACACCATCAAAATGGCTGCGTAGTGTATACTTAGGATTCCAAGTTTTCCGAAAGGCATCTTTGTTGGCTGGCAACTGAAATAAAAATGCATAATAAGGTAAGAGAGGGCTAAAACTTAGTATTCTTCCATACTTATCTATATAAACTAAGCAAACAAACAATAATTTTCCACTTTCTTTTTTTTTAAGGCAAGAAAGGTTTGCCAGCTATGCCTCTTGAGGTGTCAGTCATCAGAAACAACCCAGAAGATCTTTTGTAATCAAGGAATGCTTTCTCCTCTAATAAACACCCATATCCCATTTTCCTTCTTCTTGAATTCCTCTATTTCTTATACTGAATTAAGAATAAGAACTCATGGGCTACCAATCTTACAATGTGCAACTCTCATGAACTCTTATAAGCAATAGGGTGAAGGAAGATGGGAGCTGAAATCCAACATCTGGAGGACCAAACATTCACCAGCCATGTGCTACAATACACCCTTCTTTTGAGCCACTTTTCTGTTAAATAATCTTCTGCTGGTCTTTGATTATATTTTTGATTAAAGTTTCTTACTACAAACATTTTTCAAATGGTTTAAGGTTTGAAAGGCTCTCAGAACTGTTAATTAGTTCTGAACACAAATGAAACAACTTTGTTTATTCACAGAGAGGCTTCAGATCCACTGAGAGGTTAGAGACAGCTCTTGTATAGAGTGCTACATTGCTGTATTTGCTGGTTTATAAGACACACTCCGCCCCCCCTGAAATATGCAGAAAAACAGTGTGTGTGTTATAATCCGGTAACAGCCTCCTGCCCATGCTGATGCAGTTTGGCGCAACGGACACCAGGCTGGGATCAGAGCCTTCCCTCTTGGCCCCTGATGGCCATCAGGAGGTGGGGAGGGAAAGCAGGTGAGTTCGCTCCCAGAAGAGATTGCCTTTGAGAGCGAACTTGCCCAGGCAAGGCGTCCCTCACCTCACCTCCTGACAGGTGGGGACCACCACCCTACCACAACTAGCTGCCATAAGCTGAAGGGGGTGGGGTGGGCAAGGACCCTTTAAGGTCAGTTTCCACCCACCCCTGCTAGCTGCCATAATCTGAAGGGGGTGGGATGGGAGAAGCAAAACTGCTCCAAAATGAGTGGTTCACTTGTCCACCGATGCTGGCTGCCAGGGGGGATGGGGGAAGGATTTCCCTTCCCCACGGATCCTTCTAGGGAGTGTCAGGATCCACATGGAAAGGGCTTTTTCAAGCCTCCTGGCAAGATCAATGGGAAGACCAATCCTTTACCCATTGCCAGGCTGTGTGAAGGAGCAACTCTGTCCATAGAAAGGGGTGGAAGGGGCCCCATCCTGGCTGTCTTCCTCCATGTTGAAACCATTCACCTTAGTCTCCCACCAGCCCTGGAGAGGAAGACAAACAAGGAAGGGAGGCCTCACCCGAGCAAATTTGTTGGCCAAGGAACGAACTTGCCTGCTTTTCATCCCTGCCTCCTGACGGCCAGCAGTGGTGGGTTCAACCGGGCAAGAGGCTTCCAAAGGAACACTCTTGCCTGGTCAATCCCTCCCTTCCTGCCTCCTGTAGTAAAAATGTAGAAAATTATTTTTTCCTTAAGAATGTGTCTAAAAATCGGGGTGCGTCTTATAGCCTGATGCATCTTATAAACCGGCAAATACGGTACATACTGTTCTGGAAAGTCCCCCGATCTTGGCAGTAGATTCTGGAAGACAGAGGGTTGCCTCCCCTACCTTCCTGCCAGTGGAAAAGTTCCACGTGTGATAGAGATACTGCAGATATCAGGGAAAGTTTTCCAGAATTCACAAGACTGCCTCTGTTTTGATTCCTCTGGCAAATATGTTCTGTAGGTTCTTAATCAAATTTTAAATGTTTTTAAGCTATTATGTATATCCTAAATATCTCAGTTATTCTACAAATGAACTACCGTGAGATCGAAACAAAAATGCACTTACATCATAACTATAGTCTGCATCATTAGCAACAGTCAAGTCTGCAAGGTCCCCAAGGCCCAGTACACTTAACAATACATCATCTGAACCCATAATAAATGACTTGCCCCCTCCAGATGGAAACGTTATTGGCTCAGCTACAAGAAACAAAAGATAACTTATTAAGTTTTATAGATAAAAATTTGAAGATGTTAATAAACAATGAATTAAAGCTCAACAATTTGCAAAACATTACTCAATAAAATGTATATATTAGACAATATAAATATATCTAATGGACAAAAAGTAATAGACAAAAAGACACACACATATATAAAATGCTATTGTATAGCTAAGCTGTTGAATTTTCAATAAAGATGTACCAAACAGTTGTTGCCAATGACAATATCGTATGTAGTTTTCACCACCAGATTCCCAGAAGCTAAAAAGGAAGATTATACTATAGCATATAGAGAGGAAAGCTTCTAAAATGCCTTTAATTTTGAAATTAAGCTAGCCAGAGGTCTGTGCCAATTTTAAACATCATATCCATTTCACCTATTATTCAAGACTGTGAACAAGCATGGTACCTAAGCAACATGAGCATCATTTTATATTCACTCACCTTTTTAGAGGTATCCATTCTCTGTGAGAAATTTCTGAACTGGTTTTACAAATGTCCGCCTCCCCCAATACATTTCTATGGCCAGGCAGGGATTCAGACTTAGGTATTACTGAGTCGAAGTCTATTACTCTATCCACTACAGTACACTGGGTATCCTTTAAAGGCTAGAAGGCTTTAAGTTTACTTCATTACTTTAAGAGACTTCCTCACAACCTTTTACCTGCAGATTCCAACAAAGGACATTGGCATTCCATGTGCATTTTAGATGGAGAACAAGTAATTTTCATGATAACTAATCATTTTTATTTGAAGACCTAAGTTTAATAATATTAGCTCTTTAGTTGCTTGCATTTTCTATGTTTTGTAAAATCTGTATTTCGTTGTAATAAAGCTACCAAAAGGATAAAAACAGGTAAATAACAAAGAGACTCAAATGCATGCACATTATAAAAAATAAAATAAAAATTTGCCTCTGGCTTTTACTAGACTATATGAGTTGGGAGGGGGGAGTAAAACGCAAAACAAGATGCTGCTATTTTAACTATCACACAGTATGCCAGAACAAAGTGGGGGGGGACACAAAATAAATGACTCTTGTACTCTAGCAAAATAATGATTGATTTTCTCTATGTATCATAAGCAGATCCATTAGCTACAATGAAGAACTGAATTTTATTTTTTAAAAACTACAGTGCCACCAGGGTATATGATTTAATTGTAGTTTTCTACATAGACAGAACAATACTGAAAATACTACCCTCCACAATGGACTGTTTGGGAGCTAAGACTATATTATAAACTGAAGACAAAGAATAGCAACAGCACATTAATAAAGACCAATGTTGAAAAGTTTATGTGAGTATGTTTCCTTCACACATTTATTCTGAACTCCACAGTTTGTAATTTACACATCAACATATATAAGAGTTTTGTATTGTAATCCATGAATGCCAATAGGGAAGGCAAGTTTCTTACTCGCTAAAAGTTATTTTAAGGGCTATATATATATACACATACAAATTTAAATACCAATTTTAATTGTTCAAAACGAAAGTTGCAAACTGTAGAGTGGTAGTCTGCCACGGAACCAATTTGCAAACAACAAATGGCATGTTCATTTAAGCATTCAGAGGGACAATGTGTGGTTTTAAAATAAAACCTTCTGAAAACAAGACAAGTAGGTGAATTTGTTGTACCTTCCTCTGCTCTTGCACCTTCATGATCAGTCATTCTAGAAGAGGGTGACCTAGACTGATTAATGACTCCTGTAGGGATGTGGGGTAGCTCATCATCGCCCAGATCAGCTATCATGTCGTGCAGTTTTGTCCTGTTGACCCCTGTAAATTAATGTCAGCAGCAAAGATTCATTTGATTGCTACCGCTTGACATGATTGCTATTTACACGCCCTGTTTTCTTGTTTAATGTGATCTCACTAAAACATAAACTTAAGAAAAATATGTATGTTTCCATAATCTTGTTTTTGGAAAATGAATTAAAAGTAAGCTTTGACTTTAAAAAGAGGATTTAGACTTGGCTTGTTCATTGTTTAATTATAGTGTTCTGCTTACTGTAGAAAAAGAAACATCTCAATGTTTGCTGAACAGGACATACAGTATATGTAATTAAATCTAGTGCTTACAGTAAAAGCTAACATCATTGCAGAGGTACAAAGTTGGCGTACCAAAAAAGTGTGAGAAATATTGACAAATGAGATGATTGGGAGGCAACAAACATTTATCTTTCCCTCGTTTTATTTGGACAAATTAGTTACATTAAATGTAGATGAACAGTAGAACCCCATATAACGAAAATAATTTGTTCTACCAAGTACTTGATTATACGATTTTTTCATTATACGATGCATGCATCGTACAATGAAAATTCCTATGGGAAAATTGTACAACAAAAATCTCTATGGGAAAAATCATACAATGTTGTACAATTCTACCCATAGAGATATTTGTTGAATGATTTTTCCCATAGAGATGTATTACATCACATAGCGAAAATTTTCATTATACGGGGCACAATGGTTTTCCAAATCCTCTTCATTGTAAGATTTTTTTTTCATTGTACAATGCATTCGTTATATGGGGTTCTACTGTAAAGATGTATAATTTGCACTAAATATTCTCTGCTTTAAAATAGTTCAAAGGAAGCCAGGATTGCCAAATTATTTAAAATGAAGAATCATAAAGAGAAAACAAATTCAAGATAGGAGGTAGACTTTTTCTCTCTACGTTCAACCAACAGCAAATATTCTTCCTCTTTTGCTGGCCTAACAATTGGTATCCAATAACAATAGGAATCAAGAGGACTTTTCTCAATAAATTTAATCTTTACTTAAATTTTTCACTGCAAAATTGTTACAAATCTAACTAGTATGTACAACAACAAAAAAATAGAGGCTGAAAGTATAGGCGATATCATTAGCTGTGATTTTCAGAAATTAAAAATCTCCGATTTCCTCTGCAGGTTCTGGCCAGACATTCTACTACAGTAATGGAGTAGACCATGCACCCAGCAACTCAACACCGAGTGTTGGGTGGTGGTAAATAACCTGACTCTCTAAAGGGGCCAACGGCAATGGGCGGATGAGCCCCTTTAGGTGGGGTAATGGCCCCTTCAGTGGAGAAAATGCCACTGGAAACCATCATATTGGGCCCAATGAAAAAATGAATGGAGAAGGAACCACTTCACTATTCTTATTCCCAATGATCATGGAGGTGGAAGAGGCCATGCCAGATGGACTGGCTGTGAAGGTGAACTTTGTTAATATCCTCTAGGCTTCAATAGTCCATTGCAGTCCTGGGGTTAAAACCTGCATGTCTCATTTCATACGTGCCGCAGGAGATGGCTCCGTGATCACAGAGTGTGGGTCACCTCATGGCAAGTTGCGAATCACCTTAAACAAATTCATGCCAATGTTTGTCACTGTGAAAATGATTTCGGGAGGGGGGGAATGTATACTCAGATACAAACAACAACAACGACTACGGTTCCCTTAATTTTCATTATGAGGAAACACTGGGGACTATGGGATGGAGGGAGATTATTTAATTTTTGACAATCACTGACACTATTTGAGTGATTTTTGAAAATTAAAGACTCCTTCCCACCTATGATCAACAGCTTCCTTATGACAAAAGAAGTCCAAACGAAACTACAGCTGATCATGTTATCAGCCTTATGTGGCATACATTAAGCAACAGAATTTTACCCAACATCTTGATAATGCAAGAATTGGAGCAGTTTTTTACAAAAAGAAAAAAAGGCAAAAAAAATCTCACATGCTCCATTTTAAAAGGGGCCTCTATATCCATATACTGAAGTATATTTATGAAAAACATCTTCTAATAATGATGAAATAAATATATACTAACTTAAAATCAATCTTGCAAGTAATGAACAATTTGATCATCTACTTTATATATTAGTGTAAGCAGGTCACAATCCAGACTCATCTGATCAGAAAAGTAACCTGAAAAGAATATTGAAAAGAATAGGTTGGCCAAGGCTCAATTTATGTGACATGTAGAGCTGGACCATTGGGAAAGCTGAGTGCAGAAGAATAGACATCTTTGAAATGTGGTGTTGGAGGAGAATTTTGAGAGACCCCTGGACAGCGAGGAGAACAAATAGGTCAATTTTAGAAGAAATCAACCCTAACTGCTCCTTGGAAGGTCAAATAGTAAAGATGAAGCTGAAGTACTTTGGACACCAAATGAGAAGAGAGGATTATTCTTTTAGTGTGCTGTTATTCTTGTTAATCCGCCCTGAGTCACTATGTGAATAGGGTGATATATAAGTATGAAATAAACAAAAAAATAATAATGATGTATTTATAAGGAGCAGAGGCAGAGATTTCGGTAATTCTCATGTAAAATGATGGAGGCACTTGAAATCCCTCTCCCACCCGGGTATATGTGTTAAATATAGGTTTTACTGTGATCTGCAGTTTCAGTTATTTGTGGACAATCTCAGAATGTATCCCCTGCAGATATGGGGGAGACCTGCACTAGCCATATTATAATTAGTAACAAAGTCTTAATGTCTTTGTCAAGAGAAAAATAATATTTGACAAATTTAGATGGCTCCATTCTGACCTAATCCTTTGTTTCTTTTTAAGCCTCTCAAGAAGATTTACATAATAAAGAAGTCTGAAATTTCTATCAAAATGTTGCTAATGCTGCACCAGCAGAAACAACAAAGGAACTGAATGGGACAGTGAGAGTCTTCTACATGCACAGAAAAGATGGAAGGTGAGAGGCTTCTGTTCTCTACAATATTACATATAAGGATCTGTACAGAGAAACAGCTTCACATGTGTGAGTGTGTGTCACAAAGAATAAAAAAGAATGGAAAAACCTAGATGCAATGTTTTAGATAACAGTCCTTGTGTAAATAAGGTAAACAGCATGTGGTCTAATGAAACAAGAACACTGATGATAAAATTCCAACCTGACATGGTATTCTTCCTAACAGGCAGCTTTGAGATGAGACTTACAGCAGAATCAATGTGTGTGCCTTCAGACCATTCTTATACACAACATCAGCTACTGTATGGATGGTCAATGTTACACTTTTAGTTTTTACACTTTTCTTTTGTCATTTATCAATTTATCTTTGACCAAATATTATTGACATATTACAGGCACGTACCCTATATAGTGCCCATCCTTCTAACAGTAAAGCCTAGTATAATCATAATAGAGACATGCTTTTAGCTATTTTGTCAAGAAAAAAATTGCACATTCAACAATGCAGAAAATGTTTGGGGAAAGTTATAAAAGTAGGGACACTCAACTGCATCACTAATAATAGTTTTTAAGGCAAATGAAATCTGAAGTCCTTTGTTAGGCAATAACATAGTCCTCACTGAGGAAATGTGACTTGTTTGTATGTTCAGCAACCTATGAGGAAAACTAGTAGGCAGAGGAATGTGACAACTTCTATAAGTAAGTAATTCAAAAGATTAAATCCTAAATTCAGTGTACGTATGCATATGAATTCTTCTTTTAACTTAAGTTTTCAGTACAATTGGAAGTCCCAATTACTTATTCAGAAATCATTGAAGATAAGACCTTTAATTTTGCTTCACCTTATTCTTTTCATTTTTCCAAAATAGTTTATCTTTTAATCTAAGATAGCTATCCTATCACATAGTAGATTAATTTTATGATCTTTCTTCTCATGAACATTTTTAGCTATCTTTTGAGAATTAATGTAGCAGAACTGAAAGGTCTACCAACTTTCAAATAACTCAAATATAAATTTTAATTAATAATAAATAAACTACAGTCAAACCTCGCATAAAGAGCGCCTTGCTTAAAGAGTAACTCGCTTAAAGAGCAGAATTTTCTCTGAATGTTCGCTTCGCTTAACAAATAAAACCAACCAAAAACTTGCTGAACAAATAAATCAGGGTTCGCAATCACTCCCACAATTGGTCATTTACAATGGAGTTTCTCTTAAAGAGCAAACTCGCTTAAAGAGCAATCCCGTGGAACGCATTATGCTCTTTAAGCAAGGTACAACTGTATAGGAATATTTTTAGAATGTCCCTCCATAAGTTTTATATGTCTGAATAACTGTACTGTGATTCTTCTACGTAATTTTTCACAATTATTATCTTCAGCAAAAAATATATATGTTATTTTACCTTATATATTTTGAGTTAAAACATAAAGTTATAAAGTAGTTTAGATTTGGTAGCGCAGATCGAAGTATACATGCAAGTTATATTATTTTATAACCAAAATGTAGATACTTGGCAGCTCAGTATGAAGCTACATATTGAACCAGACATATTTTCTCAGGGGGCAGGAAAAGCCATGCGGAATAAGGTAATTAGTATTGAGTTAAGTAAACAATGCAAAGAACATGCAATGCTATTTTAAAAAATTAAAAATGCATGCACAAATTTATTCATAGTAAAGTCTGCATACAAATTAAGCCTATAATTAAATCTTCTAGAGTATTAAAATTTCTTATGAACACTACTCCCAAAGTACTTATCTGTAAATAAATCTCTTTAATAAGATCTAATTCTCAATAAATGTAATTATGACTGGTGTGTAGAAAATCTAAAGAACTGATCATTAATATTACATAGCCATAAGATATTATCTGGATAGGCCATCATATATAAAAATCTGCATTCTAGTTATATGGCCAAAAATCCCTACTTGTTCTTTGCCCATAGTAAACACAGCTATTTTGGAAGCTACAATAATAAATTTGCATTTCTGAGTAAAAATATTTCTGGTTCTACTTGATATACAAGTATCTCGTTCATTTCAACTTTATGTTCTCAATCATCTTACACCATCACATATCTCAGGTGGCATTGCTCTATGACAGAAACTGAGAGATGCGTTATTGTTGCTGATCATCATCTTATTTAACATCTAGTGAAGGAAGGCAGAGTCTTTCATCATCCTATTCAGTTTGGAGGATATTAAGGTAATTAAATTTCAATTAGAAGGCAAGGATCCATGAACAGAATTGCTAGGTTATCAAAGATATTAATTCCTTCCCACTGACAACCAAATCTTGAGTAGTTAATGAACTGCACAGACCATGGGATAGGGAAAGGTTTGGTTCCTTCATAGAAACAGCATATAAGATTTTCCCTGCCACTGTCAAGGCCTGGGAGAAAGCAAAGCTAGGCCCAAGACACCTCTGTGTCTTCTGTCATTCTATAAAGCCCAGAGGAAAATGAGGGGGGAAAATACTGCACTTGTTACGAAGTCCTCTACAAGTGCCAGAAAACCTGGATATGGTCCTGGGTTTACACAGGGGTGTTTCTTTTCTTTTTTTTAAATAAAGGGTTCTTTCTTTATTTGTGTCAGATGCACCACCAGCATATAATAGCATAATCAGAAAGGGTTAGAAGTGCAAAATGAAGCAAACTTCAAACCCTTGGGAATGTAGAAAAAATTACAGGGGCAGAAGGTGGTAATAGTGATGATATATATTTGACTGGCTAAGTAAGCAAAGTGAACACTTGTTGTAAATAGGTGGATGAAAATTCTATTCTATCCAGATACTCATTAACACAGGGATTCTCAACCTGCGGGCGATGGCACCATTTCATGTGGCCTCCCACCACCTCCACCACATCAGGAAGTGCCATGTGGTGGAGGAAGGGCAAAATTGCTATCCAGTCCCCAAAACTGTCTGTGTGAGCATGACCCAGCCCCCAGCTTTAAAAAGCTGAGAACTCCTGCATTAACAAAACATAAACAATTACTGAAAATGTTAAAGTCCAAATAAACATTACAAACTTATTTGGAATCAATTTCAAACACTGCTGCTTTTCTAAACTACTATTAGATGGTACTGATGCAGCATAACATATTCACCTTTCAGTCCTCATCCTAGGATCAAATTTAAAATAAGTTCATTATATATAAAATTCTGGTCTGCAGATTCATCAGATGGAAAGTTAAGGTTGGTTGCCTCCCCAAAATGAAATGTTAAAATGAAGAGGGAGGGGAAGAGAACACACTATTTTAAAAAACCTATTATCTACAAGATTCAGAGAAAAGTTACAAGATTCAGAATCTGCACTTACTCTTGACCCCTTTCTTTCCCTTTCGCTCCTTCTTGTACTGTTCCTTCAGCTCAGTTATTAGCCCTTGGTCTACATCCCAAACCTCAGCAGTTGGGGACAGGTCATCTTTGTCTACATGCAGCATGTTATTAAAAGAAAAATAAATCAGCGATTGGCAGTCCAAGTTTCTAAACGTTATAGATTAATGGTTATTCATTTACATTTCAGTACTGTAAAGGTGCAGTTTGTTACAGTTTGGCATATGCTCCAATTTTGCCATAGGTTTTTTCACACTTGATGATAACATATCAATAACAAAGAAATTTGACTTTCTGTCATCACTGATGTGAAAGAAATAATGGATTAATATTAATGCATGAATTTACTGCATCTTTAATAATAACAATTGTGTGTTATCAAGTCATTTTAGTGAGATAATATTAACAAATTATTCAGTCAGATTTAAGCAAGCAAGTTCCTCCCATGCAATACAACTTGAAGTGCAAACTGAATTGCCAGAACAATTTTGTTCATGAAATCACCATGCATTTTTGTTCTACTCTTATTCTACATGCAGTAAGATCCAGTAACTCTAGAACAAATCAGAATATAAACAGTTAAAGGAAACATTCATCAATTAATGAAAACTTTAAAAGTGGATCAAAACATTTCCTTCAGACTTGTTGATTTTTTTTTAATTTTTTTTATGTTAAAAAAGGGTACATAGACAAAATAAATTTATTCTGAAATCCAACTGTCCATGGCAAACTGAGTGAACTGATGACAGAAGAGGCTTGCCTACCTCAGTAATTTAGAAAATTACTAAACGCTTAAATTACAAAGTATATTACAGGGAAATTCCACTGAAAAAAAACTACTGCATATTGGTCCAGTTGCTGCTACGCTATATAGCCAGTCCTTTGAATTCTAACACTTATCTTAAAGCATCAGTACTGTTATACTGAATCAAAATGGCTGCAAAACTACAGCAATTTTACCAACATGTTCAATATAATGCCTGCTATTAGGCATGATCTAAGCTGGAGCTCTAAAAGATCCAGATGCAATTCCGCACCCATTTGCTTGAAACTAAAACCCATGTAAATTCAGTGAACTTGCATGTATACAACTGGGGGCAGTACCTAGAAAATGACTCTTTAAAGCCTGTTTTTCTGAATAGAGGGTAAAAGAGTGTTAGCAGCAGATTTCCTATACAAGCTTTTTGCTTATTTCTTTCTATGCACATATCCACAAAATCATCCACACTTTGAAGATAATCTCCCATGATATAAGGTACATGTAGGAAAGATAGCATCAGCAATTACACTTAGCACTTAGAGCAGGGGTTCCCAACATTTTCAAGCCAGGGACTTGGTCACGCTCTCTCAGTCAGTTTCGAGGGCTGTATGGCCATTTTGCCCTGCCTGCATAATGAGGGTGGCCATTTTGTCCCAACAGCTTCAAATGTAGAGTGATTTTGTTTCTTGAATGCCCTTGGAGGGGCCCCCACACGAATTGGTGTCGTGGGTCGGATCCAACCCACAGTCCTTAGGTCGGGAACCCCTGAATTAGAACAATCTCTGGGTGATTCACAATGTAATTAGCATTTTTGCCCCCAAACATGCTGAGTACTCATCCTTGGAAGGATGGAAGGCTGAGTCAACCTGGAGCCCATCAGGACTGAGGTCACAACATCAACAGTTTGGGCTGCAGCACTATAGTTTAACAACTGCACCACAAGGGCTCATCTCCTGAACCTCATGATGGCAAGAAACATCTTGCTAACCCCAGCCTTAAACAAATAATGGTGGTAGTTTATAGATGGATAGAGGAATACTGTCCATACATGAGGCTCGAGTAAGTTTCACTGAAAGGGAATTGCCAATGTTCAAGCATATTTTACCAAAAGGTAGTTTATAGTACGGGGTGACAGGTCACGATCGTTTTAAAAATATGAAAGAAGCTACCTGAAGCCCTGGACAGATGGTAGCCAAGAGACAATTCCAGGTAAAAGGTGTAAGACATTATTTTCATGCAGAATGGTGATACGACATGAAAACACACTCTTTATTCTAAGATCTGCCAAATGAAGTCTGTTACAGCAACCATTACCTGTTGGCAGACAAGGAGGCAAACCTGGACTGAAGTCACATGCCCCGTTTCCCTTGCCTGCTGACTGGACTGTATTCTTTTACAACAACCAACTCTTTTCATACTATTAGACAACTGTAAAAGCACTCACACTTGAACAAGAGACCTATAGCAGCTCCATCGATGAATGCTGCAATGACTTGTCTTCATTCTCGACTTAATTACAACTTGTTCTTTAAAGGATTAGCTACTTAAATGACTGTTATCACTGTAGAGATTTGACTGATAATGTCACAACTTTGAAAATTTAATATAATTTATCTTTATTCTTTTGATAAAAGTTATGTTATAGTAATTAACAGCCCTACCTACTTCTCTAAAAATCTTTGCTATCAACCCCTCATGAATAATGAAATGCATTTTTATATGTGATTTTGCTTTGCTTATTCAATTTTTTAAAATCAAGAAAAATATATATTACAGTAATACCACGGATAACGTTATGACTTGGTTCCACAAGTCATGACGTTATCCGATTTTTAGCATTGTCCGATGCATGCATCAAACAACACTAAAAAAAAGCCCTGATTTCAGGGACAAACCGCTTTAAAGGCAGGCAGGGAAAGAAAGAGACCCGATCGGGTCTCTCTTTTCCTCCCTGCCTTTAAAGGCACCCCCTACCCGCAGCGGTCTCTGCGACTGCAGTAGGGTTAGGGAAAAGCATGCCTTTCCCCTGACCCTACTGCAGTCGCAGAGACTGCTTTTGTCTCTTTCCCTCCTTGTATTTAAACTACAGGGAGGGGGAAAGAGAGAGACGTGATTGGTTCTCTAGAACCACGTCTCTCTCTTTCCCCCTCCCTGTAGTTTAAATACAGGGAGGGAAAGAGAGACAAACAGTTTCTCTCTCCCTGTAGTTTAAATACAGGGAGGAAAAAGACGCGATCGCGGATCCCTCCCTGTATTTAAACTACAGGGAGAGAGAAACTAGTTTAAATACAGGGAGGGAAAGAGACACAGTCTCTCTCTCCCTGTAGTTTAAATACAGGGAGGAAAAAGACATGATCGCGGATCCCTCCCTGTATTTAAACTACAGGGAAAGAGAAACTGCTTGTCTCTCTTTCCCTCCCTGTATTTAAACTACAGGGAGTGGGAAAGAGAGAGACGTTTAAATACAGTTTAAATACAGGGAGGGAAAGAGAGACAAGCAGTCTCTGCGACTGCAGTAGGGTCGGGGGAAAGGCGCGTGCTTTCCCCCGAGCCTACTGCAGTCGCAGAGACCGCTGCGGGTGGGGTGGGGGGTGGATTGGGTAGTTCTACCCAAACCACCCCACACCCGCAGACCATTGCCTCGGATAACGCTAAGAATCATTATCCAGAATCGTTATCCGATGCACGTTTTTTCCAAAAAACTTGCATCGTTATCCGATTCTAGCGTTATCCGATGCAATCGTTATTCGGGGTATTACTGTATTGGGACTTCTTAGTTAATCCCCCTTTTACCCCTTTGGGTATTGAGGGATATTATTGGAGCAACATTTATTTTATAAGAAAATTGTATTTATTCTCACAATGTCACATCTTTGATTAATGTTACATTGTTCTTGGACATTTAGGACCAATGAAAGTAAGATCTACTGATTTCAATGGGAACTGAAATAAGCCTGGTTCTGATCATATCATAAAATACAGCTTTTTATGTTATCACATACCATTTTTACCCCTATAGGCTAGATCGCTAGAAGAAAAACTATTTAGAACATTTTTTCCCCATTTTACCAATACTAAGTATGTCTATCTGCTTTATAAAATGCAAGTTTGTCTTCAAATGAACAAAGTGGCATGACATTTTAAATACTAAACCAACTGTTGGAAAATAAACATCCATTTAATTGATGGCCAAAACCATGATTTGCTTAAACTGGAAGATGAAAAAGACAGAGGACAAAAATTACACTAAACTTCAAAACACTATTTAGAAGCCTTAACAAACAGGACACATAGGAAAACAAAATACAAGCTCAAACCCTGAAAAGATTCCAATCTAATTAAAACAGTTATGAAACCTACTCTTCTTTTTAATTACCACTATTTGTGGCATCAAGACACCATAAATACTGGGCTAATTATTGTTGCATGCATATATACAAAAATACTGCTATCTTTAAGTTTTGCTTCATGGTTACAACGTCTTACCCCATTCTGTCCCATCCCCTGAACTCCGTGCCTCTCCAGCTCCCTCTCCATCCTCTGCTGTCACTAGGAAATCAAATTGTTTCAAGGCTTCTTCTGTGTCTGGGTCGTCCGTAAGGTCAGCAGCTAGCCCTTCATTTCCAATCTACAAGTCAAATGTGCCACAATCAGCATTAAGCATAATTCATTTAAGGGATAGTTTTATAATTTCTCTGCTAAACTACCATCACTTTAGTACAGGAGTTCTCAACCTTTTAAAGCCGGAAGCCAGGTCATGCTCCCTAACACATCTTTGGAGGCTGGATGGCCACTTTTGCCCTTCCTCTACCACATGGCACTTCCTAGGTGATGGAGGGCCACATGAAATGGTGCCGCAGGTTTAGAATCCCTGATTTAGTATATGTATTCCTTTAATATATTGACATATCCAGACTAATTTCCTTAATTTCATATAGGATGAGGCAAAACAGAAAACCAAGTACAGCAATACCTCGGATAACGCTTAGACTTGGTTCCACAAGTCTTGGTGTTATCCGATTTTTAGTGTTATCCGATGCATGTTAAAATCCTATGGGATGGATCGGATAACGTTAAAGCTCCACAGAGATACATTGTAACCGCACAGGCTTTAGCGGTTGTTATCTGATCCATCCCATAGGACCTTAACGTTATTCGATCCAATTCTCCTCCCCAGATTACTTAACGTTATGTGATTTTAGCGTTGTCCGAGGTAAACCTTATCCGAGGTATTACTGTATGCCTAAATTAATTTAGGAGGGCACATTTCCATTTTCATTTCAGATGTAGACTTGATCCACGAAAGCTAACAGTGAAAATATAGCAGTTAGTCTTTAAAGTGCTACTGTGTTTTTTATTTTTATTTTACTTTATTTTGTTTATTTTATTTTGTTTTCTGAGATGCCTGAACCACAGACTAACACAGCTACTATTCCAAAAAATTCATTTTTGTTATGTGAGGTATTACTGTAGTTATAATAAAGTAATTCTATACAATTCCATTGAGTTGTTTGGCTCATGATCCCTATAGAAACTTACCATAATTTATATAGCAGAAGTATCAATCAATCAATCACTTTATTACAGTCTATGACCAGCACAGTAAAATGGAGATAAACTTTTAAAATTTAAATGCTTAAAATATAGTTAAAATATATTATTTAAAAACATATCCATTCAAAATTTAAAAACTGAGTAAAATCCGATAATGATAAGGGTGAAGAGATAACATAATAAGTAGTGTAGGTCAGCTGCTCAGTGCGGGAGCAATCTCAGTAAACTATAGAGCCACACTAGACTTCCTAGTCAGCAGCCGACGTATCCTACTAGCCTGTGCACAAAAACCCGCCACTTTGCGCGTGATAGCAATACTACTGTCCTGGAGTAGGAAGGAAGCTTGTTGGGCCGGCAATTTCCCTGGGCATTGGCGCAGCAAGGGGATTATTAATTCTGCACGGGCATCCCTATAGAATGAGCAGAAAAGGAGAACATGCTCAATCGATTCAACATCCCCATCTCCACATGGACATAATCGTTCTGAATAGGGTATCCCGTTATATCTGCCCTCAAGGACAGCTGAAGGCAGGGATCCACAGCGGGCCTGGGTGAATGCCAGCCTATGTTTTGGGAGATCTAATTCCTGCAGATAAGCTGCGGGGACAAGCTGGTACCTGATGGAAACATTGGAGAAGAAACCAGGAGACTTGGCCACATCTTCCTGCCGTTCAGTGTCCCTTATTCTCTGTTTCACTAGCTCCCTGGCTTGTTGTGCTTCCATTGCAAGCAGGGTAGCTGGACACAAGCCCAAAGAAGCCAATTTATTAAGTATAAAACATTTCCAGGAAGAGCGAAATGAATCTTGAAGTGTAAGAAACACCAAGGTGCCCTGGGAATTGTGTATTTTAAGCCAGTATGAAATCATCAGCATCCAGCACCTCGCCTCTACCTTCACTAAGCCCGTCTCCAGTCTTAATCTGGCATTGGAAACGCAGCGGGGGGTCGAGAGAGCAGCTCTAAGAAACTTTGACTGAACTCTCTCCACCTGCTGATAACTGGCTAAGGGTCCTAGCTGCGCACCATATGTGAGCTGGGCAAGTGATTTACCTTCATACAGTTTAATGGCTGCTGGTACATAACGCCCTCCCCTGCTCCAGTAGAACCTAAGGATTGCTGATGCACTCCTCTGCGCATTCTATAGCAGAAGTACTAGTACTGACTTAATACAACCAATGTTATTTTTATGATAATCTTTGACTAAGCAAGCATGTGTAAGGGAACAATGATAATAACTGTATACTCAATCTTCAATAACATATTTACAAAATGAATCGCTAAATATACTAGCAATAATGCAACTTTTAAATAACCATTTATTAAAAATAAATTATATTTTTGAGGCATGCAGAAACAACTAGTGCTCAGTAGCCAACTGTCTATCTTTCACACTAAAGACAGATACAGAAAATAAGGAACATTTTAAAGTGAGCTGTTAAATCACTTTTTTAAGATTTACTTTGATACCATGGTTGAAAACAGTAACCATACTGGTAAAATGCAAAAAGAATTGTTGTCATGCTAATAAAAGAAAGATACTTTGCCTCTTAGTGTTGTCTGAATAAATACCGTATATGCCAGGGTACAAGACGACTGGGCGTATAAGACGACCCCCCAACATTTCCACTCAAAATATAGAGTTTGTTATATACTCGCTGTATAAGACTACCCCCTCTTCCGCACACCTTCCACAAACCAAATAAAACGTAAAAGAACATCAGATTTGATTTCAACATGTTAATTTATATTCAAATGCTTATGACATGCAGAAAAACTGTCACAAGGCTATATGTTATCAAACATGTACAGTAAACATAAAACAGTGCAAGTTTATTAAATGTAATTCACCAAAGACAATTCACTAAAGCTGAATGGAACAATAAACCTATGGGAGCTGCCATACTGTTTGTTTTCTAATCTGTTAACCAAACTGGAACTGTCAATGATAGAAGGAAGATAACAAATAGAGGGAGAGAGCAAGTGCCAGGCAAGTCCCTAGTAAGTTTGCTGGCATGACAGTTTCCCTTTAAAAGCCTTCAAACTTCTGTTCGTCATCTGATATTAAAAGTTGTTATCCGATCCATCCCATAGGACCTTAACGTTATTCGATGCAATTCTCCTCCCCAGATTGCTTAACGTTATGTGAGGTAAACGTTATGTGAGGTAAATTATCCGAGGTAAACGTAATCCAAGGTAAATGTTACCCAAGGTATTACTGTATTTTATTCAACTGAAGTGCACCCGGCGTACAAGGCGGGGGCCCCACTTGGAGGCATGTTTTTCAGGGGTAAAAAGTCATCTTATACCCCAGCATATACGGTATGTGTCTGATTGTAGAAAATAATCCAATTAAAGGGGATGAAAAATGTCATATGCAAAACTATGGGCTCCTTGTAACGAAAACTTCAAATACAATATATGCTACATATTTTTGCACCAACCACTTGATATAATTCTCCTGACATTGCCAGTAATTATTCTAAGACCGGCCACCATTTCAGAGCAGAGCACATGTTTGCTTGTAAAAGAGTTCACCATCTCCAATTTAAAGGATTATAAAGAGCTGCTACTACTCCAATCAGATAATGCTCAGTTAGAAGCAAAAATGTTTATTTATTTATTTATTTAATATCCTATTCTTCGTCCACAGAGTTCAAAGCATCTCAGTGGCTCTCAACAGTTTGACTGAGACTATGATCTGTAAAGTAGCTTATTTTTAACATGGGGGGGGGGAAGCAAACATCCTTTCACAAGAGTCTTAAGACCTGGATAGCACAGCGGGTGGGGGCGGCGGGTGGGGAAACAACCACCCTGGCTTGGCTTGCTTGACTATTGCTCAGACTGTTAGTTTTGTATAAAGTATTAGGAGGGCATTTTTTAAAAAATTAATTTTTTAAAAAAATTCTTAATTATAATAGTTCAATTTTAATGCTGTCTTGATGTTTTTGTGAGTTTTTGTTTGTTGTGAGCTGCCCAGAGTCGTCTCGGCAAGGGGGCGGTGATAGAAATGTAAGTAAGTAAGTAAGTAAACATTCCTTTCATTTTTAACCCACTTTGCACAAACTGGGAATGCATTCCAGAATGTATGGTTTTAAATACCTCAAATGAATGCTAACTTTATATTAAATATTTATGAGACTATATAAATTGTTGACACATGATTCCCAGCTCATATTAACAAGATGACAACGCAAGGATGACAACTAGCAAAGTATCTGTGTGACTGGTTAATCAACAAGACAAAAAAAGTTTAGACTTCTTTACTTTGTGTTTTTTATTTATCCTGTGTTTTTCTTTTCCTTCTGCAATATCTTCTATCATGTCGCTTTCTTCTTCTTCATCACTATCATCCGCATTTTCCAAGAAATTAAATGTATCAAGAACATCACCAGGGTTCCTAAAAAAGAAAATGTCTTACAATAACGAAATACTCTGTTCACTTTCAGAATGAAAAGATTTTGCCATTTCTAACAGAGGGGGAATCTAACTCATCCAAACCAGTCATCTGAGATTTTTCCAGTGGTGGGCGTCAGCAGGTTCACACCAGTTCATCAGAACCAGTAGCAGAAATTCTGGCTGGGCCCACCCATCCAGGTTTTGAAATAAAGTAGTCCTAATGCGGGTGCAACGCAGGGCTTTTCCCCTGGCCACACCCATCATACCATGCCCACAGTGTGGTAGTAAAAATTTGTGGAGCCCACCACTGAATTTTTCTAAATATAATCTGTTCCAGAGTTAAGACTAACCAACTACGAATCAACTAGTTGTAACCACTTCCAGATTTAAATTTAAAACATGCAATCAGCACTGACATTCTACTGATGGAAGCAATTCTGCTGAGAGAAGCAGAACAGTAAGAGGGTGAACATGTAGTGACCTCCCCGCTCATTCACTTGAAAGCTCTGGAATGATGGGAAACCAAGAGAGATTTTCAGGTAGTGTCAAAGGTTACAGGGTGCAAGAGATAAGAGGAATTAAAGAAAATCCTACCAAAATATGATAGGGCAACAGTGGATTCAGAACAATTTAAGCTGAAATCTTGCTGGCATAACTAAACCTCCTGAAAGATGAAGATGAAGGGTAGCAGTGGTTCAGTAATAAAACACTTCCCCTGTCTTTCCTAGGGCTTGCCTAATTTGTAAATAAACATTTGTGTCATGTATGGAACCCAGGAGAGCTATAGAGAAATTGTAAGCATAATACCAAAAATCTTCTCTTGCTTATGACATCATCACTCTTCTACAGGGGTAATTACATCAACATAATTTTGACCATTAATTGTCAATTGAAATTAAAGAGGAAATGAGCTATTAAAAATTATTGTGTTGCTATCTACAGTTGACATATTACAATCTACAAACAATTTACTAATGCTACTCATTTAGCCTATGATATAGAACTTTTCCAGAATAATGTTGATACTTTCCACATTTTCTATTAGCTGCCATTATTATACATCCCTCAGTATGGTTAACACAGCAAGCCAGCTTTACAGATCTGTGCTACAAACTTCTCATTAGTCCACCAATGTCTCCTTCAAACTATTTATCAATGGACAGCAACTCCATCATCTTCTAGAAATACAGGAGACCCAAACATTTTATATTTTAAAAAAAACTCAGGAATGATTAAGCACATACTAATTAGTACATGGAAAGGGGAACCAACTGATACAGTGGAAGTTCTTTCCAGGTGCATGGAGACTATTAGGGTCTGGATGGGGGACAATGGGCTACAACTGAATCCTGGCAAGACTGAATGGCTGTGGGTCAGGGGTCCTGCACTATCTCGGGAGCTACCATCTTTGGTTCTGGATGGGACAGTTTTGCCCCACACAGACCCGGTGGTAATCTGGGGGTCCTCCTAGACTCACGACTCCCGCTCAAAGATCAGGTGGCCGTCATGGCTAGGAGGGCTTTTGCACAACTCCGTGTTGTGTGCCAGTTACGCCCGCTCCTAGATTGGGACTCCTTGCTCATGATCACACACACTTTGGACACTTCCAGACTTGATTATTGTAATGCACTCTACATGGGGCTGCCCTTGGTGACCATTCGGAGGCTTCAACTGGTTCAGAATGCAGCTGCTCGGGTTGTGATGGGGTGCGGGCGTTATGCTCGTGCCTCACCACTTCTCCAAGAGCTGCACTGGCTCCTAGTATGCCTCCGAATGCAATTCAAGATGCTGGTTATCACCTTTAAAGCCCTACATGGTAGTGGGCCAGGATACTTAAGAGACCGCATCACCCCAAGAACATCTGTCCGTCCCACCAGAGCAGGCCAGAGGTTCTCTGGTCGTACCGTCAGCTAGAGAGGCTCATCTCTCTAGCACCAGAAGGTGGGCCTTTTCTGTGTCTGCTCCGGCCCTATGGAACCTCCAAATGAGTTGTGCCTCCAGACAGAGCTGCTGCCCTTCAGAAAAGGGGTAAAGACCTGGCTGGCGGGGCATGTGTGGGGTACGGGCCAGACGGTCAGCTCGGCTGGCTGGCTCCTTTGAATAACCCTACCTCCCTCTCTTGTTTTTTAACTTGTATCTTAACTTTTAAAACTTCTAATATTTTTAACTTTTTAACTCTTATTGTAGATACAGTAATACCTCGGATAAGGTTTACCTCAGATAACGCTAAAATTGCATAACGTTAAGTAATCTGGGGAGGAGAATTGGTTCAAATAACGTTAAGGTCCTATGGGATGTATCGGATAACAACCGCTAAAGCCTTGCAGTTACAATGTATCTCTATGGAGCTTTAACGTTATCCGATACATCCCATAGGATTTTAACATGCATCGGATAACACTAAAAATCGGATAACACCAAGACTTGTGGAACCAAGTCTTAGCGTTATCCGAGGTATTACTGTAATGTGTTTTTAATTGTTTTAAATTGTAAGCTGCCCTGAATCCTTGGATAAGGGCGGGGTATAAATGCAATAAAATAAAATTAAAAAATTAAAAATAAATAAATGGAGCAACAGTAATTTTAAATACAAATTTTTACAAACAGCAGATACCAAAAACAGCACTACCACCTGGAAACAAAAACTAGGATATTCTTCTATAGTGTTTCATGCAGATTGAAAAGCTTCTGAATTTTTTTCAGATACCATAAAGGGTCAGAAGTGTGAGCCTTCAAAATGGCTAGATTTCCTCTGATAAGACTTAGAAGAACACAGCAAAGTTCAATAGAAAACGTAGTTGTCCATCATTGTGGGTGCAATGACTTCTTTAGCCTCCTCCACTATCCTCAGGTCTAACAAAAACAATACTATTTAACTAGAGGGAAATGCAGGTTTTCAAAATTCGTAGAAGCTGATGACATCAGGATTTTGTAATTCCTCCCAGCAAAATAACATAACACATAATTTTGGTCAAGGACTTTATGCATGCAAAACAGTACAGATAAAAATTAGCATCATCATGGTGGCACATCTGGTTTGGGTTTAAGCATTCTCTTTGTGCTATTTTCCAAATGCATCATTAAAAATAAAAATGGAATGTAGAGATTTTTGGAGCAGTGGTGCCCAAACTTTTTTTTTTTTAGCAGGCCAGTCCCGCCTCAAACACACAGCTGTGGGGGGCGGAGGCAGCGACCATGCTTTGTCCGGGCTGCTCCGAGCTTCACAGAGCTGGAAGGGTAAACCTAGCGTGCTAAGGTAACGTCAGCCCAAGCATGCCAGGGGCCTCTATTAGCACCGTGAATTTTGAAACACAGGAGGCTCAAAAATTTCCCCGAAGCAGCGATCGGCTTTAGCAAAGGCTGCTCAGGGGATGGAACCGAGCAAGAGGCTGCTCGGAGCAGCCTGGACAAAGTGTGGTCGCTGCCTCCGCCTCCACAGCTGCTGATGTCAGGTGGGGTGCAGTCCACGGTGAGCCCAGGTGCTCACCATGAGCTGCATTAATGATATGCAGGGACCTAATTGGGCCCACGGAGCATAGTTTGGGTGCCCCTGTTTTAGATGAATGGGTGATAACAAAGTTGCACAAAATGCATTATCAGGTATCTTTGTAATTAATTAGTTACAAAGAATATTGGCTTCATAGTTCCTACCTTTTTATGTCCTGTCCCTTTTGTTTTGATGCAGGAGAGTCTCCTCCGTTAAGAATCTGTTCCAAATTTTTAGTCTCTACTGAGCCATTTGGTTCTGAACTAGAAAGTCCAAGTAAAGATCTCACCCTCTGTGACCGTACATCCAATATTGTATCTGTATAACCTACTTCCTGAAGATACCTAACAATTAAAGTGAAAGATTATTTTGACATCAACGTACAGCCAACAGTGTAAAGCATATGTCTCCTTAACAAACTGTTTAAACATGTGTTCCCCAATGCAATACCCTCCAGATGCATTGGGCTACAAGTTCCCACTACCCCCAAATAGCCCCTGGCTTGACAGGAGCAATATATCTCTGGCATCAGGTTGGGAAAGAATACCCTAAAGCTTCTCCAAACCCTTTGCTTTGTCATTTAAGGCAGCTTAATTCATGTGATATTCCACTATTCTACACAGAAGCATTCCATACAGTATTTCCCCATGAGAAAGAATTTCCAATTATCTTTACTGCAACACATTCTAAGGTGCAACTATTCTCTCCCCCTCTACTGTCACTTTAGAGCAGTGTTCCCAAGAAGTCCAAGTATACCTGCTGATCAGAACTTCTGGGAATTCAAGAATATCTGGAAGCCCAAAGTTGGGAAACATGTCCATCCATGTGGAAGTTTTCCATGCAAACTAGAATCCCAGAAAATAAGAGTTCAGGCTTGCCTGGAGAACTTGTATGTAATTAGGAACCTCTCCTCTGCTGAAATTTTCTCCATGTTCTGAAGAGAAGTGGTTAAGTAACAATTGAATAGGAATAGTGAGAAAAACTTACACTAATATGCACAATCCCAGAATGGTCTCAGAACAAAACATATGGTATAGGGGTATATAAATGTAACACTTACTGTCTTAATAACTGTCTGCCTTGTTTCCAGGTTAGTTGACTGTTATGAGGTACTGTAGGAACCTCTGTATCTTTGGTTTCTTCTGAAATGCAAATATAATTTTATAATCCTTTTATAGGTCTTGCATGAAGAAGAGTAGACATCACTGACTCATCTACTTCTCTTTTATCTGAACACACACAACCCGAACAACCACCGAATGAATCACAGTGTTCTTTTAAATCCCTTGCTTTAACAGATTTTTTGAATTTTGTTTTTTTAACCAAGCTCAAAAATTTCAACCTCAATGCAATTCCATTTTAGCTCACACAATTTTCAAAGTACTCTTAAAAATTGAGAAAAAGCATGTGTACGTTATGCCCTCCTACCACTTTAATGCAAACTACAGTTGTGGGTTCATGTGTTTGATTACTCCTTTATATGTTCCTATTCATGGGAAAGCTAACATATCTGAAAAGTTACATGAAACCCTCATCTCACTGTGTACTAAAACTTTATTCAACACAGCAGAACACTTAAAAACAACTTTAATTGTTAACCAGCTAAAATTATGTCCAATAAAAACTGTTAGAATCTGCTACTTTTCCATTTTTAATCAGCTTTGTGTCTATTTCTAATTATTTTCCTCCCAGATTCACAGTTTTCTTCCTGGAATCTACTCCTTTTACTATGTCATTTTCTTCCTATTCCTTTTTATTCTGAAGATTATACTCTTTTAATAGAGTCTAACCAGAATCCTGTCCAGTCAAATTGCCTGCCTAACAGACTAAAGAAGGAGTAGTATTTACTCCACTTGCACAAAAAGATGACCACTCTCCTATCGCACAAGCATAAAGTGGTATTTCAGAATGGGAAACATAACTTGCTTAACTGAGCTGTCACTCAGGCAACAAGATATCACATTGCTTCACTAGCAGGACTTTCCTCTTAGCAAGCTCAAGAGTATCAAAGCCCAATAGTTCAACAGGAACATCAACTTTTGGATGCACCTCTCCAGGAAGGACTAGAGTCACTGGAATATAATGTCTTTCACTCCCTTACCAAATGGGTGACCCGAAAGATACCACAGTTGGTAGCACCAAAAGTCATTGAGAGATCCAGCAAAACCAACAGGGTCACACGCTTCCTGTCTAGTTCCCTACACAGATCATGCAAAATTTAAACCCATCCCTACTCATCTCAGTGGATTGCCTTAAAAACTAACATTTAAAAACTAACCCACTGACCTCATGATGCATAGTAAGAATGTGAATGGCATAACTTTTTCCTACGACTTAAGAATTTCAAAACATCCTTCAGTTTTGGAAGTAATTTGCTATAAAACAGACACTACAGTTCAAAATAGAAACCTGAAGCCTGAGTAAATAGATTAAAATAGTTGAATAGTTATCTGGATTCTGTTGGTATCTGATTCCAATGTATAACCTGAAAATGGAAAACAGTGATCTTCTAGCACATTCTAAGTACTGTACTATGCAAAGTTTGAGTTCCCTATACTTTAGATATAATAGATGTGCATCACTTTGTTTTGAAAATGTCAATTGAAATTTAGATGATATAGTCCTGTAAAAGTGTGATGGTGTAATCAACAGGGGATGATTTTCAGTAACTAAAACTTTCCAACCCTGTCCAATGACTTGTCAGACCCTGTGTAATCCTTTTCAGTTCATGGAAACTAAGGAAGTCATAAGTCCAGAAGATGCAGAAGAGGAGATAAGCAGAATATTCACATGCTGCCATGTGAAACTACCACCATTAATTTAAAAATTCTGCTTTCTCTTTTCCTATGACTTCCATGCAATGGAAGGGATTACATAGGAGCTAGAAAAGCTGCAGGACAAAAATAGGAAGATTTTAATTACTGGAAATTCCTCCCAATGCTAATACATCACCCTTTTGTAGGCATAGGTTTCAAAACAGGATTTAATCCCATATTTCAAAATATCATTGGGTTTTCAAAAAAGAGGGGAAAGGATGATTAAACCATATTTGCTAACTAACTAAAAAATAAAACACTTTGTATAAAGTGAAAATGACAGAAATACAAGCTAGAACAAAAAAATCATTTTCAATGTACAGTAATTACAGAATTACAAAAAGGTAGTGTTAAGACAGACTGAAAAGATCCCTCTTCGTATAAAATGTGGGTAGTAGAAGAAACTGAAATAAATAAAATATTAGCAAAAAAAAAAAAAAAATCCATTACCTGACTCAAATGTTGGCATTTTCAAGTCACCTTGGTTCAGTTCTGTGCCATATTTTAGTTTATGATATTTTGCCCTTAAAAGTTAAAACAAAAATATATATTTTTACAATGAGATGAATTTTAAGCTATATCCATACAAAGACACTGTCTAATCCTTCTCACTACAGCTGCATGCATTTCTGTAAAGCCCATCATCTATAAAAATTCTGCCTATCTCTGTCCTTTGAGAAGCTTTTCAGAATTATGCATGCTATTGATTTTTTCCCCCCCAAATGCCACTGAAATTCTATTTTGGCATTTAGGGTTTGGCTCTGGCTGTAAACCCTCTCCTTTTAGTATAAGTGGTATTTATTCGATTAATTTCAAGGTATTTGATTGATGATTGTAAATTACGGGTTTCAGAGGCCACCAACCCTCCCTATCCTGTAAACTAAACTAAAATTTCAAGAAGGAGAAGTCACACACCATTTATTCTAATCAAATGAATCCTGAGGATTAAAAACTCTCCAGACAGAGTTGCTACCCTTCAGGAAAGGGTTAAAAAACTGGCTGGCAGGGCAGGTGTGGGGCACCAGCAATGTGGTGACCCCGGCCTGCTGGCTAATTTAGTAGAACACACACACTCTCTTTTTTAAAAGTGTTGTCAGTAGTTTTTAATGGGTTTTTATTGCTTTTTAAACTGCGAGATTGGTTTCATTTTCTGTGAGCCACCCAGAGTCTTTGGAGTTAGGCAGCAATACAAATTAGAAAATAAATAAATAAAAATAAAATAGAAATTGCCCCCCAAACCATCCAAAGCAGTGGTGCTCAAACTTTTTTCCCTGCAGGCCAGTCCCACCTCCGACACACAGTTTTGACGTCAGCAGTGGGGAGGCAGCGACTGCGCTTCTTCCAGGCTGCTCTGAGCAGCCTCTCATTCAATTCTTTCCCCTCAGCAACCTGTGCTGAAGCCGATCGCTGCCTCGGGCGAATTTTCAGCGTCTTCTGCAAGTCAAACTTCGCGGGGATAAGAGAGCCCCCGGCGCACTCTGGATGACGTCATCCAGGGTTTTTTAGGAATATTTTTAAGAGTGCTTTTTTTTAATGAATTGTGAGCCACCCTGGGTCACCTCGGTGAGGAGGGCGGTTGACAAGTGTGACTAAAAAATAAATATATTTTCTACTATAATTTTTGCACTTGAAATATTATAGTCCATTCATTTCTCCCATTGTAATAGCTTTCAATGATAGTGCTTGAAAGGTTAACTATAAATAGAAGCAGCAAATATACCTCTTGAACCTAATCGTTGCCTGTCTTTCCTTTTTAAATAGTGGATATATACAGTCCTAAAACAATATTCTGTTTATTTCCTTCTTATCAGAAATCATTGAGGTCACAATCATTCTAACACTATCTATTATTATTATTATTATTATTATTATTATTATTATTATTATTATTATTATTATTATTATTATTATTATTATTAATTCAATTTATATGCCGCCCTACTCGGTGCAACCGACTCAGGGCGGCTCACAAAAATCAACAATATTACATAATCATAACATATCACAATAAATTTGAAATTAAATCTAATAGAAAATACAGTACAGTATAATACAACAAAACAAGGAAATAACAGGAAATACATCAATGTTATCTGTATATATCATAAAACAGTTACAATCACTATCTATGCTATAAAGCAACAATGCAACTGTCAGATTCATGACATTTTAAATTCCTTGCATTTTTACATTACACACCAATTCCCCCAAAATTTGTTTCGTTTTAAAGTCTCAAAACGGCAGAAACACTTCTATCAACTTTCCATCTTTATACTATACAGTATTTTCATATTTTTCTAATGAGCAAAGTGGCAACTTTTCAGAAATATTACTCCTGTTAAATTTAAATAACAGTATTTCAACTGTTATGATTAGTTTACAAAATTATTAAGCTTGCACAATAACAATATTACAGGAAGGGGAGGTTTTCACAAGACTCTAGTACAAGTTGCTACGTCTCATCTCTTGGAGTTTAGATGCACTTTGCAAGCAAGCAATCTCAATGCTTTAGTCCACAAGTTAGAACTTGCAGCATAGTTTGCTATAGCAAACATACTCAAAATCTGACAACTGTTTATCCCACTTTCATGTCAAAGTCAATATTGCTCAATTTACCATACATGTGTCAATTCATTGCACAATAATTGTGAGGAAAATAATGATTAGGAAAACAAGATCTGAAATAATGTGTTGGCAAGTTACAATGCTCTGAAATGCGTACAATGGGATAAGGAAACAATCAAATTTAATTCATTACATACCAACTTTAGTTTCTAATGGTGCAAAGTTTCAATGTAAAAGGATAAACTAGGAGGAAACAAATGCTAAATTGTATTACAACTCTTACCACAAATAATCTAAGAAAAACTATAGTAAAAGATGCCATGTCAGGTGACAGGCAAGTGATATGATTAGATCCAAATCAGAAAGGAAACTACAGTGGTACCTCATACAACGATTTTAATCCATTCTACAGGGTTCGTTGTTGTACAAAACAACTGCTATATGATGCATTCATTGTATAGCAATTTTCCCTATGGGATGCATTGTACAACAATTTTTTTTTGCTAAGTGGTTTATCCCACTGAAAAATTGTTGTACAGACTTTTTTCCATAGGGAAAATTGTTATGCGGGATGCCATTTCCCCCAAAACCTAATTGTTATGCGATTTTGTTGCTATACGGGGCAATTGTTGCATGAGCTTCCACTGTATCTCTAAATATTCCCAACCACTTCATATAAAATATTTAGACATAAACTGCTCAATTGAGAAATATGGCACACATACCTTTCTTGTTTTAATGCATATTCTAACATTTTTATTCTTCTTACTAAGTCTTTCTTCAAGTTTTCTTGACCCTTCCTCTCACCTTGCAAGAATGCTATCCGTGCCTGAAAATATAAAACAGGAGAATTATATTCTTTTCATCCAAATCAGGTTTCTGGGCAAAGTTCATATAAAATGTGACTTCTGGTGCAATCTTGTATTTATCTACCCATATGAAAGCTCTATACAATGGGGCTACTCCCATATATGTGAGTACCAAAACTAATCACAGTGGACTCAGATATCAGCAAGCAAAGCCTTTCTCCCAGTTCTACCCCCCCCCCCCCAAGACTTGGTTCATGAAGATGTGAGACTTAGGATGCCTCTTCTTGCTAGCAGGCTAAGAACTTCTATGGCAGATCTTTCGCAACTGATGCCTTAATGGCAAAGGGCATAATTAGAAGTACAATAATACCTCAGATAACGTTTACCTCGGATAACGCTAAAATTGCATAACGCTAAATAATCTGGGGAGGAGAATTGGATCGAATAACGTTAAGGTCCTATGGGATGTATCGGATAACAACCGCTAAAGCCTGTGCGGTTACAATGTATCTCTATGGAGCTTTAACATTATCCGATACATCCCATAGGATTTTAACATGCATCGGATAACACTAAAAATCGGATAACACCAAAACTTGTGGAACCAAGTCTAAGCATTATCCGAGGTATTACTGTACGTTTGTTGAATTTTTAATGAAAATAATTCATTCATTCATTTTATGTACCGCTCAATAGTGCAATGCACACTCTCTAGGCAGTTAACAACCAAACATATATGATCAACAAACACAACACTAGTTATAAAACACCAATAAACTGTAAATTATAAAAGAAACAATATACAGCAATACCCCGGATAACGATTGCACCGGATAACGCTAAAATCGCATAAAGACGACAAATTTGGGGGGAAGATTTGCACCGGATAACGCTCATTTTAGTGTTATCCGATCCATCGTATTAAAGAAGGAGGCCACAGCTCCTCTCCCTGCCACTTCCCTCCTTCCTTTCCCCCACCCCCAGTTTGGGGACTCCCCACACCCCACCCCACTGCCTGCTCGGAGAGAATCCAGCCCAGCTATACCTTCTGTTGCTCTGCAACTCCGACTGCAGCCGATCGCTGAGGCTTGTGTTTTTGTCTTTCACTTCCTGTATTGACAATACAGGGAGGGGGAAGAGAGAGAGGTGATTGGTTCTCTAGAGAACCAATCACATTTCTCTCTTTCCCCCTTCTCCAGTTTAAATGTTCAGGGAGGGAAATAAAGAGAGAAAGAGACTTTGACGAGCGTGCAGGTAAGCACAGAGGGAGATTGCAGTAGAGTGGCGGGAAAGGAGCCTGATCCAACTGCAGTCACAGCAGTGGGGGGTGGTTTTAAAGGCACCCCACTGCCTGCTCGGTTTGTCCCTGAAGTCAGGGCTTTTTTTTTTAGCATTGCTCGATGCATGCATTGGACAACGCTAAAAACCGGATAACGTCATGACTTGTGGAACCAAGTCATAATGTTATTCGGGGTATTACTGTAACTTGCCAAAACCAAGGTTAAATAAGCAAAATCAAACCATAGTGGGACAGCAACGAACACACATTAATTAAGAGACAGCTTTAAAGAATTCTGTTTTAACTAGTTTCTTAAAAACCACGAGTAGTGCCTGATGAACCTCTACTGAATATTTATTTTGCAGATACTTACTTCATCCAGTTACTTTTTGAGCCTTTTTAGGTACTACTATTTTTAACACTGTATGTGAGGAACAGGTAGCTGTTTTTAGGAGAAGCTCTCCAGCAAATATTGAGCGCTTAAACCAGTGATGGCGAACCTTGGCACTCCAGCTGTTCTTGAACTTCAATTCTCAGAAGCCCTGATCAGCAGGAGTGCTGACTTGGACTTCTGGTAATTGAAGTCCAAAAACACCTGGAGTGCCAACGTTTGCCATCACGGTCCTAAACCATTAATATACAAGACTGTTAGAAAGTCTTAGGTCAATATTAGATTTGTTGTCTTAGCAACAGTTATCTTTATCATTTGCGATCACATGGTTCCTGGGGTCCTGGTAAGGAGGAGGAGGAGGGAAACAGGAAGCCAGGCTTGTTCTTGGGGGTGGTGAAGAGGAGGGATCGGGGTGGTTTTAGCGACCCACAGACCAAACCAGCCCAAGTCAGTGCGGTTTATTTTGAAGCAAGCGTGGTAATCCGATCACCTCTTCCTTAGAAAGCCCAATATAATACAGTACACTACTGTACTCGATCATCTGACCCAGCGCCCCTTCGGCCACTCCTCTCTGGCTGGAGGAAAAGGAAGGAGGAGGAAGAAAAAGCCGCGGTTCGGGTGGCAGGGAGGACTCGAGCCTCCGACCCAGCGGCCCTTCGGTCATTCCTCTCTGGCTGGAGGGAAAGGAAGAGGAAGAAAAAGCTGCAGGTCAGGTGGCAGGGAGGACTCGAGCCTCTGACCCAGCACCCCTTCGGCCATTCCTCTCTGGCCAAAGGGAAAGGAAGGAGGAGGAAGAAAAAGCCGCGGGTCGGGTGGCAGGGAGGACTCAAGCTTCTGACCCAGCGGCCCTTTGGCCATTCCTCTCTGGCCGGAGGGAAAGGAAGAGGAAGAAAAAGCCGCAGGTCAGGTGGCAGGGAGGACTCAAGCCTCTGACCCAGCACCCCTTCGGCCATTCCTCTCTGGCCAGAGGGAAAGGAAGGAGGAGGAAGAAAAAGCCGTGGGTCGGGTGGCAGGGAGGACTCGAGCCTCCGACCCAGCGTCCCTTCAGCCAGCGAGGAGAACCCCGGTGAGGCGCTGCCGATGCGAGACCACTGCAGCAGGCAACGGGCAGCCGAAACCGAATAGCTGCATGCATAGGGTAAGTAATTCATCTACACTAACGTAGTTGGCTTTAGATACTTTACAAATAACTGACTTACACAATAGTGAACTTACACTAGACTATAGCGAACTTACAGTAGAGACTTGATATATTGGACTTCATAACAAGGATACTTAGAAACTCCTGACTTATAACTTCATACAACCAATACTAATTAACTCAATTTTTAGTCTGATACTGTTTCAACTGTGATAATGTGCATGATAATACAGTAAAACACCAGATAACGATTGGATCGGATAATGCTAAAATCGCATAACGTTAAGTAATCTGGGGAGGAGAACTGGATCAAATAACGTTAAAGCCCTATGGGATGGATCGGATAAGAACCGCTAAAGCCTATGCGGTTACAATGTATCTCTATGGAGCTTTAACGTTATCCGATCCATCCCATAGGATTTTAACATGGATCGGATAACACTAAAAATCAGATAACACCAAGACTTGTGGAACCAAGTCTTAGCGTTATCCGATGTTTTACTGTACTTTGTTTTAAAATGTGATAACATGTATGATAAGAGGATACTGGCGTAAAAATCGACAAACCAACGTCAGGAATTTTGCCAAGAGAACCCTATGGATATAGTGGCCAACCGTCACGGATTCTCAGGGACAGTCCCGATTTGAGAGGGGGAATCCCGAGTTACCATTTTTAGGAAAATGGTCACGGAATTCCCCCATGACGTCCCGGCTGTCCCGATTTCTCTTCAGCAGCAGGCATTTTTTAAAAAAAGGAGCAAAAAATGGCTCCAATAAACTGTGCATGCTGCGCAGAAACTCAATCTGATGCATTGCGCATGCATCAGATTGAGTTTCTGCGCATGCACAGTTTATTGGAAAATAAGCCATGTGCCGATTTTCTAAAAATATAAGCCACCCCCCGAAAATAAGGCATGTGTTATGAAAAAACACAGCCACCCCACTGCCTGCTCGGACACAGAGAATACACCCCCCAACTGAACTCTGCTTACCTTCAAGCTCTGCTTATTTTCTCTCCCGACTAACAGCTGATGAGACTAAAGAGGCTTTTTTTAAAACTCCGGTAGGGAAGGGGGAAAAATTCAGTGATTTGATTGGCTCTCTATGTCAGCTGACATAGAGATCCAATCATATCGCTGAATAGGTGTTTCCCCTATTCAGCGATATGATTGGCTCTCTATGTCAGCTGACATAGAGAGCCAATCAAATCACTGAATTTTTCGCCCTTCCTTGTTGTAGTTTAAAAAAAAGCCTCTTTAGTCTCATCAGCTGTTAGTCGGGAGAAAAAATAAGCAGAGCTTCAAGGTAAGCAGAGTTGGGGGGTGTATTCTCTGTGTCCGAGCAGGCTGCCTGCTTATTTTCGGGGGGTGGCTTATATTTCTATATACTGATATAGAAATATAAGCCACCCCCCGAAAATAAGCCATAAGGCCATTTTTGGCCATTTTGGGGGGGAAAAAAGAATATAAGCCATGCCATGGCTTATATTCTTTCCCCCCCCCCCCAAAATGGCCAAAAATGGCCTGATGGCTTATTTTCGGGGGGTGGCTTATATTTTTAGAGCCCCCCGAAAATCGGCACATGGCTTATTTTCCAATAAACTGTGCATGCGCAGAAACTCAATCTGATGCATGCGCAATGCATCAGATTGAGTTTCTGCGCATGCACAGTTTATTGGAGCCATTTTTTGCTCCTTTATTTTTTGGCCCCGCCCATGACGTCGTGACGTTGGCCCCGCCCATGACGTCATGACGTTGGCCCCGCCCCACTATCCCGGATTCAGTTTTGTAAGGTGTTGGACGCCTTACCTATGGACTAAAACAAATGAGGCAATTTAGATGAAACAGGATGCTTAGCACAGCAGATCAAAGGAAGGGGAGGGACAGGAAAGGAGGAGGAGAAATACAGTGTTGAAAGGAACAATACTGTATAGGGACATGGAATGTGAGATCTATGAACCAGGGAAAACTGCAAGTGGTAAAAAAGGAAATGGAAAGAATAAGCATTGACATCTGGGGAATCTGCGAGTTAAAATGGACAGGGATGGGTGAATTCAGCTCTGGAAACCATCATATCTACTACTGTGGACAAGAAAAACTCAGAAAAACATTGAGTAGCCATAACATAGTGAAAAGTAGAGACATCACCTTGCAAACCAAAATTCGCATAGTCAAAGCAATGGTATTCCCGGTGGTAATGAATGGTTGTGAAAACTGGACCATTAGGAAAGCTGAGCGCAGAAGAATAGACGCCTTTGAGATGTGGTGTTGGAGAAGGGTTTTGAGAGTCCCCTGGACAGCGAAGAGAATAAACAGATCAATCTTAGAAGAAATCAAACCTGACTGCTCCTTAAAAGGTCAAATTGTAAAGATGAAGCTGAGGTACTTTGGACATCAAATGAGAAGAGAGGATTCACTTGAGAAGGCCTTGATGCTGGGAAAGGTGGAGGGCAAAAGAAAAAGGGGGCGGCCAAAGATGAGATGGCTAGATGGTATTGTGGATGCAGTGGGGGCAGAGCTGGGTGGGCTGAAGGGGATGGTGGAGGACTGAAGTGCCTGGCGGGTGGTGGTCCATGGGGTCGCGGAATCGACTGTGCGACTGAACAACAATAACAAAAGCCACAAATGCCACTTGCTCTTTGAGCAGGAGTCATGAGTCCAGGAGGACCCCCAGATTACGCAACGGGTCTGTTTGGGGCAAAACTGCTCCATCCAGAACCAAATATGGGAGCTCCCAAGATAACACAGGACCCCTGACTCACAACCACTCAGTCTTGCCAGGATTCAGTTGTAGCCCGTTGTCCCTCATCCAGACCCTAACAGCCTCCAGTCACCTGGAAAGGATTTGTACTGCATCGCTTGGGTCTCCACGGGGCGAGATACAGTAAAAGTTTTTTTGCATACACTGCCAGATGCCTATTCAAACAAGAGAAAACAAACACCATGAAATGTTTCTGTAGGCTCCTACGTCTCTGCTTGGCGTTTACTTGCAGGCGATTACAGTACAGTACTACGTGTTTAGGGAGAGTAAAGTGTCAGGAGAGTTTTGAGAGTACCCAGGCCAGTGAGGAGAACAAATCGGTCAATCTTAGAAGAAATCAAACAGTAAAGATGAAGCTAAAGTACTTTGGACATCAAATGAGAGGAGATGTTCCACTTGAGAAGGCCTTGATGCTGGGAAAAGTGGAGGGCAAAAGAAGAAGGGGCGGGCAAAATGAGATGGCTAGATGGTATTGTAGATGCAATGGGCACAGAACTGAGTTAGTTGAGCAAGATGGTGAAGGACAGAAGTGCCTGGCAAACAGTGGTCCATGGGGTCGCAAAGGGTCTGAATAGACTGTGCGACTGAACAACAACAAAGACAGAAAACAAACAGCCGCTGCTTCTGGCTTTCACCCTTGCACCCCGAGGTCAAGCTCTCCTGCAATGCCTCTCGCCGCCGCTCTCTTCTCCCAAAACCTGAGTCTCCACAGTGAGCGGCTCCAGCGAGGTTCCCCTTTCAGACCCCTGCCTTGAAGATTGCTGTTCAGGTCTTGCCCAAAAAGGCTTTCTTGGCAGGTCAAAACCAGCCCTGGGTCTTCTTGGTGCTGTGAAAACTTTTGAGAAGAATGTATGCTCGTTCCTAAACCTAACAAAAGAAATACCGGTAGCCTTCCCCCCTCCACACAGTTCATCGCGAGGTCCCATAAGACTTCCTCCCATACCTATCCACATTCATTCATAACCCTCTGGACTCTGGAGAGTAATTCATAGCCCACCTGGACCCCTTCAGAGAGGGAAAGAAAGATATGGGTGGTGGTGGTGGCAGCGGCAGCTACAGCGGGCAGGGGAGGAATGGTGGTGGTGGTGTGCGCTTAGCAGGACTTCCCTTCTGGCAGACCTTTGGAGCCTCAAATCCCCCGCACAGAGGCAGACAGTCATGGGGCGCCTCAGCCCCTAATGGATGCCCGCTCACCATTGTGTCCAGCCCCCGGGCCGGCTATTTTGGTCTGCATAAGGTGGGGGGGGCTCCAGCCCCCCACCTTGGAGGGGCTACAGGTGGCTCCCACCCTCCGCAAACCAAAATGGCCGGCCTGGGGGTTGGCCTGTCTGCCTCTGTGCAGGGGACTTCGAGACCCCAAAGGTCCGCCGCAAGGGCAGCACTCCTAAGTGTACCCCACCACCACCATTCCTTCCCCCCCCCCCCACTGCTGCTGCCACCTGTACCTTTCTTGTCCTTGGATGCATGCAGGAAAGGCGTTATAGTGGTGCTCTTCCTCTGAGGGGGGCGGCAAATTTGGCCTCCGCCCCGGGCAGCTGAAACCCATGCTACGCCACTGCTTACAACACAATTAAAAACTAACCAATGCTCTGAAGTCACTCACAAAGTAATCAAAGCTACTTATTTAGCATTATCTGAGGGTAAAGAAATTACCAACATTATTACTTAAAACAGTAATAGAGACAACTACATTCCTAATACCGTATTAGCATTTTCCCTTTGATATGGCAAGCAACATTTATATACTATTCTTAAAATAGTTTCCAGGAAATATTTTGATGTATTTGGGGGTCACTTTTGGACTTTCAAGTGATTTTCCCCTTAAATTAAAAATTCATTGATCGATGGATTGATTGATAAAATGATCTACTAATAATGAATTACAATTACCCTTTTACTAACAAGAAACATTAATATGTGCTTCCTAAGCACTGACTCAGAAAAAAACATTTAAAAGTAATGTTCCCAGAAATGAAGTAAACAGATAAATGAGGATAAGAGAAGAAATAGATTGATTCATAAAACTGGCTGGTTACTTCAAGAAATAAAGAAAATTCCACTTACAGCTATGAAACAATCTTAAACTGCAAACAAATTGAGTAACACTAGAGGGCATTCATGCATACACTTAGCAATTTACTAAATCACTGTTACCTACAGAGAGTGAAATTCCTAACAAATTTTATACAATACAAAAATTAAGTTGAAAATTGTTGTAGAAATGATAAAGAAGCTCTGTGCTATTTTTAGTTCAGATTTTTTTCTTAACAGAGTTTATGAGGGTAAGAAATGTACAACAGGATTCAGGTGAAAGTATCTCAAACACAGATACAGTATTGTACTTCACTACTCAAACATTTTTTCTACTACAAACTGATCTTTGTGTAGCATTACTATAATTTCAAACAACATTCTACTAAAGTTGTGATTATTTTTATTCCTTTTTTATAAGGTACCCCAAGTTTGAAAAACATCTACAAGTTTGAAAAGCATTTTCAAATGTGCATTTTACCCCCTTTAACTCTATTTCCAATTCACTACATTTTATTGTACTTTAATATTTTTCAAAGATAACACTTCAACAATTGATTATATGGGCAAAGGTTCACTAAAATTTGCTTTATAATAAATATGAGTATATTTATAGTATAGACTCTTACCACTTTGCCTTGACAGATTAACAAAATAATCCTGTGGAAATGGAAACAAGATTGGGTGGCTAAAACCAGATTTTCAAAATTTTAAGGAATATGACTTATTGGGCGGTAATACAATGTACTACTCTTTTACCCTCAATGTTGCCTTTAAGAAGTATTTCTGGGTCATGCTAGGGACATGAAATTTCCCACTTATGCACGGATACTTGCAGTTCACAGTAAACAACCCATTATCGATTTCACTGTGCATTATACCACGATAAAATAGAATGTGCATGTGTGCATATCTAGATAATTATGTTACAGCATTTTATCATTAGTATTCTAAACTTAAGCATATGTTATCTATTTATCTAACCACCACTTTCTAATCAAATATTACAAAATGGAACACTAACTAAAACAAAATTTATAATTCAGAGCAGCATGTTAATAATAAAAAGATTTAAAACAGTAATAGATTCTAAAACACATTCAACAGATTAAACCTAACCAAATTAGGCCAAAGTAAAAATAGTCTTAAGGGGCCCTCCAAACACTGAAAGGAAAAGCTAAGTATATCTTAGGAAACAGTATCCCATAAATAAGAAACTACTGCTGAAAAGTCGGCTACACTCTCCCTCTTGGCTGCCAATCTATTAATGCTAACGGCAAGTAAACCAGTAGGGCCACTCTTGTAGATATTAACACTCAGATTAGTTTGCACAGATGCGGTAATTTTGTCCTAAACAATGAAGAACTTAAGGCTAATACTAGCACTTTACACTGACTAAGAATGAACAGCCAGCCAATCCATTTGAAGTGAACAAAACATAACATGACCTGTATGTTTTGCCTCCACCAATATTCAGGCTGCCAAATTTTGAAACCCCCATACTTAGTACACTGCTTGAATGCACCCACTGCTTAAGGGATTGAAGCAATATCCACTTCATCCAGGTAACTGATGCCTTTCTCTTAGTTACACTGGTGGCACAAGCGTTCTTTGCATAGACATAAGAGAGGGCCTTTTTGATTGCTGTTCCCAATGTGAAAATCTTACACAAGAGACCAGGCTGGTTTCTCCCTTCAGTCCCACAATAACATTTTAACTACACTGTTATTAAGATGGAGATTTAATAAGGGTGCTGTTTTTCAAATGTGTTTTAAAACTGTTATAAAGGAATGTATAACATTCAAATTATATTTAACAAGTAGCTTTGTTTATTACTTTTCAATAATAAAAATATTTAACTATTTTAACAGATTAATATGGGCTAGCTGATAGCTCAGAGGTTTAGGTTATCTTAATGTGGGGAGTTTGATTTCCCACTGTGAGAAGAACCAACCTGTATAGTTTTAGGCAAGCTCTACAGTTCCAAGGCACCCTAGAAGAAGTGAACAATAAACTACTTCTGTGTATTTTCTATCTAGAAAACCTTAGGAAAGGGTTACGATAATTCAGAATTTACTTGATTTGGCATGCACTAATTATTATTAATAGAGTGAGGAAGAACAATTAAATAGGTCAATAAAATAGCTACTAAAGTAAGAAAGACTAGGAACAGCTTAATACTATGCTACTAGCACCAGCGTCTCCCTCACCACAAAGTATGATGGTATATTAGGCTACTAAGACATCCTAGCAGTACCTGTATCCTTGCTCATTTCCATCTTCTAACAAGGCAAGCAAAGCTCCTTCTGTACTATGATGAAGCTGAAAATCAGGATGAAATCTCTATCATCCAAGGTCACCTGGTGCATGATGAAAACAGATTTTCAGATGTGTTTGTATCAATCTGAGAAAATTATTGTGCAGGTCCTTCAAACCTGAAACACAATTGCTCTTTAAAAAAACTACTGGAGTGTCTCTTCTCCCACCTCAAGAGTAATAAGAATCAGTCATTATTGTCATGTGCATCTTCCTTAGTACTCCAAGCCTAAACAATTGACATAAATTTATATTAGGTAATCATTAGCTAACAAACAAGGTGGGGCACACTAAATGTGATGCTCTAGTAACCTACATATATTAACTGTTTACAACATTTTAAGGGTAAATTAATCAAAATATTTATTACAGTACTGATGCATTATCTACCAATCTATAAAACATGGACATTTAAATAAAAGCTAAAATAATGAATAGCAAAGCATTTTAGCCAAATAACTCAATAAGTATTTTACCATCGTTTTGTGCATCTCGTTGTAAAACTATCAATGTTTCACATGTACAGTATAATCCTTTTTGTAAAACTGCGAATCAAATTATTTTAGAACTTTTTTAAAATTGCTGTCATAGATATTTTACTAATTTTAAATTGTTTCTGACAATTTGTCCAAGAAAACACCAATATCTATTTATTTCTATAAAATTTATGGTACAATGCCAAATCCCTTTGATAAGACAAACCTGCAAACACTGAGTACATATGAATTGATGAAAAGATACAACAGTGGATAACAAATGTAATACACATTATGCCTGTATTAATCCCATTAGAGACTCATAGCCAGTGGAGGGAACAAAAGCTCTTCACCTTTGAATAAACTTCTAGCCACTGGAAAGATATTGTGTTGGTCAAAAGGTTATCCTTAGCTTCATTTTACTATTTATCTAAAATGTAAGTTTCATACAATTTAGCAAATACAGTACTATATAATCAGAAGCCCCATCCCCACCCAAGAATACTACATTTAAAACAGGAGTTCCCAGCCCGTGGCACCATTCCATCTGGCCTGTCGCTGCTGCTGCCACATCCAGAAGTAAAAGCAGACACATTTATGTCAGTAGTAAAACATTCCTGCACATGCGTAAATGCACCAGTGGCTGGCATAATGTTGTGACCCAGTCCTTGTCAGACTCTGAAGATGACCTGGATCAGGAGGCACTTCCTATGCCCAGCCCAGTTCTGCCTGCACCTAAACCTGAGATTGTCCTGAAGCAGACCTCATTACCAGAGAAGGCTCCCAGCTGATACCCATTAGCTGGGAGGCTCTTAAGCAAACTTGGTCCAGCATTCAAGCATCAGTACAATTGTTCTGTGCAAAGACTGATGCCCTGCTTGACTTCAGCTATCTTTTGAGATTTCCTGCCTAGACCCTGACTTGCCAGCTGTGACCCTGACTTCTCTGCGAACCCTGATGATGCCCCTGGACATCCTTTAGACTAGATGTTCACTTGAACTACTGGTAACCAGACCTTGGCTTGCTCTTTGGACTTTCCTTAAACAGACTCTCTGCGTAGTGCTGCTGTGTGGCGACCATGGCCACTGGGGTAGGTCAGTACACGTAAATGCAGAAGTGGGTGCATTTACAACAGCCGTAAATGTGCCTGCTTCCGATTTATGGGTGGGCATGGTCAGGCCTGCTCGGCAGTGTGGGGGGATGGTCAGGCCCATGGCATAAAAAGATTGGCCACCCCGATTTTAAAAATCAGGTTGGCTTCAATCTATCTGATCTTCTTCAAACAAAAATATTAGATTAAACAAAACAAAAAAAGCAAGAAAAGATAAAAAAATGTTTTGGGACCTTAAAGACTAACTCCTATCCACTTCATCAGACCAGATTTTCAAGTGTATGGAGCTCTGGGAGGAACTAATATTCTCCCTTCTAGTCACAAAAGCATTTTTGAAAAGTGATGTCTTTCTTCTTGAACAACTGAAGCCCAGTTTCTCAATAAAATAATTTAAATGTAACCTGCTAGTGAAGGCTCAGAAACTATGAAACTAAGCAGAGACAGGGAACAGTGATCATTATAACAATAATACATGTTAAAACTTTGTCCCACCTTTCCCCCAGTAAATTTAAACAGGGCTATTCCACCAGTTTTACTGAAACACCATGTTCAGTAAAACTACTTCCATATCAATTTGACATCATAGCCTAAATTCAATTGTTAGTTTTGACTAGATTAAACCTATTGGATTATTGGAATTTAATTTAAGATTTGATATACCAAGTGTCCATTAATAATAATTTTGTGTCAGAGGTTACTCTGGGTTGGAAGTTTTTTTAAAGGGATGCCTGAATGAGGCTCCTTTTATGTCTCCAAGTGCAGCTCTCGGGTATTGAAACCCAACCTTCCAGTCTCCAGCTCAGTGCCTTATCCACTAAGCCACCCGGAGGTGGGGGGCTGCTACCAAGTGTCCATTGATTCAGACAATCTACTATAGCCAAGACTAAAGCTACTTAAGTAAGAACTGCTGGCTGAATTGTTTCCCAACTTCTTTAAAATGTATTTTAGATTGTAAAGCTCGGGACAGGGAATACCATCTAGTTAGGACAGAAATGCAGAAGCACACATCCAATTTTAAAGACTGCACGTAACCAGACCTTAGGAGTTCCTACATCTATGATGTACAAACTTGCACTATACATCAAGTGGTTCACTCACCCTCCCTTAAATTAAAATGATCCCTTTTTCCTATTGCCTCATATCTCTAATCCCCCGCCATTCTTTCATAAATGCAAAGTATAAATGAAAGAAGACTGAAGGACAGCAACAACAGGAAAGAAGAAAAGAATACTGCATGATAACAATACTGCTAGTGCCCTTTCTCTCAATGTAGCAAAGGGCTTTCCTGTATAACCTTACTTAAATGAGCTACTTCTCTCAAAACTCCATTATATGGCAACTAGGTTGAATCAAAGAACATAAGATGGCAACAGTTATTTATAGAGTGCAATACTGTATAAGATTTTCAGGACACAAACTACAACATGGGGTAACATACAAAACTGAGCAAATCCTAATTTTAAAGACTTTAAGAATGTATTTAGTGATTCTTTTGTAATTTATTGTTAACCAAAAATTTGGGAGGATATTATTTTTAAAATGTTTCTGATACATTCAACAATAATTGCCACAAAACATTAATACATGCCAGTACTAGCACATAATTTTAACTGTGCTTTTCAATCAAAGGTGATTGTATGAATCAGCAAGACAGAAGATACGCCTTTCCTTTCTAAAATCTACTACTTGATATATTTGAGGATTTTTCCTTGAGTGAGAGAGAATCCAAATAATAATGCAACCTTGTTCTTCTGCAGAAATAAGACTTCTTACATTGGCATTCTGTTTTTTCCTCAATATGTATAATTATATCCCAAGGTAACCTATTTAAAAACAAAACAATTGTGTTGCTGCCCTCCCAGGCCAATACCTCTACACCAGGGGTGCCCAAACTTTTCGGGCAGTGGACCAATCATGTGGTTCAGGGAGCCAGTCACTAAGGCCCGGGGGCTGGATGCAACCCTGATGCCAATTCATCCGGGCATGTTTTACTTCTGCTTTCAAGAGCGATGAGGGCTTTGTGAGCCGGATGAATTGGTGTCAAGGGCCGCATCCGGCCCACGGGCCTTAGTTTGGGCATCCTTGCTCTACACGAACAGGAGAATCTAGACATGAGCAATAGGAGAAAAGAGTTTGGGAAAACTACCATACTTATCCAAATTAAGTGAAGGAAGATACTGTTTCAAATATGAACATGACCGGGCCGGGGGGTGGGGGTGGGAGCAGCAACAGGATGATGATGATGATATAATATCATAACAACATAGCATTTAAAACACATTATACATATCATATCATATCATAACAAGAAGTATGCACATTAGAACATACAATAAAATACAATAGAATAACAATAAAGGATATTCAAAATGGGACTTTATTCCGTTCCAAAGGCGGATTCTGTATTGCTACTTGCTTAAGGCATTTCAATAAGTAACTGCCTTTCCAGCTCCCAATTTAATTAACGGTCAATATGTAAATTTAACCATAATTAATAAATGTAGTTTACACCACTCTGGTGATGTAGCCCAGAGGGTGAGCTATCTGCTACTCTCCAGATACTGCCAGATTAAAGCTCTTGCAGTTTTGTATTTTTTTTCTAACCATTATTTTTTTTCCTAAGCAAACCAGCCTCTTTTAATTTCTACCAGTAAGAACTGTAACAATGTAATTCTTATTTCTATGACATGCTCTACTTCAGGATTCTCAACCTGTGGCCTGCAGGCCAGATGCAACCCACAGCACCAATTCATGTAGCCCCCTACCGCCTGCACCGTGAAATGGCCGTCCAGCCCCGAAGCTGTCTGAGGGAGCATGACCCAGACCCCTACTCTACTCTGAAAATTGGCAACTAAAATGGACACTGTACTCAAGATATAGCTCTATAGCAGTGGTGGCAAACCTATGGCACGCAGAGACTTTTCTGTGGGCATGCATGTCATCGTGGGCAAGCCCCACCCAGTCCAGCCAGCGCCAATGGCAGCACCACCTCCCTACTGGAAGCCCTCAAGAAAGAATTGGACAAACATCTGTCATCTGCTTTGATTTGGATTCCTGCACTGAGCATGGGGTTGAACTCAATGGCCTAAAAGGCCCCTTCTAAACCAGTTATTATTTGATTCTATATCAGAGAGTAAACAGGACAACAAACATTGTGGCACCTTAAAGACTAACTGCTCTATTTTATTGTTAGCTTTCATGGATCAAGTCCACTTCGTCAGACATAAATAAGAGTGAGACTTCATGGCATCAATTTATACACATCAGGTATAGAGGCACATAATGGTTGGCCAGCCAACAGAAAAGTCGTAAAACCTCGGTTAACATAATTAATGCGTTCCCCAGGACACGTCTTAAAGCGAAAATTGCTTAAACCAAATTTCTCACAGGAATGCACTGAATGCAATTTCCCATAGGAATGCATTGAAAACCAAAATATGTTAACCAAAATGTGGTTTCCCATAGGAATACATTGAAAACCAATTGATCCATTCTGGAAAAAACCCGAGCCACTATTTTCTATGGATTTCCTTTTGTTATGCAATTTTTATGTTAACCGAGCCGTTTGCTAACTGAGATTCCACTGTCACAGTGTAACTTTTTACAACTGACAATAATGGAAAATCCCAGGTTGTTACTCCCTTATTAAAAAGCTACAATGTTATTTTTCTGTTAGGCTGGCAAACCATTGTGCACCTCTGTACCTGACTTGTATTAATTTATACCATGAGGTCTCACACTTATGTCAGATGAAGTGGACTAGATCCACGAAAGTTCACATTTAAATACTGCAGTTAGTCTTTAAAGTGCCACAACTTTTTGCTGTTTTGTTTACTCTATGATAGCTTGCACATATGGCTACCGCTTCAAAAATTTCAATTTCCTAAATGTATCTGTGTCCCAACCCATTCAGATTCAACAGTTATATTAATCACATATGCTTTGGAAGAGAATAACAAATGTAATGGAGAGATTGCTTGCATTTTTGCTGCAGTGATATTTAAAACAGCTCTAATATCTTCTAAGAGGCCTTGTGACACAGTGGTTAAGCTGCAATACTACAGCCAAAACTCTGCTCACAACCTGAGTTTGATCCTGAAGGAGACAAGGTTGACTCAGCCTTCCATCCTTTTGAGGTTGTTAAAATAAGTAACCAGCTTGTTGGAGGCAAAACTGCTTTGTGAACCATCCAGAAATTACTCTAATCATTATGGGATGTGGTCTGAATGTTTTTTTTAAAATCATATTGATGCTTAGCTAAATGATAATTATTAATGTTATTTAATATTTTGGCAAACATATCCATCAAGCTGTTCCTTGTACTGTACTGTAATCAGATCTTCCAGTTTCTTTTTGTCTGATAGACTGAATTTTTTTGGACAGAGTTTGTTTTTTCCTGTATTTATTAAACCTCTTTATCTCTTTTAAATTACTTTTAAAGCCAGAGTCTGTTTGCATTCTTTTGGCAAGGTTTCTACATAACAAGGTTATAATAATATACTAAATGCTGGCTTGGTGCTCCATATTAACAGAACTTCTTCTGTTAGCCAGCTGCAGATTAGAATTAAAAAGTGACAGTTTGTCACTGGCTTCTCAATTCTGGCTTATTTAAATCACTTCTTGTTCTCACATCTGAATGGTGACAGTAATCCCCTGCTTATTTTTCCAGCAATGCTCCCTGCTGAAAGAAGCAGGGGGGAAATATCACAAATACGAAGATGTTATTTGTTTGATTATGAGCGATATAAATGGATCTATTGCACTAAACAAGGAGTGAAACCAATCAATACATAGTGTGCTGCAGAAGCACTGCCTATATTTGCAGGTGATCCATAGATATAGTCAAACCCTCAAATTATTTCCTTCTCTTGTAACTTTCCAACGTACACATTATTTCATACATGACTGCTAAAGACCTGAACGTTAACACCCATCCTTTTACTCATACTTTTTTTAAAAAAATCTCACTAAATGTTAATACTTTATCTATTCCTCAATTGGTTTAGTGTCTCTTTTAAATTTTAAAATTATTTTATCAACATATGCTCATTTTACTCTGTAGTAGTCAATCATTTGTCCAATTGTTTGGTTTGGGGTTGTTGTTGTTTTGCTTTTATTACTTAACTGGTTTAAACATTTTTAAAAATCACACAGAAAAATTAAACTCTTTAATATTAACTTCTAATGTAGAAAACCTTTGTCTTGCTGATTCATTGCTTTTCTCATTCATCTAGTTTTTCTTTTCGTTCATACACTTTTCAAATTATAAATTACACAAGTTCAACCACTTTCTGTTAGTCCAAAATATAAATTAGTTACTCCACAAAATAAATTATCCATAACAAATTCCACACTTCATCAATTCATTTCAGAGTGCATAGCACCAAAACCCAGCACAACTGTTAAGCAAGCCTCCATCACCCATCCAGGGAGATGGTACTCTCCAATTCCACTACCATCATAACTGTCTTAGAACTGCAGAGCTAGAAGGAACCCTATGGAGGCACAGTGGGGGACTGAAGTCCCAACTTCTGACTCTACAGGGCTGTAGGGGCTGTGGTGGCTTAGTAGTTGAGAAGTTTGCCTTGTTAGCTGGAAGGAAGGCTGGCAAGTCGACAGTTTGAGACCCAGGTCCTGCATGACAGTTTGAACACCTCTCTGTCCCAGCTCTTGGTGACATGAAAGCAGCCTGATTCAGGCATCCCCTGAGCGGAGATTCTCCAGCAAAAATCTTTTCAATCCAGAATAATTTCTGACACAACATTATTATTATTATTACCAAGGTTGTACCACTTTTGGGGGTGGAGGGGGACTCTCAGAATCCTCCTAACTCTCAAGGCAAAATGTTGAGACTTTCATCCCACAAATATACCTACATTGCACAAATATACTGTACCTACATTTCACTCACTTTGAACATGGCCTGTTTTCTTAGGCTACATGGGTGTCTCAGGCCTACTTGGACTTACTGTTGTCAATACACAAAAAGATAATTGCCCCAATCTTTCCTGGGAAGCCTAGGTGTTCATGGGAGTTGTACCGTAGTTTTGCTGCCCATTAAGCTCTATTGGAGTGCTCTTAAAATCAATGAGCAGTTGTGAGATAGTCATGCAGTCTAGAAAACACTCCTTGTTTCAAATGAGGAAAATGTAGTTGTGTGTAGCAGGTTGGAATTCACTACTAGTGCATTACACTTCTCCGAATCTGGTTGGACAAATTCCTGTTGTCCTGCAGCCTCTGGAAACAAGACTGAGAGATTTACAGATTGAACAGGTATGAAAGTAACAACATCGGGGGGGGGGGGCGATGTGCACAAAAGCAATTGTAGCTTCCAAGGGCACCATCAACAACCAAACATGGACTCAAATAGGACTGTAAACTGAAGACAACACCTTCCTCCAAACGCCAGCAAATGATGATTATTTTGGCTATACCTGGTTCCTAAACTGTCTTTCAACTCTCATTTTGAGACTTGACATGGACATCTATCCATAACCTTAGTGAACTCCCCTCCACCCCACATTATTTACTGATATATAGTGCCCACTCCAAAGAATGCCTACATGGGCCAGAGGCTAGAAGGATTTTTCTTTTTTAGTAGTCTAATACAATCTCTTCTGGAGACCTTCCTTTTTTCTGCCCCTCCCCCACATTAGTATACAATATACAACAAATTGACAGGCTTTTCAAAGGCATGTTTTGTGCTACCAGACATGTAATGGGATAATGTCTCTGAGGACAACTGGTAGATTCACTCTTTTCCAACTGTCTTGTACATTATCCAGTTTTAAGACTTTATAGCAAGGGTTCCCAACCTATGGTCCCTGGGCCGGACCCAGCCAGTAGCACCATTCCATCTGACCCACTGTCACCCCCAGAAGTGGAAGCAGGTGCATTTATGTCAGCCATAAAATGTGCCCATGCATGCGTAAACGCACCCATGGCTGTCGTAAATGCAGAAGTGGTGCATTTATGATAGCCATAAATGCCCCACTTCTGCTTCTGAGAGGTGTTGTCAGTCCCGCTCAGATGTCGGGGGGGGGCGTGGTCAGGCCTGTAGTGAAAAAAGGTTGGCCACCCCTGCTCTATAGTCTATAATCCAGTTCCTCACTACTGTACCACAAACAATCACTATGTCAAAATTACAACACTTTCCAGTTATTCCATTTATAATACTTTAACACACTATCTATTTGTGATTTAGTTTGGCCTTCAATTACAGCTAATCTCTTGTTCAAAGAAACTGTTGTATTTTTTTAAAAGTAGGTAGTGAAGGAGAAATCAATTCATTCAAAATGTGGTGCTAGAGGAGAGCTTAAGCTATTAGGGACTACTACAAAGACAAATACAGTAAGTGGATGCTAACTCAAATCCAGCCTAAATTCTCTCACACAGCAAAAAATAACTGAGACTACAGTACTCTGTTTTGGGCAGATAATGACAATTCCTACTGGAAAAAACAGTAATGTTGAGAAAAACTGAAGGCAGCAAAAATAAAAAACCAAACTGCTGCATAGCTTGGTGTTTTACCTATCTGGCTACAAAGTCAAAGGTTGCAAGTTCAATTCCCCCTTGTGCCTCATTTACAGGGGCTGGACTAAATCTTCCAAATCTGCAGTTCTAAGATTCTTAATTATGGGTTGAACAACCCAAAAAAGCCACAGTTTTGAGAATGCAAAAGCTGATCAAGGCTAATAATTATAGGACTTTTTGAGGTCACTAATTCATAGTCACCTCAAACTGGATGCAATAGCATATAACAAGAGGAAGAACAGTACTAATCAAAAACAAAATGTGAGGTCTACCAACTATCCCATTTCCCATAAACAGTCAGCTTTACTGCAAGCAGAAAGGAGGGCTTTTTAATAAGTACCAACTGGGGAAGAAACATCTCTCTCTAAACTCACTCTCATCTTTAACAAATTTACAATTAAAAAATAGCAACCTTTTGGGTGGGGGAAAACACTAAATCATTACAATTTCATGATGAGAAAGCTTTTCTGAGTTTATGAAATACTGAATACAGCTCACAAATGGGCCTGAAACACAGAGAGAGAGATAGGTTCCCCTATCACAGACAGTCCTTCAATAGATTTATTTCTTCTGTATCTGAACATTGGCGATCCTCATGGCGATCATCCATGAAAACTGCCCTGAGAATATAATGCAGTGGCCTTTCATCTGCCTTCTGAACTGCAGCATGACACCTGTACCGCTAATCCAGTTCCACAAGTCACTTTCTGGACCTGAGACCTTTTGGCACACAAAGTCCTCATCAGACCCAGGCCAGTATTGATGCTGCTGCCGCCCTCCATCAAGATAGATTCAAGTGGGATTTAATCCACTTGGGGACCATCACCCTTCCCTGTGGACTTCGGGACTCAAGGTTGTTAGTCCTCAAGATTGTCAGGTTAGTTAACTACCGCCTGACACTTGATGTTGAGTCACTGGCAGTAGGGTCTACTCTATTTCCATAGCAGGATAACTTGGCCAGACTGAGATATTTATTTGCGCACGTGATTTTGCAACTGTTAATGTAAAGTACAGCTCTCCAGAGGTGGAAACTGCTTTTACAATTGCCCTTGCACAATATTTCCTGAATAGTATCTAAAGGATTTTCTGAAAGGCAGGAGAAACATCTTAATTTAGTCCTAGAAGCAGAAAGAATATCACTGAGGCAATGTACTCAGCTATCACACTACTGCCATGCAATTCTGAGTTAATTTTACTAATTAATAATATTGGCAAAATTAAAATAAAGGTTTTTTTTTAAAGTAACCCTGAAATATTGTAAATCTTTAATTAGAATGATCTATTACAGTTTAAGATTTTGTGGATCAAAATCTACTTCTTCAGATACATGTAGTACATGTCCTCTACATTTATCCACATTCCTATGATCAGATGAGGATAGTGATAAAAGATAAGTGGCAATAGTTTGTTGACACAAAAATGAGACTATCAAGCCTGAATTAGCATCTTACAGTCAGGGAGATAAAAGCTGTATGCCAGCCAGACCTGGCTATCATAGGAATAGTAAGTTGTTTCTGGGACAGGAGTCAAAGTCAGTCAAGGGAGACAACTATTTTGTAGCCATAAAATATTATAGAGAGCTGGATTATTAAAATATGTAGTGGATCCTTAGATCCACCAGAAGATGGTTAAGTAGCCAACTGATCCTGTCCTCCGCTCATGGCAACTTTGGTAATTCATTTTTTCTGCATTCCTCCTCTTCCTTCTTCAAGATCTACAACAGTGTCCCTAGAGACTGAAATGTTCTGAAACTGGTTTCTTTCTGTTGCCATTCCTGATGTAAAATTGAAAACAGAGGGGCACTACTAGCAGAAGGTTCAACTCATATCAAAGGATAAAAAAGTAAATAAACACCTGATGTTGTGGCAGACATGTTGGGAATGGTGTTGATGGTGTTGATGTTGCTAGTTTAAAGAAGCACATGTGGTACCTAGATTTATAACATAGTCTTGCTCTTGTTTCTTTATATTAAGTAGCTTGTTATGTGTCAATACTGTAGTTGAAAGTTAGGAAGTTGGCTGCAGTCCAGTAAGAGCTGTCCCTGAGACAGGGAGAGGGAGTAACTGTTGTCTAAAACAAGCTGCTGGTCACTGATAATCTTAACTGGGATCTGCAGGTGATTGCTAATGGTATTTTGTCATTCTCTCTATTGGGTCTATTATGTAACAGGCAGTTTTCTGGGCACCAGTCTGGCTTTGTCAATTTCCTTTTTCATTATGTTGAATGATTCAACAAACAAGTCAAACAGACAAAGCCCAAAATCAAGTAATCTGCCCCACTGACTTGGTTTTCTGGAGTCATATTAGACTAGTTAGTCACCTGCACACTCATCAGCATACTACTGCTTAACCTTAACCACTTTCTCTCCCTCCCACCCCAAACAATGAATTTGAAGAAAAAGATAATCTCTGAAAACAAACCACAGTCAAACCTCGCATAATGAGTGTTTTGCTTAGTGAAAAACTCGCATAATGAGCAAGTTTTTTGCAAAGTTGTCCGACTCGCATAACGAATTTTTCGCTACGCGAGTCGGATTTTTCCCTATGGAAAAACTCGCATAACAAGCATTTCTATGGGGAAAACTTGCATAGCAAAAAAATTTCGCTATGCAGATTTTCCCCATAGAAACGCTTGTTATGCGAGTTTTTCCATAGGGAAAAGTCCGACTCGCATAGTGAAAAATTTGTTATGCGAGTCTGACTCACATAGCCAATTTTTTGCATAGCAAGCAGCCTCACAGAACGCCTTAAATTTATTATGCGAGGTGTGACTGTATTATGTTAAGTAGTTAAGTGGAATCTCAGGGGGAGGTCACTCTAATTTCAAAATATAACAAAATTTATACTACCAGAAGCATCTCCTTTATGTACCAATATTTTTTATATATTTATACTTCTCTGAACCAGGTAACACATGGTTTGAAAGATGGAGATAGTCCTGTAACATTTTTTGATTCCCAGTAATGTGATAATATGGTTGAAATGACCAATAGGACATGGTGCTATAAATGCAACCACAAGAATTCTAAGCTCTAGACTTAAATCAATACAACAAAGAAAAACAGCATTGGAGTGCCACTGATTTCTTCCTGCATGTCAGATTTTTGTTTGTTCAGTCGCACAGTCGATTCTGACCCTTTGCGACCCTATGGACCATTGCCCGCCAGGCACCTCTGATCAATAGACTCATCTTAAGGTACTGTCCTGATCATTAATTGAGGAGACAGAAAGTCAGATGAAGTATTTCCTGAAAAACTGAAAACCATGGTCAAGCCAAAGAAAACTATGTTTCCAAATGTACGCATAAAGTTACTAAATAATAAAGTAAGAGAATTATCAAAGACAATATAATCTCCAATATTTCAAAACCAAATTCGAAAACTATGATGAACCAAGACAAGAGTTCTCAATCTTTTAAAGATGGAGGCCAGGTCACACTCCCTCAGACAGCTTTGGTGGCCTGATGGCCATTTTGCCCTTCCTCCACCACATGGCACTTCCTGGTGTGATAGAGATGGTGGGTCCCCCACATGAAATGGCACCATGGGCCTCATCTGGCCCATGGGCTGCAGGTTGAGAATCCCTTAACTAAGAGAACACATATCTAGAGTCTACAACTTGAAAATGTATGGAAACAGTCCTGGAATGACCTGGTAACACATATCCTATCAAAGAGGAAAGGATTTATACTGCAGTCCTAATTCCTTGAATGTCTGTTGCTAGAATGGAGTAAGATATGACAAAGGTACTTCTCTCCTGGCACTTCCCACAAGCAGCAACTGACAGCAGGTCTCAAAAAAGTAAACAGATCCAAAAACTAGAGCATCCCTCTAGGACAGGGGTGCCCAAACCTTTCAGGCAGTGGGCCAGTCACATGGTTCAGCAGGCCGGTCATGTGCTTCCTCCCAATTTAAGTGGAAGTAAAATGTGCCCACGTATAATGCTGCCGTAAATGCACTGGTGGCTGTCGTAAACACATTTACGACAGCTGCGGGTCATTTATAGCAGCATTTTGCACATGCACATGTTACTTCCACTTACTTGTGTGGCGAGGAGCTGGATGGAATGGTGCAGCGGGCTTGATCTGGACCATGGGACGTAGTTTGGGTACCCCTGCTCCAGGGCCTTATAACTGGACTATAGAGTTATGTCTGATGGCAATTGTGAAAAGGAGGGAAATTCAGAAAAACATACAGTTGCAGAAACCACATATACACCTTCCAGTCAAGCTGGCAAGACTTCAGATGTGGTGAGATATCTTCCATGCCACTTCCCTTGACTCCATATGAGAATATTCTGTTCCTCATTTAATGCTCTCTATATAAAATAATACTACAGGTACATTGCATCAATTCCACAAAACACATGAAGGCCAGATCTAGCACACTTTCTATAAAAACCCCTGTGATTCATGTGGACAGTTCTGGAACATGCAACAGATTGCATTTTTCATACTTTTCATTTTTTTAATAGACTGTAAGCACTTTAATTAAGCACAGGTCAGAATGAAATCTCAGTGGAACCCACATTTTAAACATTTGATTCTGGATGCAAAAAAATTTGATCAAATAATGTCACAAAAGAAACATGCTTTGATGTAAATGAACCTTGAACATACAAAACGTTAACCTCTTAAAAGTCAAATCTGCCTAGATTTACAGCGTTTCGCATACCATGTTCTACAGAACACTGGTGGACTTCAATTCCCAAAAGCCTAAGTCTGATCAGTGGCTGATCAGTGCTTTGGTGAATTGACTTAGGCTTCTGAAAATTGAAGTAAAAAACAAAGTTTGGGAAACACTGGCCTAGAACATTGCTTAGAAATCATAGAGACATTCTCCAGTCATTAGTAACACAATCTTACACTAAAGAAATGTTATTGACTTCACAGAGTATTTTAGACCTTTTGGAAGACTGTTGGTAACTATGCTTTCCCCTACAAACAAGAATCTCAGAGAGAGAGAGAGATTGCACAATCTTGGACAGGTCAGCACTAGTCCCTTTAGGTCCCTGAAATCCAAGTTTTAACTTCCTTGAAAACCAATCATTTTAATATCACAAAAGGCATGTTTGTCTTTTTAAAATATATCACAACCTCTTAGCACAACCCCCCAAATTAACCATATAGTGTTGTTGCTACATGCCATTAAGTTGTCAATGACTTATGGCAATCCTATAAACAAGAGATCTTCAGAAAGTCCTGTTCTCAATAACCCTGCTCAACTCTTGTAAATGCAAGCCTGTGACTTCTCTCACAGAGTTAATACATCTCATGTTTCATCTTATTTTTTCTTGCTGTTTTTGACCTTTTTCAGCATTAGAATCATATATTTTTATATGTTTAAAGTTGGACAGCCTCAGTTTCATCAATTTTGTGTCCAAAGACAAGTTCAGGCCTGATTTGTTCTAGGGCAGTGATGGTGAACCTTGGCACTCCATTTGTTTTTGAACTTCAATTCCCAGAAGCCCTGTTCAGCAGGAGTGCTGACTTAGGCTTCTGGTAATTGAAGTTCAAGAACCTAGAGTGCCAAGGTTCACCATCACTACTTTAGGGCCCATTTGGTAGTCTGGAGAATCCACAGAGCTCTGCTCCAGCACCATATTTCCACATTATAAATAACCATAGGTAAAGGTTCCCTTGCTTGGAAGCCAATCATGTCTGACTCTAGAGGGTGGTGCTCATTTCCATTCACAGCTAAAGAGCCAGGACTGTCTGCATCCTCAGGCATCATGCGGCAGACATGACTAGATGCTGGAGTGCATGGAATGCTTTCTCACCAAAGCGGTGGTACCTATTCATCTACTTGTTGGGACAGATGATGGGCTCTCACAAAGTCATGCAGCACTTAGGTCTTGAACTGCTGACCTCAAGTTCAGCATCTAAACCACTAACCCATTGCAGCCCCAACTAAATAACCATGGACAGGCACAAATATAGGATTGATACGATTTGTAAAAATGCAGATTTACTTCTAATTTAGTAACTTTAAAAACTACACTTAAACCCCCTTTTGTTTAAAAAATCTGCCAATCCAAAAGACAATCTTAAACCTAACAGCAAAGATATACAGTAAAACCTCAGATAACACTAAAACCTGGTTCCACAAGTCTTGGCGTTATACGATTTTTAGTGTTATCCGATGCATGTTAAAATCCTATGGGATCCATAGAGATACATTGTAACCACACAGGCTTTAGCGGTTGTTATCTGAAGCATCCCATAGGATCTTAATGTTATCTGATGCAATTCTTCCCCCCAGATTGCTTAATGTTATGCGATTTTAGTGTTATTCGATACTAATGTTATCTGAGGTATTACTTGTACGTAAATTTGCATCTGATTTCAATGACTGCCTGTTCCAAAGGCAATGACACACATAATAAGTACAAGTAAAACCTCATATAACACTAAAACCTGGTTCCACAAGTCTTGGTGTTATATGATTTTTAGTGTTATCTGATGCATGTTAAAATCCTATGGGATCCATAGAGATACATTGTAACCACACAGGCTTTAGCGGTTGTTATCTGAAGCATCCCATAGGATCTTAATGTTATCTGATGCAATTCTTTCCCCCAGATTCCTTAATGTTATGCGATTTTAGTGTTATTCGATACTAATGTTATCTGAGGTATTACTGTACGTAAATTTGCATCTGATTTCAATGACTGCCTGTTCCAAAGGCAATGACAAACATAATAAGTACAAGTAAAACCTCATATAACACTAAAACCTGGTTCCACAAGTCTTGGTGTTATATGATTTTTAGTGTTATCTGATGCATGTTAAAATCCTATGGGATCCATAGAGATACATTGTAACCACACAGGCTTTAGCGGTTGTTATCTGAAGCATCCCATAGGATCTTAATGTTATCTGATGCAATTCTTCCCCCCAGATTCCTTAATGTTATGCGATTTTAGTGTTATTCGATACTAATGTTATCTGAGGTATTACTCAGTAAAAACCTCATATAACACTAAAACCTGGTTCCACAAGTCTTGGTGTTATATGATTTTTAGTGTTATCTGATCCTCTATGGGATCCATAGAGATACATTGTAACCACACAGGCTTTTGCGGTTGTTATCTGAAGCATCCCATAGGATCTTAATGTTATCTGATGCAATTCTTCCCCCCCAGATTCCTTAATGTTATGCGATTTTAGTGTTATTCTATACTAATGTTATATGAGGTATTACTGTACTTAATAATGTTCACACTTAGGAGGAACAATTCTGGATCCTAAACGAGACAACATACTACTGCTGCTACATTTTATTTTAAACTGAACCACAATGGATGAAGCAGAAGAGTAGCGTGCCTTGGCGGGCCCCCGTATAAAAATTTGTTTGGGGGCCCTTAGGAAGGGTAAAGATTTGTTTTGCTTACGCACGTTGGGGGCCCCCGTGGCCCTGGGGCCCCGTATAATTGATACGGCAGATACGGCGGTAGCTACGCCTCTGGGATGAAGAGCAAAGCTACCCAAAAAGTATTGCATTTATCGATCCATTTAGGCGACAAGGCCATTCATTTGACTACGGGAATGGGACAGAATGGGAGAGAGGGGCCTGCTATGCCTGGTGCAAAGAAGGCGGGTCCCTTGCTCAGGACGGACAAGCAAGGATGTGCCTGAGTCACATCCACCAAAGTGGCAGCTGAGAGGAGAATACGTGCGAGGGTTACACACACACACAGCAACATCATCCTTCGGGCCCTAACCAGGTATGACTCTTCTTCTTCTCACGCTACTAGGCCCTTACTAAAATAAAATAAAAAGCCTCCGAAATGTCCGGCCCGGGGGGGGGCGGCAGTGAGGCTCAGAGGTTCAAGCCTTGTCCCGATCCCGAGGCGGGGTGGTTCAAACCTGACGGGCCGGAGGCGAGGCCGAAACGGCCTCCCTCTCTTTCCTCAGGAAGTTTGACAGGCCCGAGCCGGGCGGGCGCCATGCTAAATACCAAAATGGCTGCCCCGGGGAAAGCGGCCCAACCCGAGGAGCCGTGAGGGGCTCAGTCAGGAGCCATGGGAAACCTCCACGCCTACGGGCACAGGTACTTTCCCTCACCCGGTCCCCGTCTGCCCTCCCACCACGGACCTCTCATCCCACATCGCCGTCTCCACAACGTGGGTCTCGAACCCACTTCGCCTCAGCCACCCTTCCTCGACCCCAGCCGGGAGGCCGGCTCAGCCCTTCCTCCTCCTCCTCCTACTCCTCACCTGGAGCTCGGCCCTTTCCACCTCCCAGTGGGCGCGCTCCATCTCGAAGCGAGCCCACTCGTGCTGGATGTAGTGCAGGATGCCCGGGATGGTGTAGTGCTGAGGCCGGGAGAGCTCGGCGCCGCTCCCGGGGCCCAAGGCTTCCGGAGCAGCCCCCGAGGCCGGGCCTGGCGGAGGAGGAGGAGGAGGAGGCGCCGGCTGTTGGGACGGTAAGCCAGCGCCGCCGACGCCGGGCCCCGCGCAGCCCTGGTTGAAGAGCTGAGGGGTACTCAAGCTCCCTCCAACGGCGGCGGAGGAGGTAGGCGGCGGGCCTCTCGGGGCGGCCCCGGCTAGGATCCCACCGCCGCCGGCGCTTTCCATTGTCTGTGGGGGGGAGTCTTGCCCCGGCTTCCCCTTCTTCCCGCCTTGGGTGTATGTATGGCTGACTCCCTCCCGAGCGGCGCTGGCTGGCCCCGGAAAAAGCGCCCCTGAGGAGGAGGAGGAGGAGGAAGGGGGTCAGAGCAACACCGAAGCTGAGGCGCCGCCGCCGCCGCCGCCCGCCATTACAGTCTCGGCTCCATCATCGGCCGAACAGATTCACTCCCCAACCCTCAACCGAAGCAGAGGAGGAGGAGGGGCCGCGCGGCATGCTGGGAAAAAACAAGGCACCCGCCTCGCTCTGGCACCGGAGCCGCCTCGCAGTGCGCAGGCGCGGCGTTGGCGGCCCGAAGGGGACGGAGAGAAAGGGGAAGGGTTTGACTGCTGTGGTGCCCTGGTGGCGGAACTGATGTACTGCAGCCCAGGCGTCGCGAGTTCGATCCTGATGGTTGTCTCACAGCCTCTTCTTCCCTCCTTCCGAGGTGGGTAAAAGGAGAACCCATGTTCACTTGTGAAAGGCCCAGAGAGTGCACCAAGCGCTATGGAGAGAGGTAGGTAAAGGTCGCCCTTGCTTGAAAGCCAGGCGTATCTGACTCTAGGGTTCGGTGCTCACCTGTGTTTATAGCCAGAGTGCTGTCTGCCTCTGCAGACATTTCCGTGGGCATGTCGCAGGCATGACTACACACCCGAGTGCACGGGACGCTGTTCACCTTTCCCGCAGATGTGGCCCCTATTTATTCTGCAGTAATACCTCATATAACATTAGTATCGAATAACACTAAAATCGCATAACATTAAGGAATCTGGGGGGAAGAATTGCATTGGATAACATTAAGATCCTATGGGATGCTTCAGATAACAACCGCTAAAGCCTGTGTGGTTACAATGTATCTCTATGGATCCCATAGGATTTTAACATGCATCGGATAACACTAAAAATCGTATAACAACAAGACTTGTGGAACCAGGTTTTAGTGTTATCTGAGGTTTTACTGTACTTGCAATTTCATGCTATCGAACTGCTAGGCTGGCAGGAGCTGGGACAGAGATGGGAGCTCACTCCGTCGTGCAGCACTCAGGTCTCGAACTGCTGACCTGCCGGCTTTCCAGTCATCTAGCTCAGCGTCTTTACTAAGCCACCACAGTTGGTATACAATTGTAATTGCTATTTGGATGGGGTTGTGATCTTTTACGTTTCCTTCTAGCGGTCACGGTCGCTACAGGTTTTCCGTCGCTGTTCCGTCGGTCTGATCGTAAGTGGCTTGGGCTTTACAAGTCTGCTTTCCCCATATGGTTGGGATAGTTCTTGTTTCCTGACACTTTACTCTCCCAAAACATGTAGTACTGTACTGTAATCGCCTGCAAGTAAACGCCAAGCAGAGACGTAGGAAAGCAGTGATGGGATGTAACAGGTTCTCACCAGTTCTCCAGAACCGGTAGTAACTTTTCCCAGTCTCCCGGAGAACCTGTAGCAGCTTTTGGGGGGAACCACCTTCAGGGCTTACCTTTTCACTGGTTCCCCCACTGCGCATGCATGGCAAGCACTTGGTGTGCATGCACGCCTAGTGCTTGGCACATATGCATGGGCTCCTTGCTGTCCTCCCAAATGGGGAGGAGGAAGAGAAGCTGCTAGCCTGAAGCTCCCTATAGCCTGAAGCTCCCTATTTTTATTATTTTGTATTTTTTCTTTGGCCCCGCACATGACATGACATCATGATGTTAGCTCCACCCACACTGTGATGACATCACGGTGGGGTAGTAAATTTTTTGACATCCCACCACTGCGTAGGAGCCTGCAGAAACATTTCATGGTGTTTGTTTTCTCTTGTTTGAATAGGCATCTGACAGTGTATGCAAAAGAACTTTTACTGTATCTCGCCCCGTGGAGACCCAAGCGATGCAGTACAAATCCTTTCCAGGTGACTGGAGGCTGTTAGGGTCTGGATGAGGGACAACGGGCTACAACTGAATCCTGGCAAGACTGAGTGGCTGTGGGTTGGGGGTCCTGTGTGGAAGCAGTTTTGCCCCAAACAGTTTTGCCCCAAACAGACCCGGTGCGTAATCTGGGGGTCCTCCTGGACTCATGACTCCTGCTCGAAGAGCAGGTGGCAGTCGTGGCTTTTGTTGTTGTTCAGTCGCACAGTCGATTCCGACCCTCCGCGACCCCATGGACCACCACCCGCCAGGCACTTCTGTCCTCCACCATCCCCTTCAGCCCACCCAGCTCTGCCCCCATTGCATCCACAATACCATCTAGCCATCTCATCTTTGGCCGCCCCCTTTTTCTTTTGCCCTCTACCTTTCCCAGCATCAAGGCCTTCTCAAGTGAATCCTCTCTTCTCTTTTGATGTCCAAAGTACCTCAGCTTCGTCTTTACAATTTGACCTTCTAGGGAGCAGTCAGGTTTGATTTCTTCTAAGATTGATCTGTTTGTTCTCCTCGCTGTCCAGGGGACTCTCAAAACTCTCCTCCAACACCACATTTCAAAGGCATATATTCTTCTGCGCTCAGCTTTCCTAATGGTCCAGCTCTCACAGCCATACATTGCCACCGGGAACACCATTGCTTTGACTATATGAATTTTTGTTTGCAATTTAATGTCTCTACTTTTCACTATGCTTCCCAGATTTCTCATCGCTTGCCTCCCAAGAATCAGTCGCCTTTTTATTTCATGGCTGCAATCCCCATCTGCAGTGAGCTTTGATCCTAGGAAAGTAAAATCTGTCACTGCTTCTACTTCTTCCCCCATCTATTTTCCAGGGACTGATAGGGCCTGTTGCCATGATTTTTGTTTTCTTTATATTGAGTCTCAAGCCAGCCTTTTCACTCTCTTCTTTCAACCTAATCAGGAGCTTCTTCAGGTCTTCCTCACTTTCTGCCATTAGGGTGGTATCATCTGCATATCTCAAATTGTTGATGTTTCTCCCAGCAATTTTGATCCCAAATTGTGATTCCTCCATCCCTGCATTGCGCATTATGTGCTCTGTGTATAAGTTGAATATGCAGGGTGACAAAATGCAGCCTTGTCTTACTCCCTTTCCTATTCCAAACCACGCCGTTATTCCATATTCTGTCCTAACTGTTGCTTCTTGTTTCATGTACAGATTTCTCATGAGGCATATAAGGTGTTCCGGTATTCCCATCTCTTTAATTACTTGCCCCATTTTGTTGTGGTCAACACAGTCAAAGGTCTTAGTGTAATCAAGGAAACAGAAGTAGACTTGTTTCTGATACTCCTTTGTTTCTTCCATGATCCAACATATTTTGGCGATGTGGTCTCTAGTCCCCCTGCCTCTTCTGAAACCCGCCTGCACTTCTGGTAATTCTCTCTCCACATGCTGTTGTAGTCTATCCTGTATTATCTTGAGCATCACCTTGCTAGCGTGAGGGATGAGCGCAATTGTTCGATAATTTGAACATTCTTTGGCATTTCCCTTTTTGGGGATTGGAACATATACTGATCTTTTCCAATCATGTGGCCATTGTTTTGTTTTCCAAATCTGCTGACAAATAGAATGTAATAATTTGATTCCATCATCTTCTAGGGCTTTGAAAAGTTCAACCTGAATACCATCATCTCCGCCGGCTTTGTTGTTTGCAGTGTTTTTCAGGGCCTTTCTGATTTCACTATCTAGGATGTCTGGCTTAAGTTCAATTTCCTCATCATTGAAATTATCAGGGGTGTTGAGGTCCTTTCTGTAGAGTTCCTTTGTGTACTCTTTCCATCTTTTCTTAATCTCTTCTGCATCAGCTAACTCCTTGCCATCTTTGTCCTTTATCATAGTCAGAAGTCGTGGCTAGGAGGACTTTTTCACAACTTCGTGTTATATGCCAGTTACGCCCGCTCCTAGATTGGGACTCCTTGCTCATGATCACACACACTTTGGTCACCTCCAGATTTGAATTATTGTAACACACTCTACATGGGACTGCCCTTGGTGACCATTCGGAGGCTGCAACTGGTCCAGATGCAACTGCTCGGGTCGTGATGGAGTGCGGGGGTATGCTCGTGCCTCACCACTGCTTCGAGAGCTGCACTGGCTGCAATTCACTAAGTGCAATTCAAGGTGCTGGTTATTACCTTTAAAGCCTTACATGGTAGTGGGCCAGGATACTTAAGAGACCATGTCAACCCAAGAACATCTGTCCATCCCACCAGAGCAGACCGGAGAGGCTCTTTGGTCGTGCCATCAGCTAGAGAGGCACATCTCTCTAGCACCAGAAGGAGGGCCTTCTCTGTGTCCACTCTGGCCCTATGGAACCTTCTGCCAACCAAGTTGCGTCTCCAGACAGAGCTGCTGGCCTTCAGAAAAGGTGTAAAGACCTGGCTGGCGGGGCAGGTGTGGGATACGGGCCAGTCAATTACCCTGGCCTGCTGGCTTATTTAACTCCTCCCCTCTCTCGTAATTTTAATTTGTGATTTTTTTTTGTTTTTAATCTTTTAATCTTTAGATTTTAACTCTCTTGAGATAGCAGTCTATTTTATTGTTGGTTTTTATTGTTGATTATGTTTTAACTGTTGTTAGCCGGCCTCAGTCATACGTGAGGAGGGCCACATAGAAATGCAATTAAATAAATAGAAATGCGATTAAATAAAATAAAGCTTTCCTCAGTGTTGGAAATATTTTATATACAGTGTCTTCCTGAAACTACAAGAAGCCAGATACAGTATAGGCTGAATATTAGGAATAACGTCTTAATGGTTAGAGCAGTACAGCAGTGGAACCAGCTGCTTCGAGAGATGTTGAGCACTCCAACATTGGAAGCATTCAAGAAAATAATTGGACAACCATGTCATATCTGCTTTGATTTGGGTTCTTGCACTGAGCAGGGGGTTGAACTCGATGGCCTAAAAAGCCCCTTCCAACTCAGTTATTATTTGATTCTATATCAGACAGTAAACAGGACAAAAAATTGTGGCACCTTAAAGACTAACTGCAGTATTTTATTGTTAGCTTTCGTGGATCAAGTCCACTTCGTCAGACATAAGAGTAAGACTTCATGGCATCAATTTATACGCATCAGGTACAGAGGCACACAATGGTTGGCTAACATAACATATAAGTTTACAAATCAGTATGGCTTTTTATAACTGGTAATAACAGAAATCTTCTAATAATCCTCTAAGGTAGGTCAATCAGACTACAGAGACGAATCGAAAAACAGGAGGTTTTTAATTTGTTTTTCAGCCTCTAAGTTAAGGTAGCGGTACATAGAAAGAGCTTCCTCAAAAATTGTGGTATTTTTGAGCCACAATTGGGCATACCCTGGGCAATGGCAACGTTGTTGTGTCAGCTAATCTTTCTCACACTAGGTCAGGTGAAGGTAACTATAGAATGAATTCATGAAAAAGTGGCTTAGTTTTGGCAGTTTAAAGTCTGAACTAGACATGAAAGAAGAAGCTGAGTTACATTATTAATTACTGTAGTGTAACTACTAACGTTGATAACTAGGGCTTCATTTATGTGTAGACTATCTTCTTCACGAGAAAATCCCTGTTATCAGGTTCCATGTTCTTTCAGAAAAGTGACATATATGCTAATATATGCTGCTCATCTATAAACTACTACTGTTCCTCCTAGATATTCAAACTGGCACTTTCTACAGTAACAGAAGGACTGTTTGCCCTGGCAATATCTTTTCAAAATATCCGGGAACAGGACCTTTCATGCCTCAACTTTCTTCAAAAGGCTCTCATACTGATTTCTCCCAGGTCTATAGTTTTCTAGTAAACTGCTAATCTTCACTGCTGCTTCAGCTTGCTTAAAATGGTCTCCTCATGGTGAACTGTGCCAACAAAAGATTCTTGGCATTGCAATCAGATTCTTTGCGTGGCTACAGCTGACTTCTTGGGGTTGACAAGAAGAGTACTTCCCTTGCTACATACACATGCTCCCCCTCCTACAACATGAAACATGTTCTGGTTTTGCCACTGTTACCTAAAGCGACAAGGCAGCAAATGGAAATAGGAGTGTGGGTAGAGAGCAACCTAGTATCAAATGACTACTGTAAGTATGGGATTAAATTAAAAGAGGTTAACCTTTCTCAGCTAGAGGAGGCAGAGCTTTCTGAGTGATCCCTTGAGGGAAGCTGTGAAAATGCCATCACTGAGTTGTTTTGAGCATGGTTAGTCAAAGCATTATAGAACATACCTTTTTTTGGTTGTGAGTAAACTGCTCGTAAGACATACCTTTCTTAAAAGGAACTTTCTAATATATGAGCTATATATAGAAAATGTTCTATTTCATTGTAAAAAGAGCTATCCATTTTTTTCTTTGAAGGTATGGATTTAAAATAACAGAGCATTTTGTAGATATGATTCAACGTAACTGCAGGTATCCGTAAATAAAGTGTACTTTCCCATCCTGCTGTTTGGTAATGTGTAAAGGTAAAAGTCACCCTTGCTTGAAAGCCAGTCATATCCAACTCTAGGGTTCAGTGCTCATCTACATTTATAGTCAAAGAGCCAGCACTGTCTGTGTCTGCAGATGTTTTTGTGGACATGTGGCAAGCATGACTATACACGGAATACTGTTTATCTTCCCACCAAACTGGTACCTATTTATCTACTTGCAATTTCTTAATTTCAAACTGTTAGGTTGGCAGGAGCTGAGACAGAGACAGGAGCTCACTCCATAATGCAGCACTCAGGTCTGGAACTGCTAACCTGCTGGCCTTCCAGTAATTAAGTTCAGCACCTTAACCACTAAGCCATAGCATCCCTTTGATAATATCTAAGTCCACTTAAAAATACTTCTTGCTGCAAAATAAATGTTGATTAAGAATATTGGGCCTTAAGCTAAGTTAATGAAAACATTTTCTATACAACCATTTCTTATATCATGACCTCTTCAATTGTGTTTTTTTTAATTTGTTTATTATTAGTAATTCTTAATGTTTAGTACTTTCCTTGGAAAGCAAAAGAACAATAGAAGAGGTCTTTCTTGCAAAGCCACCTACCGTTGCAGACCCAGCCACAAAAATAAGAGAACAATTTCTTGCATAGATCAGTCAAGCAGAAACCTTATTTCTCTATCTCTTGCAGACAACATTCCACTACCACCCAGAAGCTACCCATAACAGCAACAGACCACTAAAGAAAATGTACAACAAAATACTACTTCAACAATCCCAGATTGTATCTCTGTCTCTAAGTGTACCTGAGCATTATCTGTGAGATAAAATTAAGGAGGCAGCATACTGAAAAGTCTCAGCATCACTTTGTCTATTGATGCTAAATAGGCTAGCACTGTCTGATTTTAATGTTAAAATGGCAAATTAAATAATAAACAAAGACAGAACACCTAGAAAATACTTGAATGTTAGTCCTATAAAAATTGAATGAACAGAGAATGGCAATTTCAGATGATAAATATTTATTTTTTTATGACAGTTCATCACTAGGAATAGCAATCCACTACAGATTATTGAAAACAGATCATCTGGAATGCATCGTACCATGTCAAGTAACTCTTTTAAAGTTTCTTTCCTATAACATAAAATAACCTTCATAGAGTCGAAAAAGTGAAGTAGTGTTACTATAGATCAGGGGTTCTCAACCTATGGCCTGCACGCTGACCCCAGGCCATGACACCATTTCATGTGGCCCGCCACAAGTGGAAGCAGAAGTGGACATGCTTATGACAGCCATAAACGTGCTCGCAGCTGTTGTAAATGTGCTGTAAATGCACCCGCGGCTATCATAAATGCATTTACGACAGCCGCAGATCCATTTTATGGCGGAAGGAACCACCAGTCCAGCCCATGGATTAAAAAGGTTGATAACCCCTCCTATAGATTTTAAGTTCTAAAGAATGGCTAAAAAACTGAAAGTAAGTCATTGTCTTTCATAACACAAAAGATTTGCATTTGGATTTGCACATAAAAGGAAAGTAACCAGTCAGTTTCCAGATGAAAATATATGCATAATACCTGATTATATCGTATAGAATGAGCAGAGGAAAATACTTACTCAGAGTAAGCTATCGACATAGTAATTAATTTAAAACTGTAGGTGGAAGGTTTAAGGACAAATAAAGATACTACTTGTACAACATATAATTAACAATCAATTTCTGTAGGATGTTGTGATAGTTATTAGTGGTGCTTCAAAAGGTTTAAGTCATTACACAGATGAGTGGGGGAAGTGAGTGTCTCAGCAACAAAAATAACCACAAACTTGGTACCTAGAGACTGTGTACCAAGTACAAATCAGAAATCAAAGATGGTAAAGCTCAAACTTTTCTAGAAGTAGTGTTATCTGACTTGGAGATGGCTTGGCCTGAATTGTCCTTGTCCATACTAAGATGTCTTCACCATTGCATGTTCCTTTGGCCAACTGTTTTGCTGAAAATATATTTTAGGGCTCGACATCAAGCATTATGGTGTACTTATATCTATCACCTCCAGATATACAAGCTCCATGTATGGTTAGCAGTGGCCACCCTTCTTTCTAGCAAACCCTTCCTGGCTGAAAGCCATAGTAAAGGTAAAGGTATCCCTTGCTCGAAAGCCAGTCGTATCCGACTCTAGGGGTCAGTGCTCATCTCTGTTTCTAAGCCGAAGAGCCAGCGCTGTCTGCTTCTGCAGACGTTTCCATGGTCATGTGGCAGGCATGACTAGACACCGGAGCGCATGGAACGCTGTTACCTTCCCACCGAAGTGGTCCCTATTTATCTACTTGCAATTTCTTGCTTTCGAACTGCTAGGTTGGCAGGAAAGCCATAGGTTACAGTAAATAAGTGCCAGGTTGCACCCATACATGATTCTTGGTCTAATCCTGGAGCTACAATGAATTATGTTGTTGACCATGTTAGGGCAATCCAATTTCTTTCCCCAATTCCACGCATAAATGCAAAATGTAGTTATAGATACAGTGTAGAACAAAATAGTGAGTTTTTTCTAGATCTATTAATTCTTGTGGGAAAAGCAAGAAATTTTATAAATGCAATGTCCATGGTTACTGAAATGAGCATATAAACAAACCAAACATGCAAATAAGTTAAAAAGACTTTTGTGAATTATATTGTGTGTTCTGTCTTTAAAGCTTAGGAGTGTTGCTTTCCTATTAATCACTGTTCTGGCTCTTGCCAGAAATTTCATAGCTAAATCTATTAAGAATGATTGTAACCCACTTTATGAGACTTTACTAATACTTTTCTGACTTAGGGATTGAATTATTGAGTCAGTGTGAGTAAATAGGGTCTGTTGTGTTCTATAAAGACCCTAATATACTTCGAGCAGTTCCTTTATTAGGAGTAACCTGAATTTTCCATTTGTGTAGAAAATACTGTGTTTATTTACAAAGCATTATTATTTGCCGCTATTTATTTTATATAGCATCATCAATATACATGATTCTATAAATAAGAATATAGTTATTGTACATGTTGGCAATGATTCATAGGAATAAGCTCCCCATGAAGAAATCCAGCATCCACATACAAGTAAAATCCAACATTATGCAAATGACTGAACACATAAAACTTCAAAGTAGTGCTGGCAGTGAATCAGATTGTGGTAACTATAGTTACCATATATAATGCAAATACTGCATGAAGTGCAGGACAATTGTTCACTTGCAATGGTGTTTTGCTTAAAGAGCAAACTCGCTTAAAGAGCAATCTTGTTGAACACATTATACTCTTTAAGCGAGGTACAACTGTATTTACTGTATTTGGCCCGCCTTTTCTGGTTTTTATTAGTTTATTTTATTAATTATTGTTTTATGACTGTATTTTTCATGCTGTTTTTATATTAACCATCCAGAGAGGTCCCACCCAGTAGAGTGGTGTGCAATAGATAGATAGATAGATAGATAGATAGATAGATAGATAGATTGATTGATTGATTGATTGATTGATTGATTAGTTTTTACATCCACGAGTAACTCTTCAGGATCAATAGTGTTTACTGTACTCATTCAGGTGAGAAACCATGAAAGAGTATATAGGAATGTGAAAATTTTGGGCTTTAAGCTGTACTAAAATACCGTAAAATGTTATGAAAGATTACACATCCCTGGTTAGTATTGTTCTCAAATAAATGCTATTGAATAATTTGCTTGGCAGAATTATGATCTGCAGCAGTCAAAGTCACTCTCTGCAAGTTTATAGGTCTAGATTAGTATTTATATATGAAAAGTACAGTGCAAAAATGTTGTGTGGCACAATCCAAAAGTAACTGCTGGCAGAAGGCATCTAGTCAGGCTCTCAGCCTGATAAAGCATTTCACTCAAGCGTATCATTTTAATTAATATGGTACTAAAATAACTTCCAAGTTTCCCTCAGTCCAGATATGGCTGCCTAAATTCTGTGTGCTCTACGGATGTATTGAAATACAGTATCAGTATACAAGAGAAGAAATTACAAGATGTTGCTGCTATGTGAACGGTAGTAAAAAAAGAAGAAGTAAAATCTTGTTTCTAAAATATGTAGAATTATTTGCATCAATTAGACATGGGTAACATTTCTTTTTACAGTAAGGTCAAGAAATATTGGAACAAGGATTATTATTTTTTGTCATGGGCCTCTGCACTCAAATACAGCAAACATGAAAGAAAACACCCAAGATGTGAGCAAAGTCAGGACTGACAGCTTTAATGCAAGGGGTTTTACAAAAGTGGAGTATTAACCAATCAGGAAATCCAGCCATTGCAGACACAAGTAAGTAGGAGAATGTGACTCTGTTATAGTCAGTAACAAACAATGAACATTTCTGAGAGTTCAAGGTAAGTATATGGCTCTTCTAAAATGAACAGTAGTCAAGAGGGAGGGCAGAAGCCATGTATTGCAGTAGATCTAGTCCTGTGTCATGGATTGTGAGCAGAAGACAACAGCAATAATTATATGCAAACTATCCCATTGAAGTCATGACAGTTTTTGAAGATGTATCTGTTACTTTAAATTAGAAAGTTGTGAAAAAATTAACCTTATGCTGTACTTTACTATTGAATTTGTTTTACAGGATACTCAAGGAAAGAAGTCATACTGTATCATACTTACCATCAACATTTTTTCTATGTAAACTTGTGCAGCATGTGCATAAACTCCTTGGAAGAGACTATAAAGACATGCCTGAAAGATAAATACAGATAGGATCCATATAAATATGGGAACCATCATTTGTTGTTCTTGCTTTAACATGATTTGTGATTGTGACCAATAGGTAGTCTAGAGCAAGACAGGATAAATTAAATCATACCCAACTACAGACTCAGTTTCACAGTCATTACTCATGCTAAAAGGATATTCAAATGAGCAATGTTGTTTTCATACTGACTTGAATAAATGGGAGGAATACTGTAATATACTCAAGTATCTCTAGTTTTTTAGCCCTCAAAATGAGGTCCAAAAAAGGGACTCGACTTATACTCGGGTCAACAGCCCTGAGCGTCCCAAAACCGCAGTGGTGCAAATTCAAACATACATTTTTTAAAAAGCACTACCACTATCGTAAAAACTCAAAAACATACCCACACAAATGTCTGAATTAATTAATTTTACTATATTTCCGTGTATTTTAGTTACTGAAACTCACTAGCTGCTGCTGCATTTTCCACCCAACTTATACTGGGGTCAATCTATTTTCCTAATTTTAGAGGTCCAAATTAGGTGCCTTGACTTATATTTGGATTGACTTATAGTCGAGTATATACGGTACTTATACAACTGAGAAACAGAGATATTGCAGGTGGTATTTCTGTAGTGGGTAGTTGCAGACGACTACCCAGCAAGTGGTGGTGTGGGAACATCTTTTATTTCCAGCATGATTTGACTTAGCTGGCAATTTGCCCAAGACACAACATGTCAGAACTCTTAGCAAGATAGTGACTGGATGGTAGATAAAGATGATGAAATTTCCTGTCCACAGTTCACATGAAAGATCAGATTGTTTAATAATATGTCATGAAACTAACTCTAGAATAGTTCTGTGCTTGATGAATAATTTCAAGTATGTGAAGATGTTTTTGTTTTCTTGTAAAGCGAGACAGGCAAGTGATTGCAACACTGAGGAAAGCTTCAGCTGAACAAATTGGCCCCATAAAAGAGAAAGATTATGTTCCCAGAAACAGATACACCTTAGTATACATCTTTAAACTGAGTAATGTATGGGTTAGTTTGGAGGCTCAGAGAGAAGGCATCTTATATAGATTCGGCTTCCTATGTCTCTACTGGGTATTAGCAATTAAGCACAGACTGAAACTTCCATTCATAAATATAAGTTGTATTAGGTTAAGATAAAGGTCACCCTTGCTTGAAAGTCAGTCGTATCTGACTCTAGGATTCAGTGCTCATCTCTGTTTCATAGCTGAACAGCCAGCGCTGTCTGCTTCTGCAGATGTTTCCGTGGTCAAGTGGCAGGAATGACTAGATACCCGCGTGCACAAAATGCTGTTTACCTTCCCACCAAAGTGGTCCTTATTTATTTACTTGGAATTTCTTGCTTTCAAACTGCAAGGTTGTCAGGAGCTGGTACAAAGAAGGGAGCTCATTCCGTCCTGCAGTATTTGGGTATCAAACTGCTGATCTGCCACCTTCCAGTCAGCGTCTTAGCCACTTGATCCACTGCAGTCCAGTTGCATTATTAATATACAAAATCACTTGAACAAATGGCATGAATACAGAATACAGTATAAGGCATCAAATTAATTCAGTTGAGCCTAGAGCACAGCTGAGTAAAACTGGAGATAACCAAATAATATAGCGGCCAAATGGGGGAATGGAGAGGGCGCTAAGACTCTAGCAAGGGGAAGTGGAAGTCTAAGTGCAAAAGGGAAACCTGAGATACAGTATCTTGACATGGGGTTGGGCAACATAGAAGGCACAGCAAAGAGGTGTTGGGAGAAACTGGAGAATGAGAGGAAGATTAAATCATTGGCATGTGCTTATTTTGAAGGAGGAAGGATATAAAGTGGGCAACTGTGGATCTCAGTTGCAGATTCAGAAGTTTAGTGTATTTTGTAGTGAGGGATTGGAGACAGAAAAGGGAATAGCAAAGGCTTCCCTACTGTTTATATTCCCTATAATTGGTAGTCTGGCCAAGTTATCCTGCTATAGTAATAGAGTAGTAGACCATACTGCCAGCGACTCAACACTGAGTGTCAGACGGTGGTTAACTAACACAACCCTGAGGACTTGGGTGATGAAGTCGGCAGGGAAGTGTGATGGTCCCCAAGTGAATCTGACTTGAATCCATCTTGATGAAGGGCAGCAGCTTCATCAATACTGGCCAGGGGCTAATGAGGACTTTGTGTGCCAAAAGAGCTCACGACCAGAAAGTGACTTGTGGAACTGGATCAGTGATACAGGGGTCATGCTGTGATGCGGAAGGCAGTTGGAAGACCATTGCATTATATTCTCAGGACAGTCTTCATGCTGATTGCCATGATGATCACCAATATTTGGATTCGGATACGACAGAGGAAGATGATAATTGGTATCCTGAGCTATACCGTCTGTGATACTAAAGGGGATATTTCTCTGTGAACTTGTTTGTGGCAGATCTGAGCATGGAGGATGCCATTTCACTCATGTCCTGCTTGTGGGCTTTCCGTGGGCACCTGGTTGGCCACTGTGTGAACCAGAATTCTGGACTAGCTGTCAATGTAGAACAGCTCCAAATAAGAATAGTTGTGCTTAGAGAAAGGTCCACGCGCATCATCCCTGCTTCCTTTTCCACCTTGAGTGAGATCCTTGGTTGGCTCAAAATGCTAATATGGTTTTCCAAATGTTTAACATGTTTTACATGTGCTTCTTCTTCTGTATCTAGGCCAGACATGAAACTGTCAAAATGAAGGCACCCTTTGGTGAGTTCATTCTGCAGTTCCTTTTGTCTGACCTAGTGTGAGAAAGATTAGCTAGCAACACAAGGTTGCCGTTACCAGGGTATGCCCGATTGTGGTTCAAGAATACCACAATCTTCAAGGAGGCTCTTTCTGTGTACCCCAGAAACATGCTAATTTTAATACATCTATAGCAGTTAAATTAGTACATTGTTTGGAATCCTGTTGTGCATCTGCCCATGTGCAAATTCTAATGATGTCATCAGCCACAGATATTAATCTGTATTTGCAAATTTTCTGTCCCACCCCAGAGATCTTGTTTGACCAGCCTTTAAGAGCCTTGGAACTAGGGAGTTGTTATGTGCTGTCAAGTCATTTCTGACTTATGGCAGCCCTATGAGAAATCTTCAAAATGGGGTTTCCTCAACAGTCCACTCAGTTCTTGTGAACTTAAACCTGTTGTTTCCTTTAGGGACACTATCCATCTTGCATTCGGTATTCCTCTTTTTTCACTGTCTTCAACCTTTCCCAGTATTGTCTTCTACAGAGAATCTTGCCTTCTTGTGATGTGCCTAAAGTATGACAGCCTCAGTTTCATCATTTCTGCTTTCAGGGATAGTTCATGCTTGATGACCCAGTGGTTCATCTATCTGGCAGTCAGAGTATCATCAAAAGGAGCCAGTAATACCTGAAAATTGTTTCTGTTAGTCTCACCATTGAAATCAGGATCGCCCGAGGTGATTTTTAGATATTAAAGGCTTCCCCCAATCTCAGGATACCAGGCTTCCACACATTGAAAATAATCCCTTAGTGTCAGACCCTGGGTAGGAGATAGGGATGGAAAACTTTAGGATAAGAATAAGATTCATGGCTGATGGCTTCAAGACTGACATGTCTGCAGTTGCACAAAAGGGTTTCAATCCATATTTCCCAGCTCTGCCCAATTCTGGCCAGATAAGTAGACCTGAAACATTTTGTGCAGATAGAGCATGGGTGCCCAAACTTTTCGGGCTGCAGGCCGGTCACATGGTTCAGGGAATCAGTCAATATGGCCTTGGGTGCCAGATCCAGCCCCCAACACCAATTCATCCAGCCCTCAAAACCCTTGTCACTCCTGGAAGCAGAAGTAAAACGCATCATACCGGCACGTTTTACTTCCACTTCCAGGAGCGACGAGGGCTTTGTGGGCTAGATGAATTGGCATTGGGGGCTGGATCCAGCCCTGGGCTGTAGTTTGGGCACCCCTGAGATAGAGTTTAGATAGTATTCTCTGGTTTTTCTGTTTCTGTGCATTTCAGTGAGTGTCTGTATTCCTGCTGTATTAAGGCAGCACAAAAAAAATTAAAATCCTCATTCTAAATTCTAGCCATTTGATATTCTGTAGAGCACCCTTCTTCCACAGCAACTCTGGTTATGTGCTTTCCTCCCACATGCTTGCTAAACATATCTCCTTGCTGGAATTTGTGGGATGGGGAGGGCTCCTGTGCCTGAAAACGACTGCTATAATTTATATGCTAGTTAAGCATTTAGTACCTAATGTTCCCTGACAATAAGTCAAGCCTTTGTAGGATCCCACAGATCACCTACCAGGCAGTTGCCTGCAAGGGTTTTTAAGGCTTCAGAAGACTTGCTGGGGTACACAGAAGGAGCCTCCTTGAATATTGGGGTATTTTTGAACCAGGGCCATAACCAGGATTCTAGATGTGGGTGGGTGAATTTCCCCCCAGGATGGGCAACAATGTCTCATATATACGGTATGTCATATATATAAGCAGCCAGGAGTTTGAGGGTGGGCAAACTGCTAACTCAGGGTGGGCAAAGGCAACCCTGGTCACCCCCTGGCTACAGCCCTGTTTTGAACCACAATTGGGCATACCCCAGACAATGGCAACCTTGTGCCTGCTAATCTTTCTCTCATTGGGTCAGGGGAAAAGAACGGCAGAATAAATTCACCAAAAAGTGGCTTCCTTTTGGCAGTTTTGTGTCTGGCCTAGACACAGAAGAAGACTTGCTTGCCTGACCAGATAGTCTTCAGATAAGAAAGTTGCCCCCTGACCCCAGAGCCCCCCTTTCATGATGAGATATTTCATTTTATGACAGTTTCCTGTAGCATGTATTTTTTTTATTTCTTTCCTGTCAGTTTCAAAACCTCAGAAGAATAGACAAAGCAGATGAAGCAAGATGATCAAGTTTTTTTTAATGGTGAATAAACAAGGCCAAACAAGACTCTCTCGTTATTACGAATCCATGGATCTTCATAAACGAACGATACTGGAGAGTGAAGTGATAAAGCATTGCCTTTCACGTTCAAAAGAGCAAGTATGTCTGTTTTCCCCCTGTAGATATTCTGGAGTCAAACTATATGGGAGTGAGCAGATTTTAGGTCTTTAAACATGTGTCAGCTCCTGATGTACAAATGGCAGAGTACTGAAGTGCTCCCAGAATCCACAGCCAACATAAGCTATGGGAGCTGTTGTCATGGTAGAGCTTACCATGGGCTCAAAAGTTACACCAGATGTAGTTAAAAGTCCATATGTTAGTTAAGTTTTGTTATCTTTCTATATGTATATAACCAGTGATGGGCCGCAACAGGTTCGCACCAGCTTGCCAGAACCGGTAGTAGCTTTTCCCAGTGTCCTGGAGAACTGGTAACGGCTTTTGGGGAGAACCACCTTGGGGGCTTACCTTTTCACCAGTTCCCCCACTGTGCATGCGCACCAAGAGCTTGGTGTGCATGTGTGCCTACAGCGCTTGGCACGCATATGTGGCCTCCTTGCTGTCCTCCCAAGCAGGGAGGAGGAAGAGAAGCTGTTTGCCTGAAGCTCCCTATAGCCTGTTCCCCAGGGTAAGTAACTCACCTTGGGGTGTGGTGTGTGTGTGTGTATTTTAATGTGTATTTATTTTTAATGTGTATTTGTATGTGTTTTATGTGTATTTAATTTGTATTTTTACGTGGTTTTTATCTCTATTTAATGTGTATTTAATGTGTATCTATTTTTAATGTGTATTTTTATGTGTTTTATGTGTATTTTTATGTATTTTTATGTGTACTTATTTTTATGCGTTTTTTACATTGGCTCCACCCACATCATTGGCTCCATCCATGACATCATGATGTTGGCTCCGCCCATGATGTCATGATGTTGGTGCCACCCACAATGTTGGCTCCGCCCACAGTGTGGTAGTAAAAAAATTGGCTGCCCACCACTGTATATAACAGAGAGGGAAGGTACTGGACTCTAATACCCTGTTGCTGGGCAGAGGACAGGGAGGTATCAGAATGCTCTCTGATTGGCTATTGCAAATTAGATAAGCCAGAAGGGAGATGGTGAGGTATAAAAAGGAAAGAGAGGGTTTTCTGAGATTAAAGCAAAATCACTAGAAGTCACTCTGTTTTCAGCAAGACTGGAATACTTTTATAAGTATTATCTCTGGTAGGGCTTTAAGTTTGATTAGGTCTTGCCAAGAACTAAGGTAAATGTGACAAGATAGTGAACAATATGTTGCTCACTTACATACAAGGACAGGATTTATTTATTTTTTACATTTTTATGCTACCCATCTGGGATAGTTCCCACTCTGAGTGGTGTACAGACATATAAACAACATCAACATAATAAAACAAACAACCAAATAGCTAATGGTGTTTGAGAGCAAGCAAGCTCAAAACTGACCAGCTAACTTATTGTCAACTCCAGACTCAATTATTGCAATGCGCTCTACATGGGGCTGCCCTGGGCGACCATTCGGAGGCTTCAGCTGGTTCAGAATGCAGCTGCTCGAATTGTGATGGGGTGCGGACGTTATGCTCATGCCTCACCACTTCTCCAGGAGCTGCACTGGCTCCCGGTGTGCCTCCGGGTGCAATTCAAGGTGCTGGTTATTACCTTTAAAGCCCTACATGGTAGTTGGCCAGGATACTTAAGAGACCGCATCACCCTGTCCATCCCACTAGATCAGACCGGAGAGGCTTTCTGGTTGTACCTTCAGCTAGAGACAGTGATGGGATGTTACAGGTTCGCACCAGTTCGCCAGAACCGGTAGTAACTTTTCCCAGTGCCCCGGAGAACCAGTAGCAGCTTTTGGAAGTAACCACCTCGGGAGCTTACCTTTTCACCAGTTCCCCCACTGCGCATGCACGCCAAGGACTTGGTGTGCATGTGCGCCTATAGTAGTTGGCGCGCATGCGCAGCCTCCTTGCTGTCTTCCCAAGCGGGAAGGAGGAAGAGAAGCTGCTAGCTGCTATTTATTTATAATTTTGAAATTTATTTTTTTTAAAAAGTCACAGGACCAACTTTGGCCCCGCCCACCAGGCCACATGGTCCCACCCATGACATTGGCTCCACCCACAAATTAGGATCCTCCCACATTGTTGGCTCCACCCGCAAATTATGCTCCGCCCACGGTGTGGTAGTATAAATTTTGACATCCCACCACTGGCTAGAGAGGCTCATCTCTCTGGCACGAGAAGGAGGGCCTTTTCTGTGTCCGCTCCGGCCCTATGGAACCTCCTGCCAACAGAGTTACATCTCCAGACGGAGTTGCTGCCCTTTAGGAAAGGAGTGAAGACCTGTCTGGTGGGGCATGTGTGGGGAGTGGGCCAGATGGCCAACTCGGTCGCCTGGCTCTTTTAAATATTCCACTTCTCTCCTTGGTGTTTTTAACTTGAATTTTAATTTTTATCTATGTGTTTTAATTGCTTTTAGTTGTAAAGCCACCCTGAGTCTTTGGAGGTGGGTGGGATACAACTGAAATAAAATAAATAAATAAATAAATAAAATGATATCCTTAAAGGCTTCCTTCAAAAGGATAGTTTTAAGTTGTGTTTTTTTAATGTCTGAGGATGTCCAGAAGGTGAGCACATGGAAGAAACACTCTCACTTTTACTGCACCTCATTGTTTTAAGCAGTTTTCATCAGTCAATATCAGATAACAGGAAAGCTCTGAATACAGTATATAGTTTTACTTTTGCCTTCATTTGTCAAATTTACAAGCCACTCACTTTAGGAACTGGTACATAAATTCAAAAAACAGCATACAAATAGGTTATTTGTTATTGTTTTCTTACTTTGCTACCTTAATCTCATTTCCTGGTTACATAAATCAGAAATTGACTATAGACGTACCACTTGGTAAACAAATAGCCAGTAAGCAAATATGTCTTAGCGAATCTACATATTACATATTAACATCTGCATTCTACTTTATGTCTTTCTTCAGTGTTCCTTCATTGAGTACAAAGATTTTAAGCTGGTGTATAGACAATATGCTGCTCTTTTCATAGTGGTTGGAATTGATGAAACCGAGGTAGGTTTTAGCTTATTATTTATGTGAAGACAAACAGAGATCTTTTGGTTCTTTCCTTTTCAACACTGTTTATCTTCTTTCCCATGTGATCATCCCATAAACCAGTGGTGGAGAACCTATAACACACATGCCAGAGGTGGCACTCAGAGCCCTCTCTTGGAGCCCTCTCTGTGAGAACCTGTGCAGTCATCTCAGCGCAGAATTCACCCTCCTCCTCTGGCCAGAAGCCCAATAGGAGCACTTCCTCCCTCCCCTCAGCACAGAGTTTGCCCCACCCCTCTACCCAACAGCCCAATGGGCATATTTACTTCCTTTCTTGTTGCTGTGTTGGCACTTTGTGATAAATATTTTTTGGGTTTCGGTTTGTGCACATGGTCTCTAAAAGGTTTGCCATCACAGCCATAAACCATGGGGATGCGGTGGTTCAGTGGTTAAGAAGCTCGTCATGTTAGCTAGAAAGCTGGCAACTTGGCAGTTCAAGCCCCGGGCATTGCATGACGGTTTGAGCACCCGTCTCTGTCCCAGCTCCTGAAACCTAGCAGTTTGAAAGCAAGAAATTGCAAGTAGATAAATAGGGACTGCTTTGATGGGGAAAGATCCTGGGGACACGAAAGGAGCCTCATTCGGGTGTCCCCTGAGCGGAGTTCCTCCAGCAATAATCCTTTCAACCCAGAATAATTTCTGGCACGAAATTATTATTATACCATCAACCTTTCAGGGAGAGACATATATCTTCTACTGCTGCCATTGATTCATGATGGAGGATAACAGAAAACAGGTTACTTAAAATTCAAGATATTGCTGCTTGAGTTTCAGGCCAGGAACTTTTTCTATGAAGCTCAATTCTGGTGGCAGCCTAGGAGAATGTTTCATTGCAGTTTATTCTTAAGTGGACACGTGCTCACTTGAGCTGCGTTAGACCTAATGAATTTTTTTTTACAAATTGATAAGAGTTACCCCTAGCACTTCCTACTTTGCTTTGGCCCCACCCTGTGTTCTTGGCCCCATCCAGTTCTGGAATATGCCCTACAAGACCATTTATAAGCAGACTAGACTGGAAGAAATCATTTAAATTTTTTTTACAAATGCCAGAAAAAAAAGCTCAATGATTGGCATGGGGTTTTTTAGGCTTGAGGGCTAGAACAGAGGACAGTTGAGTGCAATAAGCCTTGGGACAAATTCCAGTGGGGTGACAATGTCCATTTCCTGCACTAAAACCAAGAAAAGCAGGTGACTGAGTGCTTGTAAGCAAAAATCTACAAGTATAGATCTTGTTTATGTTCTGCAGTTCCCTCACATGTAAGTCAGGCAGATTTGTTTGTATGCTTGAACCATTCTATATCTGTAGGGTTAATGGCTTCTCATTAATTAACTTATTTTCTTGTGATATAAGTTTATTCTATGTCTGGCCAGGTTATCCTGCTATGGTAATAAAGTAGACCATACTGCCACAACTCATTGCCAATCGTCAGGTGGCGGTTAACTAACCTGACAACCCTGTGGACTAATGATTTTGGGTGACGAAGTCCACAGGGTAGGGTGATGGTCACCAAGTGGATTAAATCCCAGTTGAATCCATCTTGATGGAGGGCAGCAGCTCCATGACTATTGACCTGGGGTCAATGAGGACTTTGTGTGCCAAAAGGGCTCAGGACCAGAAAGTGACTCGCAGAACTGGATCAGTGATATGGGTGTCACACTGCAATGCAGAAAGCAGATAGAAGGCCACTGCAGTATATTGTTCACAGGACAATCTTCATGATTGCCAGTACAGTATTTGGAAGCAGATGCAGCACTTGAATAAGAATATGTTTATTCCATATTTTGACTTTACCTCATACCCCCCACCCCATGCACCCATGCACCATTTTCAGTGTTCCTCCATCTGATGAAACAGATAGTTGCTCTAGGAAAACTGATGCCTTAATTTGTTAGGAAACCATTGTTTCATCCCAAAGTACAAAAAATGTAATTTTCTGTCAAATGACAAAACGTGCAAACAGCCTCATCCCACAAACTGTCCTTTTGTGCACATTAATGCCAATCTATTAATTTGCAACTCTTCCTACTGTAATAGTCAGTATAATGTCTTGGTTTGTGATGCTGTGTTTGTTTCCATTTTGCAGTTATTTTACTGAGGTTTTAGTGCAGGTAATCAGTAAATGAAATAAATGTCAGTAACCAGTAAATGAAAGAAAATGGGGTTTGCAGAAATGTGACCTATCATGAACTTAACAAGGGTCAGTTGGTAGTTGCAGCTGATATAAGTGGATTGAGTGGATCAGCTGTTTATATGTGAACACAAGAAGCTGAAGAGATAGATTCCAGAATGCACAATGGGTCAGAATATACATTGAAATAATAAATAAATATCAAAGTAGTCCCAAAACATTTGGAGAATCAGATGATGCTGAGAAATGGATGAAATGAGCTCTTAACGATAAGTTGACATGGGAAATAAACGTCAAGAAAGGCATAGTTCAAGTAAATAAATTCTGGGGAATCTGGAGAAAATTTGTGGAATACGTGATTGTTAAAAAGAAAGGTATTAACCCTGTACCGGAACAAATTAATTTTTGGAAAGTATAAAATTTTATAACCCCCTGGACATTGTATATAGCACAGAGGTGAATGAAGCAAGAAGAATAGAAGTATCATGTTAAGAGTTTTGATATAAAAGTTATATATTGTATTATTGCTTTTATATATATATATATCAAGTGTATTTTCTTGAGGAATTCTTGTATTGTATGTTTTTTTTTGTTTTCTTTTCTATTGAAAATTTATAAAAAAAATTTTTTTAAAAGAAATGGATGAAATGAGGTAGGGTAAAAGGATAGGAGTTTCAACTGTGTGAGAAATGTTCAAATATATCACAGTTGTAAGCTTTACAAGAAATATAAACATACTGTATTAGGAAACTTGTTTACTTGCTCCTTTTGATGTGTTCTCAATTGAATTTCAGAATGAAATGGCTGTGTATGAACTGATTCATAATTTTGTGGAAGTGTTAGACAAGTATTTCAGCAGAGTGGTAAGTCTGACTCAGAAAAAATACCTGACTTTTTTTTAAGTATTGGAAAATTAATTATTATATTGTAGATGCACTATCTTGAAATACCAAGTGTTATATTTTCATGTACAGGGCACAACTCCATTGAAACCTATAGCTGTGGTTTTTCATTAATGCAGTTCTTCAAAAAGCCTCCACTTTATTATTATGTATCCATAATTCAAAATATCAGGAAATGGCCCAGTATTCCAGCATAATATTGTGCCTGGGTTGCCAGCAGAAAAACAGATGTTAAACTTTTCATAGCAAAAATGCAGCTTGCATGTTGATAAAACCAATTGTGACAGTCAGGATGGTCTACAGCAGTGGATTCCAACCTTTTTTTGGCCATGCCCCACCGAAGCATCTTTAAAATCCTGATGCCTCCAACCCCCCAATGACATATAATTCATATTATTCAAAAAGTGAACTCCTATTCATGTGGAGGAAGCCTAAAAGACCATTCACTGTTAATAACTCATTCTCAAATTGCCCTCCTGTGGGGTGCTGGGATCCATGGGTCTACAGGATACTACATACTTAAATAAGTGAAAGTATTTATCATTGCATCCATATAGAATTCTAGTTTTATAGCCTTCTCAGAAGCAAAGGGGCAATCCGCGGGAAAATTGCAAGAGAGATTTGCCAGTGCTTCCATTGAGACAGCAGGGGAAGTCCCTTATCTGAATATAAACTCTGCAAATGCCGTTGGATAAATATAGCACTTTGAAAGAATGCCTGAAACTTAGATGACAAAACCTCTCTCTCTCTAGCAAAGGACAGATGTTATTTTCTTTCCCACAGTTTGTCCTTTGTCCTCTGTTATTGCCCTCGCTTGGGCCACTGCCAGAATTCTGCATAGACGATGTGTTAATTAAGTACAGAGACTAATTACTTTCATTTTTGTGGTTTCCATTATGTATTTGTTTTGTAATAACAGCCCACTGTGACAGTCATGATTTATTTATTCTACATGTTACATGGCTTTTAAAATAGAACTTTATAGAGCAGGGTCCCCCCCCACCCCCGGTTGTTCTGCTCTCTCAGCTTTAAGAAACTTGCATCTCTGGGGAAGGTCAGTCCAGTGGGATGGTGAAGGCTGAAAGCTGTATGTAGCTATTAGCATGCATCTTTTAATCAGTAGGTAATATTTCAGAAATAGATATGTAGCATCTGTTCAGTGTGCTATAATCACAGACCAGCCAAAGCAAGTTAGGAGAAAGAGCTTGGCGCAAGGCATGCAGATTTTCATATATATATATGTTGATGCTCCCTTGGATGAATGAAGACCTTGGGCATGTAAGCTGGGTTTTTTTTAACAGTGTGTAGGATGGTTCTTGGCAATGCATGAGTTACATGTGCCAATGCTGTGGCTATTTCTAAGCTTGTGTTGCCACATAACAGCAAGAACATTAATGAGTTTAAGAACATATATAGTCAAGATGTATGTATGTGCATGGCCTCACTTTGGGATACTGTGACCCTCCTTCCATTTAAGATAAGATTTCTCTGGACTTGTGTTTGTTCCAAGAGTGGAAGGAGGAGCCTTTGTGTTCATGGAAGGGCATACTTTGATCCAACTCCCAAACCTTCTGCTTGTGAAAGCTGGTTGTGAAGGTATGAGAGCAACATCTGGGAAAATTTCCATGCCAAAAGAGGAAGACTCAGCCGGATTTCCCATAGCCAACAGCTGCAATTCTCTGCACAGTTCATTGCTTTGTCCCAGATTTGGCATAGTTAAAATACTAGTTCACCATGTTTATCAAAGACACTTGCTTTACAGCAAGCACAGTCCTGAAAACTACCGCAAAGGCTGTGTGAACTTTTAAAAATAGATAATCTAAACCAGTGGTGCCCAAACTTTTTAGGCCGTGGGCTGGTCATGTGGTTGAGCAGGCCGGTCACATGGTTCCTCTCACCGAAAGCAGAAGTAAAACATGGCCGCATATGCGCAAAACACTGCCATAAATGCACCCGCAGCTATCGTAAATGTATTTACAACAGCCGCAGAATCTTTACGGCAGTGTTTTGTGGACAAGCAGGCAAATTTAGCTTCTGGGAACAGTGAAGGCAGCACAGGCTGGATTATTAGGCACCGTGGGGTGGATCCAGCCCACAGGCCATAGTTTAAGCACCCTGATCTAAATGTTCCAATGATCTCTCAGGCTGAAAACATTGTACTGTATTTGAGTAGATTTTTAATAAATAATGGTCACACAAGAAGTAAAATGAACCTCACACTCTTGCTAAAACTCTTTTTTTTTTTTACAGAGTGAATTAGATGTATCCTTTCCAGTGAATCCAATTTGTTGTTAATTATGTTCCTGCACTTTTCTGCCTCTTTCATGGCCTGTAGCTAAATAAAAGTGGTATCATCTTATTTAGCTGTAGCAAGCAATGGGAGCTAAGCTAGAAGACAATGGAATATCTAATGATGTATTGGTAAGTTAAAGGTTATAGGAAAGTATGAAGCTGATTTATAGCTGGTCAAACTACTGGCCCATTTAGCCAAGTGTTGTTGACTCTGTCTGGCAGGACCTCTCCAGGGTTTCAGGCAAGACTTTTCCCAGTCCCTTGTAGAGAAGACAGGTATTGAATCAGGTACCTTCTCCACAAAAAGCTTGTATACTATGTCTCTTCTTGGGGAAAGAGTGATGTTGGGATACTGAAACCTTTGAATTTTTAATTTGAAGGTAGAAAATTTCATTTTGTTGGAGACGCGTGTTTGCTCGGTCAAACTTAGGTAAACAGAATAACTGGCAGCTTGTATTTCTCTGCCAACAAGAAATAGCAGAAATGTAAAAATGTACTTTTTTAGAGTACAGCTCCCTAAATACCCAAAAAACTTCAACTGCCACGCATCCCTTCTCCAAAATCTGTGGCCATGCAGGGTACATTATTCTGGGAATTGTCCCTGAAAGTTATTTGTCTGCCTTAGCAAAACAGCTAAATATCTCTGTTGTTAGCGACAAAGTTTATTTTATTAGCCTATTTGAAAATATTAAAATGTCTTAGCAAGGAGTATGACAGAAATATTACAAGAGATCAGAAACAGTAATGGAACAGCACACACTTCAGGGAATTAAGCCTGAGGACAGTTTGGAAATAAGAAAACATTACAACATTGAAAATGTTTAAAAGCCTGGCGACATTAAAAGTTCTTTGCTTAGCACCAAAATGGTAACTAAGTAGATAGCTCATGAGCCTTGATAGAAAAGGCATTCACAGGCAGGGTGCCATTTCCCGTTTTTTGATGCCACCCACCATAATCCCATTGGTAGTAAAAGAGTGTTGCTGAGGAGATTTGGAAAAGGACCCCAACTGACTATACATGAGAGAAGAAAAGAGATGTGAATTCAGTGCAAGCACTGTTCAAATAATCTGGTACTCGTTTTTAAAGGCACTTGCAAGGAGAAGACGATACTAACACTGATTTTCTTAAGTTTCTGATAGCGAGGAGAACTACTATGGACAGAGGAGGCCCTCTTTTGCCTTTCAGGTGTTTAATAATATTGGCTAACATTGATTCTATATTACAATTGCTCATGTTAACCTCTTCCTTTCACATCTGAAGCCCTGGCCTTCGTCATGGCTGTAGGTACATTGCTGAGGGCCTTCTTTGTAGAGTGGCTCTTTTCTAAGAGTTCTGACTGGCTCCCTGTCTGTAGGTTATGATTTCTAATCTACTATGTCTCTAAAGTTTTCTAGTCTTCTGTTGTAGCAATGTATTTTTAAACCGACCCAACTGCTATGTCAACCTTGATCTCTGGTGGCACAGTGGTTAAGCTGCTGTAACTGCAGCCAAAACATTATGGGTTCAGTTCTGATGGGGATCAAGGTTGACTCAGCCTTCCATCCTCCTGTGGTCACTAAAGTGAGTACCCAACTCTTTTTTAGGGGGGTGGGGTGGGGGTGGGAATGGTAATTACCTTGTGAACTGCCCAGAGAGTGCAACCAAAGCGTTACAAGGCGGTATATAAGTGTTATTGCTATTGTGTCCCTCTATTGCATTTTATTATACGTTTTTTGTTCTTGGAAGCTGCCTTTTGAATCCTTTTGTGGGCCAAAGAAAATGTAGAATTTTTTAACATAATAATAACTACCAGTCTCAGTTGGGTCTGATAGGTGCTAGCTAGCAGAAAGGCTTATAGATTTGTAGGTTAAGAGTAATGATTGGGTTTAAAAACACAAGGCAAAACCTGATAGCTGTCAACCCTGATGCTATTAATCTTTTTTTAAAGATATGGGCAGCATTCTCACTTTGCTAAATTTGAGGTGGTTTTAGAGAAATTATAAAATTAAAGTAGCCCTTTGAAACCAGAGACAAAGTGTGATATCTGAAGCTAGATAATTAAAGTTTGATGTTTCCAATACTTCTTTGATTTAATAGTTGCTTGTTTAGGAAAGCAAAGTGTGCAATGAAAGGGAGACTCCTGAACAGTTGATTTAGGGCAGGGCTTGCCAAACTATGGCCTGCAGGCTGGATCCGGCCCACATTGCCAAATAATCTGGCCCTCACAGCTCTTGGAAGCAGAAGTTAAACACCCCCACACATGCACAAAATGCTGCTGTAAATGCACCTGTGGCTGTCATAAACACATTTACAGTAGCTGTGGGTGCATTTATATAGCAGCATTTTGCTCATACATGGGTGCATTTTACTTCCGCTTCCAGTGGGAGGAACAAACATGACCAGCCCACTCAACCACATGACAGCCATGGTGCAAAAAGTTTGAGAACCCCTGATTTAGGGCCTACTTTCAACTGACGCTTATTTAACATTAGCATTTACAGAATGCATTCAGTACTATAGCTGCAGCGAAGCAAAATAAAAGCTATAAACTTTTCCAAATGGCTGAGACGCAGCCACTTTCTTCTGTAGTTTGAAGTCTAAAGCTCTGCTATTTAACATGCTAGATTATTTGACAAGTCCCAGCTTTGTGCATGGGGAAGTGGGTGGTATTTCATTAAGCTCTTTAAAACAACCTCAGTAGGTGCTGATTTCTGAGAGAAATGAGTCATTAAACTAAAGAAGATTACAGAAGCAACAGTCGAAAGTTATCATGGCAGTTTAGTGCAGCAAAGCCAATAATCTTGAGTGGGAGTTTTTAAAAATAAGTTGAGTTTTCATTGTTTAAATTGATTTTCTACTGTATCAGGGATTTTATTTTGTAGTGAGAGTGGTTTTATTCAAGAGCCAAATAAATAAATAAATAAATAACACACACACAGCCTAGGTTGCTTATTGCAATTGTGATGTTTCTAATGCCCCCCTGTGAACTCACACAAATAGAGTAGTTTTGCAGCTACACATACTGTTTGGAACCTGCTAGTGCTCATTTTGTGGGTCTTTTGTCAGGCACCTTGTCTTATACTTTAGTAAGGTAAAGGTTGCCTTTGCTCGAAAGCCAGTCATACCCGACCCTAGGGTTCAGTGCTCATCTCCATTTATAGCCAAAGAGCCAGCACTTGTTGTGCAGGGTATTGCCAATAGCGCTTCGTATAATGAATTTTTTCCCATTATACGGTGCATCACCAATAGCGCAAAAATGCTTCATTGTACAACTTTTTCATTATACGAAGCGTTAGTTATACAGGGTTCCACTGTATCTTAGTTTTCAAAAAGATACATAAAGGGTTCGTGTAAATTACTTTGCATGTAGTATATATAGCCAGTTCTTATGTGTTCAGAAAGAGCCTCCTCAAAGATTTTGGCATTTTTGAACCATAGTCAGGCATACCCTTGCAATGGCAACTTTGTGTTCCCAGCTTTGTGTGAACAGCAGAATGAACTCACCAAAAGATGCCTTTATTTTAGCAGTTTCACATCTGGCCTAGACACGGATGAAGAAGTGTGTGGCTGTATATATTTAACATATGTAAATGCTTTAGTGTCTGGCTGGACATCCTACTACAGTAATGAAGTAGACCGTACAGCCAGCGACTTAACACTGAGTGTTGGACAGCGATAAATAACCTGACTCCCTAAAGGGGCCAATGGCTACAGGTAGATCAGCCCCTTTAGGTGGGATGATGGTCCCCTCAGTGAAGGAAATGCCACTGAAAATCATCATATTGGGCCCAACGGCAAAATGAGCGTAAGAGGAACTCTGATTCCCAACGGTCATGGGGGTGGAAGAGGCCATGCCAGATGGACTGGCTGTGAAGGTGCACCTTGATAATATCCTCAAGGTTGCGGCAGTCCATTGCAATCCTGGTGTTAAATCCTGCACGTCTCATTTCATACATGCCGCAGGAGCTGGCACCATTATCATAGTGTGTGGGTCACTTCATGGCAAGCTGGGATCTACCCTAAACAAATTCACACCAATGTCATTTTTCCTGCTTCAGGATACGAGTTCCAGCTAATGATGATATAAATGTTCACATCCTGGTTAATCATTCATGTCTATCTGATTGTCCAAAATCAACAAGGCCTTTGCTTCTTTTTTGAGTAAATGTTGGGCAGCTGTTGTCTGCTGAAGGGTGGATTTAACCACAAAGCTTTTGCACAGCCTTAAAAGGGCCAAGCAACTGCTCTAAACATTGGCCAACCGGCAAAACAGGCAAGTGAAGAAGGAATGGACTGAGTGGAAAGGAATTGCCTATGTGCTACAGTCTTTTGATTCTGAATAGCAGATGAGGTCCTGGCTGGTGGAATGCAGAGTAGCTGGTTGGAGAATGCTGCCACAGGGAGTGGCTAGCTCATATCTCACTAGGAGAAAGGACAAATCTGTCTGAGTTTCCCCATTATATCAACCTCTTATCTTCCTCCATGAAAGCTTTTTTTTTTAATTGGAATGTGCATCACATCAGATCCTGGACCAAGAAAATACAGAGCATCAGATTTTTGAAGTGCCATTCTCATTTCTTACGCAGATTTGTTGACTGAGAGTTTCAAAATACTGCATTGTACCTAGAATAGATGGTTCTAAGCAGCTAAGAGACAATTCATAAAGGAAGTGTGTGACCTGCAAAATAGACAAATTGCTAGTAGTGAAAAGTTTTATCGCTAAAATTATCTGCGTTTGTGACACAAAGCCTCTTTATTTCCATTTAATACATCAAGTGATAATTTGCTGCATAAGGGAGAAAACGGCTTCCTCTATACAGTATAAGGATAGGTTCTCAAGTGCTTGTGATGACTCAAGTTAAGACATGCCTGGAAAAATAAAGTTTGACTGAAAGCTAGGGGCATATAATATTGGGAGACATGTTTTTCCCCATACCAATGCCACTTCATTTCCACATATAATCAAATTTCCTTATTCATCCTTCTTAGAAAACCACAAAGATTGTTCTGGAAAAGTGAACAGAGGAGTTTAAGTAACTACATGTTTTATATTAATTTACTCTCAGGTATGCCATAGACTTGGGATTGTGGTGGCTTAGTGGTTAAGAAGCTGAATTTAATGACTGGCAGGTCAACAGTTCGAGACCCGAGTGCTGCATGATGGAGTGTGCCTCTACCTCTGTCTCAGCTCCTGTCATCCTAGCATTTTGAAAGCAAGAAATTGCACGTAGATAAATAGGTACTACTTTGGCAGGAAAGGTAACAGTGTTCCATGCACTCCAGTATCTGTTCATGCTTGCCACATGACCATGGAAACAACAGTGCAGGCTCTTGAGCTATAAATGGAGATGAACTCTGCACCCTAGAGCAGGCTCATGCTGGCCATTTGGGACAGAGGGACAAGTCCTGGTGTGCCTCAGTGACTGGCACCCCCCAGAGGTAGGCAGAAGTATGTCACCTGGATACTACAATCCATTACATCATGCAGTACCCCCCCATGGGCGCCGCTCCCTCCCTCCCTGTCCAGTGCCCTTTTAGCATAGCCAGCATGCCCCTGCCCTAGAGTTGGACTCGACTGGCTTTCAAGCAAGGGCAACCTTTACCTATGCCCGTAAACTAGTGATGGATCATGGAAGAAACAAAGGAATATCAGAAACAAGTCTACTTCTGTTTCATTGATTACACTAAGGCTTTTGACTGTGTCGACCACAACAAAATGTGGCAAGTAATTAAAGAGATGGGAATACCGGAACACCTTATAGGCCTCATGAGAAATCTGTAGATGAATCAAGAAGCAACAGTTAGGACAGAAAATGGAATGACGGAGTGGTTTGGAATAGGAAAAGGAGTAAGGCAAGGCTGCATTTTGTCACCCTGCTTATTCAACTTATACACAGAACACATAATACGCAATGCAGGGATGGAGGAATCACAATTTGGGATCAAAATTGCTGGAAGAAACACCAACAATTTGAGATATGCAGATGATACCACCCTAATGGCAGAAAGTGAGGAGGACCTAAAGAAGCTCCTGATTAGGTTGAAAGAAGAAAGTGAAAAAGCTGGCTTGAGACTCAATATCAAGAAAACCAAGATAATGGCAACAGGCCCTATCAGTCTCTGGAAAATAGATGGGGAAGAAGTAGAAGCAGTGACAGACTTTACATTCCTAGGATCAAAGGTCGCTGCAGATGGTGATTGCAGCCATGAAATAAAAAGGCGATTGATTCTTGGGAGGCAAGCAATGAGAAACCTGGGGAGCATAGTGAAAAGTAGAGACATTAAATTGCAAACAAAGATTCGCATAGTCAAAGCAATGGTATTCCCTGTGGCAATGTATGGTTGTGAGTGCTGGACCATTAGGAAAGCTGAGCGCAGAAGAATAGACGCCTTTGAGATGTGGTGTTGGAGAAGGGTTTTGAGAGTCCCCTGGACAGCGAGGGGAACAAATAGGTCAATCTTAGAAGAAATCAACCCTGACTGCTCCTTAGAAGGTCAAATAATAAAGATAAAGCTAAAGTACTTTGGACATCAAATGAGAAGAGAGGATTTACTTGAGAAAGCCTTGATGCTTGGAAGGGTCGAGGGCAAAATAAGAAGGGGACGGCCCAAGATGAGATGGCTAGATGGTATTGTAGAAGCAATAGGCACAGAGCTGAGCGAGTTGAGGGGGATGGTGGAGGACAGGAGTGCCTGGCGGACAGTGGTCCATGGGGTTGCAGAGGGTCGGAATTGACTGTGCGACTGAACAACAACAAAACTTCTTTTTTAAAATATTACAAAACTGGAAAAGATGCTCAGTATTTGAGAAACCTCTTTGTTCTACTTCTTGCCTCAATGTGTTCTCATATGCGCTCTTCACTTTGTCTTGAGGCAGCCCCTTACCCTCCCCTTGCTGGTCATTTTGTTTTCCCTACCCCAGTATTCATGTTCATTCACTTAGGGTTAAAAATCTATGAGCCCACACCACCACCATCACCCCTGTCATTCTTCCTTATCTCTTGTCTCACATTCTTTAATACAGGTCTCACTGTTTCTGTATCCTGATATTGATTCAGTTTATACCAGTTTCACAGAAGAGCTCATCAAATGCCTGTAAGCAGAATTGTAAAAACTAACACTTAGTGAACTGTACTGGAGCTCTGGGCCAGTTATTTAAGTGGTGAACTCAGAAACAACCTTGCCACAATGCCATTGATAGCTTTTAACATTTTGAAGAGTTTTTAGGACAAGTAAACAAACAAAATAGGCTGGGGGCGAGGACTGATTCTGAGATGTAACCTATCCAGTTGTTTACACTGGAAACTCAATAGTATCTGTGTCAAAGTTCATATTTCTAGCTTACTCTTTTGGAGTTCTTTCAGGGCAGACAAATCTATGGAAATACTTATGAGTACAGAAGGTAGGACATGATTTTCCTTGGAGACCAGATCAGTACCATTATTAAAAATAGAAACATGTACATAACAGAAGTGTAACATGAGACTTGGTTTAACTTGTCACCAATATTCTGTGGCACAATTTATCAACAGTGTTGTGAAATGAGCTGCTAAACTGGCAACTTTCCACTTGACCAATGCACTTTTTTTGAGTATTTTAAGCACTCTTACGCATCAGTTGTTGGCTTTTTAATTCTTGTGAGGGTTTTTTTTTTTACTCCAAGGAGAATTAAATTATATTGAGAAGTAACACTGGGATTCTGATTAGGGTCAGAGTTTCATTTACACTTCCACTGTGTAATCCTAATGAGAATCCAAATGTCTCACTGAATTGGGACCACCTTACTGACAATCAGTGAAATTCTCTTTAGTGGAATGTAACTGCTCGTTGTCCCAATGTTACATATGGCTTGTCTCTTGGGATGGAGAAAGAAGGGGAGAAAACATTTTTGGAAGGACTTTAATTTTGTCCCAGCTTGTTTCTAGCTTGGCAAGTTACTGAAACTTGTAGACATTGTTTATGAAAAAGTCCCAAAATGCCTATATAGTAGGCTTACTATGTGACAAAATATGCATCTGGAGAATTAAAATGCCTCATCCTGATACATCACTGTTACGTTTTACCAAGTAGCAGCAACTCATGGCAACTTTATGGATGAGTGACTTGTAAAACGATGTACAGTAATAGGTTAAACAAATACTAAAGGCAGTCAAATATGTACAATAAGTTGTATGTTCCATTTGTAAAATGATTTAGTGTTGTACTTACCAGTAACTGTCGTTCTCCGAGTATGTTGTTTGTGAATTCACACTGATGCTAGCTGCTAGCAGGAGCCATATTTGTGTAAAACCCACAAGCTCTCTAATATGGCTCCTGCTAGCGTCAGTGTGCATTCACAAACAACACAATGGAGAACTGCAGTGCAAGAAGACGAGAATATGTATTAGAATAAAGTTGGTATTACCAGCAGCTATTCCTTTCCAGAGTGCTTTAAATTTACCTGTTTTTATACAATCATTGTCTATTCATATTTGAAATACAAGTCAGAATATTCTAGTTTTGGTAGTTGCTGGAAGTCTCAGTTTAGTAGTCTGTGGATATTATCCTTAACTTCATGTGTATACAGATCATGTTCAAATTAGACAGAGTACACATAATTTTGGATGAAATGGTATTAAATGGCTGCATAGTAGAAACAAATAAGACCAGAATTCTTGCACCTCTTCTTGTTCTTGATAAAATGGCTGAAAATTAGAACTTGCCACCAAAAGATGTATTCACAGATCATTCTCTAAACAATGAACTCCTGCATATTCCAGCATTTTACCACATTGTGAATGGACTAATCCTTTTTAAGACTGAAAAATCATTAAAATGAGCATGTGTTTAGCCTGGATTATCTCATTGTGAAAGCTTTAACTACTTAGTTGTAATGAAATGTTTTGCATTCCCTCTATGTTTTGTGTTGTCTGTAAACCAGGAAAGAAATAAAAATCGTTACATAATATATCTATATCTATCTTTGTTTTCTGTGGGTTATCAGGATTGGCAACTGGATGGCAAAAGGCTAAAAAATATAGTCACATATGCTTAAAATTGTGCTATAAAATTAGAAACAATGCAGAACTGATAATCTAAACCAGAGGTTCCCAACCTAAGGCTCACGGACCGGATCCTGCCTCTGGTACCATATCATGTGGTCCCCCACCCCTCCAAGGGCATTTGAGAAACAAAATGGTTACCCATTTGAAGCTGTTGGGACAAAATGGCTGCCCATCATGCAGGCAGGGCAAAATGGCCATTCAACCCTTGAAGCTGACTGAGAGAGCATGACCTGGCCCCCGGGCTTGAATAGATCAGAAACCCCTGATCTAAACTAAGCATCCATTCCATTGAATGAAGTGGATTGCAGTTCACCAATTTATACCATAATACTGATGTTAAGTCTTAAAATAGTTTTTTTTGCTACAACATAAAAGCTATGCTTCTGAAGGTTAGCACATCTTTATCATCTGCAGGAAAGACTCATTGTTCTCTAAAGCATGTACTTCCTTCCCCTCCCTGCAAGACATTCCCCAGCAGTCTTGGTGGGGAGAAAGCTCTCTGTGACTATATTCACTTCCTTCAGTGGTACAGCAGAGGGTCAGAGGAATGTAAGGCTTCTTCACTCTGGCAAGAACTGACACATACAGAAATGGTGGCTCTGAAGCTGTTTATTTCTCTTCCCAAGTTTGTAACACTGGCAAAATCCCATGAAGCTGAATAGATCAACATTCTTTCACATGTCTCCATTCTGAAGTTTGCTGCCACAAGATGTTGATTGCTACCAATTTAGATAGCTTGAAAAAGAAACCAGTCACACTCATGGAAGAGGTAGTTTCAATGCTTTCCAGGAGCCCTTAACCAGTTGCACCATATTGATGAAAGACATGTCTCCACTTTTTAATTACTGGAAAAATGAGTAATTTGTTGTTGGTTTTTAAAAACAGCTTTAACTGCCAATTAAGAAACATTTCCTTTCTCATTCTTGGGTCTCAAGTGGTTTGGAATCCTCTCCACAATCTCCTTTGGAATCTTCACACCTTCCCATGCAAAGGCGTGTTCTGATGATTCACATTTCAGGGAGGTTTGCTATTTTCATGGACTACACGGTTATCAAAGCTACTAGTCATGTTGGCTATAGTGTGAAAGAAATAGTACACATGCCTTTCACCAGTTGGTCTGGTATTGGCTCCCTTATCAGATACACAGTGTCTGTAAACAAAATTTGCTAAAGAAAATGAGTCTGAATTGCTACTGTGCTTATATCTTGCTTGTAATCTCTGCAGAAAGTGGTCACTGTACAGGGAGAATGCTAGAATAGAGGCTTTTGAGAAGTGGGCACGCAAGAGAAAATTGGACAACCATCTGTCAGATTTTCAATTCGGATTCTTACACTGAGCAGGGGGTTGGACTTGATGTTCTCATAGGCCCCTACAAACTCAGTCATTCTATGAATTAATTCAGGAAAGTACATACTGTATTACTGTATTTCAGTGGAATCTACAGCAGCAGGCATTTTAGACACAGAGCTTAAATTACGTTCAAGTATAAACAAGCCTGTCTAAGATCATCACTTGCCATGTAACCATGGCCCCCCCAAACTCCCCAATATCAACAGATGCATCTTAAAACTTTAATGCTGTCAATGGTTGTAGCTGCTTTCTCCACATTGTTTCAGTGAGCACACAAGAAGACACCCTCTCCTTGAGCTGGATTCACTTTGCTTTTTTCCCCCCTCAGAATGATCCCACTGGAAATAACAATTTCGTGTCAGAGATTACTCTGGATTTTTGAAAGGATTTTTGCTTGAAAAGTGGCAGCTGTGACTCATTCCCATCTCCTCTGCTGCTCACAGTACCACTTCCCTTGCAGATATCAAGGAGCCACAAACTTTGTAGGGCAAATTTATGGGTCATGTAAGGAGAATCAGCAAGTATAGCCACCTTGCACATTCAATCAATAGAAAAGTTTTGTTATATCAAAAGCAACCAGTTGCAGAACTTTTCTGGCCATAACTCACTGCTTTTAAAGGTGTGTTAGCATTGCTTTTTTTTACTGATTCTTGGCCACACAGGGTGAGGCCACCAAAATATGAAACTGTTTATGACATGCTGTTGCTTTCGACTGTAATATGTAACTCTATTTGTGCATAGATTCTGTAAGTGACAGACATTCTGAAGATTTCTGCTATTATAAAAAACAAACAAACTAAAAACACTGCCCAATAACATGGCAGAACTAGTAAAATCATTAACAAGAGACTGTTTTGTACGCTGCAAACTTTTTAATGATTATTGTTGCGCATACACATTGGAAATCTTTTTTTAAATTTCAAACTGCAACAAGTTAAATAAATGTTTTTAATATACAAAGAAAGTACAACCAAAAGTAAAACTTGTTGTGAAGTGTGCCTTGCACCAGGGATCCGTGTCTTTTAAAAGCGTTATTGTTGAGCTGCGCACACGCATACATACATACATCTTTATAGCAGGGCATTTAGAGAAATGAAAATATATTCCCACTTGAAATAATAAAAGTCTGTGCATGATTATATGCAAATATACCCTCCCCCCAACACTAGCATACTCCAATAGTGCAGGCACCATTAAAGAAAGGAAAGGAAGCTTGGGATGCCCAATGACTAAGTTAAAGAAGCAGGTTTCTGACCAGTCAGCTTAAAGCTGGCAAAACAGGGATCAGTGATGGCAACTGTAGTGGTACAGGATATTAAATGCTAAACTTTACACAAATACACTGTTAGAAATCTTGTCGGTGAACACTGAAAATCTGCAGAGCTGCTCTTTGGAACAGTCAAACATTTGCTTCAGCTTCTGGTTGCACAAGTCCTTGGAAACATCTTGCCTTTCTCTTGCTGGCTGTGTAATTTCACTGAGATTTGTTTTATCATTAGCAGCTAACAAAATTATTCCATGTGTTTCCAAAGCCTCATGGGCAGGAGGGAAAAGGCAAGTCTCATTAGAGCACAACGTGGAGATTGTATTTTTTTCTGCACATACAACACAAGAGGCTTCACTAGTTATGAATGCAAAACCAATCTGTGATATCCCATGTTACATTCATCAGCTCAGTTGAGGTGAAAGCCTTTCTCCATGGTAGCAGCTAGCAGGCGCTCTCGCATAATCTCTTCAGAAGAATACTCAGGCAACTTAAGGTAATGCACACAGGTATTCACAGAAGGATAGCTTGCATCTGTAGCATCAACCTGTGAACAAAATCCCAGAATGAATTTTAAAAAGAGAAAGCATGGTTCCATTTGACATCACCAAGAAATCAACCTTTATTCTTGCTAATCAGCAAATACCATGTTTCAATCATAGATTATGACAGATGTAACAAAGTCCTACTCCACTACCTCAAAGTTGGTGTGGAAGTGACAATTGGTCTGGAAGCCTATGCCAGCAGAACATACGCTCTGGCAGGTTCTACCTTGCTGGACAGGCTTCCAGTAGACCCAGGGGTATTTGATCCCCAGGGGTCAGCTCTGCTAAATATGGAGAGGTGAAGGTGGCCACAGGGTCACAATCCAAATGACACCACTGCGAGATCTTCTTGCCAAAATAACTGAATACAAAATAGGTATCGCCTTCTCCTGCATTTCTTTTGTACATGGATCACACAGCTGACTTTGTTTATGAATACAAAATACTATCCAAAGGATTCCTGAAATAGGACAAACGGATTGGACAGACCTGTGATGGTGAACCTTGGCACTCCAGATGTTCTTGGACTTGGATTCCCAGAAGCCCAAGCAGCCTGTGAATCCGCACAAATGGGTTTACTGCGATTCATCCAGCCCGGGCTGTCCTAGTTGCCATACAGGTGTGTTTTACTTCTGCTTCCGGGAGCGACGAGGGCAGCGTGGGCCAGATGAATCACAGTAAACCCATTCATGTGGATTCACAGGGTGCTTGGGCTTCTGGGAACTGAAGTCAAAGAACATCTGGAGTGCCAAGGCTTGCCATCACGGATCTATGAAAATATTTATGAAAGGTCTGACCTGTTTTCTGGCATACAAACAGCTGCCATGTTCAATCAAAATGAAGCAAATTCCCATACATAAGCTATATTGGCAAGTTTTGTTTGCAAGATCTTAGGAAATGTCCATACCTTGCGTACAACTGTGAGACGGGGATGAAGGTTAGCCAGACCTCCTGGGGGAAGCGTTGAACAGCCAGTGGTAAATTGTAAGAAAGCTTTTCTTTCATCTGAAGACATGCCACACAAAACTCTTACAAATCTCAGAAATCCAGGGCTAAAAGACAAAACAGAATAAATTCAGCCAATCAGATAATTACTGTAATATTTATGCGTTACATCATTACAGGGTAGAAATATGTATTTGTTAAATATATGCATTTAAAAAGGGACTGTGGTGGCAAAGTGGTTAAGATACTAAACTTGATGACTGGAAGGTCGGCAGGTCAGCAGTTTGTTTATTGGATTATTACTCTTAACTGCTAAACATAACATAGCAGAATTGGCATGTAAACTCAACACCACCACCCCCACCGCCCAAATGTGCTCTGCTGGCATGAATGTTTATTTACTCCTTGCCTGGGCAAGTCCCAAACAAAGACTGTCCTCCTTACTGCCAGCACAGTTATGAATACAGGGTTCTGACTTCTGGTTTGCCAGAGCTAAAATAGAGGATTAGACCTCAATGCTAAAAACTCTGCCAGCAGAAGAGTGAGTCATGGGAGCAACAACGGACTTTACAAGTACTTTCTTACCATCTTGAAATATTTAACCAAATTCCTCTGTTTATTTAACCAAATTCCTAAGGACACTTCTGCCCTGCAGTCGATACAGGGAGTGCCTGCTAAAGCATGCTGCTAAAGGCTTTATGCATAATGAAGGTTATTCATTTCCAAATATAATTTAACTGAGAAGTTTAAAAAAGCAGACGGTTTATGAATCTATGTGGCTGCAGGAGTTCCCTAGTAATATTTATATGGTATACATTTAAAAAGTTCAACTTTGGATCGCCTACTCTATCTGGCAAGGTCTCCTGACGCCTAGAAGAACCAGCTGCCAGAGGTCAAGAAGGCTGCTCACCAACTGCATGTACCCAAATGCTATTAACTTCATAAATCTACAATATTCCAAGTTAGCCAGTCTAATAAAACACAGTAATTTTGACTTGGCTCTCATTTTTCTGTTTGTAGAACAACAAAATGGGTTTTTTGGAATGAAGTGGACTTGATCCACGAAAGCTAACAGTGAAAATATAGCAGTTAGTCTTTAAAGTGCTGTGTTTTTTATTTTATTTTGTTTATTTTGTTTTCTGAGAAACAAAATGTGTTGACACTGTCATCAGTTTTACCTTATTCAGGCATTATTCATTCATTCATTCATTTATACCCCACCCTCATCCAAAGACTCAGGGTGGTTTACAAAATTAAAAACACAGTTAAAAACACATTGATTACATTTAAAAATTTAAAAGTTAAAAGGGTTAAAAATATCAGGGAGAGAGGTGGGGATTATTCAAAAGAGCCAGCCTGCGGAACTGACTGTCTGGCCTGCACGCCACACATGCCCCGCCAGCCAAGTCTTTACCCCCTTTCTGTAGGGCAGCAGCTCTCTCTGGAGGCGCAGCTCACTTGGCAGGAAGTTCCATAGGGCCGGGCTGGACACAGAAAAGGCTCTCCTTCTAGTGCTAGAGAGGTGAGCCTCTCTAGCTGATGGCACGACCAGACAGCCTCTCTGGTCTGCTCTGGTGGGATGGACAGATGTCCTTGGGGTGATGCGGTCTCTTAAGTATCCTGGCCCACTACCATGTAGAGCTTTAAAGGTAATAACCAGGGTTAAATATGTGTTTAATTTGAAAGTCTGCAAAGAAGCCTGTTGTCTGCAAAGAAGCCTGTTAAATCTCTTCATCACCTGAATGAGTTCACATAAGCATTTAACCATATCAAGATCTGAAAGACTTCCTGAGCTGGTAAGGATGTAGGATTTATAGCTTATGTTCGCGTCCCCATCCCTACCACCCATTTATTTCTGCATAATGTCTTGTTTGGTTCTGTCCCACCAAAATCTTCCTTGTTCTTTTATTTATTTATTTAATTGGACTTATACTGCACCCGTCTGGGATGGACTCTCAGTCTGGGTGGCTTACACTATTAAAAAAGTGGAACAAACACCATTAAGACAATTTTAAAAACCCACCCACCTAATCAAAATCAGACTCTTGTTACAGAAAGGCAATGAGAAGGTTTCCTATTTGGTCGTCAACAAACTGCTAAAGGCCTCCTCAAACAGAAAGGTTTTCAGTTGTTTCTTGAAGGTCCCTAAAGAGCTTTCCCTGGCAGTGTGTTCCAAAGAGCCGGAGCTGCCACTGAGAAAGCCCTACAGCGGGTAACATACTTTCTAGCCAACCTGGAAGTTGGAATTTTGAGTTGACTTCTTAGTTAGTGAAATCCACAGTAGATACATTATTTACTTCTCATAAAAAAAAGATATAAATTATAATTTAAAAGCAGAAAACCAAATCGAATCCAAATTCTCAGCACCTAAAATGAATTAGTCTTCCTGTTTCCTCGTGTTTCTTACTCGTTTCATCCAATGGTGATTATGCAAGTGATGTGAAAAAACCCTCTTCAAGTTCTCAGGTTATTTGATGCATTAAAATAATCAACTCCTTCTGATATGTCTTAACAATGCCTAAGATCTCAAAAATCTAGTTAGAACTGTCAATGTGGAGAAAGTTTATGAAATGGAACAATGCACAATCCTGCCACCAACAGGAGAAGCCTTGTCATATGAAAATTGGAGGACTCCTGAGCAAGCAATGCAGAAACAGAATAGCAGTCTGCTATTGTGATGAGTGTCTTTACTTCTACCACAAATAACATCCCAGTTTATGTACCTCAGTCCTAGCCTCTTTTTTTAACTTGGGAAAATCAGGAGGTGCTAAAGATGGAATCATACAGTTTTCCTAAATTCTATCATCAGATTCTCAACCCCAATTCATACAAAAATACTTTTTGATTAAGATAATGCATCAAATAACAAAAAATAGCATCTTTCAGTACCCTTTACAATTTAACACATTTATTTTATCATGAGCTTTGGTGGATTTCAGTCTGTTTCTCTTCATGTATTGTAAGCTTTAAAAACTCATTCTAAAAAAAATCAATTTGAAATGTGCTGCAAAGGTGTTTGTTTTGTTGAAACAGACATCTCTAAAAATAACTAAAAGACGTATCATGTGTGAAATTATACATATTAATAGTGCAATTTTAGAAAAGCATTGATCAGATGAAAATTTAAGATCAGTTAATCAAGGCACTGATCAGTATAATATGAATTATATAATTCCCACTCAGTCAACAAGTCTACCTCAAGTTGGGACTAATAATACAATACTTCCCATTACTTAACGTATTACATCTCAATTCTTAAAATATTTAAAGCAATTTATAAATAAAAAATTCAATGCCATGCAGAAGTGCTTGCATTTAGCATCTGGGATTGGCTTGGATTGAAGATCAACACCCTACTATTTTCTCTGTGTGGCTAAGTCCTCTAATTCATCTAAATATATCATAACTTTTTGGTGATGTACCTGTCTCGAGTATAGCCAAGTTTAGGTTCAGTATAGTTGATTATATCTTCAGCTGCCCAGGATGGTGACTGATTTCCACAAAGAATCATCTGAACTTCTTCATGGCTAAAAGAACTCAGCTTTTCCATTGGAAAGACTCTGTTGAAACCATCTTGATATATAAAAAGATAAAAACCATTGGAAGAACAAGTTGAGATCTTACATCATTTTAAAATGGTCAACAGAAAGAAGAGTACTGCCTTACTGGTTACTTTCCCTATTCTTTCCTTCCATATTATCCCCTCGATTTGCATTTTGTTCAGGATAATAGTTCGAAAGGATCACACAGGTAAGTCACAACACAGGGTATCTTAGTGACATGGTCATAGATGCACCACATGTCATCGGCTGTGACTCATATCCAAGAATGCATTTTTTTCCTGAAGCAGGGAAAATGCCATTGGCGTGAATTTGCTTAAGGTGGATCCCAACTTGGCATGAAATGACCCCCACACAATGATAATGGAGCCATCTCCTGCGCCACGTATGAAATGAGATGTGCAGGATTTAACACCGGGATTGCAATGGATTGCTGCAGCCTTGAGGATATTATCAAAGTGCGCCTTCACAGCCAGTCTATCTGGCATGGCCTCTTCCACCCCCATGACTGTTGGGAATCAAAGTTCCTCCTCCACTCATTTTGCCACTGGGCACAATATGGTTTCCAATGTAATTTCCTTCACTGAGGGGGACCATCACCCCAGCTAAAGGGGCTCATCTGCCCATAGCCATTGGCCCCTTTAGGGAGTCAGGTTATTTACCACCACTCAACACTCGGCAGTTGAGTCACTGGCTGTACTCCATTACCGTAGTGGGATGTCCAGCCAGACATTTACCACATGTAACAAAACAGGAAAGAAGATGCTTTCCATGACTCAAGAAGAATGAAGTGATCTGTGCTGGAACTTGCTCCAAAGAAGAGAAAGGGACATAGATGCAGCAAGTATACTTTTCATTTATGCAGAGGCAATTCAGAGAATCAGGGTTCATCAATTTTGTCTAGACCAGTGGTCTGCAAATAGTGGCTCTCCAGGTGTTTTGGACTTCAATTCCCAGAAGCCCAAGTCAGCACTACTGTTGATCGAGGCTTCTGGGAATTGAAGTCCAAAACACCTGGAGAGCCACTATTTGCAGACCAAGGGTCTAGACAAATGCAGCAGATGAGTAACAGTTTGTAGATGTATAAAAATTCTAATCTAGGGTTGCTACTGAAAGTAGCCACTTCCTATCTTAAAGTCTCAGACACTGCATTCTTCAGTTTATCTCTTCTTTTCTCCAGTCATCCCCTCAAGGTACTCTTAGAAAGTGTCAGACAGAGAACTAGACCTCATTTGCCACCCTCAAATAACCAGTTACGTACCTCTAAAAGCATCCATCTGTTTTTGTATGCCACCGTGCATGCAGAAGTCAAACATCAAATCCACATACTCCTCTGCATTATCCATAGTTACCAACTACAACAAAAATGTTTGTAAATGATTAGAGTGCATCTGTACCATATCACAGAAGAATTTACAGATTTTTTTCAAAAATTAAACTTTTGAAATTATTTCTTTTACCTCATCTTCACCACCAGGCTTGAGGTCCACAGCTGTAAAGCCATACACTCGGGATGAAGGGCAAAACTGGAAATTAAGGCTGCAAGTGAAGAGGGGGCACATAAATTGAGTCAACAGAAAACAGTTTTTCATAATAATAACAATAATAAATTCCACTTATGCCCTGCCCATGTGGGGATTCATCGACACTCTGGGCGGCTAACAACAATGTATTAAAAATATCTTAAAATTCACACAATCATAAAATGACATCTTAAAAACACACAATTAAAAAAAATATCCTGGCCTAAATTAACAACAGTGCAAGGGGCAGTGACGAGAAGCCTCAGACTAGAAGCCATCTCCTGCGGCATGTATGAAACGAGACCTGCAGGATTTAACACTGGGACTGCAATGGACTGCCACAGCTTTGAGGATATTATCAAAGTGCGCCTTCACAGCCAGTCCATCTGGCATGGCCTCTTCTGCCTCCATGATCATTGGGAATCAGAGTTCTTCCTCCGCTCATTTTGCCGTTGGGCCCAATAATGATGGTTTCCACCTAAAGGGGCTGATCTGCCCATAGCTGATGGCCCCTTTAGGGAATCAGGTTAGTTAACTGCCGCCTGACACTCATCGTTGAGTTGCTGGCTGTATGGTCGACTACTCCATTACCATAGCGGGATGTCTGACCAGACAAATTACTATTAGAAATCACTATTACTAAGATATCCTAAACAGAATGACATACAAGGCAGAATGTCCTGTTTTCCACTAGAAATTGCTCCAGTCCAGTCCAGAAAATGAACATCCTGCCAGTGGGCTAAAAAGGTCTATCTTGACCATGGACTGTTTTGCAATCACCGATGCACTGTTTGATCACTGAGACACAGCTCCTACTGGGTTACATTACAAGCAGTCTAAAATGTGAGTTATTTCCCCATGTAAGTACACACAAAGTCATTTATATGTTTTACTGAATGTTTTTCATCTCCTCAACATATCACTATCTTCCCATATGAGTCTACTCAGCTCTTAAGATCTTCAGAAAAGGACCTCCTCTCAGTCCCATTGCCATCAAAGGGGACACGTGTGAGGGCCTTTTCTCTGGCAGCTCCCAGGTTATGAAACGTGCTCCATCAGGAGGTTAGTCTGTCCCCTTCCATTTTATCCTTCTGCCAACAGAGAAAACCATCTGTTCAGGCAGGCTTTTAACCATTATAACTGAGTCCCATGATGCTACTTTTAATTTATGTTATTGCCTGTTTTAATGTTTAGACTGTTTTTAAAGTTTTCAATGATTTTCTGTTTTAATTACCGTATTTGTTGGCATATAAGACACACTTCCCCCTTAAAATACACCTGAAAATGGAATGTGTCTTATACTCTGATGTGTCTTATATGCTGGCAAATATGGTATTTAATGTATTGTAATTATTCCTTTTGAATTGTACACATTTTAACTCGGTCTTCTAACTCAATGTTTTGCCTCAAACCTTTTAATGTTGAATCTTGAATCCACCATGTGGTTCCACCATGTGGAATCCACCATGGGGAGAAAGATAGCCTTATAAATAAAATGAATAAATACACAAACAAACAAACAAACACAAGGTATGTGACTTCAGCTTCAGAGAGCAGAACCAAATCCCAAATCTTGCATATTGAAGAAAGTCACTATGCATGCTATTTCTTGCTACATGTTCAAAGAGTTCACAGTTGAGAATTGAGCATAACAGCAAACATTTTGTCAATCTCTTGCATCACCAGTATCCTATCTGAAACCTTGCTGCCCATTGGTGTGGATAACAGAAGACAGACCTTTGGTCTGAGTCACTGTAAGACAACTTATTATGTTTCTATGAAAATTGCACCACAGGGTTTATATCTTTCATACAAAAGCAAAAAACAAAAACAAAATGAAGAAATAAATACATTAACCAGAATATCACATTAATATTTGTTTGAATTTATGTTCTAATTTATTACTGTATAAGGCAGCCCGGCCATGTGTAAACAACAGAAAGAAAATAATCAACTTACCCTAAATCTTCTATGCTAAGTGAAGGTCCTGATCCTGATGGGTTCTTCATCATTAGTTCTTGCAATTTAGTATTTTTTTCATCTTCTGAAAGGCCTTTGTTGCTTAGGATTTGACGCCTCTTAATGGCAAGGTCCTTAATTTCTTTCAAAAATCTTGCTCTGTGAGGGTTTACCAATTCAAAATCCTCCCATGTCAAGATGCCACTGAACCATGCTGGAGGTTTAGGTTTGGGTGGATCAAGGATAAATTCAGATTTGGAATCTTCTTCAAAGCTTCCTACTGAGAGGGAGTCATGACCCTCTTCTGTAGAGGCCTCTGACTGACTTTCAGTGCAGTGCAAGTCTCTGTCACCCCGGGATTCATAAATCAATTTACTCATGTTGCTTTTAATGTCCCCCATACACATGAGTTTAAAGAAAGGCTTAGAAACGGGCAAGTCTACTAGTCTGTTATCTTGAATGCATTTGGCTAAGAAAATCCCCAGAAAGTGAAAAAGTTTGGATATTCTTTCAAGTTCATCACTATCCTGTGGGAATGGTGCTGTGAAAAGCCCACAAGATCTCTGTACGTAATATCCTGGAGGTTTTAATCCACCACCTATGTCAACCTATTTTTAAAAACAAAATGAAGAAAAAGGTTAGACAGTAGAAGATATACGCATCTCTATCTTACTCAGTTGCACTGAATACAAAAATAAAATATACCTGACGTGATTCATCATCTGGAAAATCATCATCGCAAAGCCATGTTCCCATTTCTGTTCTCTGGAATTCAGCTGCCACTAGTGCATAAAACTCTAAGGTGGGTCCTAGTCCTGTTCCTTCTTCTCCCAAGAACTCCACCTGAAAAATAGAGGCCACAACAGCTTCACTCACAGACCTAAGTCCAACTGTTGGTCTCAACAAGGGTAAAAAGGTAAAGTTGCCCTTGCTCGAAAGCCAGTCGTATCCGACTCTAGGGTTCAGTGCTCATCTCTGTTTATAGCCAAAGAGCCAGCACTGTCTGCGTCTGCAAACATTTCCGTGGACATGTGTCAGCCGTACCTAGACACCAGAGTGCACAGAACATTGTTACCTTCTCAATGAAGTGGTATCTATTTATCTACTTGTAATTTCTTGCTTTCAAAATGCTAGGTTGGCAGGAGCTGGGACAGAGCTGGGAGCTCACTCAGTCATGCAGTACTCGGGTCTCAAACTGATGACCTGCTAACCTTCCAGTCAGCATCTTAGTCACTTGAGCCACCACAGTCCCCATTCAACAAGAGTAGGCCTGCTTACTTCATAGGAACTTGGAACATCAACCATTATTTAAATTCTGTCAAGTCAATGGATTTATCTCCAGTTGGACTAACAACTGATTTAGGTCACTGGTATTAGCTTAAGTTGCACTCCCCTCCCTCAACCTCACCAGCCTTTCTTAACACAGATCAAAGACTCAATGGGGCTGGATGCAGACTTGTCTTTCTGTAAATGCAGAACAGAATTCCATCATAGTATTAGTGTGTTTGTTCGTATGCTTCCTTGTTGAGACCCCCTCAATGCTATCTCTCAGACAATCTCCCCTGACCCCCCCCCCAGAGGAGCTCTGCAGAGTACACAAAAGGGTGCAAGAAAATATTTTTTCTTTCGTGTCACTATTGATGCCTGTGGGGCAAAATTCCTTATATGAATGCAAGTCAGTAGGAAATTAGTATGTAAAACAGCATGCAGCATAATTTACCTCTAGAACTGATTTTCTGTCTGCATGAATCTGCATGACATTTTCTGCCCATTCCATCAAAGAGTCACCACGTGGAACTTTTACTCTTTCATGTTTAAGGCGCCCAACTCTGAATTCTCCAGGATCATCTCTTCGTACTGTGCTTGTAGTTCGTGTCCTCTCAACAGTAGCCTCACGTCTGTTTTGTAGCCAAACTATTGCTCTGGTGACAGAAATGAATGCAGATTCAACAGTTGATTCCAAAAGAATTAAAACCAAGTTTGCAAGAAGACTGGGAAAGGGAAGGCTCAAGACCAATTATCTCTAACTTATTGGAGGGGGGGGGGGGATTGATCTAATGGTTAAAATACAGTAACCACTATACATTTTATTATTATTATTATTATTATTATTATTATTATTATTATTATTATTATTATTATTATTATTATTATTATTATTATTATTATTATTAGTTTAATTTATATTGCCGCCCACTCGCCGTGGCGACTCAGGGCGGCTTACAGACAATACATTACATTACAATATGTTGGGGTGGGCACAGGGGGATGGGCGGCAAAGCCCTCATCCTGCCCTGGCTTCTCGTTCCCCTGGCAGTTGGTTTAGGCACAGGGGGAGGGGCGGCAAGGTCCTCATCCTGCCCTGGCTTCTCCTTCCCCTACTTTTTTCTCTGGAAATAGGCTTGGAACACCCCAAAGCTTGAGAAAATACAAAAAAGTCTATAGAAGAAAATCATTAAAAGGGAAAACCTGCAAAACGGAGTCCAGTGAGAACTGCAGATGTGCAGTGCGCATGAAAGAATGAGAATGTGGAATGAAATGAGAGAGTGAGATGAAATGGGAGTGTTGGCACTCTGAACAGCAGCATTTATCACTGCAAATTTTTTTGTTGCACATCCCACTTATTTATATTACTCAATGAAATCATGGGTGTACATATGAATCATCCTGTTAAATATTACTTGTGTCGGATTCTTGATTTTTCACCACACAAATGATTAATCAGTTGTCAATGATTCACAGAAGGGGTGGGGGGAAATATGAAACTAGTTCTGATAATTCTGGGAGATTTTGGTACTTCTACAGTTTTCCTCTGGCATGAGAAAAGCAACTTTTCTGAGATTTTCTGCACTGATATATTCTTAATGCTAACGGTAAAGATATCCAACACCCTGAAATTATCCCATTTGAGTAATTTCTTCTTTATCAGATTTCTTACCTTGATGCTCCAAATGCTGTGCATGTGAAATATAGTTGTCTAGTTTCAAATGGAATTAAGAAAGGGCATTTGCTAGTTATTTGTTCACACCAGTCTGGCAAAGCTCCACTTGCTAGTGCCAATGGCTCCTGTAATTTAATACACAAACTATTTAAAGGATGAAAACTAAAGAACAAAAGGCATGACAGAGAAACAGCTTTTTCAGTTATAACCTTTTCCATACATTCATTATATAATGGCAGATTTTGGGAGCACGTCATGATTAAACTGAAATGCTAAATCAATAAGTGTTTGAGTTCTTACTGTTGTATGAATTAAGTTTATTACATTTACTCCTTCCTCCCACACTCATCCTGATCTTTTTCTCTTTCTTGTTTTACAGTCTTAATTATCTTGGCCTCTAGCTCCATAGCCAACAGATGCAACCTTTAGAGCTGAATCAGCTCACTAATGCACACTCAAAACTTTACATGAGATCAGCTCTCACAATCTTGTAAGCTATCTCGTTCAAAATAAGCAAAATATTAACTCAAGACTGTAGTGCTATTTAGAGACAATTTAACAATTCAAGCACCTATGATTTACAACTCACTGATTTTTTTTATCACAAATATTCAAATTTCAAGATTAAGATACAATCTGTATGTCCAACAGCTCCCCCCCCCCCCCGGGAAAAACAGCCCCTTGTTTTTATGTTGTTGGGTTTTTTTAAAACTCCAATTGTTTCAAAACTAGTCTGCAAAGAGACATGGGGACATTTATATTAATACATACATACATACATACATACATACATACATACATACATACATACATACATACATACATACATACATACATATTCTTGCACACACAAACAAAATACACCAAGCAAAGCAGCACAATAATTTCTCCAACTCCCTGATGCTTTAAAGCAGTGATTCCCAACATGGGGCACATGCCCCAGAGGGGAACTTCAATTCCCAGAAGTTTAAGTCAGTAAATTGGCTGATCAGTGCTTTGGGAAAGTGACTTAGGCTTCTGGGAATTGAAGGTTCAAAAACCAAAGGATGGGAAACACTGTTTTAAAGTGTTTTAGACCATCTGCGATAGCAGAAAACCAAAACCTGTGAAACATAATCTCATAAATAGATATACAGTACCTCAATTTGTTGAAGTATTTTTGTAGTGATTTTTTTGCTTGTGAATTCATCTGGTGGAAAATTAAACTGAAGCTGATCATCTCCTTCTGAAATTATTAACAGAAACATTCATTCCATGTCTCCTTTAGGAAAACATTTAGGAGAAAAATATGTTGTACATTACTTACCTTCTTGAGATACTCGAGTAGCATAAGGGTCACTTGCAACAATATACAAGATTCGGAGCAACTGGAGAACATCTTCTACTCCACAAGAATTTTGCCCACTGCCTGCTTTGGCTTGAGGTTGCTCTTTTATTGAACTAAGAATGTCTGAAGTTTGAAGTGTAGAAATTGCTCCTTGACTCAAACTAGACTTTGATCCATGCTCACAGAAGTCCTGTATAAATGATAAGAAAAGAAATAAGTACATACTAAAGCAGGAGTTCCCGACCTTTTCAAGCCGGGGGTCGGGTCACGCTCTCTCAGTCAGCTTTGAGGGCCAGACAGCTATTTTGCCCTGCCTGCACAATGGGTGTGGCCATTTTGTCCCAACAGCTTCAAAGGGGGGGGGCATTTTGTTTCTTGGATGCCCTTGGAGGGATGGGGACCACATGAAATGGCTCTATGGGCTGGATCCAGCCCACAGGCATTAGGTTGAAAAACCTTGTACTAAAGTTTTGATTAAAATTGTAACACAATTGGATTTAGGAAAATAAAAACATAAACTTACAATTTTGTTAGGCACTATGTTAATAAAACATCAGTGTGCCCATTCAAGAACATACAAAATACAGAGCTGGTAAAAAGCTAACTATGAGAGAAGCATATAGACATATTTATTTAGAGAGCAATTCTATTAGTCACATATCAAATCCCTTCAGTGGGATTCCTAGCCACGATGCCAAAAAAACCCTCCAAAATGTACATACATTCCCCAAACCAATACTTTTAGATGCAGACATATACCTTGTATGCAGCTATGAGCTGGGAACAATTTCTGTTTTTCCTAATGCTTTTATTAGTGCCAGTTAATTTCCAGTGGCGCAGAAAGGCTGAATCCGCATTCTTCTGCAGGTAGGTTATCAAGTCATTCTTTGGTAATTCATCAGTGCCAAGGTACTGTTCCACATGCTCTATTGACCAGCAACCCTACAATAGGAACCACCAAATATTGGTCTTTCCTGATTGTAAAGTTTGAAAGACTTCACATGCACTACATACATTTATTTAGGAACGTGCATTCAAAAACATTCTGTACCATATTCCGTAACAGAACTAAATTAGTGCATTTCCCCCCAAAGCTGCAACTTTTTAAAGTGCTCAAAATGCATACAAATACACCACACTCGTGTAATATCAAAGATTTAAAATTAATCTCACCATTTTCCCATTCTCTTTTTCTTTATCAGAATCCTTCATTTCTCTGTATACAATTCTAGAATTTAAAAAACCCACAGTTACACATGTTTTTTAATCAGTTTTCCAAAGCAAAATAAGGTTTTCTCACATCATGTAACATAAAACATGGATCTTGGGACATATCTGGATTATCTTCTTCAAACACTCTGCACGCTAACTTGGTTCTGAATCTTTTGTTGATTTACCATACAAGAGCCACATGGGCTGATTATATTTCTTGGATTGTGTCATTAAATTACAGAAATTGTAAAAAAAAATGAGTATATTTTGGATTATATGTTAATTTGCAGCCAAGTTTAATTTTGTACAATGAGGACACAACTTTTTCAAAAAGTAGGAATGAGTTTAAGAATAACAATAATGAAGTTGTGGTTAACTCAAGAACTAAGGCAAAGCTATCAATATCTAAACACTGCTATTGGATAAACATATTTTAGAAGGTACAGTAATAATAAAACAAAAGGAACTAGAAATATCCAATTGATCAAATTATGAGACCTCCTGAGACTTCACCCTCTCTTTCATTACACAGAAATTATACAGCAGCAATGCTCAGAGGTCTGCTCACACAACACTGTGTGTGCTGATATAACTTTTAACTGGCTTATACAGCCATCCTTATCAGAAAAACAAAACAGAACAGAACACAGTTTTTATGGACCAGCCTACTTCTTCAGACACAACATCTTATGCATAGTTTGTGTTCTGGTTTGGTTGTTTTATGTGGTTGCATTTTATAATTTTTATTGTACTGTTGTTGTTTTGACTGTAAGCCGCCCTGAGTTGCCTCGGCGTGTGGGCAGCAATATAAATCTAAATAAATAAATAAATAAATCTTTACTAAAAATGTCTAATAAAACCAACCCTGCAGTAAGTGCACATAAGATTACAGACTTCGACTGACTCAGAATCTTGATCAAATTTTAAAACTCTTACGTGTATGTTGGTTCCCAAATTCGTCTAAGTTTATCAGATTTCACATTGCCATTGCAGGAAAGCTGCAACAATTTCTGTACATAGTAAAAGATTGTTGATCGGAAATTAGTCAGTGGTAGCTCAACTTCACGCGATGTACCAAGGCCTGTAACTTTCAAGGTAAGCGCTAAACGTGGTGACGGTGTGCATTCAACTTCTTCTAAGAGTTCTGAATGAGGTGTTCCTGCAAGAAATAGCAAATTAGTGCCATGTGAGTATTTTCCATATCATTTCCCATCATCCGACACAAAATACAGTTGCTTGTTTGTTGTACCCTTTGTGTGTGGCACCATGTTTCTTATCTCCACACAAAAATAAATTTCTCAGTAATAAAACTTCAGAAATTTCATGCAGAAAGACATGTTCTCGCCTCCCCTTTCTTCTATACTGGCACAGTGCCCAATCCACTCTTTCACATCTCTTTTGCTTCACCCTCAATTATTTCTTTCATTTAGCATACTTCTTCAGTTTCTTCCATTCGAAAATTGTGCCCTGGTGGCGCAATGGTTAAACAGCTGTACTGCAGCCAGATGGCTGCAAGTTCAATCCTGCCCAGGGTTCAAGGATGACTTAGCCTCTCATCATTCCAAGGTCAGTAAAATGAGTACCCAGCATGTTGGGGGCAAAATGTTAATTAACTTATGAACCGCCCTGAGAGTGCACTAACCACTATGGGACAGTATACAGTGGGACATGGGTTAATGTAATTAATGCATTCTTTGGGACATTTCTTACAGTGAAAATTACTTTAACTGAATTTCCCATAGGAATACATTGAATGCAATTTCCCATAGGAATGCAGTGAATACCAAAATATGTTAACCAAAACGTGGTTTCCCATAGGAATGCACTGAAAACCAATTAATCAGTTCCAAAAAATTCTGTAAACCAAGCCACTATTTTTTATGGATTTCCTTTTGTTATGTGATTTTTATGTTAACCGAGCCGTTTGTTAACCAAAGTTTCACTGTATAGCCTAAGTTTCTGAATGGAAGAATGTAGGGGAAATGGTGCATTTCTAATGCCACTTCCCACATCACAACAGTTGGCTTCTGTCATAGACCAGATAAACTTCAGTTCAACATGCTGAGTTTTCTAATATGTTATCTTTTACAGTCTTGTTGACCACCCGGTAAAAAATTAATCAGCTGTAATACAAATAAATTACCAAAAGAACAGCCCATGAAGGAGACAATTTATAAGATGGATAGAACAACCTAGTGATTCCTCCTCTGATAATGACTGTATGGGATGTATTGTTGCTTCTGCACCTCCAATGTGGCTCCTACATTCCTCTGATTGGTATTCATTTATTTAAATAAGTGCATGTTTCCACATGTTTTGTAAACTGCTTATTAATATACCTGGGGGAGGAATTTCAAGGTCAGTTGTCTGCTGGACATTAGTCCGTCCAGGTCTAGGATCAAAGGCAGGTACTAAAGCAGAAAATTGACGCTTCAGAACATAGTCATCATCCCACGTTCTTCTACGGCCTCCTTTAGTTTCATATTCTTCTTCCTCCTATTAAAAAAACCCCAACAGGTAATTAAGGTAAATTAAAAATTAAGGGGAAAAAAATAACCTGCAGAGCGGGTGAGAAAACCAGCCAAAACACTGCCGACCGCACAAGGACCACCGCCATCATCCAGGGTACCCAGAGATGAGCGGAATAAAATCAGAGACTCCTTACAGCTTTCATCACAGACTCCTTGCTGCTTTCATCACAGACTCCTTGCTGCATGCATTTGATAAGTAATTAAGTTACCTTATCACTATTTAGTTGACTTCTTAATATTTTATTGACTTCTGGCTTAGTTTCAAAATAACACTGGAACTTGACATAGAGAATTTTCCTTTTCATACCAAGGTTGATGACAAGTTTTGAAATAACTAATGAGATACTTCTTTAACTTCTGACTACATATATATCATCTGACTACATATATCCAGTACTAACAAAAATATAACAATATTAAGTAGCAATGAATAGTATACTAACTTTCTTTAGTCTGTTAAATCGTGTTACATTGTGATAATATGTATGATAGTAAAATACTGTAGTAGAAACCGGCAAACCACATCAGGAATTTTTCCAAGAAACCTCCATGGACAGGAACAAAAGCCAAAACAAAAAGACAAATAGATGGAACAGGATGTTGAGACCATCAGGTCAGAAGATGGGGGTGGATTGGATAGTGTGAAGAGAAATACGATGCTGCGGGAACAATACTGTATAGGAACATGTAATGTAAGATCTATGAATCAAGGCAAGCTGGGAGTAGTAAAGCCCTAAAAGATGATGGAATTAAAGCATAGCATTCTATATGCCAGCAGATTAAGAAAACACAGCAATGGCCAAAGTACTAGAAAAGGTCAGTAAATGTTCCAATCCTAAAAAAGGGCAGTGCCAGATAATGCTCAAATTATCGAACAATTGCACTCATCCTACAAGGTCATGCTCAAGATAATACAGGATAAGCTCCAGCAGCACATGGCTAGAGAATTATCAGAAGTGCAGGCTGGATTCAGAAGAGACAGGGGAACTAGAGACCACATTGCCAACATATGTTGAATCATGGAGAGAACAAAGGAATACCAGAAACAAGTCTACTTCTGTTTCATTGACTACACCAAGGTCTTTGACTGTGTGGATAATAAAATGTGGCAAGTAATTAAAGAGATGGGAATACCAGAACACCTTACATGTGTCATGAGAAATCTTTACATGAGTCAAGAAGCAACAGTTATTATAGAATGATGGGGTTTGGAATAGGAACAGGAGTAAGACAAGGCTGCATTGTGTCAACCTGCTTATTTAACTTATACACAGAGCACATAATTTGCAACACAGGGCTGGATGAATCACAAGTCAGAATTAGAATTGCTGGGAGAAACATCAATAATTTGAGATACGCAGATGATACTACCCTAATGGCAGAAAGTGAAGAAGACCTAAAAAAGCTCTTGTTTAGGTTGAAAGAAGAGAGTGCAAAAGCTGGCTTGAGACTCAACATCAAGAAAATCAAGATACAGTCAAACCTCGCATAAAGAATTCCTCGCTTAAAGAGTAACTCTCTTAAAGAGCAGAATTTTCTCTGAATGTTCGCTTCACTTAACAAATAAAACCAACCAAAAACTCGCTTAACAAATAAATCGGGGTTCGCAATCTCCCCACACACAATTGGTCACTTACAATGGTGTTTCGCTTAAAGAGCAAACTCGCTTAAAGAGCAATCCTGTGGAACACATTATGCTCTTTAAGCGGGGTACAACTGTAATGGCAACAGGCCCTATCACTCCCTGAAAAATAGATGGGGAAGAAGCAGTGACAGACTTTACATTCTTAGGATGCAAGATCACTGCAAATGGAGACTGCAGCCATGAAATAAAAAGGCGACTGATGCTTGGGAGACAAACTATGAGAAGCCCAGGGAACATAGTTAAAAGTAGAGACATCACCTTGCAAACAAAAGTCCGCTTAGTCAAAGCAATGGTATTCCCAGTAGCAATGTTTGGTTGTGAAAGCTGGACCATAAAGAAAGCTGAGTGAATAAGAACAGATGCCTTTGAAATGTGTTGGAGGAGATTTTTGAGAGTACCCTGGACAGCAAGGAGAACAAATAGGTCAGTCTTAAAAGAAATCACCCCCAACTGTTCCTTGGAAAGTCAAATATTGAAGATGAAGCTAAAGTACTTTGGACATCAAATAAGAAGAGAGGATTCGCTTGAGAAAGCCTTGATGCTGGGAAAGGTGGAGGGCAAAAGAATAAGGGGCGGCAGACAATGAGATAGCTAGATGGACACAGACCAGGGCAGGTTGAGGAGGGTGGTGGAGGATAGGGTTGCCTGATGTGCAATGGTCCATAGGGTTGCAAAGGGTCTGACTCAACTATGTGACTGAACAACAGCAACAAAAATACTAACTTGATGTTAGACAATCTGTACACAGAATAAGTATATATAAAAATGATTGACTCTGTCTAACACTGGGCCTTTGCTTGTACAAGAGCAAAATTCAGCAAAGAGAAGTATGGCAACTCTCAAGCACCTCAAATCCTGCTCCAGACTCATGAAAATCTTCTGCAGCCTGTTTTTGCTATCTGGTGAGGTGCAGGGGAGGACTATAACACTGAATTTAGGCCACAGGAGGCAAAATGAATAAGCCAATGTTAAGCCCTTTATAACAGTCATACTTAAGCAAACCAACTCTGCTCTCATCCGCATTGTCAAAACCCTATGAACAAATGTCCTAATTAACTTAAGTCTTATAATGCAGAAGTTTGTGCCATTTCCTCAGCAGAAACAAATGAACAAGTGATGCATTTTAAGAAAACGAAACCAGCAATTATATATTATATTTGTAATGCTTTTTACATATAAATACACTCAATAAATCAAATGGTAGGGAAAACTAATGCAGAACAGTTTAAAAACCATGTGTCATAAATGGAAGGTTTATCTCTAGGAGCTACCTTTAGATGACATGTCACATGGCAGCACTGGGCACCGATGACTCAGTAAAGATCTCTGATAGATGAAATATAACTAATTGGCATTATATAACTAACTGGCATTAAATATAACTAAGTGGGACTAATCACCCATGACAGATTGGAGAAAAAAATATAGAATAGGCCATCTATAGTGCTGTAACTGATTTACATAATCTGTAATTTAGGGATTTACTTCATCAGTCCACTGAACTGAAAAGGGAAACAAACAGCAGTCTCATTTCTTTAGTGAATTAAATTAAAAGTAAAAATTGCTTTTCTTTGACATGTAGTCAAAACATTATTTGGAGAAAGCCTTTAGAATAATTTTGACAGCTATCAGAATCACTATAGACATAGGACTGCGTTCAGTTTGTATAAAATATTTGACAAGAAACTAGGACTATCATTCATGTTCAGGAGTTCAAAAAGTTTGTAAATGGCACAGAAAAGATAGATACAACAATAGAAAAACAAAAAAAGCTATACTGTACCATAACTTCCTCATACTCCTGATCTTCTTGATTGTCATCTTCATTCTCATCATCTTCTTCATCTGGTTCTGGAAGATCTTCATCATCATCTAACTCTGCCAACAGAGTACTGGCCCGACAGCTATCTAGAAAATCTACACAGAAAACAAAACAAAAAACTCACTAAGAGCTCCTTTAAAAAAGCTACCATGGTTGAATGATGGAGTAGTTCTAGAAATTCGAAGCAGGAACAGGAAAAAAGTATCAGAGTAATGGTCAAGGCAGCAGGACAGGAACCTACTTAAGAAACTATGATAATGGAAGTTGAAGAAGAGGAGGATTTGAGAAAATAACCTGAAATTGAATGGAAAACTGTTGTGTTAAATTAAAACATGCAGATGGACTAATCCCAAATTTGAATGCACAGCATTAGTGGAAATGAAAAACAGTATACTATGTATCAGAGAGTAAACAAAACAAAACAGCAAAAAAAAAAAGACTTGATCCACGAAAGTTCACATTAAAATTTAAAACTGAGTCTTCAAGGTGCTGAAACGTTTTTGGCATATCTGAGAATAAACGTAACAAAACAAAAATGTTGTAGCACCTTGAAGGCTAATTGTTAAATTTTAATGTGAGCTTTTGTTGATCAAATCCATTTCATCAGACGTTTCTGTCCTTTTCTGCTGTTTTGTTTACTCTTTGATATGCTTGATCAGACTAACATGGCTATCACTTCAAATATTTTCAACTATGAAGGGCAATAAATATATACTGTATTGCTGGCATATAAGACTCACTTTCCCCAATTAAAATACACTGGAAAAATGGAGTGTCTTGTACTGTATATTGTGAACAAAAAGTGGGTTATTTTGGTAATAACCGGGTGCGTCTTATACTCCGACGTGTCTTATACACCGACAAATAAGGTATATACTCCACACCATGCACTTAAATGAGCATTTCCCCATCATTTCTTTTCTCAGTACTGTACATTTTCAGAAGTCTGTAATGTAACACTAGCAAATTTTCCATGGAAATGTTACAGACCATATGTCACCAATATAGCCCACTGGAACAAGCTAAACGTGATGTCAAGAAGGCTATACAATCCAAAAGTAAAGCTAATCTTGCATATGTTACCAGCACAAACCTTCACTAACACTGTAACTAACTTGTACATTAATGAAATACGTATCTAGTGAAGATAGATTTCTACTTTTTACATTCATTTTCATCAAAACCAAAGAATAGCATACGGGCGTTTTCTGAGTTTCCTGCAGTTTGCCTCATCTATTGTATTTGCCTACCTATAGCATAGCAGTTTGGACAAAAACATCACTCATGATTTCTCTCCATAAAAGAAAACATAGAATCAATTTTCAGTTCCTTTCCTGCCATACTCTCAGAGTATTGTCATGTAAACTAAAAATGGGGAATCTTTTCAGTATCAGTTTCTATCTCTTTGCCACCTGTTTCTTCTTTCTCCTGTTCTCACCTCACTGAGTAGGCTGGTGAGAGATAAGACTGCTTTTTTTGTCAGGGAGATGAACTAATTTGATTGACTTCTATCACTTCGCCCATCCTGGATACCCATATTATTTCCTCTTGCCCTCATCCACTGCTACCTGTGCAATCACTTGTCTACGGCCATAGTCTGTCCACTCTATGTTTGTCACACTATTTGACAGGCTTCATACATATCACTGGAAAAAATGCACGTAGAATCTGTCACGTACACACAAGGGGGCAGTTCCAAATGGTGGCAGATTTCCGATGCACAAACAGGTGACTTAATGACCATAAGCCTGTTAGTGTTTGTCTAAGATTTGTATAACTTAGCACAGCGGATTGCAGCTGACAAGGTCTCAGAGCATATCTCAGTCACATGACTAGTCACTCATTTTACTGCACAATCAAAATGTGTTTTAGCACCTTGTTAATTAACTAGTTAGCTATGTTAAGTTATGCAAACTTTGTGTGATCACTATTAGTACTGCAACCAATATTTACTGCTGGAACAGCTGCAGCTTCTACAGAGAAGTGATATCCATGCAAAAGGCAACCCAATGTATAATACAGTGCAACACCCTAGTTTTGTATTTCAGTAATGTCTCTCTTTAAAATAGTCTTATGTCACTAATAGTGGCATTATTAGTCCTGCCATAAGATATGTCATTTCTAATACTGGCATAATTCATGTATTCTTTTGATTAAATCTTCCACAGGGATGTTCTGAACAAAAATTAAAACATGCAAAACCTGGCCTATGAATGCTCATAAAACTTACTATATAGCACAGTGACGACTAACCTTGGCACTCCAGCTGTTCTGGAACTTCAATTCCCGGAAGCCCAGGTCAACAAGAGTAATTGAAGGTCCAAGAACAGCTAGAGTGCCAAGGTTAACCACCACCAGAGATATAGCACTTTTTAAGAAGTACACTGCATCACAATACCAGTATGAAAGAATCTGTACAGTCCACAAAGGTATTTAAGAAATACTTTACTTTTAATTCTGCTTTGTACTGCAGGCAAGGATGCAACACAGCAAGAGGTTTCCTGCCTTCTCCCCTAGTCCTTCAGGTCAGAATATTAACCTAAGCTGCTGAAGCCCACATGATTCCTTTCACTGTCCTCTGTATTCTAAAACATGATTTATGCATAATTCCTAATTATCCAGATACCACAGGGGGAGTCTTCTAAATTACAGGTTATGATGTGGTTGTCTTTCCCACGCATACCTTCCCTTGGCACATGAATGACTTTAAAACACTTGGAATGTACTATAGAAAACCTAATTATTAACTGCAAATGCTTTTCTGTTTTGATTATTACCAATAATGTTCAGAACCACACCACAAGCTTTGATCCAAAGGTGGTCTTCCACATTCTATAAATTTCAACATACCACCTGGTATGAGTAGGTATAAAGCGCTGCAACAATGGAGAAATCAGGGAGAAAACCTCACTGCAAAAGCTAAATTCTATATAACACTCTTTGGATCTAAGCCGCAGTTGTTTCCAGACGTTGGAAAAACCAGCCAGATTTATAAAATGTACATATATGGATTATTTTTTTTTAGAATATCTCCATTAAATTACTATGAAATTCAAAGTGTTTCCATATTTTGGGAAAACCTTGACAACAGAATCCCTATGTATAAGTATAACCAATAAATGGCATGTAGGAGATGTTCTGAAGAAATAGAATATATGGCAATACTAGCATTAGGCCTAATGATTTGCCTGTCAAAACTTTTTTGTAACTAATAACAGGATAAACAACTCAGTTATTTGACATGCTTTAGTAAATGAAATTACTAAGTGAGGAATCCATAACAAAAATAGGCAACGGAAAATCATTAATGGGAAATCTGCTTATGTTCATTTAATAATTAAACTTACCATATAAAGAATATTCTGCTTCCTGACCTGTATCGCTTTCACTAGATGTTGATGTTAGGCTAGTAGTTAGAGTGTTACTAAGGGACTGACCAACAGATAAAACTGTAGTTGCTGTAGCTACATTGCTGCTGCTAGTAACACTGGATGTAGACATGGTCACTGTTGATGTGGTACCAGTTGTAGTCAGATTAGGAAAACTTTGGGCACCCATTAGAGGAGAAGCTACAGATAAAGATATGGTAAGATAAAATAAATGATCCAAATTAATACAATTTACATTAATGAGTGTTGTGTTTTAATCCAATATTTTTAATCCAATGCAGAATTATAAAACAACAAAAAAGGGGGTTCAAATAAAAGTAAAAAACAGAATAAGTGTTGAAACGAATATGATTGTTATGAAACCATCCACACGTTTTGAACAAGGAGTATCGTATGATACCTAAATCACATTACACTCCAATCACAAAAATGGCATTCCAGATGTGTGTGCAAACCATGATTTTCTCTGTCTTCTCTTAGACTCACTGACTGCACCTGCAGGCAGAATCCAGTAAGATCAAAGCATCATCCCAAATTCATTGGGCTGCATACAAACACCACTCTATTGTTTGCTCAAAGTGATGTGGCTACTTGCAAGCCAAGATTTCTCAAGTGGTGCTAGGTCAGGCATCAGAACCAACCATGATCTGCCATTACATCTGAATGATCTTATGCAAAAATTTCACAACTGCTAATAATCAGTAATTATTGGTGCTTTCTTAATAGATAATATGGTGGGAGAAAGTACAGTGATTGTATTTACATTAACAAATTTAAGAATTATCAAATTATATAACATCTACAGCTAATTCCGTCCATTAAAAGTAAAAAATATTAGTTTAACTCTTATGTCTGCAAGATACTCAACTTTTAGTTCAGGCAAGTTTGCATGATCATATTCACTTACTCTACAAAATAATTGCCTTTCAGTTCAACAAAATGCTAACCACAACAGTTCCAAATAAAAGGGGTATTTTAAGCACCCTCAAAATGTAGTAGTACAGGCTGCAATTCAGATTTCAATGCCAAAAATGGCACTCTGTACTTTTCCATTAAAACAAAAATACCTTTTCCAATATTCATGGTAGAAACTGCCTATTTCACAAATTGGTTTTAAAAATCCTAGAATGTAAATAAGACCTTCTGGCCATTCAATAAGTCACAGCTGACAAGACAAAACAGTGATACAATTTGATATGGTCTTATTCCAATATAAAATTATGAGCAACATATTCTTGATCTACCAAAACATGAGTTGTGCCAACTTTCTTAGTTTCAGTATGGTACTGAGAAATTGCAGTAAAATATATTAAAAAACAAAGTAGGCAAGCACATTATTTCTGATTTTTGCTCTAATTTATAGATATAAGCATACATAAAGATGCAAGTGTTTTCTTTTACCTCTCATCATACTATAACATTCTGTGACTTCACTAATCAACCCAAATTAAGCAGAACATCATTCCATACTTAGGAGGACAAGGGAGAATGTAAGAATTACACAGCTTCCAAATTACATTATGGACAAGGATTATAAAATGATGTCAATGAGATATGCATGCACTTCTGAGCACTTCTGTCATTGGCTAGAAGTAAAGACTTAGCTATTTCAAAAGCATTACAGGGTTATACTACTTTTTGTGGCAGCATTTTTGAAAAACAAAGTTATGATACTTAATTTACCTCTATGGTGCTAGATATCTTTGGTTTACCAAAATATGACTTTCATCTGCTTTCAGTATGGTACTGATAAATGCTTGGCGCAAGTGGCATTAGGGCCCAATAATCCTCATACCCCTGCATTTGCACTGATTTCTCATACCCAGGTCTATACAACATTGTGGGCATCACAGCTCCTCAAAGCTATAACATTTTAGCAGGGACAAGTCAATACCCTTTCTCTCCAATTTCAGAGAAACTGTATATGTGAAGCAAATTTTTTTTTACTTACTTGCAGTGCTCATGACATTCCTTCCCAAAGTATTAGTGTTGTTATCACTGCTACTTCGGCTTAAATTCATGTTGTTAGTAGCATTGGTACGAGCGATGTTCGCCACTCTTCGGACAAAGGACTCCAAACTAGAGGTTTCTCGAGAGGATAAATTAGGAACGCTTGCACTGGAACTCATTGGAGCCCCTGCTGCCAGCAGTGAACTCACTGACAGTCTGTTACTTGCAGAAGAACTAAGGGGTCTCTGGGAGGTGGCTTCTTTATTAGTTAGCTCAGATACCGAACTAACATCTGGAGAACTCACACTAACAATTCCCATGGATATAGCATTGGATTCCCCAGTAGCACGTATTGAGTTGTCAGGTACTAGCTTTCTTTCAACATTTTCATTTCCCACATCTGCTGTTAAAGTGATGGTACTTGCACTGGACGCTGACCCTACTTCAGTCTGAGGCATGCTATCAGCAGAGGAAAGTACAACAATTGGCTCATGGACGTCAGTGCCTGAAACTATATTTTGCTCCATTACATTTTCAGATCTCCGCTCCATTTTGGTCGAACCCAAGCTGATGTCGCTGCTACTGGCCACGCTACACACAGAACTGCTACTTCCTTTTCTACTTGAAGAGCCTGCAGCAGCAGTCATCTTGTCTGGACAGTTGTTTTTCACCAAGCTGCTCCATGACTGCGTTGTGCCTGAAACAGTGGATGAAACAGGTTTGGGTGATGCCGCTGAATCAGGGTCGTACCCTGGGGCAAGCTTGAGGTCAAATTTTCCTTCTGCGCCCATACGGTAAGAGTTAGAGCCACCAGCATCCCAGGTGACATCAATCCAGCCTAGAAAGGGACAGGAGTTTGTGAGACCCAGCAGAAAGCAGACAGGAGCGTGTCAGACAGTAGCTCCACAATAGGGGATCAGCTTCTCTTTGGGCCACTATCTTGAATGTACACAAACTACTTAATTTCTAAAGCCAAACAAAATAAAATTGTTGACTAAGATGTGTAATTGTACGTGTACAAAATTTAACTGGCAGCTCTTAATCTCATTCACTTAAATTGTGACATCTTCAGATCCAATCAAAATTTGGGAGCAGCCAGTTATCTGTGTTGTGTGTTGTGTTGTGTAAAGAACAAAAGTACTGTGGCACTTTAAAGACCAGCATGGATTATTTAACATAAGAATTCACGGATGACAGCCCTCCCAACAAAGGCTAGTATTCGGTTCTGGAAAACTGTGTGCATCACTCTGGAGGCAAGATTTACTGTTTTTAAGCTGATGTTCCAAGACCAGGCTGCACAGTCAAGAAGCCAACTCAGCATGTGACTAATGCCTAGCAAATAGCATACTCCACAACTGGGTAAATTAACAGGATTCTGGGCATGGAGTATGCCTCAGGTGGCAGATTACTATACACTCATTTGGGTGAGTTAGGGATTTAATCAATAAGGTGCGAGAGAATGTATGCATCGGAAACAGTACCTGAAACTAACACAGACATTCAGGCATGGATAAACTGCTTAATATATGCACTGTAATGGAAAGCTCTTATCCTATTAAAAAAAAAAAAGCATATGAATGAAACTCTAAAGGCATACTTGTTGGTGAGGAAATCTCAATTAGTGTAGTCAGTAGTAATTAGGATAAAAGCTGTTTATTTCATATTTGTTAATCAGCTTATCAAAACTACTAATTTCTATATTACCAAATACTGTTTCTTAAGATACTATTCTAGGTAATTACCACTGTTTTATTATTTTTGTATTTATGTTTCCTCTAACTTAATTAATGTCAATCTCTGACACTCAAAATGAATCTAATGAAGACATATATAATCCATAAAACTTAATGTCAAATAGATCTTGCTAGTCTTTAAGGTGCTACAAAGTTTTATTTTATCTAAAAGTGTAATTAGAGAATATAAAATTTATTTTTAGATTTTAATCATCTTGTGTGGGTATTAAAAGGTTTTTATATCACTCACTGATAACTACAGGTCAAATCCCTTATCTATGATTCAGTATCCATGTTTGCAATTATCCACGAGTTTAAAAATATTCAGTAAAAATTCTCCTATGGCATATTACCATATTTGGCCACTGGAGGCCACTTGTTGCAATTTAAATATAGGGTTCACTGTTATTCATGGTTTTATGTATCCACAGTGGATCTCAAATCATATCCCATGCGGATATGTTCATGGGTGGAGGAGGACTGTATTATATGTTTTGCCTTCTTTAAACTCAAGTTACAAAAAAAAAATGCTTGGCTTCAACTACTAGTTAACCATAGCAGTATTGGATTCAGTGAAAACCCAGCTGGAAAGCAAAGAGTCAAGTTTTAAGTAGAGGTTCCTAATTCTCATTGTAGCCAGGAAATTCAACACCTTATCTTCATGAAAGGTGAAGCAGGGAGAGAAAACAGATCAAATCAGGTACAGTAAACATCTTTCCAACTTCTTCCTGCGACCAATATGAAGATCTCTGTGTTCACTTAAATTTGTTTTAAATAATTAGGGTAATTATAGCTAGCTAGATAGCTCAGTGAGTTAGGTATCTAGCTGCAAAGGCAGAGGTTGGAAATGTAATTCCCCACTATGAATCCCGTAAGAGCCTGGGGCATAGGGTTACGTGTATAGTCCCAGGATGCTCTTTAGATGGAATGGTAAATCACTTCTAAATAATCTCTGCCCAGAAAATCTTGAAATGTTTTATGGTAAGTCAACTGACTTGACAACACACAATTATATTATTTTTAAAAAATATTAATAGAATCAGCAGCTGAGCTGTAAATAATGTATTAACATCTCCAATAGACTTTTTCACCTAGCCATTTATTTATTTTGTCTTCCAAATCATTCAAAAATTCTATTGATTCAAATGGACCTACTCTACTTTTGTTTTATTGTGCTAAAATCAGTCAAAAGTAGAACAGGCCTATTTAAACCAGTGGAACTTATGGAAGAGTTGACTCACTAAATCCCTGTTGTTTCAATGCACCTATTCTAGTGCAACTTACTATGACAAACAACAGGAGTTTAGCTGATCATTTCTTTTTTTCTTTTGCTTTGTACATAAATGTGTAGATCAGGGATTCTCAACCTATAGCCCATGGACCGGATCCAGCCCACAGTATCAAACCAACCAGCCTGCGCCCATACTCCAGCCGCTGCTTCTGCCGCTGCAGGGAATGCCTCCATGGCTACTAGGAACACATCTGCAGCAGCTGCGGGGTTTTTCCCACTGCCAGCCAATGTGATTTTGGCGCCAGCTAATGTGCTTCTGGCGGCTGAAGGAGGTTTACTTCACCTAAGCCACACAGCTCCTCTAGACCGGTAAGTAGGGGAGCAGTGTGGTAGGGAGCTCCCCCCCCCCCGAAAACAGGCAATGGTGGCAGGAACACCAGTCCACCCTGCTAACAGTCTGAGGGAGGTGATCTGGCCCACCGCTTAAAAAGGTTGAGAACCCCTGGTGTAGATGCTCCAAAACAGGGTTCCTCAAACTTTAGCTCCTCAGGTGTTCTTGGACTACAATTAACAGAAGCCCAAGTCAGCACACCTGCTGATCAGGACTTCTGGGAACTGAAGTCCAAGAACATAGGGAGATCCAAGCTTAAGGAACCCTGCTCCAAGATAACAGTCTATCTGACTTCAGTATGCTAACAAGGAATATAATTGGAAAAAATTGAGTGACTATTCACTTAAGAGCACTTGACAAAATACTATATTCAGTACTTCCGTTTCCATGTGTTTTTTAATGTAAAGAACAACATGTGATAAGGCACTTTATATGAGAGAGACCTATGAAATGATGTACACCTTCAATGAAGTCCAGTTCTGGAAGAGGGACAATACTTCATCATTCCTGCAGTCCCTCAGCATGCATTTAAGAATTGGACACATTTCCAAAACATAAGGGATAGGAGTTCCAAGCAAGAAATCCCATGGCACAAATGGATTTTCATTTGCAAAACACTGGATTCCTCCTGTGTAATATAGAATTATGCATTTTGTGCAAAAATGGTACTATAGTGCTAATTACTAAGTACTGTACTAGGAATTTGAGAGCATCAGCTCAGCATTATTCAGTTTGATGTTATCAAGTGTATAATGAAAACAACAACTGGATCCCAGTGAAGCTAACAAGATCTGAAACGGATATAGAAAACTTGACAAACACCAATGGAAAAAAGAAAGTTGCAAACGCCAAGCCAGAAGAGATATAGCAAAGTATTTTGATATTATATAGCGATGAAATATTTATTCCTTAAATATATATCAATTATCCATACAAAATATAGTAGAACAATGATCAACTGCATAGCGGACTGCATGTAATTAACATGATTTGCTTATAACTTTCATAATACCATAATGTATTCAACAGGCCTCTTAATATGAAGATAATTCTTTATTAATCCATAACACACTATGCTGCCCCATGGAATTTTATTCCAACAGAACAGTAAAAATACCTGTTCTTAATCTACAGGCATGAAGTTATTCTAATCATCTATATTATTGAACTAGATTTTTTAAGTACACATTTCCTAGACCAGCATTTCCCAAACTATGTTCTGCAGAACATTGGCGGACTTCAATTCCCAGAAGCCAAAATCAGTGCTTTGGGGAATTGACTTAGGCTTCTGGGAACTGAAGTCCAAAAACCACAGATTAGGAAACACTGTCTTAGACTAAGGAAATCTGATCTGAAAAACACTTGGAAGTTTTACATTTGTATATCTGGCTTCCTTTCTGAACAGCTTTATACCTCTTAAGTGGTACGAGGAGACAAATTATAGTCTAAACTACATATCTTCCTTATTATTACAATGCAAAGATTATTTAAACTACTTGGGTCAAATCTACCTGAAAGACTGCATCTCTTTTTATAAGCCTAACTTCAAAAACCTTTTTTCTAAGTCCTGCCACCGTGCATTGGTGAGGACACAAGAGAGGCCTTTATCTGTGCCGCTCCCAAGTTGTTATACAGTAATACCTCGGATAATGTTTACCTCGGATAACGCTAAAATCGCATAACGTTAAGTAATCTGGGGAGGAGAATTGGATCGAATAACGTTAAGGTCCTATGGGGTGGATCGTATAACAACCGCTAAAGCCTGTGCGGCTACAATGTATCTCTATGGAGTCGCTTGTGCGAGTAGGGCGGAATATAAATTTGACAAAATAAATAAATAAATAAATTTAACGTTATCTGATCCATCCCATTGGATTTTAACATGCATCGGATAACACTAAAAATCGGATAACACCAAGACTTGTGGAACCAAGTCTTAGTGCTATCCGAGGTATTACTGTAGTCCCTTTTAAGGAAGGTTGGGCTTGCCTTGGCCTTTTCTTTGCCATCTTAATTTTTATCCATGAGTTTTATATCAACTTTTTAAAAAATATATTAATTGGTTTTTTAGCTTTTATCATTGTTTATTTTAATACTGTGAGTAGCCTTGAATCTTCTTTAGGGTATAAATATTTTAAATAAAGAAATAAAATTCCAGAGGAATTTCCTTTCCATTCTCTGCAAGTATTTCAACACCCTAAAGGACCTATTTACCTAACGGGTCTTTTTCATCAGCAACAATATCAAACATGCTTGACTGGTAACAAGTTCCATCACAAAGCCATGAAATTTACTTTGAAATAAAGATGTTTAGGATGATCAGGTTAACTATATTTGAAGAACTTCAACAAGTTCTATTTCAGCAGTATGACAAGCATACAGTACTGTCTTGATTCAAACCAGCCAAGCAGGTCTCTAACTGGGTACAAAATATTATACAAGCAACTATGCTACTGCCTCCCTTTCTCCTAATTTCTTAAATCTACACTTCCCTATCACAAAGAGAATATGTAAAGCTACTTTTAAAACTTGCTGATTTATGGGAAACTATTTATTCAATCATTTGCTCACCATTGTGCAATTCACCAGTAACAGTGCCTTCACCTTGTGGACTTCCATCCTGATCTCTCCATTTCCAGTCAATTCCTCGAATGACACGAGCACCTGGAACCATGTACTTCAGAACCTGAGAACGAACCAATCTTCTTTGCCTTCGCAGGTTAGCTTCAGCTTCTTTAGCAGCTTTTCCTATACATAATTGAAACAATGGTTACAAGCATGGCTTTTAAATCAATCTATACAAAAGGGGACTGCAATGGTTTAGTGGTTAATACACTGAAGTTGATGACTGGAAGGTTGGCAGGTCAGCAGTTAGAGACCCGAGTGCTGCATGATGGAGTGAGCTTCGGTCTCTGTCCTAGCTCCTGCCAACCTAGCAGTTTGAAAGCAAGAAATTGCAAGTAGATAAATAGGGAGCACTTTGGTGGGATGGTAAACAGTGTTCTGTGCACTCCAGTGTTTAGTCAGGCCTGCCACATGCCCATGGAAACGTCTGCAGATGCAGACAGCGCTGGCTCTTTGGCTATATACAGAGATGAGCACTGAGCTCTAGAGTCAGATATGACTGGCTTTTAAGCAATGGTGACCTATACAAAATTACAGGACTCCAACCTGAATCAAAATACAGTATTTGAAATATCATGGAGGCAATCTCAGTGATACTTCAGGTTTATTTAAACACAGCAAAAATATTTTAATTTGTGGCATTGTCCACTTTGTTTTAGCCTATATACAAAAGTTTCTGAAAAAGTTCAATCCATGACATATATTACTGTGATGTTTCTAAGAACCAGAAATGAGCTCATTTTCATTGCTTACCTAATTGATCTTCACACACACCATTCACAGTGCCATAAAGTTCAAATCCAGATAGAGAGAGGTAATGTGTCTGCCCACTGGCATTCTTTCCCATCTGTTTAATTCTTACATGCCTCCAGCCTTGCTTTTCATCCTTTGGTGGATCGAGCGGCCATGTTGCTGTTGAACTTTACATTGGTTGGCAAAATCAGAGAAAAACGTTTAGATACTCATAATTTTAAAAAGCATGAACCTTGACTAGAGTAGAGAGCAAATTACTATTTCTCCGCTGTATTATTATTTTTAAGGTTTGTTAGGACATGCAGTAAAAGGAGTGACTCCAAAAGCACAGAAAACAGACTAGTTCTGTTCTTCTCTGTAGCAGCTGTCACATGGAGAGCACTAAATCTGAACATGAAAGTCAGTCTTCTACACGTGAGTAGAAAGTCTGAAAAACTACTGTTCCCCATGTTGTTAAGATACTTTATGAATAAAAGACAACAATCTTCTAAGCTTTAGTTTGCTATATAAAAAAGCTAGGATGGGGAAGGTAAGGCTTATTTGACTCCTCCTCTCTCTTTGTGAATCTTTTAAATCTCTTTTTAATCTTTCAATTCTAATTTTTATCTTGGTGTTTTAATTGTTGTTTTTAGTGTTAGTGTCAATCATGAGGAGGGTGGCATATAAATATGATTAAATAAATAAATAAATAAATAAATAAAATAAGGCCACTCATCCTTCTGATGATGGGTTAAGATTAATATTTCTACTGAATGCCTAAATAGAGAAATATTTCTACTTCAAAATGGCAAACAGATTCAATATTCGAGAATTACTCTCTCCACTTTTGTCACATTGATCATACTTAAACACAGCATTGCATTTGGCACTGCTAATACTGTGCAAGGCCTTTTTTAAAAATTAAATTAATTTACCAATGTAATATTCTACCTCTCAAAAAGCTAGCACAAAAAGTACAGATTAAAAGTTCCCTGATAAACACTTCACTGAATAAGCCCACTCATTTTAGTAGTCTGCAAAACATTAGATAGAAAGTTCAAACATTTTACCTAGTCAAATATAAAAACATACTGTGCAGATAATTAATAATTCAGAGTATACAGTATATACAAGTGAATACAGTGTGTTTTAATGTATTGAATCTATTTGTATGTACATTGACATACCCTGGTTCATTAAGACTGCAGTCGTCAACATGAGTATACAGAGTTGTCCAGATCTGTCCATCCTTGGATACTTGAAAAACCCAATTTCTGAGAGCAGATCGTCCATAACCACGAGCATGGCGTAATGTGTATGCTGATGGTATTACCCAAAGACCGAGGTCTATAGCAAACCATGCATTTTTATCGTCATTAGTATGACAATTTAGAGCTGAACTGTCACGACTTAAGATGTCTTCCAAACGACCATATGGCAGATTTCTTCCTTCTGAAGATGTAACTACCACTAGCCCATAGGCAGCTGGATTTACCCACTCATATGCTGTTCTACAATAGAAACAAAAACAACCCAGTTACTTGTAAAGAACACAGGCAGTAATATATTTGGTAAACTCAACTTGTGAAGCATGGGTACTTGCGATTTCTGTTGTTCATGTAAATAGCATATTATTAAACATCATCGAAAGCTACAATAGACATACTTTTAAAAATGCTTAGTTGCATAAGAAACTAAGGACAATTTGAAAGTGATTGAAAGATTAAAACAAATGTATCAAAATGTATTTAAAATTCATCTGCCTAAAAATCTAAAGCCAGTATTTTCTCAATAAGGCAAATCAATTTAAATTATTTTATAAGAAAATAAAAATACTGTATATCATATTATGGAAAGCCATCACAAACTATGTAAAATTTTGTTCTGGTATTTAAGTACAACTATACTCTGCTGTATAAAAGGATTCCAGCACTGTGTCACTTTGTGATAACTCAAATCTTACTTTGCATTTGTTCCAATCCAGTAAATGATTCCATTTTCATCAAAATCATGCTGGTGTCTGAAAACAAATGTTTGGCCTTCTCGTAGTTTTCGTACAAAAACAAATGATGCTCTGTCAAAATCATACCATTGCTTTGCCACCTGAAGAAAGAGGTAACAAAGATGAAATATTTCACACGAATAGATATTTATGTAAACAATGTAAATTGAAGTTTGCTCACCATTTTTAAGAGGTATTGTTCCAAGGATTCTACAGTTGCTAAAGGCTCCATTTTCAACATTCGACCAGTTCTGTCTATCAAAGCTGTCTCTCCAGATGCACGTTCCAAGCGAAATCGTAGGCGTCTTGTTAATATCTAAAACCAATATATTAAGTTTTATTTTGAACCATCTCTCTTGGCCACATGTTTCCAAACTATAGCATATGAATATTAAGAATAAAAATTAAACAAATACTGATAAATTAAAGAAATAAGTACAATTCACAAATTTCAGCAAGAATGTAGGCAACTAATGTGATTTTGCATCTCCTCCCTAGCTACTTAACTGCCTTCCCTCTGCTGTATCTTCCTCTGCTCTGGGTTGTTACGATGACTGTTCCTAACTTTCCTCTATCTCACTGCTCCATTTCTAAACACAACTCTGTCATTAACATCTGCAACTGAAATTTGGGGCAACTGGAACTACTGGAATTCTCCAGGAGGGAAAAAGCAGATGAAGTTTCTTAAAGTATAGTAAAACTGGGGAATGGAATGCATTTTACAGTCTTCCAAAATTACCTGCAAGTTATATGTCGATCCTGGTGTATCATACAAGTGTAGAGGTAGACGTTCAATAGATTCCAATACTGCTATCAATTTCCGAATTAATGCAATTGCTGGATGACTGTGAAAACAGAAAAGACAGGTGTTACAAATAGCTAAGAAACAAGATGCTTTAAAGAAAGACTGTATGTGAGTGAGAAACCTCCTAAGAAACAGATTTAATTCCTGTGATCACCACTGCAACAGTTACAACAAGACCTTACTTTGGGCAGAGTAACATACAAAATATTGCTATGGCAATAATCATGAACTTCAAATTGTTTATTAGAGAGGTAAACAAAACAAAAAGACAAAAAAATCCATTGTGGCACATTAAAGACTACCTGCTGTATTTTTATGTTAGCTTTTGTGGATCAAGTCTACTTTTGTTAGACGTAAGAGTGCCATTTCAAAAATTCAAATTGTTTGTTTCATTTCCAGGCTGCCTTTCTCTCCATGAAGGCACCAAAGGCAAGCCACAGTGTAAAAAAGTAATAATAAAAAAGCAATAAATTGCAAGTTTAAAAAAAACCAAGTGAACATGTAATATTAAAATTCCATTAATTAACTAATTAAAAGAATTTACAACTCTAAAACAGGAGGAGGGGCTTCTCTCTCCTTAATGTGCCTGCCTGGGTTCTCAGTTAGTCATCAAATTAGTTCAGGGCATTAGTAAAAATAATAATGTTCAGCACCCACCTATTAACTACTTTTCAAAAAATATATCACAATTACCTCAACATAAACAATTCCTTTAAAGAATGCTATTATGTCAAAGACTAATCTTTCCTTCTACTACTAGAAGTAACTTGTAAAAATTACGTTGTGCATATTATTATTCATATACTCTATAATCATGGTCTCTTACCTTTCATCATCTTCATTTTCAGTGAATGCAGTTTTGAAAACGTTTATTCTTTCTACTAGCTGACTACAATCTTGTTTCAAATCAAAATCTACATTCTGAAATAAAGCAAACAAAAATTCTAGTAAATGGTTGCTCAAAACATTAGACCATATTGTAAGCAAGATGTAACAGGATGAGAACTTTTGCATTTACTATAAATGCAATTGTTTTTCATATTCTATAGTAATAAATAAAATTGTATGCCTGCAAGTCAATTCTAACTTCTGAAGACCAAGTAAATACTCTAATAAGATATAAAAACACTCCAACAAAACATGCTTCGTAAGACTGTAACTAAAGTGTTACATGTACAGTAAAACCTTGACATACATTTTCCCCCATTCCATTATATCATTCATACGTCGATTTTTTTCCCATTTGTCAAGCCCCGAATTTTCCATATGAATGCATGGGAAACCAATACGTTCGTTCTGGAGGTCTGGAAAAATGGTGGAGGTCATTCTGGAGGTCTGAAAAAAAGCCATTTGGTGGGGGTCAAGGGCCTCCGCAGCTCCCTACAGAAGCTGGACAAGGTTCTGAGTGAAACTGCTCCATGTGAATGGTTTTTCAGGGGTCTTTTCACCCTGTTTTTTTTTTAAAACTTAAAAACGGAACTTTTGTACTTCCGGGTTCTGCAGGATTTCAATTCTCAGAAGCCCATGTATAGCAGGAAGCTTCCAGGCACATGAAGCCCTACAGAACCCAGAAGTATGAAAGTTCCATTTTTAAGTTTAAAAACCAGGGTGAAAAGACCCCCCGAAAAATTGCCCAAATAGAGCGGATTCACTCAGAACCCTGTCCAGCCTCCGTGGGGAGCGGCACAGGCCCTGCACCCACCCAAAACTTTTAGCTTTTTTCAGGCCTCCAGAATGCATGTTTTTTCAGAGGGTCAGGGGCCTACGCCACTCCCCACAGAAGCTGGACGGGTTCTAATTGAATCTGCTCCATTTGGGCAATTTTTTTTGGGGGGGGGGTGTCTTTTCACCCTGGTTTTTTTTTAAACTTGAAAACAAAGCTTTCATACTTCTGGGTTCTGTAGGACTTCAATTCCCAGAAGCCCATGCATAGCAGGGAACTCCCAGGAACAGGAATCCATCTTATCTTGACTTCTGGCTGCACAAGGACCAAAATGTAAGCAGTCAGGACCACAGAGGCTAAATCGTATGTCAAATTGTTCCTATTAAAAAATCATGTCTAATTGGTTTCCCCCAAAAATATCCATTCATATGTTTGATATTTTTGTAAGTAGAACCATTCATATGTCAAGTTTTCACTGTACTTAATAATGAAAAATGTACTACAAAAATTAATGAAAAATGAACTGTCAATTAAGTCACATCTATGTAAGTATTTTATGTTATTACTAAACCAATGTATAAAATTATAAAATCACACAATAGTCTTTCCCCCTCCTCCCTGGCAGTTTTCTCTCTTCTAATGTTTTCTGGAATCTTTGCTCTTTTCTATGGCTATCTTTTCTGGTTTTTATTTATGCCCTTATCTACCCTTTACCAACTGTCAACAATCTCTTTTGCAGGGCCTGTAAGTTATAGGATTCTGATGCATCAGATAAATTTTATAATGCCTTTGCATCTTCTGTAACATGCAGTGCCTGACACAGCTGCCTCTATGATGATCTGCACAGTTATTTAAACTAGCAGGATCAGACCCCAGTAGTTTATACTGACTGTAATTCTAGGGATAGCAACTCACTGAAGGAGCAAAGCACGGGGCTTAAAACAAGACGACATGGGAAATCATAGGTCCTGCATACACCATTGCTGGTTATGTTACACACTGCAATGTTCTGTTCACGAAAAACTAGTCATTTCAATACACTTTCATTACAACTATTCATGTAATATTTGTGAACTATAACTGAAGGTGGGACTATCTTGTTAGCCCTGACCTGGCATAGAAACAAATAAAACCCTTTGTACAACCCTAATAACTCCTCACTTCATGCTTCTGCACTAATGGGTATTCTTCATCAAAGGTATATACAACGAAGGCTACAGCAGCCATACAAAATGGTGAGCAGAATAGGGCTCCAAGGCTGAAAGTAGTTTCTGAGTTTTTCCCTACAACAGACCATTCAGACACAAATATATTTGCATAAACAGCCCAAGTAACTATGTGGTAGAAAATATTATGAATTAACTTTCCATTTTACAAGAAACAAGACCCTGACGCTCTGAAAAACAGTACATTCATTTATTATTGTCAATAGATCAGTTAATTGCAGTTTTCACCCATCTCTGTATCTCAGGGGAAACAAAGAAGACCTCTCATAAAAGCACTGGAGTGTATAGAACATATATGGCAAATGAATAGTGTTGAACTATGATAATGACTATCACACGAACCAAGCCAACATTTCTGGACGCCCTGCATTTTTAGAATAAGCTTCAGTGCAGACACATCAGTCATAGAGAGCCTACCTACAATAACTTAAAAACCTTTTAAGCAAACTATGCAGTCTTCAGGCTACTTTTGCATGCTACCCTTAACAAATGGTCTAAACTAGCCTATTAATTTCAGGCCATAAATTTCAACCCTGATTTCGCCATGTCCTGTACTAAACTGGCTGTACAGTAAACTTACGTTATTCAGCACTGTAAGCAGTGCCTGTACCAAGCCACTGCTGCACATTTCATATGGTGAAATTGTATTTTCATCTTTCAGAAGGACAATTAGATTTTCCAAAGCAGTCTTCATTAAATCTCTCCAAGTGTTTTCTCCTTCAATGAACTGAACAAGAGTCAGATAATGATAACTTTACACAACAATCAAGAAAAAACATTTTACAAAAAAGAGTTTCATACACAAACACTGTACAATTCATGATAGCTTGGTGCAGACTAGACTAGCGTTTACGAATCAGAAAAAGCAGATCCTCCTGCTCACCTTTCTAATCCTTTTTCTACCAGAAACACAAGCCGACAGCCCATAGTATACTCGGGCTAGTAAATCTAGTATAAATTGCCATTAACCCAGGGACCACTGCAAACCCCATCTCATACCTCAACGTGATGCAGAAGTGACCCTGGCCGTGTGACAGCTTTGGTGGCAGGAGTGTATTCCCCCAATAGGCTCAACTAAGCCACAAATGTGTCGGCTAGTGGTCTGGAACGGGGAGTTCTCCATTCTGGAACTGCAGGTCAGCTAAGCGGGGTCAGGTCTTTGGACAATGCACCTGGCCAGTGCATTGCTCTAATATGACCAACTTCAACATGAGCCTAGACAGCTGTGTCATTGTATTTAAAATGGCTAAAGGAGCATCGAAGCCACCGGCCCTCTGTCCCCCGTGCATCATTGGACCCTCCTACAGTAGTGTTAGGACCTCCTGACGGTGCAAGGCTGCAAAAATCTCAAAACAGTGGGAGACCATGCTTTGATTTACCACGTCAAATTGACATGTGAAACACAGATCAATCTAGTAGCCAAGTAACCCAGGGACATGTCTAAACTCATTTTATGATTTTTACTGTACTGTTGCTGTTTTGATTGTAAGCCGCCCTGAATCGCCTTAGCGAGTGGGCAGAAATATAAATCTGAACAAATAAATAATAAATAAATTTTGAGAATTTGCAGCTATCAAACTAGGAAAGAGGGGCAGGACTTTATTTCTATAACTAAATCAAGTCAATGTTGAAAGGAAATATGGTACAGAATAGTGATGGTGAACCTTGGCACTCCAGGTGTTCCTGGACTTCAATTTCCAGAAGCCCAAGTCTCTGTGAATCCACACAAATGAGTTTACTGTGCGTAAATTCGTGCCAAGGTTTGCCATCATGGGTACAGAACAAAGCAATATAAGTAAAGCCTACAGAAACTATATAGATAAGGATCTAAAATAGTGATACTTGCCTGTCTGTTGGTATGGAGCTCCCATGCTGATTCTAACTGAGTTGCTATATTCCTCAGAGTTACCACTACACCTCTAGGCATACTTTCAACAGCTTTAAAATGGTCATCGTACAAGTCTCTTGCCATAGTGCGTACCTGATCATTATTCAGGAAATCAGAATTAAATTAATTGTATGTATTCCTACTAACCCATTATATACCCATGAAGCATTTTCTAGAGATTTATAGATGAAGATTAATTTCATTCAAGAATAGCAGACATAAAAACAATGGTTGCACGTGAATGTTACAAGAAAATAGAATTAAAGTATGGCTTTTGCAGGTTTATTTATTAATATTTCAACAGATTTTTAAATTGAGTTTTTAAAAATGCACTTGCACAATTCTGAATAAAAGGTAGCTGTATAGTACCAGAGAAATCATTTTTCTCTGTTTATTCCTCAGGCTAGGCAGCTCAGTGCTGCCCCTCCCCCCCCCCCCCAAAAAAAAAAAAAGAAGGAAAACTGCCACCCTTAAATTCTCCATGTCTACCTATTTCCTTTTAAATTCTAAATTTAAGAATGTGGATAAATTTCTATCGGCAACAGAATTTCTTCCCCTCTTGATATCCACAGTGAAAACATGTAAAATAATGATTTTTAAAAATCTAACGTTAATTTCTAGTCACTTTCTTTTTAAAAGAGGCAATTAAAACAATCTTAAAACATACTATACTAACCTTTTGCTTTGTTTTTTCCAATTTGGACTTTAATTTTCTGCCTCTCTTGCCAGTCCAACCAGTCACAAATTCTGATCCTGCAAAATATTATACATGAGTCACGATCCTATGTAACTCCAATAGTGGAATACTGTTAGATGTTGCATTCCTGACCCAACAACTTATGGTTTGCTGGATCAGAAAAGGAAGATATATTCACCCATCACTCCTATCTTCTGTTGCTGGTTTTATAGAAGGATTTCTGGTTTCTTAAATCACAGTTTGCTATGACAGCCAAACCAGCAATTTAGGGTTTGAAGATGCCATAAAAACCAGGATCGCTTCTTAATGAACATACAGTAATACCTCAGATAACATTTACCTCGGATAACGGTTACTTTGGATAACGCTAAAATCGCATAACGTTAAGTAATCTGGGGAGGAGAATTGCATCGAATAACGTTAAGGTCCTATGGGATGGATTGGATAACAACCGCTAAAGCCTGTGCGGTTACAATGTATCTCTATGGAGCTTTAACGTTATCCAATCCATCCCATAGGATTTTAACATGCATCGGATAACACTAAAAATCGGATAACACCAAGACTTGTGGAACCAAGTCTTAGCGTTATCCAAGGTATTACTATACAGTCAAACCTCGCATAAAGAGCGCCTTGCTTAAAGAGTAACTCGCTTAAATAGCAGATTTTTCTCAGAATGTTCTCTTCGCTTAACAAATAAAACCAACCAAAAACTCGCTTAACAAATAAATTGGGGTTCGCAATCCCTTCACAATTGGTCATTTACAATGGTGTTTCGCTTAAAGAGCAAACTCGCTTAAAGAGCAATCCTGTGGAACGCATTATGCTCTTTAAGCAAGGTACAACTGTATCACTTATTATTGAAACAAGAATGACACCTAAACATGGCTAATCTGTGTGTATGCATATGTATTTCATGTCTTTACTTGGTCACCTAAAATAGTATACTCACCCAGAGAGGTTTCAGCAGTAAATGAATGTTTCGTCCCTCTGTTAGATTCAAAAACAAAGCCCGGAAGGTCTTCCTTTAATATTGTAGCTTGCTGGCCATCTGAATTATGAATAGCAATTTCTCCTTCCTTGAGACAGGTGAGAGACCAATTTCCCACTGTAAGTTTAGCAGGTCCTGGAGCTGATAAAATTGGTTGGCTTGTGGTGGATGGCTTTACCTGGCTTCGTGCTCTCTGTAGTTTCTCTAAAAATTCACTACGACTTTCTATTTTGAAAGAAAGAAAAAACAGGTAACTAATGTTTTGTTTGACCATCAAGCAATTAATCATTTGATTTCCACAAGGCAACATGTTTGTGCATTCAATGCAAATTTCAGTTGGCGATTCAAGTTCTCAGGATAAATTGAGCATTTGCCACTATAGGACAACAACAAATATCTAATTTTTTAAAAATAGTAGCCATGTTAGTCTATGTTTCAAGCATATCAGAGAGTAAACAAAACAAAAACGTTGTTGCACTTTAAAAACTAACTGCTGTATTTTAATGTTAGCTTTCATGGATCAAGTCCACTTCACCAAACATTGGAGTGAGACTTCATGGCATCAGTTTAAATATACACATCAGATACAGAGGGGCAGAGTGATTAGTGAGCACAACAGATAAGTATACAAATCAATATATACTGGATGTTGGGAAAAGGTAAATATTTCAGAAAAATAAATTTAATTTATATTAAACCATTTGTGTAAACCAAGTGTAATTGTTAAAATTCCATTTCTACTTACAGTCATACCTCGCATAAAGAGTGCATCGCTTAAAGAGTAATTCGCTTAAAGAGCAGAATTTTCTCTGAATGTTTGCTTCGCTTAACAAATAAAACCAACCAAAAACTTCCTTAACAAATAAAACAGGGTTTGCAATGCCCCCCCCCCCATTGGTCACTTACAATGGTGTTTCGCTTAAAGAGCAATCCTGTGGAACGCATTATGCTCTTTAAGCAAGGTACAACTGTATATTAATAGTGAATACATTTGCAAAAGATCTCATGATTTGGTAGAGAAGGAGGCAGCAACATTTTGGGAACGAAACTAGAGGGTAGACTTTAGAGCAGGAGAAGGCAATGCAGAAGGAAAATCAAGTGACATCATAAAACAATTAGGCAACCATAAGGAACATTTGAAATTGTAGTTATCTGTTATAACTGTGTGAAATGTCAAAACACCATGTTGCACATAATTATATGTTGCTTAAACAGTGGCCAAAAACATTGCAAAGCAACACATAGGGTCACAAATTACCTTACATTAAGAAATCATCATAGACATTAGAGGAAGCCCTATTACTGCAACCTATGCTGCATGAGGCTACTGCTGCCATCAGTTGCAGCAATTTTTCAGAAGTAAAAGCTTCCAATTTGTCCCCTTAAATTCCTGAAACTCCCATGGAATCACTTTCATCATCAGAAAGCTGTTGGGGGCAGCAGAATTGAGGGGGGAAATCTTTAATTTTTAAAAAACTATCACTGTTCCAACTGCACATGGACTAATTTATGCAATAGACTTTCAGCCACTATCTGTTGCACGTTTAACTTGTAACTCAGCATGAAATAGATGTCTACTGTGATTTCTTAATGGAAGGCAGTTTGCCTCCCAAAAGTATGTCATTTGTTTTTACAGGTGTAACTAAGAAAGATAATTTTGACTAGTGTTTTAGATTAATTTGTTTAACAGTAAGATTTTAGAGGACAATTTCCCCTGAATTGTGGTAACATTGTTTAAAACATATATAGTAAAAAAGAGATGCCCAAGATGACACACTTAATTAATCAGAGAGTTCAGTTTTGCCATAAAGTCATGTCCTCAGAGGCCTCACACTATCACCGCAACAATCAGATCGAGCTGAGCCGTAGCCGTCTTTTGGTGAAATGACCCTTCCAAGAGAGGGCAACATATGACCTGGTGTCATAAAGGTGGCACTATGAAATGCATAGTTAATGCCATAACAAAGAAACCATACCAACAGCAACTCAATTCAAGCATGGACCAACTCGACAGACTGACAGCAGTTTGGGCATGCCAGGCTGCTATCATGAATGAACTGACACGCACACAAGCACACAGTAAAACCCTGCCTTACAACTGCCTTGGTTTACGTTTGCTGAGGTTTATGATGGCAAATTCTACAAAAACGACATCCTGGCTTACAATGGTTTTTCGGATTATGATGGAATTAGACTGCTAATGCCATTTTAGACGCTAAAAATGCCAGCCCTGTGCCATTTTAAATTTGAAAATGGTGCCCCCCGCCTGAAGTCACAATTCTTTACTTACTGTTGCAGACGCAGTGGGGGCAGACTGCGGGGACCATATCCACTCTGTTCCAGTCTTCATCCGAAGTCCCTCCATGGAGCTACAGCAGAGAACATGCCCCTGGGCACCTGGCACATAAACAGGAAGTTCCAGAGTGGCACACGTTCCCGCCATGGGGGGATTTTGGACAAAGAGTGGAATGGAGCAGATATGGTCCTCACAGTCTCCCGTGCCCCCGGCGGCCAAACAAACGGCTCAGGAAGAAGCAGCATGTAAAAGGTAATGAGATGGCTTCATTGTTCATTTTTGCTTTTACTGTTTGCTCTGGGATTTTTTCCTCTTCCCCCCCCTGCATTTTCTTTGCGCCTACATCCGATTGGATCAATTGGGTCGGCTGGGGGGAGGGGTGTTCTTAGGGGCTTTCCCTTTCTCTCCCTCACCTCAAGAACTCCCCCTCTTCTCTACGACAACTGGTAATCAGCTGGAGAGTTCGATCGAAGTGTGAGGGTGCAGGATAAAATAGGGTAAATCCTTTAAGAACACCACCTTTTCTCCACCCCAGTCCCTCACCACATGGTGGAGTCAATGGGGGTATGGGAGAGGATCATGCCTGGCTTTTGTATGTATGTATTTATTTTTGATTATTTTTTTAGCAAAGGTGTGGAATAAAAAGGGTAAATCCTTTAAGAACACTCCTTTTTCTCTAACTCAGTCCTTCACCACGTGGTGGGATCGATGGGGGTATGGGAGAGGATCATGTCTGGCTTTTGTTTGGATTTTTGTGTTTTTAAAATTATTTTTGATCCGGTTGGAACCATTTTCCCCCTCAATGCATTCCTATGGGAAAACGTGCTTCAGTTTACGATTTATTTTTTGTTTACGACAAAGGCTGTCCAAATGGACCAAGATCATAAACTGGGGTTTTACTATAGTCTATCAATATCCCAAAGGTATTTGTGCAGAGGCATTCAAGCCACCACCATCTCTTACCAAAATGGACTGACACATATATACCGCCCGATAGCGCCTAGTGCACTCTCTGGGCAATTGACAAGTTAATGACCATTTAACTCCCCCCCACATGTTGGGTACTCATTTTACTGACCTCGGAAGGATGGAAGACTGAGTCAACCTTGAACCCTGGTCAGGATTGAACTCGCAACCTAAAATGGAGCCATCTAGAGATTATTCTTGCTTTGAAAAAATAAAACTGAGCTAGCTTTTACACCAAGCAAGTGTTGCTCTTGGAAGTGGGAAAGGATATCTTTTCTTAATTCCTTCCCCTTGGAATGTCCCAGTAAAGAACAAAAAAATATAGGATTTTTTTTAAAAATTATGACATTCATTCTCACAATCCTAACTCTCACTCCTCTGGCCTACTTGTTGTTAGAAGAAAATGGCATGCTTCAATCTAAAAAAATTTAAATTCCAATTCTCTATTCCTGGAAAAAAAAATGACACACACTTCCAAACTCCAAAACACAAACAACAAAGATAAGAATTCTTGGTTTTGGCATGCAAGGTGAACCCACACTATAGAGTGACATAATGTACAGACTCTAAATCTTTTGTGTCCAAAGAACATATTGTAGATGTGACTTCTGAGAATAGAATAGACCTCTGGTGGTGGAATGGAGGTGGTGGTGGTGGAAATGGGCTGGGGAGAGTGGGATGGAGGGGTGGGAAATAAGGGTCTTTTAAACCCATTTCCATTCTCGAACCCACCAGCAGCCAGAGAGAATGGGATGGAGGAAGGAAAGAAGGATCCTTTAAGCCAGTTTCTGCCCCATCCTACCACCGCTGACAGTTAGGAGGCAGGGAGGGCAGGATTGGCCGGGCTAATGAGCTCCTTTGGAAGCCGCCCTTCACCTGGCTCCTAGCAGTCAGTGGCAGCCACCGAACTGCACCAGTGCACGGCGGTGTGTGTGTGTGAGGGCGGCTTTCAAAATAGCCCTTTCCTGTCTCCTCTCTAGCTGCAGAACCGCACCAGCAGGAGGGGGGCTGTTACCTGTGTATAAGATGCACTTCATTTTTCCAGAGTATTTCGGGGGGGGGGCAGTGAAGTGCTTCTTATACACTGGTATACTTCTTTGCTCCTGCAAATATGTATAACAGTCTTCCTTCTAGATCAAATGACACTGCATCACGCAAGGTTGGCATCCTATTGTCAAGATACTTCTCTCTGAAAATTGCTATAAAGATGAAAGGTATCAGGAAAATATTTATCAATGCTAGAAGGGAAATCACTACACGTAGTATAGACATCCGAGTTGCAGAATGATTAGGGTACCTTTTATAGAAAACCATTCAAAACACCATAATTGTGACTTATGGTGATCCTTTCCAGGATTTTCTACATAGAGAACACACAGAAGTTTACCATCCCCTTCTTCTGTGGATGCTTGGAACTGGGCAGCTCAACAAAGGCCTCACAGACTAGCTCTTCTCCCAGAAGATGCAATGAGGAGTCAAAATCCCAACTTCTGGCTCCTCAGCAAGATATCAAGCACATTGAATTATCCAGCCAATAACACATCATAAGCAAGTAAAATATATTGATTTTCTTTCAAGTAATATTTTCTTAAAGGATATAGTCAAGTTGATCTTTTAGCATCTGACCTATCTGCCCAATGACAAACAGAATTTAGCTGGTACTTGCTCAGGCAAGGGAGCCCTTGGCCTGCTTAGGCAAAGGAAGAATGCCTGTGTTAATTGTTTTATGAGGCCTTATGAGTGCCACCGTGTCTTCACTCTTAGCAGAGAACAGCTGTTACTTGTAATACATTGGACTTACCCATGCTACAAGGTATAAGGGAAAGCATGCTGGCTTATTTTAGTACATTAATAAACTTGCTATGGTCTAACACATATAGTTTTAAAGGGTGCCTCAAATGTCACTCACCATACATAACAACAGATATGTTGGAATGGGTGTTTGCCATGAGAGGGTGAGAAGACTTAATGTGTGTGTAGAAAGAGGTGGCCAATACACAGAGAATATTTTGCAAATATTTTGTAAGATTTTGCAATAAATGTTTTATCAATAAAGGTACATTTAGCTACAATTTCCCATGTCCCCTATGTTTGGCAGCCTTTGGACACCTATACATTAAGAGTTACAACGAGGAGGGATCATCTCACTGCCACCCTTTTAACCCAGCATTATTTCTAATATAAATTGAAAAATTCATCACAATTGATGAACTGAAATGCCAAAATGTTGTGTGTAAAAAGTATTCCTGGTTTAATGTCAAAAGTTTATGTTGAATGACTAGCTAAAACATCTACTGCCATCAGTAATTAATACAGCCTGTAAATTCTCATGTTGCTCCAGGGCAAACAGAAAAACTGATATGATTATCATTGTTGTTGTTCAGTCGCTCAGTCAACTCCGACCCTCCGCGACCCCATGGACCACCGCCCTCCAGGCACCTCCATAAGATAACTATATTTCCAATTAGCTAAAAAGAGTTTAACAAATGTTGATGGAATAATTTTTAAAATTAAGTCCTATAACAAGTCCACAATATTAACACCATTTCCTGAGAATTTGAATCATATGATTTGTCACAGCCATTGTTTAGCAAGATATAGCAGTCCTACAATTCATTACACACTTGGTCTACTTACTACTATGTAAGTATTAGTTGTTGAAATGAAGAAAATATAACAATACAGAAAAGGAGACAAAAAGCAATATTCACGGTGTTTAAGAATGACAGCTTAAGCAAAGCAAAAAGTGAAACATTTCTAGTTCTCTATCTGCCACAGCTTCTCAGGTTTGAAGAGAAATGTTGCACCACTTTCCACGCACATGCACTTTCAACCATCTAGCTAGATGCAAGCCACAACACCATCATCCCAACTTGCTTTGCCTGGAAAGCAATTTGCCACCATTACACATTGCCTTTAATGACTATTCGACTAATATTAGTATGCAGAGAAAAGAATGAAGACAACATGAATGTAAGTGTTTCAGTTAACACAATTACTAAGTAATAAATTACTTTGACATGCAAACTGACAAATGCATCGCAATGAACTGACCACCTTCCACCTGTTTACATCCTTTACTATTAAGTGAGGCAATTCCTGTAAAATAAAATATCTCAAAATCAAAATGGAAAATATTATATTGTTATGATTTCTTTATAATAATAGCTACGAACAAAACTCTACCTGAACTATCAGATCCTCCTTCAGGACTGCCACTGGAATACATTGTAGCTAGTTTTCCATCCAAGATAAATCTGAACCATCCATTGCTACCATTTGAAAGTTCCAAAGCTGCAGCGTCGCTCCAGATATACAAGCAGTCTCTTCCCCGGATGATTGACCAGTCTCTCCAGTGATACGGTTTACCCTGCTGTAATTCTTTGGCATCCTCTTGAGGTTCATCCTCCTGTAAATCAAGATTCTTTTCACTATTTGTATATGAAATTATTTGAGCTTTTACAAAGTTAGAATATTTATACACTACACCATGGCAAATGCTGTCCTGTTTACTAATACGTAATAATAATTGCATGCCACCAAGTCAATTCTGACTTACAGCAGGGTTTTATAGATAGAAAACCTTTTCAGTGTTTTCTAGGTAGAAAATACAAAAGTGGTTTCTAATTTCCTTCTTTTGAATGGGAATGTGCAGTTTGCCCATGACTATACAAGCCAGCTATTCTTTCAGGAGGCATGGAATCAAACTCCCAACCTCTGCTTCTTCAGCCAGATACCTAAACCACTGAGCTATTCAACAAGCATTTCTACCACCACCACCACCACCACCACCACCACCACCACCACCACCACCACCACCACCACCACCACCACAAGTGACTGGATTGAACAAATACAAGAACACTAAAAACAGGTATCTTAAAAGCATGGTAGGGATAAAGTATATAATTCAGGTCCGTTTTCCCATCAGTAAAGCAGAGGACAAAATAGAGCATTAGAAGAAATTTCTTAATATTAAGGTAAACAACATCATTGCTGTATTTACATTCATCCTGCTTCTCTTGTTATTTTGTGTATGTGTTTGTATGTATGTGTACACATGTCCAATCAGGAACTATAGTCTAAAAGCAGCTAGAGCTCTGTGGTGGGAACAGAAGCATACTCAAAAGAGCTGTCCCCATAGCATCCACCCATGTCAATCAAAATGCCATGCATTCAGTACAAAAGTCTGAAAAGACACAGTGTTTCCATGAGAAGAAATCCTTTTAAGGCAGGGCTCCTGGTTGTAAGTGTTTGACTGAATGGGCTCACAAGTGCCTCTTCAGAGCTTTGTAATGAACATGGCAAAGGTCTCACTGACATCCAGCCAAGAGACCTAGGGCTCATACTCTAAGAACTTACATGTTATCTCCATCATGGTCAGAGCCCTACTAGTTTTCAGGCTGTATTCAATATTGTATCCAGAGGATGTCTTTTTTAGTTACAGCACCGCAGCTGTGGAATCCCTCTCCTTGGATGCCCAACTGGCACTGACTCTACCCTTATTTCAGTACCCATTTAAAACCTGGCTTGGTCATTCAAGCATTTTGAGCTTTCTGATATCATGATGTAATTTTCTGATCTGCCAATTGTGTCCCTGGCTTTGTTCTGATTTGTTAAAACTGTTATTTATGCTCCTCTATTTAGGTTTACTTTTACAGATTAGATTAGAAATAATTTAAATCAGAATGCAAGCCAGAACTGAATGTATAGGGAAACCCTCCCCAATCCTTTCCAATGTGCTGGGTGGCAAACTGCACCTTTACCAGTTTCCACATCTGTTGGCCATACTGTATTACGTTAAAATGACATCCAACACTTCTTGAAGGATAACAGACAGTGAATCAGGTTGTAAATAATTTTTCAAGATGCTGATATTCCTACACAATAATTAAACCAATGAAAGAATTCAGGAAGAGGTTACATATATAGAATGAACAGCCAAACACTTTTGATGAATACAACTTAAAAAAGTAAATTTGACTTACTGAATCTTATCATGGTTCATACTTACCCCAGAAAAATTTAGATCTCTTTTAATACAGAAACTCAAAACCAGATGGTTGAGAAATGGGATCTGCTAGTCATGTAATTTGCCTCATGACTTAAGCCCAGAACATACATCTACCCCTGTATAAACAACTTCCCTGATACATCATGCTAATTCAGCACATTATTCTCAATCCTTCCAGGTCAACAGTATATTGTATTACTAAAACAGAAGTGCCTGGTGGACTGTGGTCCATGGGGTCGCAGAGGGTCGGAATCGACTGTGCAACTGAACAACAACAACAACAAAACAAGAAGCTGCCATAGTGGTTTAACATATCAGGTGTTATCCAATTAATCGATCTTGTTAAAGGAATAATTTCTGCTAGTATAATAAGAATGGGACCATTCTCTTTTCCCCTACAATCCCCTGTGCACTAAAATGTTCAGGATACGCTCCAGTCTGGAACAGCACATAGCCTGTAGGCTGCAAGAAAGAAGGTAAAGATCCTGCTGTGTAAGTAGAACTTCATTTCTAAGATACCGGCTGAAATCTTGTAGGTATCACCTGGCAATGTTAATTTTTATTTAATTTAAATCTACTTTAGGTTCCAAAACTCGCTAGGGATCTCTGTTGCCCTGGTGAAGCCTTTGGAAGCCCAGTGGTGTGAAGAAAGGAGAGGCTTTAATATTTGAAAATCACCACCTCATCACTGTCAACTATCCTAATCTGGCTATGGGACTTCCAGCAGCCATTTTCCTTAACTATGAGATTCCCAAAAGATTCTCTAGGGCAAAAGGAATCTCTAGGGAGCCTTGAAACCTGAAGGGCAGATAAACATTTTAAATTAAAATAAATATTAATATTAAAGATATACCATTGTCATCATTTACATGGTGTGGTTGCACCAACTGAGTATTAGCAATTAGATTATATCACAAGGATCAATAAAGCCATTAACACAATCTACTGTAATTCTTATTGGTTTTGATCACTTCAAGACATTATAGTTGGTGGACACTGAAGTAATCTGTTCTTACTTTCTCTGGTTTAGATTCCTCTTCATTCTCATCATCAGAAGATGGTCCTGCCAAAGTTGACACTTTACTTATTACACCAAGCCTAGCAAGCTGATCCAAAAAAAGGTCACCTCCTTTATCAACCAAATCTCTTATGATCTGTAAGGCTAGTAAGTGGCCATCATCATCATCCTGAAGAAACAATAAAGTAACAAAAATAAGAATGCTACAGAACAATTTACTGTAAATTTGGCATAGTCATATGAAATAATATTAATCACACAAATGAAATTCCAAGCACCATATTATCATTATTAAATAGCATTGCTTTGGGTTTTGACCAGCAGTCTACCAGTGAAGGGTCATTCGTTATTATGCTAATGTGAGAACCATACAAGAGAATTTAGACACCCTACAGTAAAAAAAAATGACATTTTAAGCTATTGTACAGACAAAAGGAGTCAGTCAGTTCCAGCCTCAACAAGAGAAACAAATTATACTGCTCAGATTGACTTTACACCTCTGACTTAAGAGACAGAACAATTAATTTTTTTCAGAGGCATACTTAATTTGTTCTTAAGACTTTCACCGAAATTTTACCCTAGCCCTGGATTACCACTTTCCATTCTCTACCACATATAAAAAGTAATAAACTGTTAAAATTATATTAAAAAGTAAAAACACAAGTACCAATTACCTCTTGATCCAGAACGGTAGCAGTGATCTCTACCAGCACTGTAGGTAAATTATGCCCAGCATCAGAATCACAAACTTCCTTCAAAAGAGCTTCAGAACAAAAGTGGATCATTTTTCTGATGAGAGCAAGACTCGCTTTCCTTTTATAGAAGGGGAAAAGAGTATTTTAACTGTTCACACAAGGAATATATACTGGTTGATTATTTCAATTTCAGCCTGCCATATTTGGATTCTATTATCACCCATCTGGAATAGAGTTTCAAACTCTAGTCACTTAACAGCCACTCACAGATCTTGCCATAGTATAGATCACTAACAGAGACAGACCACTGAAGCTATCCTTTCTCCCACTGCTATTCCTTTGCCCATACAGTATGTGAAGTAAACACATTTTTATGTATTTATGATGGAGTAATGCAATACAGCCTCAAGCAAAATTAGGCCACACACCAGGCAAGGAAACAGTTCTCTTCCATGTTTCCTCCACAAGTTCTATGTATTTAACATTCCTTGGAAGTAATTTAATTAGATAGCATGTGGTTGCTACTCTGTAGAGAATACTCCAAACACCAGTACTCCATACGAATCCAATGTACGTCTTATAATTCATTGTGTATTTGCATCTTCTACAATTGTACTTTATCACATAGACAATGGCATACATTTTAAAGACTGAGTGCCCAGAGGGGTGGAGTGAACTCTGTGCTGGGGGAAGGGAGGATACGCTCCCATTGAGCTGCTAGGCAGAGGAGGTGGGGCAAACTCTGTACTGGGAGGAAGCACTCCCATTGGGCTGCTGGGCAGAGTGAATTCTGTGCTGGGGCAACGCCATGCGTGCCAACAAAGAGGACTCTGTGTTCCCCCTCTGGCATGTGTGCCATATGTTCAGCACCACTGACATAGACAAACCACCCAGGGTGGGCTTTTGTTTCAGCTAATTCTGTTATTACTAAAATAATTCTTCACTTATTTATTTACTTGAATTTATATACAGCCCTCCTTACCAGGGCAACTCAGGGCGGTTTAACATCTCATATAAAAACATCAGTAACAAATTCAAATCAAGAATTCTAAAAGATTTAAAATAGACAGGTTAATAAACAAATTGAAAAATTTATCCCTAAATTCTAATACAGTACCTCCAGAAGTAACAATGTCTAGAAAGGACTACTGCTACAAATGAAATCAAATACAGCTCCATGATCTTTCCCTTTATTACCTTATTGAAGGCAGCATAGTTTGTTGAAATGTTTGTGCAAACACAGGCAATAGCCTTTTCAAGTATATTGGTGCCATTTCAGGGTCACCTTTGGGTTCATTTGATTCTTCTTCATCTTTGTTTGCATCTTTCTTTTTCTTTTCATCTCCTTTGTTAACTGGACACATCCAATCACCTACAATTTATTTTAAGAGACTTGCATTACCATTTTAAATAATACAAATTACAGTATCTTAGAAATACATTACAAAATATTGTCCCTGATCTGGAAACAATCATGCTTTTTAAACATTTCAGCTGTAGTGCGATAAAAACGAGCATTCACTGTAATTTTAGTATCTAGTTATTGGTGGATTCTGAGTTTACCCACAACAATCATGAGTAGTGATAATAGAAATTTGTATACTTTTTATACTTCTCAAGAAGAACCATCTTATTCTTATGCTGATGTCACTAGGGCCCTGCACATTTTCCCAACATTTTAACCTGATGTTTTAATTTAAAATTATTATCATTTTCCTGCTCTCTGAAAATTGTCTTCATAATGTTTTTATTAGTTACTATAAATTATTCTGAAAATTTTTAGCTAATGGCCAATAAAGATAACTATCACATTTAAATACATCTTTCTCCTATAGGAAGACTGCAGTTTAACACTTGTCTGCTCATGGAACTACCAACACTTGCATGTGCTGCTTCAGAAATAGCTGGAATGAGCAAAGCCATGTGAAGCTGTATCCACAGTTTAGCTGATATTCTATCTAATCCCAGCAGCATACACTGCTTACTATAGTGATTTTTATAAATCAAAACATGTAGCTGTCACTACTCGATGATGAAATGTTATTTTCTAGAATATTTAAGTATTTGTTTTGAAATAGAAAGTATCAAAGCAATGGCAGAGACCTAGTAGTAGAATACTTTCTATTAATTTTAAGAACGTACAGTACTTTATGAAAAAAAATAAAATCTAAACATTTGAACTGTACATTAATTTTTTTTAAATAATCTTCTCTCTTATACAGAGATCCAGTTCTACATTTTTAATTTTAACTAAAACCAGAACTATATTCTTAAGAAAATAGTTTGGCAACATTTGACACTAACCAGGAGACTGAAGAATGGCCACTACTTCACTGTGCCCTCTTTCACGAGCCTTGTCCAAGGGAGTCTTTCCATCTTCATCTCTCAAATCTGGATTGGCGCCATGACGCAAAAGAGTCTTTACACAAAAAATGCCAAGTTTTAATATTAACATATCTGTTTCCCTTTTAAAATAGTCACTGTAATAACCGTTGAGATTTTTGACTTTTCTTGAAAATACAAGCAATAAAAACTCAATATACTCTTCAACATACACAGACTTTTTAAGCCTGAAGGCCACATCTAGTGTTAGAGTCAATGCTGGAGGTCAAATGGGTGCATCTATACAGACACAATGTATAGTTATGGAATGGCCAAAGGTTTAATGCAGCCTTAGAGTGGGAAGAAGTACATTTCTGCTTGTTGTCAGGGAGGAAAGAGTCCCAGACATTACAGAACATTGCTTGTTTGGTCCAGCATGGAAGCAGGGAATTACACCTTACTAAGTAATAAGGGAGAGTGCATGTGAATTTTAATCCTCCATAATATTCCAAATCATCATCCAAAAGGATGGAAGTTTGAGTCAACATTGGGCCCTGGTCAGGATCAAACTCACAACCTTTCTGTTGCATTACAGCAGTTTACCAGTGTCATCCACAAGTGTCATCCATCCGCACCTTGCTCATCTGTGAGAAGTCTACATTTCCACAGATCCCTTACTCAGTGTGTGAACACATCCACTGAGTTACTTTGGCATTTTTTTCAGTGCTATCAAATATTTGATGACACCCATTCCAAATACAAAGACACCATGTTAGAATATCAAAATAATCCCGAGCAGAAAATTGGCTCCAAACCTGAGGGTCCACTTCTGCATCAGAACTACTAAATATTTACCTTTAAAACCCCTCTTTTCCTCATCTTCCTCCACAGTTTTGTTTATCTGTTACACATTATTGTAATTGATTTTTAATGATTTAATGATTATATTGTTTTTAATGTCATGCTGTTTCTATACCTGCTTTAAGAGATCAATAAGGCACAGCGGGGGGCAGCATTGTTATATTGGAAGGGCTTTTAACTGTTTTTATATTGTTTTTTAATTGTTGCTGAGCAGCCAATGAGGCGTTAGCTGGATTGTGTGCACTGCCCAGAGTCTATTGATTGGGGCAGTATATAAATCTACCGTAAATAAATAAATGCTAGCAAAGATTTGTTGGAATATACCAGGAAATTGTTTAGCCTTTACTGCAGGCTGAAGGAGGCTAGTTATTATTATTTTTCTGTATTGCTTAAATGAATAGACAATAATGAAGTCACCTTTGCTACTTGAGGTCTTCCAAAACAAGCTGCATAATGTAAGGATGATGATCTCTGACCTCTATTAACATCAGCTCCTCGTTCACAGAGAAATTCAACCTATTTACAAAAGAAACATTTTTAATTATAAATTTCCCGTTATGATAGAGACAGACAGACAGACAGACAGACAATTTTCTTTTTACCATTTCCTGAGTTCCAAAAGCTGAGGCCCAGTTTAAGAGAGTTTGTCCTACATCATCCATAAAATTTACTTCAAAAGCTGTAAAGGAGGGAAAAAAAGTAATTCAAAATTTATAATACAATCACCACAACATCATAATAAACCAAAATGGTTACTCATAGGATTTACCTTTAGAGACTAAATAAGTCTCTAAATATCCTGCTCAGTAAAGACACAATAACATAATTGCCATGCCAACTTTTTCCTCAGACGCACTAGGTTTCACAGAAATAATAAACATTTAATATATGCACAAAAAAATGATGAAGTCAAACAAAAATCTTTTGCCTACCTCCTGTGTCAATAGCATCTATTAGAGCATCGGTATCTTTGCTACGGATGCAATCTATCAGCTGCCGATGGGAACGCTCCCCAGTGCTATCCAGTCTGCGCAATCCTGGGATTCTGCCTGTAGATCCAGCACTAGATTTTGGCAAGGCTTTCCGTCCTTCAAACAGTAGCACCAAAAGAAGATCTACCAAACGCATGGTATCAAGTACACATCTTTCATCACCCTGCAATGCACTCTCTATAGAATCTGGAAGCTCAGATCTTAGGAGATCCTGGAAATAATTAAAAGTCTGAACAATAAAAAATATACAAAACTTTAGAAAATCCAGCGAGAAAGGGATTACAACTCCATATGAAAAAGCTGAATTTTGAGAAATGTAAGTGAACTAAAAATAATACTAATAATGTTTTTTAAAATGTAAATGTAATCAAGGTTTATACTTCTAAACACACCCTTTTAAAATTATTCATCATCATTATTTTTTAAAAAACCAAAGCATCATGGAAATGCAAAATGTGGCCATAAAATAACAAGCCCCAAAATACAGATTAATGTTAATTATAAATATTTCACAGTATTATTGAAGTCCTTACATGTGTTACTACTGGAGAACCTCTGCAGAGAGTTGATAACAGGCTTACAATAGTTGACACCTGATTACTCAGCTTAGAGTCTGCAGTTGCAGATGGTGCACCAGTGCTACTCCGGCCAGGTTTGCATGCTGAAGATGGTCCTGAGCCTGTCCCACCTGCTGCAGCCATGCGAGATAACAACTCCTCAGTTAGGCCATGTTTGGCTAATGGTGCTGGATCAACTCCACGGCGTGTAAATCGATCAGCTAGGGAGGCAAAACATCGCAGGGCACCATCTGAAACCTGAGGAAACAAAAATACTTAGGATGAATTAGATCTGCTAGGGACCAGTATTAAAAGAAAGACTCAAATATCATCATTTAAGACAAGTGCTATTTTCTTTGTTATTAATGAGTACTGTATCTGTTAGATAGCAGTCTCCTTTCTGTTGTGAATCTACCTGAAGGACTCTAATTGGAAAAGTAAGACCAAACTTTCAATTAGATATGTGTAGGGTAAACGGCTATTCTCAAAGAAGAAACATTGAAAATTTTCTTCCTGGTGTACTCTTTAGTCTAGCAGGACAATAAACAAGTAACTTGAAAATCACATAATGTAAGCCAACACTTAATAAAGTGCTTTTCTTGGGAAAAGAAACAACTGAGGTTGTGGTTTGTTATTGGCTCACGAATTCTAGCTTGCTTAGCTGGGACTTTTCACTACATCTGAACTCGGAATTCATAGTTTTATTACACTATTTGTTCCATGCCCATCCCCATTAGCAGTTAAACTAGATGAAGATAGACTAGTTTACTGAACCACAAGATATCCAATCTTTGCAAAAGAGCAAACAATCACAAAAAGATACACTAGTACCCCGAATAACGTTATGACTTGGTTCCACAAGTCCCGTCGTTATTCGGGTTTTAACGTTGGGCGATACATTGAACACACAATGTTAAAAAAAGCCCTGTTTCCCTGGAGGCTGCAGGAAGCGAGAACATCGGGATTTGAATCCTGACATTTTGCCTTGCTGCTGCCTCCAGGGAGGTGGGAGAACTTTGGAAACAGCTTGGAGCGGGTTTCCCCACCTCCCTGGACCCGGCGGGGGGGTCAGAGCCCCCAAAATTGGTAAAAAAAACGTCCGTTTTTTTTACCAATTTTGGGGTTTCTGACCCCCCCGCTGGGTCCAGGGAGGTGTGGGGACCCGATCCAAGGTGTTTCTGCGCTTCCCCGACGTCCTGAGCCAGTGCAGGAAGCCAGAATGTCAGATTTCGAATCCCGATGTTCTGGCTTCCTGCACCGGCTCAGGACGTCGGGGAAGCCCAGAAACACCTTGGATCGGGTCCCCACACCTCCCTGGACCCGGCGGGGGGGTCAGAGCCCCCAAAATTGGTAAAAAAAACGTCCGTTTTTTTTACCAATTTTGGGGTTTCTGACCCCCCCGCTGGGTCCAGGGAGGTGTGGGGACCCGATCCAAGGTGTTTCTGCGCTTCCCCGACGTCCTGAGCCAGTGCAGGAAGCCAGAATGTCAGATTTCGAATCCCGATGTTCTGGCTTCCTGCACCGGCTCAGGACGTCGGGGAAGCCCAGAAACACCTTGGATCGGGTCCCCACACCTCCCTGGACCCGGCGGGGGGGTCAGAGCCCCCAAAATTGGTAAAAAAAACGTCCGTTCTTTTTACCAATTTTGGGGTTTCTGACCCCCCCGCTGGGTCCAGGGAGGTGTGGGGACCCGATCCAAGGTGTTTCTGCGCTTCCCCGACGTCCTGAGCCAGTGCAGCAAGCCAGAATGTCAGATTTCGAATCCTGATGTTCTGGCTTCCTGCACTGGCTCAGGACGTCGGGGAAGCCCAGAAACACCTTGGATCGGGTCCCCACACCTCCCTGGACCCGGCGGGGGGGTCAGAGCCCCCAAAATTGGTAAAAAAAAACGGACGTTTTTTTTACCAATTTTGGGGTCTCTGACCCCCCCGCCAGGTCCAGGGAGGTGGGCAGACACGATCCAAGCTTTTTCTGGGCTTCCCCGATGTCCTGAGCCAGTGCAGCGACCCAGAATGTCAGGATTCGAATCCCGACATTCTGGCTTCCTGCAGCATAAAAGAGGGTGGGGGAAGTTCAAAATTAGCGCGCATCGGGTCTCCCGACCTCCCTAGAGCTGATGTGCGCTAATTTTGAACTTCCCCCACCCTCTTTTATGCTGCAGGAAGCGAGAACGTCGGGATTCGAATCCTGACATTCTGGCTTCCTGCACTGGCTCAGGACGTCGGGGAAGCCCAGAAACACCTTGGATCGGGTCCCCACACCTCCCTGGACCCGGCGGGGGGGTCAGAGCCCCCAAAATTGGTAAAAAAAATGTCCGTTTCCCTCATGCAAGAGGTTGTACAAGCAAAGAAAATATTTAGGTTTAATGTTCATTTTTATTATGCAGTGTTCTTGTGCAAAATTTAAGTGTGAAAAATAAAGGAGAACTTTCTTTAGGCAAATTTCAACAAAAAAAAAATCCAAATCATATACAGTAATACCCCGGATAACGCTAGTACCGGATAGCACTAAAACCGCATGTTACAAGATTTTCAGAAAAATCTTGTATCGAATAACGAGATTTTTAACGTTATCCAGTACAATCGGGAGGGGGAAGGGTTGGATTGGGTAGAACATCTACCCAATCCAATATACACACCCCAGCGCCCGCCCACACGATGTTTGGAAAGGGTACGGGTCCCCATACCCTTTCCAAACACCGTGCAGGCACGCGCGTGTCAAACGGGGGTTGGGGAGGGTACGGAGATATTCCCCGTAGCCTCCCCAACCCCCGTCTGATGCCACGGGAGGGAGAGGGGGGTGATGAGCGGGGGAGGGGAACCCCAGTCCTCTAATAAAAGTTGGAATCTGGTGTGCTCTGATGGGCTCTTAGACTTGTTAAAGGCCATGGAAGGGTGTGTGTGTTAAACATGTGTCGCTCCTTCAAAATGGGGCGGGATGGGGGAGGCTTAAGCAACCCGATCGTGTAATAATGAGACTTTTACTCTTTGTGCTTAAGGCTCCTTCCATGGCCTTCCCGGGGTTCCCTGCCCCCCCCTCCAGTCACAAATGAGATGCAGATCTTGGCTGGCGACCCAAAGGCCGCCTCTCCGGCACGAACTTTTCGCCGCAGCCGGAATCTCGCCCTGGGATTTCCAGCCACACTGGAGAGAAAGGAAAACAGAGAAGGCCCGGGGGGGGAGGGGGCGCCTGTCAGGAAGGAGCTGCTTCCCAGAGGGAGGATGGATCCCCTGGAAGGGGAAAACAGGCAGAGGGGAGGCAGGAAAACCCGTGCAAGCAGGCTTCCTTCCTTGCAGCTCTCAAAGCCCCCACCCTCTCGCCCCACGGTCCCCTTCAAACAATGGATCAGCTGCTGGTGCTGCTTCCCCCGGCCAGCCTTCGCCTCAGTGCCCATTTCCTCCACGGGAGGAGACCGGAGAGAGGGGGGACCACTTTGGTGGGAAGGTAACAGCATTCCATGCGTTCCGGTGTCTAGTCATGCCTGCCACATGACCATGGAAACGTCTGCAGAAGCAGACAGCGCTGGCTATTCGGCTTAGAAACAGATGAGCACTGACTCCTAGAGTCGGATACGACTGGCTTTCGAGCAAGGGAAACCTTTACCTTTACCTTTGTGCCCTACCGCGAGCCCAGCTGGGATACGGGGTGTGTGTGTGTGGGGGGGGTGTCCCAAGGAGGCAGGCCAAGTCCCAGCGCTTTTTATCAAGAATATGAAAAGCCTTTCATGCTGGAAACAACAATTCTGTGGTGTCTGTAGTCAAAAACTAATTATGATTAACATGCAATCCTTCACTTACACTTAGCATGACACTATCTGAGTATATTTTTCACAGTATTTTTATACATATGGTAGAAGGCATACAATTTTGCCAACTCGAGAGCTACAAATGGTGTAGACATTCTGAACTGTTTACCTGATGGTCTTCATGTTTCAGCAGACTTGAGAGGGATTCAACACAGATTTCTAAAGAGGAATCCTGAGGTTCCATTTTCCCACAGAGTCTGGATACCACCGCCATAGCAGAATGCAACGTATCTTTGTGAACCAGATGCCCACTGTCACGAATAAACGTCAACACACAGTTCAGCCCTCCAGCTTCAAACACAGCACCTGACTCACGAGTACAGATGAGTTCCAAAACCTAGAACAAAAGAGGAATCATAAGGAGGGGGGAGGAAGCAAACAGGATAATCTACTAAATTTAATGTCTGCTGCAGGAGCAAGAAAGCTTATTGTACATGTGCCACTTTGATTAGTTATCTGCATATAGAAAAGATGGAGACAACCAACAATAAGGCTAAAAATACTAACAATGTTAAGTTGTTTAATACAAAAATGCAATGTAAAAGGAGAGCAGAATTAATAGAGGTAACATAAGATACAATGAAATATGAAAAAACAATGACAGCAAACAGACTACTATAATGATATGTGGCAGCTGAATAACTCTTAGAACAGGGGTTCCCAAACTTTTCAAGCCAAGGGCCGGGCCATGCTCTCTCAGTCAGCTTCAAGGGCTGGACAGCTATTTTACTCTGCCTGCATGATGGGGCAGCCATTTTGTCCCAACAGCTTCAAAGAGACATCCATTTTGTTTCTTTAATGCCCTTGGAGGGTGGGTGCACATGAAATGGCACCGGGGGCTAGATCCAGCCCACAGGCCTTAGGTTGGGAACCCCTGTCTTAGAGCATAGGTGAAAATCTATTTTGATAACCAAAACCAATTTGTTTCTAAAACTCAGGTTATAAATGCAAAGATAGATGGAGATGGCATGAGAAATCTCCAAGAAGACACACAAAAATAGCATTTGTTAAATATTGTTAACCAAAGTCCTTAAAATAGTATCAATAATAGATTAGGGTGCATGTGCAGTTTGTGGTTTGCCCATCACTGATATAGACTGCTGCATTCAAAATAACTTTTACTTTGAAATATGAAAAGCACTGATACATGTGATTTTAGAAGTCTCAAGATTCAGATACTGTATATAAGCGTCAGTTAGATCGAGTGCAGAAAAGCTATGAACGAGATCACACTGTTATGTCTGCATTATCAGTTGTGATTATGACATTGGATTAAGACAACTATGTTTGTGATAAACAGTGATTTCCCCTGCATGACAATTTTCTAATTAAAATACCACCTAGCAACTTATTTGCATTGAAGGCAAAACATACAGGTAATAGGCACAGGTGTCAAAACATGTTTCCCCAATCCCCACAGGTGCAGTTAATCTGTGGCTGTTTTTAATTTCAAGAAATCCTATCCATATCTTGAACCTAGGTAGATACCAGTGTGGTTTCTCTATTTGTGTTTTTAAATTATTTGAAAGCCTCCATGAGTCACTGCAGGAAGGAAAATAGAGTAGAAATTTAATAGGTATGGTAAGATAAAGTAAAGCAGTGGTTTCCAACTTTTTTTTGGCCATGCCCCATCTAAGCATCTCTAAAATCCTGACACCACCACCCCCCCGGAGTCCGGCAACATTTAATTCTTATTATTCAAAAAGTGAACTCCTATTCATGTGGAGGAAGCCTAAAAGGCCATTCACTGTTAATAATCCATTCTCGTATATACAGTAATACCTCATATAACATTAGTATCGAATAACACGAAAACCGCATAACATCAAGGAATCTGGGGGGAAGAATTGCATCAGATAACATTAAGATCCTATGGGATGCTTCAGATAACAACCGTGAAAGCCTGTGTGGTTACAATGTATCTCTATGGATCCCATAGAGGATCAGATAACACTAAAAATCATATAACACGAAGACTTGTGGAACCAGGTTTTAGTGTTATATGAGGTTTTACTGTATACAGTAAAACACCGGATAACGATTGGATCAGATAACGCTAAAATTGCATAACGTTAAGTAATCTGGGGAGGAGAATTGGATCGAATAACGTTAAGGTCCTATGGGATGGATCAGATAACAACCACTAAAGCCTGTGCGGTTACAATGTATCTCTATGGAGCTTTAACGTTATCCGATCCATCCCATAGGATTTTAACATGGATCGGATAACATTAAAAATCGGATAACACCAAGACTTGTTTTACTGTATATATTTACAGGGGTATCAAACATGCAATCCAGAAGATCTTTCTGTGTAGACATCCAACCTGCTTGTTTAATTGCTATCATATTCAAGGTATTTTATTCCTGATGCACAACGTTCATCCTGCCTCAAGTAGCATCATCTACTACTGTTTTACCTGTCTCTTTCTTTCAAAAAAACACAATAGTTAAATTGTTTTTTCTTGTCTCCATGGTTCCTTCTGCCAACCCTCTCTTGTTTTATCCTACATTATTAGTTTTTGGCCATTCTGAATGCTTTGTTAGCCAGTGGAGCTCAGGTACCCATAACATTGACATCTTGATTGATCTCTGAATGTTTTTATTTAAGTCAGTATGTTTTGATTTAAAATGTGCTCCTCTTTAAGCATTGGGCGATCTAATGTGACCCTCCATGTGCCAGAAGGTTGGGGACCACTGTTATAGTACAAGGACACAAATCACAATCCAGTCAGATTTAGATGTAAAACCAATTTATTTTAATGAAAAACAAATAAGCATATCTTAAATATCAATGATACACAAAAGTGTATTTTTGATGATACATGTTAAGTACTGAATACCTATGTAAGGAGAAAGCATCAAATGCAAAGATGCCAGAAGCCTTGGACTTGTCTTTCCACATCCTGTTTTGCCACAACGCTTTTTAGGAAAATGTTTGTTTTTGCAGAAATTTGAGTGTTATTGTTTTGATTAAAATCTCAAAACCATTCATATTATTTACATGAGCACACAAATCTTTTCTGTTTTATGACAAAAAACTCATATAGCATACCTTGACACATTGCTCAGCCAAGTCTCTGCTGGTTCTGTTATTAAGTTCAACGACTACTAAACGATTACAAAGTGCTTTGATAGCACCATCTACTCCAACAATCCGGCGGGTGCATTCTGCTGATACATCCAAATAGTAAGTTATAGCACGGGCTGTTACCTCCAACACATTGTCAGGAGCACTTTCATCAAGAAAAATTTTGCACAGTGCTGGCAAAAAAGTGCGAGGTGGGCATCTGAAAGAGGAAAAAAAGACTATCACTCTTCTAGATATTCATAGCACATTATTTCTCATATCAGCAGATCAACAGATTAACATCTGGATTTAGAGAATGTATTTCAAACTGTTCCAGTATAATGTTCTGGATTCCTAATTTCCACTCAATGAAAGGAACACCTGGTCACTTTTCTCTGTGCTTCTCCAACCACCTCTAAATAAGTCCCTCTTTTTAAAAACTGTTCTTGAGACAGGGAGACTGTTGGACAAAATGGTACAAATGAAGAAAAACAATTAATGGAATTAGCATTATTCAGCTCCTTGAGAAATTAGTGCTTTTTATTCAGCTCCTTGAGAAAGCCTTGATGCTGGTAAAGGTGGAGGGCAAAAGAAGAAGGGGGCGGCAAAAAATGAAATGGCTAGATAGTATCGTAGATGCAATGGACACAAAGCTGGGTGGGCTGAAGAGGATGGTGGAAGACAGAGGTGCCTGATGGACAATGGTCCATAGGGTCACAAAAGGGTCGGAATCGACAGTGCAACTGAACCTCAAATTCAGCTCCTGCCAACCTAGCATTTCGAAAGCAAGAAACTGCAAGTAGATAAATAGGGACCACTTCGGTGGGAAGGTGAGCAGCATTCCGTGTCTCATCATGCCTGCCACATGACCACAGAAACGTCTGCAGAAGAAATAGCTCTGGCTCTTCGGCTTTGAAACAGAGATGAGCACCGAACCCTAGAGTCAGATATGACTGGCTTTTGAGCAAGGGAAACCTTTACCTTTACTCACACCAAGTCAGTATCACATACAAGCCAATATCTACAATTGCAAACATAAAAAATGTTTATAAGCACACTCTAAAATGGAAAATGAAATCTAAAGTAGTCAACTGGCTATATGCTAATGCTACAATATGTTTTTATTAACTCAACAGGGGACCTTTGCATTCCTTTCAGTTGCACAATCAAGCCACCAAAATTAAACTGAATCACGAATTCAGTAATTTGCGATAACAAAACTTCTATGGCAATGATAGATGAAACCACTCCATAAAGCTGAAGCATACCATGACAGATTTCATACTTATGGCCTGGAAAACTTCAACGTAACATCTCATTATATATTTACAAGGTTAAAATGATATACGAAAGTTGTGTTACCCACAATAGAGATCAAGTTTCTTTTTCTTTTCTAGAGTGAATAATGAACTCAAACTTTAAAAAAAACTTAAGATATGTGGACTGAGCAGTGCTATACACTACGTACAGTACAGATAAAATGTAGAAATCTTGCATTTATTATGTAGAAATCTTGCATTTATTTTGAGACAGATGTGAAGAACACTTCTCTGAAATCCTAGAAAACTGTTGCCAGATAGCACAAATAATACTAAGTTACATGGATCAGGCTCTATGTATGGTAACTCCCTACATTCTCTTCTAGACTGGGAGAACATTGAGGCTTAGCCAAATATGAAGCCCCAGTCATTAAAGTAACATGACCACGAAGAACATGCTTGTAGAGAGCTTCATTGTTGCACAAGCAGTGACCTCCATCAAGAATACCTGCTCTTCACAAGCACAATGGAAATAATTGCACAAGTGGTGCAGTTACATGTTGCTATCAGGACAAAACCTTCTGGTCAACAACAGCTTACTGACTTGAATGCTTATCCATTATGACACATTACTATGTTGTTTTACACTAAGGGTGGCCAAACTTTTCAGGCTGTAGGCCAGTCACATGGTTGAGCAGCCCAGTCACCTGGTGCCTTGCACCGGAAGATGAAGTAAAACATGCCCATGCATGTGCAAAATGCTGCTGTGAATGCACCCACGGCTGTCATAAAGGCATTTATGACAGCCATGTGTGCTTTACAGCAGCACTTTGCACATGCAGAGGCGCATTAAATTTCTGCTTCCAGAAGCGGAGCAGCCAGATTATTAGGCGCTATGGGCCAGATTAGGCCCACAAACCGTAGTTTGGCCACCCCTGTTCTATGCATTCAGTTTTTCAGCAGATGATACACAGTTGTTAATTTTTAAACTACTGAAATAAATTAAATGTGTACAGAAGAACAATTTTTCTAATACAGTAATACCCCAGATAACACGAGTACCGGATAGCGCTAAAACCGCATAACGTTACAAGATTTTCAGAAAAATCTTGTATCGAATAACGCGATTTTTAACGTTATCCGATACAGTCGTTCTTAGCAGCAGGGTGGCTGGAAAGCTGAACGGGGTTCTCTGTTCAGCTTCCCAGCCACCCTGCAGCTACTGAGGCAGGGGTGGGGAGGCTGGAAAGCTGACGGGGGACTCCCCCGTCAGCTTCCCCAGCCACCCCACAGCTGCAGAGGCAAGGGCGAGTGGCTAGGGAAGCCGACAGGGAGTCCCCGTCAGCTTCCCCAGCCACCCTGCAGCTGTAGATCGGGTCCTCTGATCTCTCTGGAGCAGGCAGGGGACACGATCCAAGCTGTTTCTGGGCTTCCCCAACGTCCTCAGCCAGTGCAGCAAGCCAAAACGTCAGGGTTCGAATCCCGACATTCTGGCTTGCTGCAGCCTCAAAGAGGGTGGGGGAACTTCAAAAATAGCACGCATCGGCTCTAGGGAGGTCGGGAGACCCGATGCGCGCTATTTTTGAAGTTCCCCCACCCTCTTTGAGGTTTCAGCAAGCCAGAATGTCGGGATTCGAACCCTGACGTTTTGGCTTGCTGCACTGGCTGAGGACGTCGGGGAAGCCCAGAAACAGCTTGGATTGGGTCTCCCCACCTCCCTGGACCCGGTGGGGGGGGGGGTCAGAGACCCCAAAATTGGTAAAAAAAAAAAAAGGACTACGCACATGTGGGGACTACGCACTTCACGGGAACCTCTATAGCTGCAGGGTGGCTGGGAAGCTGAATGGAGAACCCCGTTCAGCTTTCCAGCTACCCTGTTGCTAAGAACAACTGTATCGGATAACGCTAACAGATCGTTATTCGATTTTAGCGTTATCTGATGCAGTCGTTATCCGAGGTATTACTGTACCTCACTTAAAAAACATGTGTTCCACGGAATTGCTCTTTAAGCAAGTTTGCTCTTTAAGCGAAACACCATTGTAAGTGACCAATTGTGACTTCTGGCAGGGAGGGGTGCAAACACCGATTTAGTTGTTAAGCAAGATTTTGTTTGGTTTTAGTTGTTAAGCAAGGTGACCAGTCAGAGAAAATTCTGCTCTTTAAGTGAGCTAGTCTCTAAGCGAGGGACTCTTTATGCGAGGTTTTACTGTGCACAAATTTTGAACTTTGCATTAAAAATTCTAGCCACCAATCCATCCCATATTCCACCTAGCTAAATGAGGCAAATCTGCTGACAACTAAAATCTATTAGTTTTGTTGGTCTAACCCCCTTACACCTGTTAGAACAAACAAAATTCAAAAGCTATTTTGCCACAGTTTTTTTAAATGTAAAAAGAAGAAGAGAAACAAGTGGCTGAAAGATGGGTTAATGCTCATAATTCCTCGGATGATAATAAGGTATTATCTCTACCCTTTAGATCTAGCAGAGAATTCTAAAGGGAAATATCACACTGGCTGAATTATAATATCTCAACTAGATATGCATCACAATTAAGGACACAAAATACAAGGAACATACAATTAAAATTTAAACTCAGAAGAGGAAGGACATACTCTTAAGACATTTTTACAAAATCACATCATATTTAATACAGCATAGGGAAAATTAGTTTCAACTGCTCTTTTCACAACTCTTCGAAAACTCTTTTAAAAAGCTTGACTTGACTATCTACATCAGATCTTGATTGTCATGGAACTTTCCTTTCATTATGCAACTTAAATTTGGAATACTGTGATAGTCATTTAACCTTAGGGAAAGATTCTCTCTCTACCATAAAATGTAATGTGAGATCTGATGGGAATTATAAAATAATGGGAAATAGAAAATAAAAAGTAAAATAATCTGTTACAATTATCTCTTCTTTCCCATTAATGAAGTAAGCAAAGTTTAATAAAAACAAAAACAAGTAGAGGCAAAAAAATAAAAAAAATAGGACTTTAAGATATTTACTTCAGCATGGTTAAAACAGAGATTAACAAACCCTCTTTTACCTGTTCTGTATTTGCCATTTATTTATTTATTTATTTATTTATTTATTTAACATATGGCAAATTGTACTATTTACGCTCCTGAAAAAGATACATTAGAGTAATTATAGCAATTTGACTGAAACTGAGGTGGCCTTTGCAATACTGGGGCCAGGAAAGATAATTATGATGATGTAACTGTTTCTTTCATTGGAACTGTTATTGTGTCTCCCCTCACCACTTCAGTCCCTCATCCCATGCCAAACATGCTCCAGGCTGCTAGGAAATCTTCTAGAGCAGGCCAACCTTTTTATACCACAGGCATGACCACACACCCCTGGACAGCTGAGCAGATCCAACCATGCCCCTCAGAAGTGGAAGCGGGCTTCCACATTTACGTCAGCCGAGGGCGCATTTACATATGTGCGGGTGATTTTATGGCTGACATAAACACGTCTGCTTCCACTTCCGGGTGCGGAGGTAGGAGGCCATAGGTTGGGAACCCCTGTTGTAGAGCTTATTCCAACAGCATCACAAGTTGAAGGAGAAAGGAGTTCAATCTTGCTACCATTGCAGCATCAGCACAATGTTGGATTTAGGTCACTATGTCAAACTTGAAATGGTTCTTTTATAGTAAAAATACAAAACAGAACACCTTTAAAATGATATGCACAAAAAATATTCAAAGTTAGGATCACCTCAAGATTTTTAAATATCTATCTAGGAAACATATCTGCATATGAACCCATATTGCCAAGGCCAGTGCAAGTAAACAGACTAAATTACCATACTGTATTTCATAATGGCAGATTGCTTCAGAATAGCTACCACCAATATTTTTCTTTAGAATAATATCTCAGTTGTCCCATGAGATATATTTAGCATAAGCATTCATGGACTGCAGCCCACAGTTAACAACAGCTTCAGTGTTTCCCAAATGCTGGTGTTTGGACTTCAGTTCCCAGAAACCTAAGCCAGTATATTGACTGATCAGTGCTTTGGGGAATTGACTTAAGCTTCTGGGAATTGAAGTCCAAACACCAGCATTTGGGAAACACTGGCTTATATTAACTAGAACTGCTTAGTCTTTAAAGTGCAACTCAACTCTTCATTATTTACAAAACAAAAAGACAAAAATTTTGTGGCATCTTAAAGACTAACCACTGTCTCACAATACATTAGTCAAATCACTAAACAAAGAGCACGTTTATTCAACTGTTCTCACTGCAACACTGGTTGTCTACAATGAGCCAGGAGGACTACTGTAGTTCCCTGGTTTATTCTATATGCAATTGACTGATTGACTGGATTTGCATGCTGCCCACTCGACATGCGTGGCTCAGGGCGGCTCAAAGAAATCTCAACACATCAACAATACAGTACAATAAAATATAACAATAAAACATAACAACACAATGGAATAGAATATCATACAGTAAAATAGAACAATAAAATTGGCTAATGTTTCACTGCTGGCCACATTTTACTATAAATTGAATATCAATTATGAGTTCTAGCTTATAGTGGATAGCTCATACTGAAACATTATCCAAAATGATTGTAATGATGTTTGTAATAATGAAGGAAGCTGCTTAAAGAAGAATGGAACAGTGTTTAGTTTTTTAAAAAAAGCATAAGCATGATATTATGATATTTAACTAAATTGCAGAAACTATTCCTAGAAGTCATATGAACCAGTAAAATCTCTGTAGGCTAACAGCCACCCAAATCATAGTCTGCTGTTTATTAGTAACAAATGAATGTTAAATATTTTCCTAACAAGACTATGACACAATTTTTTCAACTGCAGATACAGGCAGACTGATTACACTGCATCTCAAAACATTTATTTTATTTAAATTTGTTTATCGCCCTCCTCCCCGAAGGGACCCAGGGCGATTCCCAACACAACAGCATATTGACAACAATTTAAAACCATTCAGAAATCAAAAGTTTTAAAAGAAGCTTAAAAACTTAGCATTAAAAACTAGGCATTGTAGCTAGGCATTGTAGCTAGGAGGCACTGGGTGTCAAACCAGCCAGCCAGCTGGGGAAATTGATCCATCCATTCCCTAGACCTGACCTGCCAACCAGGTTTTCAATCCTTTCCTGAAGGACAGCAGCTCTGTTTGCAGGCTTAGTTCTACTGGGAGAAGGTTCCATAGGGCCGGAGCGGACACAGAGAATGCCCTCCTTCTAGTGCCAGAGAGGTGCGCCTCTCTGGCCGATGGCACAACCAGAGAGCCTCTCCGGTCCGCTCTGGTGGGACGGACAGATGTCCTTGGGACAATGTGGTCTCTTAAGTATCCTGGTCCACTACCATGTAGGGCTTTAAAGGTAATAACCAGCACCTTGAATTGCACCCGGAGGCAAACTGGAAGCCAGTGCAGCTCCTTCAGCAGCGGTGAGGCATGGGCATAATGCCTGCTCCGCAACACTTCTCGTGCAGCCGTGTTCTGGACCAGCTGTAGCCTCCGAATGGTCACCAAGGGCAGCCCCATGTAGAGTGCATTACAATAATCAAGTCTGGAGGTGACTAAGGCATGTGTGACCATGAGCAAGGAGTCCCAGTCTAGGAACGGCCATAACTGGTGAATCATACGAAGTTGTGCAAAGGCCCTCCTTGCCACGACTGCCACCTGCTCTTTGAGCAGTAGTCGCGATTCCAGGAGGACCCCCAGATTACGTACCGGGTCTGTTTGGGGCAAAGCTGCCCAATCCAGAACCAAAGATGGTAGTTCCCAAGATAACACAGGACCCCCTACCCACAGCCACTCAGTCTTGCCAAGATTCAGCTGAAGCCCGTTGTCTCCCATCCAGACCCTGACAACCTCCAGGCACCTGGAAAGGACTTCCACTGTATCACTAGTGTTCCCATGGGCAGAGATATACAATTGGGCATCATCTGCATACTGATGATACCTCACCCCGTGGGAATGTTTGATCTCACCCAACAGGTGTCTGCTACTTGGTCTAATCCATGGGTGCCCAAACTTTTTAGGCCGGGGGCCAATCATGTGGTTCAGGAAGCTGGTCACTAAGGCCTGGGGGCCGAGTGCAGCCCCCAACACCAATTCATACGGCCCACAAAGCCCTCATCTCTCCTGGAAGCGGAAGTAAAACACGCCCGTGTGGGCGCGTTTTACTTCCGCTTCCAGGAGTGACGAGGGCTTCACGGGCCGGATTAATTGGTGTTGGGAGCCGCACCCAGCCCCCAGGCCTTAGTTTGGGCACCACTGGTCTAATCCATGTGTCCTATACTAAATCAAGTGCGCTCAATCCATATCTGAAGTCTGAGTCAGCCTAGGACATCAGGATCTTAAATTAGCAAATCTCACCCTCTTGGTTAGTTTCTTGTGTTGATCACTCAGGGTATATTTGCCACAAATGTAATAAAAAATGTCCGGTTTATTAATACGGCTGTGTCTACTCATCTTTAGCTCAAAACAGACTCACTATGGCCTGGCTCTACTATCCAATAAGATGATTTTGCACTAGAGAGAAGTCCGTGGTCCATCTTGCCTTATATACTTATTTCTGACATCAGCTCATTGACTTGCCCAGACATACCCAACCGCTGCTGGAACATGCATGCCACCAGGAGACGTGATTCAGCTGACGTGGCAACAGCCATAGTGGCAGCTGCAACTGTTATAATGTTCCCATGTAAAAATAATTACCCAATTACCAACCATTTGAACAGCTATAGCAGGGATCCTCAACCTGCAGCCATAGGCTGGATGCGGCTTGCAGCGCCATTTAATGTGCTCCCCCACCGCCTCCACCACACCAGGAAGTGCCATATGGTGGAGTAAGGGCAAAATGGCCATCTGGCCCCCAAAGCTGTCTGAGGGGGCATAACCTGGCCCCTGGCTTTAAAAGGTTGTGAACTCCAGAGCTACAGCATGCCTTAAAATCTATACGTGATAGGCAAATTATGAGTTCAGATTTGGAATCAGCACACTCAACATCATGTAAATCACATGTGTTATTCCCGGTAGCAAAATAGTTGTTGTGCAGTCTTATGTAGTATTTTGCTGCATGAAAATGGGACATCACTACAAGAATAAAAATAATGTGTAGCCCTTTTAAGACGAACATGTTTTACCCAGGAAGTTTTCACGGATTATAGCTCACATCTTCACATACACAAGAGTGTAAGTTTAGTAGACAGGCATTTAATGATGCCACAAGACTTTGTTACTTCTGCTTTAGCAGATTAAAATGGTTACCCAGTAGAACTGATGGACAACAAATTACTGAGGGACATTAGAAAATTATTTGCACTACACTTAATTAAACTGGTAGAGTTCATTGCCACAAGATGTAGCAACAATAAACTGAAATATGTAGCAACTCAACATGTTATGCATAAACAAAATTTCTAACACTGTCACATGATTATTTTAGAAGAAAAATAACCTCTCTAGGAAAAGTTGGGTTTGCTTCTTTTAAAATAGTGGGTCTTGCCTTTTTAAAATACCTAACTCTCTTTACTCTGAGGTAAAATCTTGTTTTATCTCACTTCTATCTGGTTCTCCATCTTAAGAGATACAGTATGCGTTGTGTGGAACTCACACCTCAGCCATATAGTAGAGCAGGCCTTTGCAAACCCCAGCCTGTGGGCCTAATTTGGCCCACACATCTCACCTCTAGGACTGCCCCCACCCACTCACAGTGATATGTCACTTACCACAGTGGTGAAGATCACACATTTCTTCAGGGGTTTGTGACAGACCCCACCACTTCCCTGATACTTCCCACCAGCAGCCAGAGGCATGTTTGCTCCCTGGACTTACATTTCTATTGTCATCAACAGTGCGTGGTGGTGGCAATTGCGCATTTCTTCAGGGTTTTGGGACAGCCTCTGCTTCTTCCCTAGGTGGCAGGAGACTTTTCGGAGCACGATCGGTTCATTTTTAAAATTTTCCACTGCTTCCCTGATTGGTCCCAGCATCTAATCTATTCCTCTTGGAGCCTTCCATTGGTGATCGGTACTGACATCAGCGCCTGGTTTCCCAGCACTGAACCAGGAAGTATCCAAGCGCTGTGGAATAGCTGCTGGGACCAAGCGGGGAAGCAGCAGAAAATTTTCAAAATGGCCTGATCATGCTCTGAAACAGCTCCTGCCACCGAGGGAAGAAGCAGGGGCTGTCCCAAACCCCTGAATTGCCACCACTGCATGCCACTGATGACAACAGAAACATAAGTCCAGGGAGCAAACATGCCTCTGGCCCGTGGGAAGTATCGGGGTGGGTCTGGCCCCTGGTGGGAAAACGTTGCAAATGCCTGTAGTAGAGAGTGAAAACATGATTTTTTTTCTCACTATGTTATTTTTCATTTTACTACTAACAATACTATGCTGTCACGTCAAGATTTTAAGCACAATCTTTGTTAAGTAAAACTGGTTTCATTTTTTTTAGTATTGTCTGACTGATCATTTGGTTGGTCTACTTAGATAAAGGGAATTCTTGGAGAACTTGCTTATAATTCTAAGCCTGAATTCTGTCCCACATTTTGCTCTGAAACAATAAAATTCAATATGGCATCACCAGAGTACTCTCTTTTACAAAGATTAATCTGTGTTTCAAGCATATCAGAGAGTACTGTATATACTGGAGTATAAGTCAGGGTTTTTTAGCCTTCAAAATGAGGTCCAAAAATGGGACTCGACTTAAACTTGGGTCAATGGAAACACTCAAAAACATACCCACACAAATGTCTAAATTAATTAATTTTACTGTATTTTTCATATATTTTACATGTATTTACTGTATTTTAATTATTGAAACTCATTAGCAGCTGCTGCATTTTCCACCCATGACTTATACTCGGGTCAACTTATTTTCCTAGTTTTAGAGGTCCAAATTAGGTACCTCGACTTATATTCGGGATGACTTATGGTTGAGTATACAGTACTGTATATGGTAATTGGTAATTGGGCACTCTTGTGCTTGCACAGTAATCATACTCAGTTATTTACTGAATCCAAAGTTTTGAATACACTTATTAAAAAGTGCTAACTTTGTTGCTGTTTTGTTGCAAACATAAAGCCTGAGGGCCAACTGTTACTACAGGTAAGAATTCAGAAATTTTTTGATTCTTGCTTCTGTAAATAACTCTTCCCTTCAAGGTTTGCAAGTACTAAGTTAGCAGGGACCACAGAGGAGGTGGAGCAAAGTGCTTTTCTCTAAGCAAGTTTAAACCTCCAGATTCAATGACTCAGGTTCTAATCCAGTGGTTCCAAACATAGGACCCACGCCCCACAAGGGCATTTCAATTCCCAGAAGCCCAAATCAGTACATTAGCTGATAAGTGCACTAGGGAATTGTCTTAGGCTTCTGGGAACTGAAGTCCTCAAAACCAAAGGTTGGGAAACACTGCTCTAATCTATTACATTCTGTATTTCTGGTCTTCCCAGAAGCATCTGAGAGGTCACTGTTGGAAAGAGCAGACTAGGCAGGCCTGGTTACATCAAATATAGCATTTTGCATATAAGCTTGCCTAGGTAGGTATGCATTTGACATTTGTTCTCCTTATGGATTTTATTTGTCTGGACATTTGAATATTGTCTTTTAAACTCTGACAGTAAGTACTAAGGGCTGCTTAGAAAATAAACAATTAGATACACAATGAAGAAAAAAACTATATGGAAAGCCTATATTAAAAACACAGCCAAAAGAGCCAAAGCTAAAACCAGAGTAAAATTTCACATGACAGATAAAATGGTAAGACTACAATGAAAGAAACACCTTTAGATAATGGATAACAGTTATAAAGTGGAAAATAAATTAAAACTCCTGCCCAAGGAACTAAACAGCAGAAATACAGTATTATGACAGATGTGTTTTAAATCACTATCAAATTCAACTCTGCTGTTCCTGATTGCCATCAATCTTTTATCCATTCACATTTATTTTTTGTCATTATCTGTCATAAACAAACTTCCAACCTAAAGTTTAAGAAATATGAATGCTTAAAGTCTCTCTCATTAACAGCCCTGCTCCACTAATGAGAGGTCACCCATAAAAACAAAAGTGTACAGGAAGCATACAGGACTATTCCAGCACACAAAAAGCAGAGCTTGCCTATTGAAGTAGTGCTAAGAAAATGATGGCAATCACAGGATTATCCCCTATATCAGTGGTGGTGAATCTAAGGCATGAGTGTCAGAGGAGGCACGCAAAGGCCTTTATGTGGGCATGTGCATCATCGTGGGCAAGCCCTGCCGTGCCCAGCCAATAGCAGCACTGTTTCCCCACTGAGCCCTCTTCCTCTGCCAATGGGAAGGCAAGAGGGGAGGCTGAAACCCCGCCCAGGAAATGGTGAAGTGGGCAAAGTGAGACAACCAGTATGTTGTAGTGGATAGAGCAGGGGTGCCCAAACTACGGCCTGAGCCAGATCTGGACCATGGTGCAAAATCATCCAGCCCATGCCACATCCGGAAACAAAACATGTCTGCACATGCGCATAACGCTTCCATAAATGACCCACAGCTGTTGTAAATGTATTTGCAACAGTCGTGGATGAATTTACGGCATTTTGCACATGCGCAGGCATGTTTTACTTCCGCGACTGGTGGGAGGAGCCATGTGACTGGTCCACTCAACCACATGACCAGCCTGCAGCTCAAAAAGTTTAGGCACCCCGGGATAAAATAACAGACTACAACTTGGTTTTGATCTCTCCTCAGCCATGCAAGCTTATAGAAAGGGGGGAAAGTAGCATAGGTAAAACCACTCCTTAAATCTCTCACTTACCTTGAAAGCTCTATTTCAAAAACTTCTATAAGTGCTGATTTGATGTAACAATACAACAGCAGTTGTTATAATAAAACATATTATGTATGGGTGGTCCCAATAATAAAACATATTATATACGGGTGGTAATAAATCAAATTGATGAACTCTCTCTAATATTATGATGGCTCATATTAACTACATCAATATTATCCTTACATACACAGCATTTGAAAATCAAGTGTACATTATTGTACAAATTTAAATGAGTAATAATCAGCCAACATGAATCACTGTTACTCAAAGGTGACTAACAACCAACATTAGCAGGTCAGCATGACTGAAATAATCATCATATTATTCTCTATAGAACACTGGATGTATGACAGCAGATTAACCAACCAATTTATCATCTGTAAAACAAAATTCATGAATTCAACTGAATTAATTTAAATTCACTAAAATACAAAGTTCACAATATTTAACTATTCTTTTTGCTATTTTATTTCACATTGTTTCCCCCCCTATCAGGACAGCAAATATATTTTGATGAATAAATTTGTTTTTTTCTTCCCTTGAATTTAGGTAAAATATGGTGCTAGAACCAATAAAGACATAAAACCTCTGCTCTGTGAAAAAACAGGTAAAGCATTCATTCTGCAATTTCTCCCAATCTTTGTAGCTTCTAAAGCTGGCTGATCATAACAAAGAGTTTGCTGACTTTGTACTTAGTTCATTAAAACTAGAAAACTCAGTTGTCTGATAACAACAATACTAACGTTTATTGCTCAGATTAAAACTTTAAAAGCAGTATTGCACTGCTAGAGATAGCTTATCTGGCTCCTGAAAGAAAAATAGCCAATTATGATGTCTCACAGACAGAAGGCAGTTATTAGATCTTCCCAGTTACCCCTCAATATTTTGACAGTTACAAATATTTCCAGCAATAATAGTTTACAAGTTTTCTTTAGAAATGAACAAAATTTAGAGATTCACTGAGCCTAAATGAAAATATAGTTTGCATTATTTGCAAATCTTGTTCTGTCAAGGCTCAATGTGCTTTGATCATTCAAGCACTTGATCTTTATTTTTGTGTCAGAGCATTGAACAATTTAAAATTAGGAAAACAAACAAAATTCAAAGCAAATTAAAATATTAAAACAATTACTCTATTTTTACCCGAACCAGAGGTCATCTTCAATAGCCTTCGATAATATTACGACTAGATCTTCTTTTGCATACATGGTGGGACACATAAATTGCATGCACATAAATGCTGCACTGATTTATTTTTGCCACATTTACAGAAAATGTGTCTTGTACCAAAGTAGCTCCATGTAACTTAATTATTCTACGATGTTCCTGTTTTGCTTGCTTGACCATTTAAATTCTAAAGTCTGTAAACAATCTCGTAAGAATCGTCTATCTCAACTAAACTGGATCTAGTCCTTAAATCAGGGGTACCCAAACTTTTTGGGCAGTGGGCCGGTCACATGGTTGAGCAGGCCAGTCAAGTGGTTCCTCCTACTGGAAGCAGAAGTAAAACATGCCCACGCTTCATAAAACACTACCGTAAATGCATCCATGGCTGTTGTAAAAACGTTTATGACAGCTACAGGTCATTTATGACAACATTCTGCGCATGTGCTGGTGTGTTTTACTTCTGCTTCCAGAACCTGCAAGGGTGGCATGGGCTGGATGATTTGGTGCCACGGGCCGGATCCAGCCCATGGGCCGGATCCAGCCCATGGGCCATAGTTTGGGCACCCCTGCCTTAAATGAATAAGCCTCCCCCTTTTATTCAACCTTATGTTTGAATACTTTATATGCGTCCTGGTGGCACAGTGGTTAAACTGCTACACTGCAGCAAAAACATTGTGAATTCAATCCTGATGGGTATCAAGGTTGACTCAGCCTTCTATCTTTTCAATCTCAGTAAAATTAGTACCCAGTATGTTGGGGGCAAAAAGCTAATTACCTTGTGAACTGCCCCAAAAGGGCACTAAGTGTTTTGGGTAAGTATAGTCTAATTGCTATTGCTATATTAAAAATTACTGGCATGTTTGTTAATTAGTTGAAAGCTTTCAAAACATGATCTTTGTTCGAACAGTGTAAAGGAATGTCAAAGCATCAAACTAATACAGTAAATGTAAACAGAAAATGAAAAACAAGTCTTAAACATTTCACAGAATAACATCTTAAAGAACTTATGTTTGCTCCTTCCACGGTATTTGGAACCATACTAAATTACCTCTGTTCCCTCTGGTGATACACATGCAAAGCCTTTAACACAGATACTGTACTGTACTACTGTTATATCAGAACATCTAAGTAGTTGCTAAAAGCAGCAAGCTCGTAAGAAGAAAATTGCCCCAGATGCCCCCGAGAGAAACACCTAGACTCTACTGCCTTTAACGAAGAGTACATACCGAGTGATACAAAAATAGGCTACATTACAGCTTCTCTCCTTGACCTCTCCTAGAAAGCATCAGTGCAGTATTGTCAATGGATTGGAAGCTGTTATTTCAATGTCACCAGAACTCTGGTCATAGCGTATCTGCTTAGAATATTTCTTGTTATGCATTTACAACCTCAGTGTTCTAGTATATGGATCAAAATAAACAGCAGATGAAAATCTGCATAAAGTTATCAAAAGGAAAAATAACTTACGTTTCAAAGCATCGATCTACATTGTCTGACATCAAAAGCAGCATACACAACTGCTCCAGTGCTATTAGTTGCATGTCTCTTTCATCTCCTTGGCCCATCTGCAGCCACTCAAGCAATGTGTCTGGGTCCACATCTGCCATGATTTAAAAAGCTGCCTTTTTTAACTTAAAAAGTAACCCAAAAGCTTTTTAAAATCCAATCAGAATAACGTGAGTCCAATAGAGCTTCCAATCTGAGAAGGTCCAGATTTTTGTAATCTTCACCTGAAAGAAAACAGGAAGCAGTAAGTTATACATAACTGAGTTTTCTATGTAACTTACATAATTAAGTTTTCTATGTAACTCGTGTCACTCCAAAAGTTAAGGCACTTATTGGTGGGGGATTTTTGGCAATTTCCAGTCCCCATACTGCAGTCCTCCATACCACTCCCCAAACTATTGTAAAGAATTGCCCAACTAAAAATCACTGTCAACAAAAATAATTTCTACAGTGCCCTGCTAATGTGTGAATTCACAGGTCATCGATACTGTATTTTCAGCCTATACTTGCTGTTATAACTAGAAACCTGGGGAACAAATCACTCATGTTATACTTTAATGTTTTTCCAAATGTAATGCAACAGGAACAAAATTCAGAAGATAAAAATTTCACTGGTGATTATGCTTGGATGTTAAAGAACTTTCACCAAGGATATAATACCCCAAGCAGTTGATCTCCAATCTAAAAAATATCTTGGTATCTCCTGAAATAAACCATCTCACTTCATCAAATTCTGATACAGTTGTACCTCACTTAAAGAGCATAATGTGTTCCACAGGATTGCTCTTTAAGCGAGTTTGCTCTTTAAGCGAAACACCATTGTAAGCGACCAATTGTGTGTGTGGGGGGGGGGGGAGATTGCGAACCTCGATTTATTTGTTAAGCAACTTTTTGGTTGGTTTTGTTTGTTAAGCGAAGCGAACATTCAGAGAAAATTCTGCTCTATGAGTGAGTTACTCTTTAAGCGAGGCACTCTTTATGCAAGGTTTGAGTGTACATTAAAATACTCATGTTGTTTGAGCTGGTGCACAATGAAAGATAAAAGCAGCAATTTACTATGGACAATTGCTGCTGTAACTGTACTTAAGTCATGTAATTAATACGATTATGGTCCATATGTATAATATAAACAATACTGTGGAAATAAAGATGTAACACTAGCAGCTCAACAATTAACAACCTTCATATATTTTCTCAGAACTGAAACATTATAGGCTACTCAAATAATGAGTATATGTAAGTAGTTTGACTGTACAATAGCCCCACAACATCATGTGGACTTGAAACAAACATATTCTGCTCCCATAAGAGATATTACTAAGAAATATCACCCCTCAAGAAATAGCACTAAATATTTAAATATTTAGTTTTAATGTAAGAAGCCAGGGAAGTGTAGTGAACATAGGATAGGACTCAGAGGAGCTGAATTCAAATCCTTGTTCAGCTATGTATATTCAATGGAGGGATGTTGACACTGGCAGTTTTATATACAGTAGTACCTTGGTTTACGTAATTAATGGGTTCTCTCGGAAGTTTGTTACAGAGAAAATTACTTTAATCGAATTTCCTATAGAACTGCATTGAATGCAATTTCCCATAGGAATGCATTGAAAACCAAAATACATTAACTGAAATGTGGTTTCCCATAGGAATGCTCTGAAAACCAATTAATCTGTTGCGGAAAAAAAATCTATAAACCGACCTACTATTTTCTATGGATTTGCTTTTGTTATGCAATTTTTATGTTAACCAAGCCATTTATTAACTGAGGTGCCACTGTAGCTCACATACCATGGAAAGCCACTGGGATTGTCAAAAATAGGAACTGAGACACCAGCACATAAACACACAAGACAAAAAAAATGTAAGATGATTAAAAGCAAACAAATTTCTCTCAAATATACTTCCAAATTAAACAAGAATTCTTAAAAAGAATACATATTCCAACTAATATGTATTAAAGTAGGGATTCTCAACCTGTGACCAATGGGCCGGATGTGGCTCATGGCATCATTTCATGTGGTCCCCCACCGCCTCCACACCAGGAAGTGCCATGTGGTGGAAGGGCAAAACAACCATCTGGCCCTTGAGGCTGTCTGGGGGAGCATGACCCGGCCCCCAGTTTAAAAAGGGTGAGAACTCCTGTATTAAAACTGGGATGCCCAAACTACATCCTATGGGCTGGATCCAGCCCCCAACACCATTCCAGCCAGCCAGCGATGCCCTTGCCACTCCCAGAAGTGGATGGGGATGTGCCCACCAATGCGCAAACTAAACCACTCCCGGAAGTGGTTCCAGACACCCCCACACATGCACAAACGTGTCCATGTCACTCCCAGAAGTGGATGGGGATGCCCATCCAGGAGTGGTGTGGACACATTTGTGCATGTGGAACCACTTCTGGGAGTGGTTCCAGACACGCATGCACAAATGTGCCCGCTCAGTTGCTCCACTGGCATGGCCAGGCCCCCAGCGCAAAAAGTTTGGGCATCCCTGTATTAAAGCACCAGTCAGAAGCTAAAGTGTAACTGGAACATTCTTTTAGATTGTACTAGATACATCTGTGATATAAGCCAATTGTGCATTGATATAAACTAAACTCAGAAAGGCTTATTTCTTGGTACTGTATGTACTTTTTTCCTTTGTTTTATTTTATATCTACAATCCTTTAATTGACCCTAATATAATATAAAATTTATGAATCACTTTCTTGATACAATACTGATATGATGCCATATTACTGTATTACTAAGGTTCTTGTAATTTGTAATTCTTTTCTATTCAATAAACTATTCCAGGAATATTTCATTATGGAAAATCAATATAGAAATAAAATTAGTTTCAACAAATGATGCTTTTAAAAGTTTCTGTCACAAAGTTCCCCAGTATGCACATCAGAAATCAAAATGACACTTTTCTTGATCACTTACAAATTTATTCAAAAGACTTCAGTGGGCCATATTCCCAAATGTTCACAGGTTGGCAACTTTATTTATTTTTTATAAATTTATTCTAATTGCTGGTTCAATGAAATCATCAACATTACTTGACTGTAAGCATGAAAACTTTCTCACATGCTTTCTCACATACCTTTAGCCTTCCAGAAATGGAATCACAAAGTAAAGGTAACAAAAAGTAAAGGTAACAAACATTAACTACATGGAGTCTTTCCAAGCATCAAAAAATTGGGAAACTGACTATTCACTCTACCATTGTTTCTAGAAAACTGAAATGGGCAGACTTCAGTCTTGCAGAATTGTTTAAAAAAACAATCTCAAAATCAAGTAACTGAAGACAAAAGCAAAACAATGGTTCAAGGGGAGAAGTCATCCTTATAATTATAGGACAGGGTGTCTTAAGCATATGGTTGGCCTAGAAATATATTTTAAGTAGCAGCAGCTTGAACCACTTCAAATCAAAGTCCACTTCTTACTTTCCCCTCCAGCTGCCTTAGCTTCAGAAGCTTACTTTTTTGCTGAAGAACTTGTTAATCAAAGCAGGCCAGGGTCCTTTGATTACAAAGCACCAAAAGATCTACCAAACAGATCTTGATCTACATTTTATGCATCCCTGTTTTAAACTACTGCTTCTTGGAGAAAGTCTAGTTATCTTATTTGTCTGTTAAAAGTAATATATTTAGTACTTGCACAATAAAGAAATCCTGGGAAGGAGAGGAGATCATTCTTAAGAAACAAAACACAATGCAGTCATTTTAAAAACATGATTCCAATCACATTACTTCTCAAATCACAGTAAATCAACAATGCTTCCTCTGTTTAAATAACAAAACAGTACAAATAACAAAACAGTACGAAACAAATAACAAAACAGTTATTTTTTATTTTATTTTATAATTTTTATTGTACTGTTGTTGTTTTGACTGTAAGCCGCCCTGAGCTGTCTCGGCGAGTGGGCGGCAATATAAATTTGAATGAATAAATAAATAAATAAAATAAAAACAGTACGAAAGTGGTAGCTGTGCTAGGCTGTGTAAGTAAACAAGAGAGTAAACAAGACTCTGTGGAGAGTAAACAAGACAAAGAGACAAAATTGTTGTGGCACATTAAAGACTAACTGCTGGATTTTAATGTTAACTTTCGTGGATCAAGTAAGTCCACTTCGCTAGACATCCAGATTTGATCCACAAAAGCTAACATTAAAATACAGCAGTTAGTTTTTAAGGTGCCAAAACAGTATGAAGTGGCTTTAAATTGAAGCCTTACACAAGAACAACAAAATGATCCACACTGGTACAAGTTTTTGTTGTTGTTCAGTCACACAGTTGATTCTGACCCGTTGCGACCCCGTGGACCACTGTCTGCCAGGCACTTCTGTCCTCCACCATCCCCCTCAAGTACAAGTATTTCAAAGTATTTCTCACTTGGTAGTGAGAGTCACACCAAGTTAATACATCAAATTAAAATGCACAACAAAAAGATATACTGAACATACTGTCCCCACACGTGAGGGGAGGGGAAGCCACAGAAATGCAGATGACGATGGGCACATGCTCTACAAGCACATGGTCCCTCAGTTCAACCTGCTACCATTTCGAGTTTAAAGGTTTGGGAAAATACCCCAAAATCCAGAAGAGGCACTGGTAGTTAGAGTAGAGTAGCAAAAACCTACAACATGGGTCACTGACCTGACCTGAAGAGGCTTCATATTTAAAAACAACAAATTTTCTAGGGCTAAAGTAGACACAACAACAACAACAACAACAAATTTTCTAGGGCTATAGTAGACCCTGGATAATAAGATTAAAAGAAAGTGAACACCGGCGCACACACAGCTATAACTCTTCTGATGATTTCTCCATTTCTTCTTCCTCTTCAAAATAAATTACCAAAAAAATCCCACTCTGTTACCTTAAATCCAAAAACCCAATTTATTTAGGCTAAATAAACCCAAAGCAAAATTACCTTTCCCCTAATTCCCTTGGAAGACAATTGAGAAAAAAGCCCAATTCACTTCAAAAACAGAAATAGATTTTATTGAAAAAAATAGTAAATAAATGGCTCTGTGACTAAATGGGACACACACAAACATCTCCTAGAGAAACATTTGTTCCAGGCATTGACTATTCAATAAATTAATAACTGCTACAAATGTTTGCGCTTTTTCTCAATTTCCTTCCAGGGGACCCAGGAGTAAAGGCATCCCTCTTTTTGCCTTGTTTTTTTTAAGGGTTATTTCCCCCAACATATTTTCCTGGTTTTAAGGTATCCTTTCAATAAAATGGATTTTGGTTTTCAAACTGAATTAGGCGTCCGTTTTTCAGTTTCCTTTCAGGAGAACCAAGGGAAAAGGCATTCTACTTCTTTTGCCTTGGGTTTAGAGCAGGGGTGCCCAAACTACGGCCTGGGGAGCCAGATGTGGTTTTTGCTTCCGGGGAGCGACGAGAGCGGCATGGGCCAGATGAATTGGTGTTTTTGGGGCCAGATCTGGCGCCCAGGGCGTCGTTTGGGCACTCCTGGTTAAAGTGGAGAAAATGGCAGCTTAAAATCTATCTCATCCTGTTGCAACAGATTGCAAAGCGTGTTTTACTTCCACTTCAGGTGGGAGGAACCAAGTGACCGGCCCACTGACCACGTGACCGGCCCATGGCCCCCATGGGCCCCCATGGTTTAGAAGGCTATTTTACTCTAAATAAACTGGGTTTCTGATTTAAGGCATCAGGGAGAAAACGGATGTGGTGTCCCTTCCCAAGGAAGACTCAGAGAAGTCCACCAAGCCCTGAGGAGCCTCATCATGGGGCACCTGCTTCCCTCTTCCAACTACTAGGCCCAGAGGGCCCAAACAGGCACGAGCAGGCCCCATTATCAGCACAAGGTGGCTCAGTGGTTAAGAAGCTCGCCTCTAAGCTAGAAGGCTGGCAAGTCAACAGTTCGAGACCCGGGTACTGCAGGACGAAATGAGCGACCGCCTCTGTCACAGCTTCTGCCAACCTAGCAGTTCGAAAGAAAAAGTATATAATAGGGACCACTTCGGAGGGAAGATGATTTGGGGGACATGATGAAAGGAGCCTCCCCTGAACGGAGTTCCTCCAGCAAAAAATCCTTTCAACCCAGAATAATTTCTGACACGAAATTATCATAACGTCGCTTTGGGCCCCGGCAGGCCAACCAATTCCACCCTTTCGTCCCACACCCTCCAGGAGGGCCACGGCGGCGAGGCCTCCTTCCTCCTTCCACAGCCTCTCGCCCATCACCTTCCACGGAGCGGAGGCTGCCCAACACCCTCCTCGCCCCGCAGGAGCGACGCCGTCCCAGGGTCGCCTCAAGAACCAAACTCTCTCTCCTCTCTGTCCCCCGACTCCGGCGCGCCGCGGGAGTCGCGTGTTCTGCCAGCCGCAGGCCTGGCGAGGTGACCCGGCTCGAGAGCTTAGGAAAGGCCGCCGCCAGGCCCGGTAGTAGCAGCGTTCCACTCACCTCTCGGCCGGGCGAGCGAGAGACGCGCTGCCGGCGGCCAACCCCGGACTTCTCCGCCGCCTCAGCCGCCGGTTTCCCCACCCACCCACCCGCCGCCCTTACTCGGCCGCCATACAGCGTCGCACCCCGTCCATCTTGATCCTCCCGGCAGCAGATGAAGAGACGGCGGGGCGGTGTGTGTGGTGAAGAGGGGGGGGGGATATGACCGACTCGAGTGGCGAAGAGGAGGAGCTCGCCAGCTCCGGAGTCAGGCCGAGGCCGGATCCCGGCGCCGCGCGAGGGGGAAATAATACGCGAAGCCGGCGGAGAGGGCGCTGAGGAGGCGGCCGGGAGCTCCTCAGCGACGCTCGAGGCCTTCCCTTTCCTTCGTCATGCAAGGAGGGGAAGCGAAAAATAAAAGCACCCTCTCTCGGTTCTCCCCTTGGCTTCTTCTTCACCTCAGGCCCCGCGCCAAGAAGGAGGGCTTAAAATAGCAGCCCCATCCCCTCAGCAGATGATAACCGTAACGGGTTTCTTTCTCACGGTGTGGCAACAACGCTGACATTTTTGAAATGTGTTTCTATCTTATCTATCTGAAATTAAACAAAACAACAGCCAAAAAGGGAAAAAAAATGTTGTGGCACCTTAAAGACCAACTTCTGTATTAAATACTTGCACAGATATGCTTGCTGGGACTAATACTGCTACCACTTCAAACTAACTCTCCACCCTGCGTGTCTCCCATCAAAAGGGTGGGGGATTAACGTGAATAAATAAAATAACGTTCATGTTTTAAAAGCAAATTCTGCACCGTTTTCCTAACCTGCTTGAGCATGGTGTGTATTATGGACACATGCTTCTGAGATCAAAATTGTTACTGCAAACTACACACACCATCAGTTTTTCAGCAACACAGATTTTACGAAATTTTTGAAATGGTAGCCCTGTTAATTTGTGTTTCAAGCATATCAGAGAGTACTGTATATACTCGAGTATAAGTAGTGTTTTAGCCTCCAAAATGAGATCCAAAAAAGGGACTCAACTTACACTCAGGTCAACGACCCCGAGGGTCCCAAAACTGGAGTAGTGCAAATTCAAACACATTTTTTAAAAGCACTAACACTACCATAAAAATATGAAAACATACCCACACAAATGCCTGAATAAATTAATTGTACTGCATTTTCACGTATTAATAATCACTGAAACTCACTAGCACCTGCTGCATTTTCCACCCCAACTTATACTCTTGTCAATCTATTTTCCTAGCTTTAGAGGTCTAAATTAGGTACCTCGACTTATATTCGGTATGACTTATAGTCGAGTACATACAGTAATAATATAATGAATATAAGATTATAGTAGGTTTTAGTTTCATTGGTGACTATATGGAAGATTTTTCCTATAATATCTAGAGAAAAAGGTGTATGCAGAGAAAATGAAGCCCATGGAAAATTTATAACCCCAGACAGACACTCAGGACAGCCAGTCACATGTCAGTACCCAAAGATCATTAGTTAAACATCATAAGGAAGTGCTTCAGTTAATCAGTGTAATGCTATGTGTCAACATCCTTGTAATTGTCGAGTAATTATACTCCAGTTGTTTTTTTGTCCCATTCTGCTGGTGACTGGCTTTCCTGGAAAATATTAAATCAAGCATTTCATATCTAAACAAATATTATTCATTATTTGTTTAACATTTATTAATATATTTAGTTTTGTATTGTTTGCCACCTGTTGGTTTTTGGGATGCTTTATCTATGTCATTCTATTGCACTGGTTTAATCAATTTTCATATATTGTTAATTGCCCAGAGTAATGTTTGCACTAAGTCGGATAGTACAAAAGTGTAAGTATGTAAATAAATAAAGATGCATTTAAAGTGTTTAAAATAATATAGATAAGAATATGAGTGCTTATATGGAGATGATCCCTAACTTTGTCATTTAAAATTTTAATTTATTGATAGGTAATTAAAACTAGCCAAACCTATTTTCTTCCAAGTATTGCCAGAGCCAAATTGTTAAAAACTGTTAAATTTGGTAACAATGTTTTTATTGTTGGGATAATAGCAATCTTGCCTGCACTAACACTGGATATCAGTGGAAGGGGACTTCACAGCCTAATGTTATTGTTTGTTGATACTAATTTGACTGGTAGAGTTATTTTTCCTGACTCTGGCATTTGAAGCAGGCTTCCACCATCTCTTCCTGTCCATTTTCTGGTTTCCATTGTTTTGTTGATAGGGACCAAGCAACACGAATGGAAGTTCTCTCCATGTGTTGGAGACTCCATTTCCCCCTTTTTGTTTCTTCTGATGGAAATTATAATTGGTAACTGTAAGTAAAGATACCATTTTCTACTTAAAATAATTTTAAAATCTGTTTATCATGCAAAGTGCTGATTGTTCTTTGCTGTTGTTATTTTTCTAATTAATATCTACCCTGTTTTAAAATAATATCTACCCTGTTTTAAAATCTCTTATTAAAGGATGAAAACTTGTGTTTTCCCCATATTAATACAATGGATTTATAGGCCAAACAGAAAGATGGAGTTGGGCAGCCTTTTAATATTGATTGTAAAATTGAACATGTTTTGTCATTCAGTTTTCTGGCTTTTTAGTACAGCATCCTAAAACATTAGAAAAACTATTCCAAACAAACAGATTTCCCTTTTAAACTTTTTGTTGACTTCAGATCTAATCGATACATTTTCACTAGCTGTATTGTAAATACTGTGACTGAAATGAAAGTAGTGCTTCTAAATATATAAAACCTGCTTAGGTAAAGGTCACCCTTACACCAAAGCCAAAGAGCCAGGGCTGTCTGCATCTGTAGATGTTTCCGTGGACATGTGGCATGCATGACTAGACACCAGAGTGCACGGAACACTGTTCACCTTCCCACCAAAGTTGTCCCTATTTATCTACTTGCAATTTCTTGCTTTCAAACTGCTAGGTTGGCAGGGGCTGGGACAGAGACAGGAGCTCATTCCATCATGCAGTATTTGGGTCTAGAACTGCTGACCTGCCAACCTTCTAGTCATCAAGTTCAGTGTCTTAACCACTGAGGCACTGTAGTCCCTAAAAACCTGCTTAGGATACCAGATAACCAATGTAGCAGTAGCACTCAGAGTGACCTTATAAATCAGTGTAGGTGAACCTATGGCACGTGCCAGAGATGGCACGCAGAGCCCTCTCTGTGGGCACGTGAGACATCACAGGCAAATCCTCCACTGCACCACCAATGGCGTTGCCGCTTCCCCACCTATCCCTATCCCTTCAATAGGGAGGTGAAAGGGGAGGCTGAAATCCCTTCTGGGAGGAGGCGGTAGCAGGGATAAGGTGAGTCTTCCAGACAGCCCCATCCATCCCTCCTAGGAGGAAGAGGCAGTGACGGTGCACGTGTGGGACGTGTGCACCCGTGGTTTGTGTGTATGCATGCACCCACATGACATCGCTGGCACTCCTCAAGCAGTGTGTGTGTGCATGTACCCACATGACATTGCCAGAGGTGTACCGGCAATGTCACATTGATGTGTGGGCATGTGTGGTGCCTGCCTGCTTGCTGCCTCCTCCTCCTTGGGCACTTGGTCTCTAAAAGGTTCGCCATCACTGGTATAGAGCTTAAGCACCTGGCCTGGGAAAACATTGCTTTTCAAGAATAAGCAGAGATAAAAACATATGTAATGTATTTATGGCAAGATGCTTAGCAATGTTAAGTACAAATCTATTTCACTCTTATCTAACAAGTCACTCTTTCCAAAAATACATTCTAAAACTGGTCACCATACATATTTTTATGTTAAAGAAACAGATTTTTCAACATCTTACGCTTTCTGTAAGTTACGGTATGTTTCCTGTTCAGATATAGTCCAGTTGCAGTCAAAGGGATAGTCAATATTAGATACAGTACTTACTTGATTTATCCACAGTTAGAGTTAGGCTGTAAAATGTCACTTTCAGTCTGGCACTGATTCTCAGACATCTTCCTGAAAAGTGCTTCCACACAGCAAAAAAAGGTTAAGTTTTACATCTGTAAATTAAAAAAAAAAGTAGGTGAAGCTCAAATTAATTTGATAGTACTCCTAGTTCCACTGTTGTACATCTCTTGGGGTCCTATGCATGAGATAAACATTTGAGCTTTCCTGTCATGTGTTGGATCTTAGAAGTCACAAGTGCAACTCTACCTTGAACACAAAATATTGTGTTTACTCTTCACCAGCTTGTGCAATACAGTACTGCAATGAGGAGTGTGCGAAAGGTCACCTATTACATACTTGAAATGATTTGATTAGTCATGTTTGAGATTAATGCCTCTGGACTTTATGTAATGCAGTGTTAGAATGTGTCCCTTAAAAGATTTCTGTCCACATGATTTGTGAATAGAAGCTGGAGGCAATGTGACTTTCACAATAATTAGTCTTTCTGTCTCTTTTTACTCTATCACACCCTTTTGAAGGCTTTTGGGCTGTTTTACCTATCAGGTCAAGCTTTCTACTTCTGTTTATTTTCTACCTGTAGGCACAGTTAAAAGGATTTTGCCAGCATAATTTCCCCTACAAAAGACCGATAATAAGCAAAGCAAACATACTATTGATGTATCCACTTCAGATTCCTAAGTTTAGCAGCAGCCAGGAAGTGAACTCCCTGCTGAAATATCCTGCTTAGTTGTGCTACTCAGTGCTGAAGTAATAAGGAAGACTTGAATGGCTGGTTCAGCCAATCAGGATTTGCAAAGGGATGCTATACAATGTTGTTATTCATACGAAACATTAGTCTTGCCAAATCTAGTCTAGGATGACTAATTTCTTTTTTGCTGTCTAGCTTGACTCACCCTAGCTAACCACAGTAACCCAGAAAGATTTCCCAGAGTTATTGCCTCTCTTGTTTCATTTTGTCAAATAACCAATTATGATCACGGAGGGGGGGAGTTTAAAAATAGTTTGCAAAGTTGGACCAACTTCTCTGCATGTAGTGCCCATCAACACAAGTAAGTAAGATATCTGAACTGTAGTCCAGTGATGGAAATAGATAACATTTGGAAATGATCTGTATTTCCCGCATAATTATTATTTGTTTGTTTGTTTATTACATTTATATCCAGCCCATCTGGGATATTTTCCCACTTTAGGTGGTAATTTTATGTGGCAGTCAAGATAGACCATTTGTAAATAAGATTTATAGATACAAAAGTATCTAAAATTCTTCTATATCCATTGGCTTTTCCTTGCAAGAATCTGTCCACTTTTTTTAAAACCATCTCTAGGCTGAGAAACCAGGAACAAATGCAGGGAAAACAATCTCTGTAAGGGGCTTGCAGAATTTAAATCAGGAGTTCTCAACCTTTTAAAGCCGGGGGCTGGGTCACACTCCCTCAGACAGATTCGGGGGCCGGACAGGCATTTTGCCCTTCCTCCACCTGGTGGAGTAGAGGTGGTGGTGGGCCACATGAAATGGCTCCATCCATGGGCCACAGGTTGAGAATCCCTGATTTAAATGCTACTGCACACTATGGTTCCTTCATAGGTACACTCCACAAATTTCCTGTTATCAGCACAAATGTTAATGTTTAATTTTTTTCATTAATCATTTTTAAATAGTCAGGTTATGGTATATACAAAATTTGGAAACTTTACGTACAGTGTTTGGAATATACTGTAGTTCCAAGAAAGCCCTAAGCAATAACTGCTTTCTTTACATTTCTACATTCTTACAAGCATGCTTCCACTGGATGTTGTACTCATTGTAATTCATTGACATATTAGTGTAGAGTTGAGTCTGCATGTCCATAGCCTCATCAAGAGATTCTTGATACCAAGAAAATGTATTGTCATGCTTGGAAAAAAAGATTGGAGCTTTCAAGAAACATGTTAAAGACAGGATTGCAATGCAATACTGATTTGCCAAGTTCCCATGAAGTTGAATCTTTCTTCTTTGGTTACTCAGTAGATTCCTTACTAGTTCAGTGGCTTTGGCATCTGACTGCAGAGTTCTTCTTCTTCCATGTCTAGGTCAGATATGAAACTGCCAAAATGAAGCCACCTTGTGAGAAAGATTAGCCGGCAACACAAGGTTAGCATTACCTGGGTACACCCAATTGTGGTTAAAAAAGAACACAATCTTTGAGGAGGCTCTTTCTGTGTACCCGTACCGTGAAGACTGTCCTGAGAATATAATGCAGTGGCCTTCCATTTGACTTCTGCATCGCAGCATGACTCCATACCATGGATCCAGTTCCACAAGTTACTTTATGGTACACAAAGTTCTCATCAGCCCCAGGCCAGTATTGATAAAGCTGCTGCCCTCCATCAAGATGGATTCAAGTGGGATTTAATCCACTTGGAGACTATCACCCTTCCCTGTGGACTTTGGCACCCAAAGCCGTTAGTCCTCAGGGTTGTCAGGTTAGTTAACTGCCTGACACCAGCTGCAGATTGAGAAGTTGGGAGTTTGATTCCCCACTGTGCCTCCAGGCAGAAGAGCCTGCCTTGTGCAGTCATGGATAAGCTGCAGACACCCAGGGTGCCCCCAGAAGAAGGGATTGGTAAACCTTTTCTATGTATTCTCTACTGAGAAAACCTGTGAAAAAGTTGTCATAAGTCACAATTGACCTAACAGTGATGTACAGGTATATCCATAGATTCTTGGGAAAATTTAACCATGAAAGTTGGAATGACTAGCCATGAGGAGAACATGCATATCCTATAATCTGCTTCTGCTATCTCTGTATTCACAGCCTTTTATGTGGTCGCTTCAAAACAATCTGCACAGTTGTATGGACACAATTAGTGTACGTTTCTTGTTATCTAAATATCATTCTCTTGACCATGAGTGGGGAAAAGTATAGAAAATCTCTCCATCACCCACAGTTGACTTTCTAGAGCTGATATTTGCATTTGAGTAGGACTTTTTCTAATAACTGGGTGGCATGGTGATTTAGTGGTTAAGTTGCTGAACTTGTCAACCAGAAGGTCAGCAGATCAGCAGTTCGAAACCTGAGTGCTGCATGACAGAGTGAGCACCCATCATCTGTTCTAGCTCCTGCCAATCTAGCAGTTCGAAAGCAAGACATTGCTAGTAGGTGAAAGTCCAGGGGTAGGGTGACAGGTGTTCTCACGCTCCGGGCAGGACCATCCTCCACCCCTCGAGCAGGTGTGGCTTTTAAACCCCCAGCCAGGTGGGAGTCTGGGGGTGGGGAGGCAGGCGTCCTCAGGCTCCGGGTCGGCCATGCTTCTGCCGTTTCTCTTCAAATCGGGGAAAACAGAGAAACCACATGATTTAGGGTGGTGGTGGTCAAAGGTCACGGAAAGTCACAGGGGGAAGGGGTGACAAAAAGTGACCTATTTTAGGTCACATGGTATTTGAAAGGCCCCTAACTGCATTCCATGTGCTTCAACATCTAGTCATGCCTGCCACATGACCATGGAAACGTCTGCAGATGCAGACAGTGCTGGTTCTTTGGCTGTAAATGGAGATAAGCACCACCACTTGAGTCAGACATGACTGGCTTTTGAGCAAGGGAGATATTTATCTTTTCTATCAACTATGGAAGTGCAAACAGTAGGTTCAAAGGCTTTTTTTATCATAAGCACAATAAGAAGAGAGAGAAAGAATTAAGCTCATGCTCCTGTACACTCTGCTCTGCTCAGGTTTCCTTGAGGTTTGCATTTCCTTAAGAAAAATGTGAATGTGAATTGCATGAATGCAGTATGTCCAGTTTCACTCTAAGTCCTTAAGTATGCAAGGCTTTCTTAAACTTTCAGAGGTTAAGCTTCTTTAAAACAGTGTGGAAGAGTCCCTTTATCATCTTTTGGACTAATAAAAATTATGAATCTCCAAAAGGTACTTGCTTTCTCCCCTGTCCCTATATGCAGTGCCCTACTGATTTTACAGACTGTTCTTTAAACACTCTTTTAAAGCTATGTATCACAGTAATATATAATAATAAATATGACAAGCCTTCCCAAATAGCTCAAAGGATTAATTTACACTCAAAATCTTGGCAAATGGAGGCTGTTACGATAAGCTCACTTGAAGATCTTATTTTCATTCCTTTTGCAATTGGACAGCCACCAGAGCATTGATCCCCCCCATCTTGGCCACCCTGTTGTGCTTTTTTAATGATGAAAATCCTGGTTTCTTCTCTATCCTTTTACGTTTCATTTATTTACTTTCTTGCTTGCTCGTTGTTTTGGTGGAGTATTGATTTCTCTATTTTGGCCACATTGTAGTGCTTTTTTAATGATGAAAATTACCTGTATTATAATATATATATATATATATATATATGCATACTTTATAACTGTGAGCTGCCCTGTAATTGATTGTATTATTGGGTATTTATTGTATACTTTGTTTGTTGAAATTGTGATGTTTGTGATGCTTATTATGATTGTGTGTAACTTGTAATTATATATTTGTTCTGTGAACCACCCTGAGTTGGTTTTACCGAGTAGGGTGGTATATAAATCGAAAAATAAATAAATTTGTGTTTGCTTCAACATAAATTAAGTTTTGTTGTTTTCATTTTTGATTTCAAGGGAAATTGTAATAATTATAATGAACAAAATGATCTCTTCATGAATCAGATGAATCAGCAGATAGAACATAAAAGGAAAAAGGTGTTGCAGGACCATCCTATTAATCTTAATACCTTGGATATCTTGGAGTCGTTATTCAGCAAGGAGTCTACATGTTGGTAGACATCTCCTCAACAATGTTCCATGCATGCAAATGATTTGAGAAATCAAGTCCACTTGCACACAGTTTTTTAGCCATTTGGATTTGAGAAATCAAGTCCACTTGCACACGGTTTTTTAGCCATTTGGATTTGAGAAATCAAGTCCACTTGCACACGGTTTTTTAGCCATTTGGATATCATGTCACCCGCTGGCTAGGTGAACCATGACAGGTGCCCTCCGCTTTCACCTTGCCAGAGGGATCCAATGGAGTACACTTTGGTGAGTTTTAATCCTGGCCTAACATGATTGGCAAGAGATAGGCAACACTGTCTAATTAAATCACTCAAGCCCCTGCACCCAGTCAAGCCTCTCACCTAGTGCAGGCGACTCTTAATATGTGACAAAAATGCAGTTTCATAAGGTTGAGCTAATTTTTCTTACTGTTTTGAAATAAATTGTAAGGCTAATGGGTTAAAAATGGGTGCCTTGTGAGGAATAATCACATCACCAGACATTTGACTTCTAATATGGGCCAAATCATTTTCAAAAGCTATTCATTAATGGAGGATTTAAGATGCACAGTTGTACCTCGCTTAAAGAACATAATGTGTTCCACGGGATTGCTCTTTAAGCGAGTTTGCTCTTTAAGCAAAACACCATTGTAAGTGACCAATTGTGACTTCTGGTGGGGGGGGATTGTGAACCCCAATTTATTTGTTAAGCGAGTTTTTGGTTGGTTTTATTTGTTAAGCAAAGCGAACATTCAGAGAAAATTATGTTCTTAAAGCGAGTTACTCTTTAAGCGAGGCACTCTTTATGCGAGGTTTGACTGTATTTAGAAAACATGGCTCATAATTCAGCTATGTGTATTCATATCCACTGTAACAGAAGGGACCTGCCTCTTGGGTAGGCCCCAACGTTCTTCTGGATTGCCACTCCTTGGTTGGACAACCCAGGGACGGATTTGTGTAGAAAAGGTAGCATTAAGCCAAATAACCACTCCAAGTTTCTTCAAGAAATATATTGAAAGCATTGTAAAATACAGGATACAGTCCATCAAAAGAACAGCAAGCATTTCAAAGCAGAAATAAACCATTAAAGGGAAAGCACTCGCGCCCCCTTCCACAAGTCTCACATTTTGCAGAATGGCTGCACAGCATTCCACAGAGAGAATATGGGTGGGTGGGTGTCTGTGTCACTGGGTTGCACCTCTGACCCTCCCCCTTAGGGATTCCAGCCTATGATCTTATAGCAAGGCATGTCAGTCACATATTCAGTTTTATTTATTTATTTATTTATTTATTTATTTAAATTTGTTTATTGCCCTCCTCCCCAAAATTAAAAGTTTTAAAAGAAGCTTAAAAATTTAACATTAAAAACTAGGCATTGCAGCTAGAAGGCACCGGGGGTAAATTTGTTCAAACCATCCAGCTGGCAGGGAAAATTGATCCATCCATTCCCCAGACCTGACTTGCCAACCAGGTTTTCACTCCTTTCCTGAAGGACAGCAGCTCCGTCTGCAGGCGTAGTTCTATTGGGAGGAGGTTCTATTGGGCCGGAGCGGACACCGAGAAGGCCCTCCTTCTAGTGCCAGAGAGGTGCGCCTCTCTGGCCGATGGCACAACCAGAGAGCCTGTCCGGTCATTAAAACCATGAGGCAAGGATGTTTACATATTTTCTCTCCCCCCCCTCCCCATATCTGGAATCGCCATTTTGAAAGTACTAAAACACATTTAGGTGGGTAAAAAACTAACAGAAAAGTCATCGTTTAAAATGGGGCTTATTCTGTGACATCCACATAAGTTACAAACCATGGAAAATGATTCACAAAGATGATCGTACATTTTGAGTATAATAGTTTGAAATTATCTTGTGGTCATGTCACCTCAGGTTGGAACCCAGTGTAGCTGAACTTGGACTTTTACAAAAACTAGTATGTTATTTGTTGTATGGCACACTAAGTTTGTCATTCAGCCTAATTCAAAGAAAAAGTGCCAAGTGGCTATCTTTTCACTAAAGTCTAAGAATTTTTAAGCATATTTAAAGTAGATACCTATTTTTCTGAAAGCAAGGATGTTGACAGGCTCCCTCTACCAAACATTATTTAATATGTCATTTTGTCCCTGTATCCTAGAAAGTGGTATATATTAATGTGGTGTTTGTCTGACTAGAAGTTTCCTTGTGTTTCTTAATCAATCTATCTGATTTACTTCATGTATCAACACAAATCCCAAATATTAAAAATCTGTGCCATGGCTAAGGAATTATATAACAAAATTTAGCATATAACCATTTTTAATTGTAATATATAACATTTCCCTGTTAGATATAAGCAGAGTTCTGTAGCCATTAGTTGCAGCTAGCTTAGCAGAACAGTAAATTAATAGTTTCTGCTTTTAGTTTGGTATAATTCTGCTTTTTCAATAAACTTGAATCACAGATGGAGATTTTAGAAAGTATGGGAAGAGATTTGTATGAAGTAGATTAGTAGCAGTGTGTTATTATGCCAACTTGTATTGCAAATAAACTGATTTGCTTGATGAAAAAGGATAACAGTTTTATGGACACTTTAAGCAGTGTTTGAGGGGGATTGATCGCTCCTTCTCCTTTTGAAAATGAATGTGGGTGGTGGCGAGTATCTCTTTCAATTTATAATTCCACATGAAAATAAGTTGTGATCTTGTACATCTCAATATATTCAAATTAATGTGATTTGCGTTACAGTTTGGACTATAGTGATTGACCAAGAATATTGTTGGTGAATTATATTGTACAGTATCTCATTGCAGCATACTGGAAATGTGTCCAAGATCCTTGTAAAAATTGGTGGAAAAGTTGTAGACTTTTCTGAACTAAAAATACAGAAAGGTGAAATTTCACTTATTTTGCATTTTGTTCTATCATCATTGGGTCAAACTGCCTAATTGTTGAAATATATTTACATCTAGTCTGAAGTAATGTAACTCTACTCTCTATGGCTGGATCATTTTGATGACTTTTTGGAAATTTGGCACTATATTAGTAGGTGGAGCTCCATTATTCCCAAGGAGTCCGGGCAGACCATTCACTTTGAAAGTTGTAAAACCTTCTCTTGGGTCATGACTGGTGGACTAGGAATGTCTAACCTACATATTTAAGACTCAATCTAGACATGAAGTGGCTTGAAATGATTTTTACAGGAGAAACTCCGCTCAAGGAATGCCCAAATTAGGCTCCTTTTATGTTCCCAAGAGCTGGGATGGAGGCAGGTGCTCAATCCGTCATGCAGTACCCAGGTCTCGGATTGCCGACTTGCCAACCTTCCAGCTAGCAAGGCGAGCTTCTTAACCACCGAGCCACTGTAGCCTCTACATTCAGTGACAAAACCCTGAGATGATAATACAACTACAGTGTATGTATATGTATGAGAGAAATATGGACAGCATTTTGAGGCAAACCTTATGCAAACAAAAAATTAGCAAATGTTGTGAAATAAACTGCTTGCTGTTCTGATTTTGTTTATAAGAATTTGGAGGAACATTGAAAAAACAAATCTCCATGTATAGCATAATGTTCATTGCTACCAGATGCCCAGGATATAAATGTGATTAAATAAATGGATGGGATATAAATGCAATTAAACAAACAAATTAACACTTCAGTATTATTCTGGCTTAATGGTTAAGATGTTGAACTTGATGATTGGAAGGTCAACAAGTCAGCAGTTCGAGACCTGAGTGCTGCATGATGGACTGAGCTTCTGTCTCTGTCCTAGCTCCTGTCAACCTAGCAGTTCAAAAGCAAGAAATTGCAAGTAGATAAATAGGTACCACTTCGGTGGGAAGGTAAACAGTGTTCCGTGCACTCCGGTGTCTAGTCATGCTTGCCACACGGAAACGTCTGCAGATGTGGACAGTGCTGGCTCTTTGGCTATAAACAGAGATGAGCACTGAACCCTAGAGTCAGATATGACTGGCTTTCGATCAAGGGCAACTTTACCTTTACCTATTCTTCTACTACTTTCTTCTGCTGCCTGTATACAGAAGGCATAGATGACCTGTTACTGTAGCTGGTAGTTGTACCATCTTCTTCATGATGGTTAAGAGTACAAAGAGAATAAGGGCCATAGTGCATGCTACTTTGTCTATGGAGGCTATCTGCTTGATTACAAAATCTTTGTTTGCAAGTCAGAGTGGTATAATCTAACAAGTAAAGATTGCACATGCACACATTACCAGATGTGACTGTTTCTTTCTAATCCTCAGCTCAAGCAAATGGCCAGCCATCCCTTCCTGTTAGTATTTTTAAAGGTGTTTTCTTGCTATGTGTATTAATCAAGGAAACATTTTTGCTATCAGTACTAAATAATGAAGGAAAAGGAATTTCTTTAGTCAAACAGGATAAATAGAAACCATTTGCTTCCTTTGGTGTCCACTGCCTTAAAAGTGGCACATGGATTTAATTCCTATACTGAACTGGACCTTCTGTTTGTCTGCTATTTGTCACTTCGATCTGTTTCCTCCATCCATACTGGTGTTAAATGATTAGAGCTAATGGCACAAAGGCATTATCAGAAATGTACTAGCATAATGCAAGAGGAACAGAATTGAAGTCTGGAGTTTCTCAGAGGTCGAGGCAGCCAGGCCTCTAATGGACAGCTTTTATCAGGACTGTTAAAGTGTGGCTTGTGCCTGTGCTTTAACTCAGTTGGGGAGGCATGGTTGTTGGCTCAAGCTGAGCTTTCAGCTTGTTGGTGGAAGTGAGTGAAACATATTTCATAATTAATTGCAGAATTCTGAAGTCCAAAGGTATGTAAAATCAGAATAGAAATTTGAGAACCAAGGAATACAATGGTTTCATATAAAAGAGAGAAATAGTGGCATTATAGGTAGACTGCCAAGTTGCTAACATCAATACTATGAAGTGTTGAAAGTAACTTGTGATACAACTGCAGCATTCTTGTTCTAAATAAGCTCCTCAAATAATGGGGATATAACTAAGTGCTGTTACACACATGCTCTGCATGAGAGCTTCTCATTGTAAGCTGAAATTATTGACTGCTTTTTCCTTGACAAGATAAGCATGCAGTTGAGATCACAATTAAGCTTGCATAACCATTTAAATAATCATTTGTGCCGCTCTATAGTGTGGCCTGGAAAAAGTCATTTTATAAAAAGCCAGTTATACAAAACCCCTGAGTCATGTATCTAGTTAGGGGGGTCTGTCCAAGGTTGGGAGTTCATTTGCACGAATCAGCATTTTTAAAAATTAAGCCAAAATGTATACAATACCAAGATAAACCCATGGGATGGCTTTGCCCCACCTATGATGCACAAAGGACTATGAAAACATGTGTACTTCAATAAAAAAACATACGTAATGTATGCAATTTGTCAAAGAGTATAAAAGCATGGTTAAATTCTAATTGGGGGTCCTCATATTTCTTCTGATCTAAGCACCACATATGCATATGTCTCTGTTAAAAATTGATTTTGTTGATAACATCTCTTTTTCCTTCAAAAGCTCTTATGCTATTTTATTTATGGGTTAAAGAAACCTGCAAAACTGATCCCTGTTTAGAGTTTCAGTAACACCATGGGGACCTAGTTGGCTGAGGGAGAGGACTTCCATCTGATCAGTCAGGGCCCTTATTTTCTCATGATGGTGGGAAGCCCCCACAAGGAGATCAAGACAAGTAGAAATCAAAAGAGTCAATAGTAAAAAAATGACTGACTTAAGAAATTCATGCATGCACAGAAGAATAGACGCCTTTGAGATGTGGTGTTGGAGGAGAGTTTTGAGAGTCCCATGGACAGCGAGGAGAACAAATAGGTCAATCTTAGAAGAAATCATCCCTGACTGCTCCTTAGAAGGTCAAATAATAAAGATGAGGCTAAAGTACTTTGGACATCAAATGAGAAGAGAGGATTCACTTGAGAAAGCTTTGATGCTTGGAAGGGTCGAGGGCAAAAGAAGAAGGGGACGGCCCAAGATGAGATGGCTAGATGGTATCGTGGAGACAATGGGCACAGAGCTGAGTGAGTTGAGGGGGATGGTGGAGGACAGGAGTGCCTGGCAGACAGTGGTCCATGGGGTCGCAGAGGGACGGAATCGACTGTGCGACTGAACAACAACAACAAAAAAAAACTTCATTGAGGCTTAGCCTCAATAGGATTTATTTCTGAGTGAAGTTGCCTAATTCATCCCACCCTCTTTTAAAAAAAAGTTTCCTGCTTTTGATTGTTAAATACCATCGACTCAGAATTGACTTATTATAGCACCTCTCACATGACTTTCAGGGTAAGATGTTTAAATTGTGGTTTTGTAGTTCCACCCTGCTAGGGAGTTTTCATGCTAGAGCAGACATTTGAATTCAGAATTTTTCAATCCTAGTCTACCATTCCATCTACTACACAACACAAGATACGGTATTCTGTTTCTACTGATTTCTAGTACCGTAAGTTTTGAGAATTTGTATTTCCTTAAAAAAAAACCAGAAAAAGCATCAGCACCTGAATATACCCTTCAATGTAAGAGGAAGCAAATAAAAGTTGTGCTCTGCATTTTTTAAAAAAGGGTCAAATTAAGGGGGAGGAGGAGGGTTTTGACATTTAATTCCAGAACCAGAAATGAATTTGAGGGAAAAGAGGTGATGATAATGGTAATGACCATAGTTCATTTTCTGATTATATAAAATACAACAAATGTAAGGTTTTGCTCATTCCTTGGATTTTCAATTTAAAGATGTCATAAAATGTATTTTATGTAGCTTTATACAAAGACATAAGAGTTTAGCGTTTGCCTTCCATATTATTTTGTTAAGGTACGCATCTAATTTTTGTTAACCTATATACATAATTAATGTATTTCATAGGATCATAGAATAATTGAGCTAGAAAGGGCCATCGAAACCAAGGCCCTGCTCAATGCAGGAGTCCAAATCAAAGCGACATATTTTATTGTATTATATCGTACCATACTAATGATCGTTTTGTTGTTGTAAGCCGCAGTGAGTCAGTTTCTGCCGAGTAGGGCGGGATATAAATCTAAATAAATAAATAAATAAATAAATGTTTGAGCCTACCAAGATATTTTAAATTTTGTTCATTTCCCCCAAGATATTAGTAATCCCCCCTCCCATTTTATATCATGAGCAAATCTGGTAAGTATTCTCTGCACTCCATCATCCAAAGCGCTAATGAAAATGCTAAGAGCATTTCTCAAGTGAGAATATATTTGCTCTGCTTTGATAAATTGTTAGACTGTCCTTCCTTTTCAAGAAGTGGATTAGTGTTTTGCTCTTTTGGAAAAGAACAGGGTGGTACTTCCTCTATGTGAGTCAAGAAATAAACTATAGTAGGAGGGAGGAATGAAACCACTGAATAGTTTTTCACTTGGGCAACCACTGTAATAGAACAGTGAACAATTATCAGTAACTTGTAATCAGCTAAATAAATTATGCTCATTGAACAGAGAAATATAACATTATACTTTATTTCTAATATGTTTTTGCACAGAAATTGTCTGATAACATTGAAATCAATGCAGGTATGTAGTCTTCACATTTTAAAGACAAGAATTTATTTAATTTGTCTCTAAGTAACTGAACTAAAAAATTCTAAACTAGGTTGTTACCAAGAGATAAGCAAGTATAGGTTCATTGTTACTATTTAACTTAGTGGTTGTGTAAAAAGAAAAGAAGAAAGTCTTTCTTAGTCTTTATCTTTATACAAATATTTGAGAGCTACTGGATTTAAGATGGTTATCTTTTTGAATAAATCAAATGTGATTATTATGGTCCTTTCCCCCTTCTGTAGCTGTGCTACATTCTTGCCTTTCTACAAGGAACTGTGGGGCTGATGCTTTACTGAGAAAGCATGCCACATCAGTAAGCATATATTTGTCCTTCAAACTGCAAGTCCTAGTTTACCTGTAGAAGCATTTATTTTTTTAGACTTTTATAGTGGCCCACTACTACATTCAAATAGGATGCTATCCTAAATCAACCTTGTGCCGACTAATCTTTCTCACACTAGGTCAGGTGAAAGGAACTACACAATGAACTCCGCAAAGGGGCTTCATTCTAGCAATTTCACAGAAGTTTTAGCTCTTTTGACCTATGTTGGTGTCACAATTCTGCTTCTGTAATTTGCTCTATTATTTTAAGAAATCTTTTTTGCCTTTTGCATTCTTAACCTTTTTCTTCTTTTAATAAAATACAAAAACACTTTCAAGCATTTTTTTTGGATTTTTGGAATTACTTTAGTAAAATATTATGCAAGCCTCAATTTCAAAGGCACTTTTATTTAAAGGGCAACATTTTCTAACCCCCTTGATTTTTTTTAGCACTTTATATATTGTATTTAAAATTTCACATTTTGACAATCCTGTTCCATCATTCCACTGGGCCCATGTATATTTCATGTCATACCATCAATCTGCTGTTCTCATCAAGGGCAGAGAGAGGATAATCTGAAGGTAGTGAATCCTGAGTTCTGTCCCTTGTCATGGTCAGATCATCTCCTGCTGAGATTTGGGCTCCACACAACAGTGTTGTATTGCTTTACAGGAAAGAGGGACCTATAACTATGGCCCTCCCCAAAAGATTGATGGTTCCTAGTAGTTGATATATGGTTGACACTCTTCTAACAGTTATGGTTGCTCACTGGTTCTTCCTTCATTTACTCAGACATGACTGGAGTTGTAAACATGATTGCTACTAAACACCCTCTTCATTGCAAAGCCATGTCTTCTCTATGATTAATGGAGAAGTTAAGGGCAATGAAGCAATTACAAAGAAGTCTAGATAACAGATGAAGAATATCTCCCATGGAGTGCAATCTGGCACCTGTTAGGGAAGCATCCAGGAAATATTGTGTCACAGGTCTTGGGGGTTCCCTTCTGTAATTACTTAACCACACTACCCTTCTGATCTTGGAGTGGATAGGCCCAAACATCAATAAGACAGAATATGCCAATTTAACTCAAAGGAGGTGCCATTAAGATATTTTGAATTTCAGCTACATCAGTAGAAAGCAAGCCCTATTTAAATTTAACTGTACAGCACTTTTAATGTAGGGAAGAGAAATAATGCATTAGATGATCAATGCTTAATTAAGTAATAAATGTACTCAACAGGATAGTTGCAGTTTAGAAAAAAATAAGTTTTATTAATAAAATAGCAAGGACATAGATTTAAAGGAAGAAAATTAGATTTATGTAAATTAGAAAAATGACTTGTTAGAATTGTTCACAAGTGGCTAATTCTGTACAATATACAACTGTATATACAAAATTTATAATAAAATACAGTGCCCTCTTCCTGAGAATCGGTTCTATATACAGTAATACCTCATATAACATTAGTATCGAATAACACTAAAATCGCATAACATCAAGGAATCTGGGGGGAAGAATTGCATCAGATAACATTAAGATCCTATGGGATGCTTCAGATAACAACCGCGAAAGCCTGTGTGGTTACAATGTATCTCTATGGATCCCATAGAGGATCAGATAACACTAAAAATCATATAACACGAAGACTTGTGGAACCAGGTTTTAGTGTTATATGAGGTTTTACTGTATATTTATTTTTCAGCTAAATGTTAAGATAAAAATACTATAATTGTGAGCTCTTGCTTCAGGTAATACTAGCATTAGTGTGTTTGTATAATTCTTGAAGTAATAGCTGAAGCAATCAATAGCTACATTTCTATATTATAATATGATTCACTGGTTCAATGTACCATTTTTGTTCTGTATGATCCTACAACTGAAAATAATTCAAGCTCACTATAGTAAGTCTTTCCTTGCTGTTAGATCTCTACCTATCATATAGATCCACCACTTTCTAAGTCAATATCATGAAATGAATCATCATAAAGATATCCCTTATCCACAGGCACAGTGCATCAAAATAGTCATGTTCTGAGCAAGATATGTTATCGTCAACAAAAACTGAGATGTAAGTTTTAACTGTTTATTTGGCAATGATGATTTACTGACATTATAGAACTTTCTGGGTAGCTTAAGGCCTCAGTACTGTACATCAGTCACAATACATACTTCATTTGGTAAATATAGCTCCTCCATACAGTTGCCTCAGTGGAGCCTTATCATAAAGTTGTAAATAGCTTTAACATTTTATGAATTCTAAATGTACCAATAATATTCTAAAGATAGATTACAGACATTCAGTAACAATTTTACACTTCCATGGGCTGCAAAAGTGTGGATTATGATTTTTACTCTATGACACCGATTGCAATATTAGTAGTTAGAAAATTATGAAGTTGTACAAAATTAATGGATTAAAATTACAATTAACATGTGATGGCATTGTGTTTTAACAACTATTGATAGCTTAATGTGAAGGCTAAATGCCTTCTAATTTAATGAATTCATGACTAGAGTCCCATTTTACATTCTACTGTGCAACGCCAGTGGCATCCCCTGAACTAACACTCTACCTCATTTGTTACCAAAGTAGTAATCATACATTTTGTGCCATTAGCTCTAGTAAAAGAGATAATTTGCCCTTCTAAGATGCACATTCATCACATTCCATGAGAGGCAAACATGAAAACATAATATTTGAGAATTTTTTTGTCTAAAGCAGGTTGTAATACTTAATTTGCAGAGAACTCCCAATAATTCAATGATGTTTGATGATGCAAGAGTTGGAGTTGGTCCACCAGAACAAAATACATGTGCATAGGTAAATCTGGCATGTGTACACTGACTTATTACAGGCATCATTTCGTTTTTACGGAATTGTGCTCATAGTTGAGTGTAGTTATATTAATACAAACATATTCCAACATAAATTATAAAATTGCAAGGTTTTATTTAGAATGCTATTATTGGTGTTCAAGGAAGAAACAATGCAACTAATAACACAGGTAAAAAAATATGCTCAGGTTGAGCACAAGGAAGTCCCTTCTGAAATAGGAACTGTATATGCAAATAGATACAATGTATGAGGTTCCCATTTCACATCCAGGAGCTATTCCTTTCCTGTTATATCAGTGTTTCCCAACCTTTGGTTTTTGGACTTCAATTCCCAGAAGCTTAAGTCAATTCCCCAAAGCATTGATCAGCCAATGTACTGACCTAGTTTTCTGGGAACTGAAGTTGCCCTGTGGGGTATGGGTCCCACATTAAGAAGCACTGTGTTACATCCTTATTGGCAGAGAAGTATGTACATGTGCTCCTCCAGAACTGGGCTATAATGTGCTGACTTTTAAAGGTCCCTTTATGATGATGATGAAAAATACTAGAAAGAAATATGATTTTCTGCACTGTCATCAAATTGCTTAAAAGTTCAACATTAATTTCACAGAAAATTGGTCTTCAGTTGAATACTTGAACCTTTCCCAAAGTTCTTTGAATGCCTAGGCGTTGTCTTGTCCTTGATGCTTTCTTGGTTGCCCTTCACAGCTGTTTCAAGCCTTGCTTTCATAGACGGAGATGAAGCCATGAGTTTTTTAAAGACCGAGGAGTACTGTGGACCAATCTGTATCAGATATTGCAAAGCAAACTCATGTAGACTCTTTGCTGAACTTGTAGCTGATCCAAGGGTGTTTTCATCCAAAAGAAAAGAAATGAGGATGGGTAGGAAGCAAGCCACTAGCTGAGTTCCTGTGAAAGTAAACAAGAATAACCAACTTTATCAGCACTGATGGATACAAGTAATTGCACAGATAGCTGCAACTCTAAATATAGTTCTTTTTATTCTGAGAATATAATGCAGTTGCCTTGCATTTGTCCTCCGCATTGCAGCATGACACCTGTACCATTGACCCAGTTTCGCAAGTTGCTTTCTGCTCCTGAGCCCTTTGGGCATGCAAAGTCCTCATTAGCCCCAGGCTAGTATTGATGAAGCTACTATCTTCCATCAAGATGGATTCAAGTGGGATTTAATCCACCTGGGGACCATCACCCTTCCTGTGGTCTTCGACATCCAAGTCCATTAGTCCTCTGGCTGGTCAGGTTAATTAACTGCTGTCTGACACTAAGCGTTAAATGCACTTACTAGAGTGTAAATCCAATTGAATTTGTTAGGATTTGCCTCTTGGTAGACATGTACTGGATTATGCTGTGATTTGCCCCTCCATTCAGTGCATTATTACATTTCCCCCCTTTATTATGCATATGTATAGAAAACTTGCATCTCAACAGTATAGGAACTCCCCACTAAGAGAAATCTTTTACCTTCTCCGCAAATGGACAGTTATTGGTGAAATTTTAGAACTGCTCTGCTTGCAGCCTGCAACCTAGTCAGCTTAATATACCATATTTGAATGATCTCTTTGATTTCAGCGGAACCATTACCAAACTAGTTAGAATTAACAAAACATGAGCTGAAGAAACTCTTGCACTTCAAATTAAAATCCTGTAGTAAGTTTTATAATCCATTTCACTTACTGTTCAAACTCTGAACAAAGATCACTCTTTTTATTTACAATTAGTTTACTGTAAGTACAAAGCACTGTTCACTATCTTAAAGGAAAGAGCATAGTATTTTAGATTTGAAGTTTCCACAACAATTGAAGCATGGACATTTCCCCCTACTAAGCTGATAGAGACCACGTGGAATAAATATGAGCAATTCTGATGCACTTTATTTATTTCATTTATTTATTTTATTACATTTATACCCCACCCTTATCCAAGGACTCAGGGCAGCTTACAATTTAAAATAATTAAAAACACATTACTTACAATAAAAATTAAAAGTTAAAAGATTAAAAAGTTAAAAAACAACAACATGGAGAGAGGTGGGGTATTCCAAGGAGTCAGCCAGCTGAGCTGACTGTCTGGCCTGCACCACACACATGCCCTGCCAGCCAGGTCTTCACCCCCTTCCTGAAGGGCAGCAACTCTGTCTGGAGGCGCAACTCACTTAGCAGGAGGTTCCATAGGGCCAGAGCAGACACAGAAAAGGCCCTCCTTCTTGTGCTAGAGAGATGAGCCTCTCTAGCTGATGGTACGACCAGAGAGCCTTTCTGGTTAGCTCTGCTGGGATGGACAGATGTTCTTGGGGTCATGTGGTCTCTTAAATATCCTGGCCCAGTACCATGTAGGGCTTTAAAGGTGATAACCATAACCTTGAATTGCACCCAGAGGCATACTGGGAGCCAGTGCAGCTTTCGAAGAAATGGTGAGGCATGAGCATAATGCCCGCACCCCATCACAACCTGAACAGCTGCATTCTGGACCAGTTGAAGCCTCCGAATGATTGCCAAGGGCAGCCCCATGTAGAGTGCATTACAATAATCAAGTCTGGCGGTGTGTGATCATGAGCAAAGAGTCCCAATCTAGGAGCGGGTGTAACTGGCGCACAACATGGAGTTGTGAAAAAGTCCTCCTAGCCATGACTGCCACTTGCTCTTCAAGCAGGAGTCATGAGACCAGAAGGTCCCCAGATTACTTTGGCAAACTAAGTTACAATGTCCTGGAAGGAAAATAAGATTGCTAAGTAGAAGGCTGAAATACAAGACCTCCAAAGTAGTTTTCTCTAAAAGGCTATTCTATACCTTTTTTAAATAGAAAGGCTACTGTACTGTACTGTACTACACTATGCTGCTGTTTTGACTGTAAACCGCCCTGAGTTGCCTCAGTGAGTGGGTGGCAATATAAATCTGAACAAACAAACAAACAAATAAATATACTAAACTGTTTCGGCATATATAGCCAGAACAGAAAGGAATTGTAGAATCTTAAAGACTAAAATGACTAGTGTAAACCTTCAGGAATAATCTTTCTCTGAAGAAGTTCTTTATGTCTGAGGAAGTGTATTGTATTCCACGAAAATTCACAGTGAAACAAACCTGTCCCATAGGAGGGTCATTAGGCACGGGAATAGGTAGGGGGGATCCCAATGTATAGTTACATTGGTAGCGTGAAGAAAAATGGGCTAGGATTATTTTAAACACTGGGCAATGCTTTGAGATACAAAACAAACTGGTTCTGGTTCCATGTGAGCAAAAATGCTAACATACTCCTGATATTTATATCAAAAGACCAACACACTAGCTTTTAAACTGCCCTGCTCCCTCAGCTGTGGTGGGCAGCTTGCAACCTAAGAACTTTCCTAGTGGATGGTGATGAAAACAAGACTACTTTTCATTCTCCAAATAGGGTTTGGAATTAATAGGGTTTACTTTTTGTTTTCTCTTTCCTGTATTGTATATTGTACACTGTTGAATTGTTTATTGTATATTGAGGAGTGTGCTGTGATAATATTTATTTATTGTATTTTGATTACACTATAATATTGTAGGTGTATTGATTTGTATAGTATTTACTGTATTTAATTGTTTTGTTATATGCTAGTGTATTTTGGTTTGCACTGTAATATTGTTATTTGTGAATGCTGTGAGCCGCTCTGAGTCAGTCTTTACTGAGTAGAGCGGCATACAAGTCTAAACAACAACAACAACAACAACAACAACAACAACAACAACAACAACAACAACAACACAGAACTACATAGTAAAAGTACAACAGACCAGGCTAGGCCTGAGATTTTAATACAGCCAATCCACACTTTGTGTGCTTCTCTAGCTGCTGTATATGATTCTCCCTTTTATATGTCATATAGGTCAAGGTCTCCCTTACTCGAAAGCCAGTCCTATCTGACTCTGGAGGTCGGCAGCACATGTCTCCATTTACAGCCAAAGAGCCAGCACTGTCTGCGTCTGCAGACATTTCTGTGGCCATGTGGCAGCCATGACTAGACTGCCGGAGTGCATGAAACACTGTTACTTTTTGTGCAGAAGCAGTACCTATTTACTTGCAATTTCTTGCTTTCGAACTGCTAGGTTGACAGGAGCTCACACTGTCATGCATCACTCAGGTCTCAAACTGCTGACCTGCCGACCTTCTAGTTGTCAAGTTCAGTGTCTTAACAACTAAGTCACTGCGGTCCATATAACCCATATAAATAGAACTAATAATAATAATAATAATAATAATAATAATAATAATAATAATAATAATAATAATAATAATAATAATAATAATAATAATAATAATAATAATAATAATAATAATAATACATTTTGCTAAGTTAAGTAATCTGTTAGAATTTTTTTTTTTAAAAATATATTTTTATTTAGTTATGCTTCTGGAAATGGAATGGCTATTGAAAAAGCAACTTTTAACAGATTGGTGTGGTATTTACTGAGCAATGTACTTTTGTAGTAATTAAAAAAAAACTTTGTAGTGTTTTAATATTGTAAGCATTCATACATAAATAAAGTAACCATTTTTTTAATTAAAAGCATTTGTCACAAACACTCATACTTTCAGAATCAAAGTTGCATTACCATATTCCCATATTAATCTGTAATTCCTTCTTGTTAAATTGAATGTCTTGGGCTAAGCAAAGGGCACTTACGATGTTCCTCTTCAGAAAGGGCTAGAACCGCAGCCATCACTTTTATCCCTTCCTGAATAACCAGAAGTTCAGAAGAATTTTCAGGCTTAGTTTTTTCTGCAGCCTGCAGTTTGCCAACTATTGATGGGGCTAATGAATGAATATAAGGATATGACACTGCTTGGTTTGGATACTGAAAAATGGTGAGCAGCAGCTGGTAGCATTTAAGTTGCACCTGGAAAAGAATTTGAGGAAGCTGAAAGTTAACAACTCAAGATTAATATTAGACTCACATGTTAACCTGCATCTGTGAGAAAATCTTGTGTTCTATTATTACACTTATAAGAAATAAATGACTGTCTCAAAGTCAGTAAAATGATCTGATCTGCAATCCAGAAAAAAAGAAGAGTAGAAAACACAACAGAAGAAAGGAGGAAAATGAATCCAAATATTAAAATTAATACAAGCACTACTGTCAGATTTGAGATTTCTTATCTAGAATAGTATGACTGACAGGCTGTGAGATGCATTATAGTGGTAGAATTTAATTATACAGTACATGGTTTGGCTGGTTTTTTCAGCTAGCATGTAACAAAAATGTAAACACTGATTTCTATGCAGAATGTTCTTAACAGTACACTAGTACCCCGGATAACGTTGAGACTTGGTTCCACAAGTCTCGTCGTTATCCGGTTTTTAATGTTGTGCGATACATTGATCACACAACGTTAAAAAAAGCCCTGTTTCCCTGGAGGCTGCAGCAAGCCAGAATGTCGGGATTTGAACCCTGACGTTTTGGCTTGCTGCACTGACTGAGGACATCGGGGAAGCCTAGAAACAGCTTGGATCGGGTCTCCCCACCTCCCTGGACCCGATCTACAGCTGCAGGGTGGCTGGGGAAGCTGACGGGGACTCCCTGTCGGCTTCCCTAGCCACCCGCCCTTGCCTCCGCAGCTGTGGGGTGGCTGGGGAAGCCGACGGGGGAGCCCCCCGTCAGCTTTCCAGCCTCCCCACCCCTGCCTCCGTAGCTGCAGGGTGGCTGGGAAGCTGAACGGAGAACCCCGTTCAGCTTTCCAGCCACCCTGCTGCTAAGAACAACTGTATTGGATAACGCTAAAAATCGCGTTATTCTAGACAAGATTTTTCCGAAAATCTTGTAACGTTATATGGTTTTAGCGCTATCCGGTACTAGCGTTATCTGGGGTATTACTGTACTAAAAATAAAACCATCCAAAATGTCTCCTAATTCTTGCTATCTAGAACTTGATTTAGGACTTCAAAATGTAAAACCTTAGAACAAAATTTCAATTCAAATTTTCCATGGCAAAAACCAATAACAATAGAGGAAAATGTTTAGTTTAATAACTTCTAAAAAAAGTTCACAGACTGTAAATCACCACAATTCAAAATACAGTAAAACCTCATATAACACTAAAACCTGGTTCCACAAGTTTTCGTGTTATACGATTTTTAGTGTTATCTGATCCTCTATGGGATCCATAGAGATACATTGTAACCACACAGGCTTTCGCGGTTGTTATCTGAAGCATCCCATAGGATCTTAATGTTATCTGATGCAATTCTTCCCCCCAGATTCCTTGATGTTATGCGATTTTAGTGTTATTCGATACTAATGTTATATGAGGTATTACTGTACTGTACTTTTTCTTCTAAAGTTGCTTGTCTACTTCAGATGGCAAGAAAATACCCAATGTTTAGTAAGACATGTAATGATACCCCCAAATGATAATGAAAATGAAAATGATAATAATAATAGCACTGCAGTACATACAACAGGATCTTTAGATTCCATTGCTGATTTAAACTTCTCAATACAACTTGTCTGAAGGTATTCTATGATGGTAACTTCTGGACTTGTAGACAAAATGAATACTGTGATTGCAGCCAAAAGACTTCCTTCATCTAACTCTTGGTGAGTGCCATCTGTAATGACAAAACATGTATTATATGCTTTTTGAAACAAGAATATATCTGCCTCCCAAATACTGAAATGATATAAATAAAGGTGTTAAGAATGAATTCTATCACCCTTTTTACCTTCTCAATATAATTTTGGGCCAAACTAAAAGTTAACATGTATGATTATATATTTATATATTTCAAGTTTTTCTGTGATAATGTAGTTAACCACTAGTAATCTCTGATGCATAAATATTATTATTAATGTACTTAACATAACGGCAGGTCAGCAGTTTGAGACCCAAGTACTGCACGACAAGTGAGCTTCCATCTCTGTCCCAGCTCCTGCCAACCTAGCAGTTCAAAAGCAAGAAATTCCAAGTAGATAAGTAGGGGACCACTTCAGTGCAAAGGTAAACAGTGTTTCATGCACTATGTCCGGTGTTGAGGCATGCCTTCCACCTGTCCAGGGAAATGTCTGCAAACGCAGACAGCACTGGCTCTTTGGTTATAAACAGAGATGAGCACTGAACCCTAGAGTCGGATATGACTGGCTTTCAAGTAAGGGGGACCTTTACCTAACATAAACTGCTACTAGGAAGAATCTGATATTTCCTTCTGTTGAATAACAATTTTGAATTGTCATAGACTTGTCAGCAGAATTATTCACAGAACCATAAGGGCAAAATCAGGGAGAAAATGGGAAAAGGAGAATTTTTTATAACTAAGCAGAGAACGAGAAGGGAAAAATTAGCTAATTAAATGTGATGTTCAATAGAAATGGAAGAATAGCAATGGGAGTTTACTCATAGAGCTGATGGAATAATGGCTTGTTTTAGATGAAGCCAAGTAAGAAACTGGAAGCGCACAATACATATGAAATGTCACAATCTCATAATCCCTGCCCTCCTGAAAGATGAAGACAACAACCCATTCTTCCAGATGCCTCCTAGTTCCAGTGAGGTGATCAATCTCAACACAATAATGATTTTGATGGGTCATGCTATTTGTTAATCTCTTGAGACTTCCTGTTTTTAGCCCGAGGACATTTTTTTTTGCTAAAAAGTATTTGTTCAAATTGTATGTCTGTACTTTGTAAAGCAAGTTAAAAAAGACTGGACAATTGATCAGAAAGACTCAGACAAACCACTTGATGTTTCTAATTTTAGAAATCCATGCAACAAGATAGCAACTACAGTATTATAATTTAGCTGTGCAATTAAGCACAATCTTGTACCATTTGCCCCCAATAATAAAATTTCTAGTTATGGGTTTGACTTCTCAGAAGTGCTAGCAAGCATGATAAATGAAAAAAAAACCCTCTGGGAACTAAAGTCCAAAATATCTCAAGAGTAAAAGGTTAACAAGCTCTGATTTAAACATTTTACAATTGGACTGTGTATGACACATGATGAAGCATCATTCACTTGGTATGGTATCCACATGCTTAATTGCCATTTCCCCTGAGTGATATCCAAACACCTTCTCTGACTTCATATACCTTGATCCCAAAAATTAAGAATAGTGACCAAAGCACTGCGGAGCAGTTCAGTCCAGGCAGTTCGACATTTCTCTACCCGAGCCATGGGAGAAGATAGCACTCCTTTAAGAGCCTGTAATGATGCAGCAGCAGTCAAAGGTAGCTGGCCAGTAGGTAGTCTGACAGCAGTTTCTTGGAGGACTCCAATAATCAAATACAAGATAGTAGGAAGAACAGCAACACTTCCTGCAGGAGAAAAGTGTGACCATTCTTAATTTTAAAAATGCATGTCATGCAGACTGAACCTAACAAAAGCTTTCATTATGCATTCACTGAAGAAACAATACTCCAAGTTCAACATTCTAGTGAGCAGGACTACTTATGACAACACTATGATAACATTTTACATCCATTTACTATTAATTGACAATTATCTCAAGAGAAAATCATCAAAGGCAAAGTGATACTACAAACAAATTTTATATTATATTCTACAACATGTACTGTATTGCATGATGAATAAAGCTTATTTTTTACAGTTTTAACTAAATGTTAAGTTAACATTTCTTTAAGCACTTACAGTCTAACAAATATACACAAAAACAGAAAGAAATGGAAGAAAAAAATTGGAAATACTGATTTTAATTAATATCTGGTTCTGATAATATTCTACCAAATAACCTGTATATTTAAAAGAATTACTGGGTTAGTTACCTCACAAGAGTGGTGGCCTTTTGTGAGAGTTCACATCCCAAATCTCACACTGCTTATTGCAAATAGATCATTCGAGGGCTGTCATTGTTTTAAAGCACATGGTGGCTGTTTGGATATTATCTGAACTGCCATTCTCCTGTTGGGTCAATTACCCGTATATGCTGGGGTACAAGACGACTGGGTGTATAAGACAACCCCCCAACATTTCCACTCAAAATATAGAGTTTGTTATATACTCGCTGTATAAGACTACCCCCTCTTCCGCACACCTTCCACACACCAAATAAAATGTAAAAAAACATCAGATTTGATTTCAACATGTTAATTTATATTCAAATGCTTATGACATGCAGAAAAACTGTCACAAAGCTGTATGTTATCAAACATGTACAGTAAACATAAAACAGTGCAAGTTTATTAAACGTAATTCACCAAAGACAATTCACTAAAGCTGAATGGAACAATAAACCTATGGGAGCCTCCATGCTGTTTGTTTTCTAATCTGTTAACCAAACTGGAACTGTCAATGATAGAAGGAAGATAATAAATAGAGGGAGAGAGCAAGTGCCAGGCAAGTCCCTAGCAAGTTTGCTGGCGTGACAGTTTCCCTTTAAAAGCCTTCAAACTCCTATTTGTCATCTGATATTAAAAGTTGTTATCTGATCCATCCCATAGGACCTTAATGTTATTTGATGCAATTCTCCTCCCCAGATTGCTTAACGCTATGCGATTATCTGAGGTAAATGTTATCCATGGTATTACTGTATTTTATTCAACTGAAGTGCGTCCGGTGTACAAGACGCCCCCCCCCCTTGGAGGCATGTTTTTCAAGGGTAAAAAGTCGTCTTATACACCAGCATATGCGGTATGTTCACGTCGCCAAACAAGTCAAATGGGGGGGGGGGGGAGAAACCAGTGAAGATCTTGTCTCAAATGATGGCCTAACTACAGTAATGGCTAACCTTGGCACTCCTGATGTTCTTGAACTTCAGTCCCCAGAAGCCCTGATCAGAAGGAGTGCTGACTTGGGTTTCTGGGAATTGAAGTCCAAGAACACCTGAAGTGCCAAGGTTCACCATCACTGGCCTAATATTGCCACAAGAGCCACTTCTGTTTTCAGAATGCCTACTTAATCCCCCTGAAAATAAAACATTCTCTGGGAATTCATCCTACCTTCTGGTGAACAGACTGCCGGAACATCAGAGAGGATTCCTAATGCTGCTGAGACCAGTCTGCTTCCATTCTCTGATAATATCTGCGGTTTCCTAGCTGTCGTTCCAGGACTACATGTTATCTTTGGGTTAAGCTGAGGCAACTGCCTTACAAGGATACACATACACATCTCCAGCGTTGCAAAGACTAAGGACTTTCCAGGTATAAGTCCTCCTGTGTCTTTGCCTTCTCCAAATTCAGGCAATGTTTCCTTTTCTTCAGCCCCATCATCAACTAAAATGAAAGAAAGGAGGAAAATAAACAGCCAAACTCCTGTTTTATTAGAAAAAAATATTCCTTGAAACTTTCTAAACAACAAATGTTGTTTAGAAAGCTTTAATTTCTGTTTATATTTGAACCAAGTTTAACGAATTGTAATTCCCAGTGTATTAAGGGAAATCCATGCATAGAAAACAGATTTTTTCCCCCCTGAGGAAGATATCCTTTCCTCATAATGGGTCTAACAAAGTGGACTCGATCCACGAACACTAACATTAAAATACAGTAAAACCTCGCATAAAGAGTGCATCGCTTAGACAGTAACTCGCTTAAAGAGCAGTATTTTCTCTGAATGGTCGCCTCGGTTAACAAATAAAACCAACCAAAAACTCGCTTAACAAATAAATCAGGTTTCACAACCCCCCCCCCCCGAAGTCACAATTGGTCACTTACAATGGTGTTTCGCTTAAAGAGCAATCCCGTGGAACGCATTATGCTCTTTAAGTGAGATACCACTGTACAGCAGTTAGTCTTTAAAGTGCCACAACTTTTTTTGTTTACTCTCTGATATGCTTTTCCCATAAAGGCCAGAAAGAGGATAATTTTTTTTTCTAGCACCCAGGATCACGTACATCATGCTTTTGTATTAATGGAGTGCCATTAGAGAAGTCATCTGCAACGTCTGAACTAAGAGCAATTATAATAATATTCAAAAGCAAATTCAAAGAAAATGTAACTCCTTTAAATTTAAATTTCTGCTATAACTTCAAAATATATATGTAGCATAATACAGTCTGCCTAATTCCGTCTTGTTAACTCAAAGTTGAACTGAGCTAGCAATTATGAGAAACAAATATAAGGTTGGAAGAACCATGAGATTCTACACAGATTCATAGTTAGTACATTTTTGGCAAGTGAGAGGTGTCACTAAGTCCCAGTGTTACCTGAACACTATGAATCCTTGATCTTGGCCATGGTGGACATTGCTTAAATGAAACAATAATAATTAAGATCCTTGAGTACCTACTTAGATTTTCATAAAAGTTACACAATTTCATTATAGTCATCACAGAGTTAATTATCTTAATGTCCAGAAAGTACAGGGTGTTCTTCAACTCTCCTTGGGGAAGGTCTCTTGCACTCCCACTGCTGAAGAGTCCAGACTTCTTCTGACTTTCTTTTTTATCTATTGCAACTTATAAATAGATTGAGAGTGGAACTCATCGTTGGTATATCTTGTGGGCTTCCCCCTTTTTCTAGATAATTTTAGTAGATGTTGCTTTTATTGCTCTCCATTACACTTTAAGAAGGGTAAGATTTTCTTTTTATAAAATCTGTATTGATTTTATCAAACACTTACTGTATTTCACAGCCATGCTGATTGTGAAGAAGAAACATTTAAATTCCAAGTAAGGGACATACCATATTAGTTCACACAAGAAAATACACTTCAACATAGTTTTTCAATACAGAGCAAATGTATACATTTATTGGTGTTTACAATTCATTATTTTCCTTGCAAACCCTCTTGATATCAATACATTCATGTGGTGAATTATGGTATTACTCATACCATAATAACTAGAGTCTCTAAGGGGAAAATCTTTGCAGTCATTTATAGTGTTATATGGACCAACAATATCTATATGAATCAAGGAGCCCTTCGTTGTCTATTCCACTAATATAGTAGAATAACATGCTATATGCAACTTATTAGTCTTCTGTAATGGTACCTGCCATATTTTAAAATAGGTAAAGGTAAAATGTAAAGGTCGCCCTTGCTGGAAAGCCAGTCATGTCTGATTCTAGGGTTCGGTGCTCACCTCTCTTTATAGCCAAAGAGCATTGTCTGCAACATTTCCATGGACATGTGGCAGGCATGACTAGACACCAGAGTGCATTGAACACTGTTTACCTTCCCACCAAAGTGGTACCTGTTTATCTACTTGCAGTTTCTTGCTTTTGAACTGCTAGGTTGGCAGGAGCTGGGATATAGATGGGAGCTCACTCCGTCATGCAGTACTCAGGTCTCAAACTGCTGGCCTGCCAACCTTCCAGTCATCAAGTTCAGCGTCTTAGCCACTAAGCCACCACAGTCATATTTTAGAATATCATACTGTAATTTGGACTCCTTGCAAGTCTTTCTAACCTTTAACTATATAGTAGTTTGTTTTGCTGCTGCCAAGAGATGGTTTATTATAGGTTTATATAATCAAAACAGGGTAAATATACAGTAGAATCAAGAATACTGATTCAAAGCATATTGTTGATATGGTGTCCCCAGTGATGAGAAACCCAGCCCCTTTTCACCGACAATGTAACCATGGTCATAGCACAGTTAATCAACACTGCGAAATAACTACCTTCTGCACTCCTTCGTTTCTCCTTGATGTGTTCCTGAGCTGCAAAAATAATCTGTTGAACAACTCCCAGAGCATCAAGCTGAATGTCAGGAGATTCCCTGGTCAGTATAAGTCGGTGCAAAACATTCAGCAATTCTACACTCAGTTCCTACATAAAGAGAAATAGGGCAAGGCCTCTTTAACTTTTAATACATGATGTTTCATTCTTACAAACACTCTTACAGTAGGTTAGGCTAAGTATGAGAGTCTCCCAAAGTTATCTGTTTTGCTTCATGACTCTGCTTCAGCCCAGATTGCTATCGGTTAAGATCACTTTCTCTCCACCATATCCACATACATCCAGGCTTTATGTTTAAAAATATTGCACTACTAAGTTGCCCCACTGTTTTAACACCAATGTTGCCTGGAGACCAGATACTGTATTGTCTCTAAAGAAGTAAAAATTCTGGATACTGCTGTCTCTTCCTGGAAGGGAGGGTTTTGCATCATTTTCATCTCCAGAAAAAATCAGTAAACCTAATGATACAGTTCAAACTGGTGGTAGATGTTCTGCTCATAATATTTTCAAAATATGGTCCTCTAGTGACCTCACATTCTGAGCACACAATGGAGAAAAATTTCTTAGGACTGTAATTAGTTTTTACTGCTGTAATTACAGCACCTCCTTGTCAGTATCCTGCTGATGATTTACATGTCTGTATGTTTATCTTCAAACCTCACTCTAGTGAACAGTTACTAACCAACAAGACACCAATACCACACCAAGCATGTGCTTAGCTAGTGGTGATTCACTGCAGTAAACTAGTGCAAATTAACTTGTGCCAACAGGATTCTGGCAAATCAAATTCAGAATTTCCAGACCACATCGTTACCTGATCACTACCAATCTTTGACCTTGGCCAAGGAACATCAAGCAATGCGTGCAGAGCATGTAGACAAGCAGTAATGTTCTCCATTGCTGCATCTGACCGAGGTGAACAAAGAAATTCCACACTAATACCTAAGAAGAGAAGGGGAAACCACCCTTAACTGTGAAGATTAAATTGTATTTATAGAACTAAAGTCACACTATGACAACTGACAACATCCAGTGATATTACAGAAGCAATTTAATTAAGTGACAGCAGTGGACCGCACACCCTGTAGAACCAGAAGCACTAGTTTCAGGCTATTTGTCACAAGTATTAAAATGTTCTCTACTTTGGTGAACTGCTGGCCTAATTCAGAATAAAAAATATATTCTATAGTAATCCTGTACAAAAATGACATTTGCCATGTATGGTATATTAGTCATTTCAAACCCTTGCTTGAAAGCCAGTTGTATCTGACTCAGTACTCATCTCTGTTTATAGCCAAAAATCCAGCACTGTCTGCATCTACAAACGTTTCCATGGACATGTGGCAAGCATGACTAGACACTGGCATGCACAGAATGCTGTTTACCTTTCCACCAAAGTGGCACCCATTCATCTACTTGCAATTCTTGCTTTTGAACTGCTAGGTTGGCAGGAGCTAGGACAGAGATGGGAGCTCACTCTGTCATACTACACTTGGGTATGGAACTGCTGACCTGCCAACCTTCCAGTCATCAAGTTCAGTGTCTTAACCACTAAGACACCACAGTCCTTTAATCATTGGTACATATACAGTACCTAAAAACTCAAACTTGTATTTCAAACAACACTTGGCAAAAACAATCTTTGACAAAAACATCAAGGTAAGTCTTAACATTGACTAACCCAAGACAAGATGAAATCTATCTGTATTTACATCCTCAGGTGATTTCACAGAGGCCCTAGATGTTGAGTCCTGACACATAGTAGTCGGAGTGACAGGTCGAGAGAGATTAGTTAGGCCTTCATCTGAATCGGCTGCAAGGAAACCTGTGCTAGTAAGCCACAATGCTGTAGCATGGAGAATCAGAGCCCAGGCATTTTGGTAATGTGGCCTTGCATTTTCAATCGTCTCTGGAGTATAGAAAGCACCACCTGGAAATAAATAAATACACATTCATCCTGTTCCAAACAGTTCAGAATGTTCTTATTACTTTAAATACACTTTTTTTTGTTCTATCTGTTCTCCTACCTTCAGCAGGAAGTTGAGAGCTGTATTCTGGAGGCAGAGTTAAGAGGGCAAAATCCTGAAGTGCAGAAAGCCAGAGTTTGCTTAGATTCCCCAAGTCAGGCTGAACTAGCTCCAGAAGTTCATCAACTGAGGTGGATTGATCTATACAGCTCTCCTCTATGATGTTTGTGACAAAAGCTTGTCTACTGATGTTGCTTTGTTTTCTCTGTCTTTGCACTGCAGCTATATAAACCTGTTTACAATAGCAAGAATCAATGGACAGTCCAGAAAGAATTTGGCTAGAACAAACTAAACATCAGCTATAGCTCTCAACTTCCTCAAAGCATATGAACCAGCCCCCCCCCAACTTTTCTAGTCCCGGACTGGACACATGGTTTCTCCCACTGGAAGTGGAAGTAAAATGTGACTGCACAAAACACTGCCGTATATGCACCTGCAGCTGTCATAAATGTGTTAATCCTTAAGAGCCACATTAGCCCTAGTCTGTTTATGACAGCCGTGGGACTGTTTAAGCCCAGCTGTGGGTGCTTTACAGCGGCATTTTGCACATGTGCGTTTAACTTCCACTTCTGGTGCAGGCTGATTAGGCCCCACTGGCCAGATCCGGCCCAAGGGCCTTAGTTTGGGCACCCCTGATATAAATATTCAAAATCATTGCACTATTACTCAAATAATCATTAATAACATGCTTGATGTGTATGGATAATGCCCAGTATTTGTGGCATATTTATGAGAACATATTCTACTGCACCACAGATGGTACACAAGTTAATGCTTATGAATAGCAGTCACACGTAAAGATATTTAAAGAGTTGTGTAATAATATGTGTAGATTTATGCAGATACTTAATTAAAACCCCATGCATATTTGTATCAGACAAATCACCTTTTAATTAAATCTGATTAGCATAGTTAAAACTATACATTGATTATAGTAATTCCAAACTTTAAGGAATGAAGCACTATTAGCATTACACAATTCACATAATAATTTCTTAATCCACTGACTCAAAGTATGAAAAATATAATGACTTAAAGCAGTATTTCCCAAATTTTGGTTTTGGGGCTTCAATTCCCAGAAGCCTAAGTCAATTCCCAAAAGCACTATCAGCTAATGTACTGACTTGGGCTCCTGAGAATTGAAGCCCCCCTACGGGGCATTGGGAACTATAGGCTTAAAGTATCTTCTTTAAACACTTTAAGCCAGGGGTTCTCATCCTAAGGCCCATGCTGCCATTTCATGTGGCCCCCCACTCCTCCAAGGGCATTCGAGAAACAAAATGGCCATCTCCTTTAAAGCTGTTGGGATAAAATGGCGACTTCCATTGTACAGGCAAGGCAAAATGGCCATCCAGTCCTTGAAGCTGACTGAGAGAGCGTGACCCTGGCTTGAAAAGGTTGGCAATCCCTGCTTTAAGCTGTTGTATCTTATACATCCTGGGTCAGTTAGATAAATTATTGAAGGCAGGCTTATGACTACTAGCCAATATGGTTCTGCTGAACCTCTATGTTCTAAGGTAATCTCCCTTTGAATACTAGTAGATTTGGGGGGAAATGGGAGCGGACTATTTCTTTCAATTTCTGTGTCTGGGTTTACTTAAGATATCCTTTTTGGGTGCTGCAGAATGATTGTGGCCCTCTGATAACATTCCACTGAGCTTTAAGAAGTCAAGCTTTTTGTGGGAAGTTTCCAAAATCCACTGCCCTGTACATTCAATCCCATGCTGCTGAGAAATTCCAAAGATTGTAAGCAAAAAGAGTAACATTTCCAAGCTCTGATTCAGCTGAAGTCCCCTTACATTCACTGTACATACAAAACTGCTTGCAGTGGCTACTAGTTGATACAGCATTTATAACCATCTGAAGCATAATTCACTGAGTGATTTTCTCACTCCGTTTAAAAAGACAGAAATAGGACCTCCAGAAGATGCAGAAAATAGCAGCATTGACTGTCTCTTTGTTGAACCTTTTGATGGTGGTGGTGGTGAGCTTTGTAGAGATGAACCCTTTTAGGACCTTCAAACATAAACACCTGAAGTATGAGCCAGCCCTCAATCTATACTTTATATCCATCTGTGGCAGACTTATCAATTTATTTGAACAGTGTATTCAAACTGAGTACTTTTGATAAATCTGTAGTAATATGAATTTGCAACTCCAACTTGACAACTAAATATCAGGATCTTCAGATCTCAACACATTCACTAAACAAGAGAAGAAATGGTCAGGTGGGAAGGAGAACAAACTTAATTGTACAGTCAAACCTCGCATAAAGAGCACCTCACTTAAAGAGTAACTCGCTTAAAGAGCAGAATTTTCTCTGAATGTTCGCTTCACTTAATAAAACCAACCAAAAACTCGCTTAACAAATAAATTGGGGTTTGCAATCCCCTCCACCAGAAGTCATGATTGGTCACTTACAATGGTGTTTCACTTAAAGAACAAACTCGCTTAAAGAGCAATCCTATGGAACGCATTATCCTCTTTAAGGTAAGAAAGGTTATTGTTCAACATATGGGTAATTGTTCTAGGACAGGGGTTCTCAACCTTTTAAAGCCATGGGCCAGACCAAGCCCCCTCCGACAGCTGAGGGGACGGGACTGGTGGTACCCAGTTGTAAAGGCTGCAGTAAAATGCATTTACGACAGCTGCAGGCATATTTATGGCTGTCACAAATGTGTCTGCTTCTGCTTCCGGTGGCGACGGTGACGGGGGCCACATGAAATGGTGCTGTGGGTTGGGTCTGGCCCACGGGCCATAGGTTGAGAACCCCATTCTAGGAAATAATATACAATTTGAAAAAATCTACCTCCCTAGATAAGATTCTTGCTATAAATTGTTCAATTTAAGAAATTATTAAATTCTTCTAAATAGCAAGTTTTCCCATTTAGATTTGTACAATGCATAGTCCATTGAACTGAACAGGGATTCTCAACCTGTGGCCCGCAGGCTGAATGCAGCCTGCAGCGCCATTTCATGTGGTCCCTCACCACCTCCACCACACCAGGAAATGCCATGTGGTAGAGGAAGGGCATAATGACCATCCGGTCCCCGAAGCTCATGGCTTAAAAAGATTAAGAACTCCTGGAATAGAACAAAACAAAACAAAAATTATTAAAACACTACAATCAGATAAGAATCTAATTCTTTTTTTTAAGACTCAAATCACTGATCCAGAATAATAATTCAGAAACACAAGAGCAACAGAAGTACCTCTGCCCAAGCTTTTAGTACAGCCAATATCTCCATAGTTGTTGTGCCTTCATTGTAAAGTTGATTTTGTACCTCTTTCCCAGCCTGTATTTTAATCAAGGATGTTATAAGCAGCTGATGAACTCTCTGAAGGTCATTAAGGTCACTTACTACACCACTTGCTATCCAGGCACTGCAAACCTAGTATGAGAGTGAACAGTGTGGTTAAATATTAAATACTTTGAAGGATTTTCTCAATAGAGAGAAAAACACTCTCACCCTGTACAGTAAAACCTCGGGTTACGACAGAGGTCCGTTCCAACAGCCTCTGTAGTAACCCGAAAAAAAATGTAGCCTGAAACATCCATAGGGATGCATTGAAAAATAAAAAAATGGTCCTGAATTGATCGTTGTAAACTGAAAGAAATACATAAAAAATTTGTAAACCAGGACGACATTCATAGGATTTGCTGTTGTAAACTGGAGCGAACTTAAACCGAGGTGGTTGTAACGTGGGGTTTTACTGTATCTGTATAAAGTGATTTATGTATTCAGGATAGGTTTTTAGGTTGCTTAACAACAAAACAAATCTAGGCAGCTGCAATGTGGCGGCGGATACAAATTATAGTTGTGATAAAAAATACAATAAAGGCAACAAAAATAAAAATAAAAATGTAAATCAAAATGCATGGTTAAGATACATGGAACCTAGAAGTATAAATGTTGTCATGTGTCATCAAGTTGCTTCTGACTTATGGCAAGCCTAAATAGGGGATTAATATGCTATTGAAGGAATTGTTTCCCTTGCTACAGGATCTAGTAACAAGCGGGACTACATGTGAGACAGATCTTAGAACTGTTGTAAATCATAAACTGAATATAAGCCAACAGTGTGATGTGGCTTAAAAAAGGCCATTTTAGACCACATTAAGAGAAATATAGTCTCCAAATGATGTAAAGTATTAGCTCCCCCAATTCAGCAATGGTAGGATGCATTTTGAATACTTTAAGAAGGATAGAGAGTAGAGCAGGTTCAAAGAAGTGCAAGGAGGATTGTCAGGGGACTGGATACCAAGATCCACAAGGAAAATTCTAGCCATCTTTAGCCTTAAGAAAAGAAGACTAAGCAGCTATGATCACATTTGTCTATATTTTAAAAGCTGACATACAGTGGAGGAGGATCTGTCCTTGATTATTCCAGAGCATAACACATTTAATATTGGGTTCAAGTTATAGGAATCCAGATTTCAGCTGAATATAGGAAAAACTTCCAAACACTTAAAAGTTGTATCACAATGGAACAACACCCTGAGAGGAGAGAGGTCCCCAACACTGGAGCCATTCAAGAGAATGCTAGACAGCCATCTATCTATCAGATATACTTTAACTTGGACTCCTGCACAGAGCAACAGTTTGGACTCAATACATTTACAGGCCCCTTCCAATCCCACTATTCTATGATTCTATGAACGTATTCTCTTGAGTCCTACTCTGTCTCTCTATCTTCTATACTAAGTATCAACACCCACCATTAAACAAGTTCAGGACAGAGCAGAAGAGACAAATCCATGGAGCTAAACCAATCTCAAAACCAGAACTTAATTTAAAGGGCCTTAAAAAATAAACAGTTTTTTGACTATTATCAAGGTAACAGGTGCGCTCATCTGCGCCCCAACCCCTCAGGCACTCAGGTGTGCTGCATCTTCTCCATTCTGGGCCCAGAGGGGGAGAAAGCGAGAGGGACCCACCCATCCCCAGATTTGGGCACCAAGCTGGACGGTGGCTTTTCTCAGCTCCCCTCACTCCTTTGTGAAAATGGTGTGTGTGTGTTAAAAGGGTGGCTGCCCCCACCGGTTCCAAAGACCTCATGGCTGGGGCTGCCATTGTTCCTCCCCCCACCCCTGACTCTCTAAAGGGGCCAACAGCTATGGGCAGATGAGCCCCTTTAGGTGGGGTCATGATCCCCTCAGTGAAGGAAATGCCACTGGAAACCATCCTATTGGGCCAAACAACAAAATGAGTGGAGGAGGAACTCGGATTCCCAATGGTCATGGAGGTGGAAGAGGTCATGCCAGATGGACTGGCTGTGAAGGCGCACCTTGTCCATCCTCAAGGCTGTAGCAGTCCCGGTGTAAAATCTTGCATGTCTCATTTCATATGTACTGCAGAAGATGGCTCCTTGATCAGTGTGTGGGTCACTTTATGGCAAGCTGGGATCCACCTTAAATAAATTCATGCCAATGGCATTTTTCCTGCTTCAGGGGAAAAATGCACTCTCGGATATGAGTTGTAGCCAACAACGATCAAGGTAACAGTAATGCAGATGTCAGATGAGCCTTTCTGGGTCTTTGAGCTGGATGCTAATGAGGATGGCTGTGTATATGTTATTAATGACTCTTGTTTCTCACCTTAGTTTGTAAAGATCAAAAATAACTGCTCCAGGATCAATTATTTCCAAACTCTGATCTACTCACAGATCACCAGGGCTTTCATGCAACTAGGATTGCAAGCAATGCAATCTGCTTACTTAGATGGGAGGTGTACCTCAGTGAGCATGAATCTATGTTTATGGTAGCAGTCAGGCAGAGGATATTGTCTTAAACTGCCCCTTATTTATGGAACCAAAGATGTGATTATTTTCTTATATTACTGTATAGTATACTAAGAAGTCACCTCAGCACCTGATGATTACAGCTCTATGATTTTCACACGATTGACAACCTCTCAGACTTAAGCACCTTACTTAGCAATTAACATTTAAGCTCTTAAATATCAAAAGACATAATTTTCTACAATCACCAGTTAAGGTTTAAAGAACAGAAATTGTGAGGAAACATCTAGGAAGAGTATGGTAGTTTAAGGCAAATACCCACTCAGTATGTTCCTGCAATCTGTCAAACTTACTTGACAGAAGTGTCAGTCACACCAGTATGAAAATGCTTCTGGAATCTACTAGATTGTATTGCTATTTATGAGCAGAACATTCTAAAACTTTCTCCAAAATCTTCGGAGGAGCAAAAGTGCTGATAGCACAAAAGTCAATATGACGTCATCTAAGCAACTGATTTGTAAGAAACTACAGTATTTGTAAATAAATGCTATAAACCAAGACATTAAAATACATCAAGGGAGCATGCTATTCACCTGTTTTACTCAGAGATGAAGCATTCCCAAATATTAATTAAAGTGTCCCAGGCTTTTAGAGGTTTGTGGGATACACCAGGCTGCAGTAAGAAAGAATCACCCTTCTTCCAGTTCTCCTGATGGACAACATTCCATCAACAGAAGTATCCCACTGGATCCTAGCCATCATTGTTTACTTGATCAAGTTTTACTTGTGGTTGGTCAAAATTTGATAGGATTTAAATTTTAAACAGAGAAATCCCCTAGACAGGTGGGGTATAAATATAATACATAAATAAATCTAAACATTGTGTGTGTGTGTGTGTGGGGAACCTACCTGACATGCTTTTGCAGTTACATCTGGGGGTGTTTCTGGAGTAAAGGCTGGTCTAAGTGCTGCACCAACCTGAAAGAAAAATATTTGATAAAAATTATCAAGAAGAATGACTTTAAAGAAAATAATTTCATAGACTATAGACCCATGGTGGTGAACTTTGGCACTCCAGGTGTTCTTGGACTTCAATTCCCAGAAGCCCAAGTCACTGTGAATCCACACAAATGGTTTTACTGTGCATACGCAGACAGCCAGGCTGATGGTGTGTGTGTATGTGTGTCATGAGTATGCGCAGTAAACCCATTTGTGTGAATTCACAGAGACTTGGGCTTCTGGGAATTGAAGTCCAAGAACACCTGGGGTGCCAAGGTTCACCATCACTGCTATAGACAGGGTAAGTATTCTTAATTTACAGTTAATGTATTTTTATCAATGGATATTATCTTTGAGGATGATACCTTTCTGAACACCTAAATAATTAGCTATGTGTCTTTGTAACAACAGATAAATGCAAGATTATTAAATTTCCTAATAGTTTTCAGAGTTGTTTGATGTCTCAGGACCAAGATATACATTTCAGATGCCACACAGATCATGTAAAAATATGTCAGCATGGTGAGCTACTGGTGTGTAATAGCTCTCAATACAGGATAGGTAATTTATCTTTTAACTAAAAAATCTGACATTTTGTACTACTCGTTTTGCAATTCATTAATTTGTACTAATTATAACTTATTTTTTTACTAATTATATAATTGTAAGATACCAATAATATATTATTTCATAATATTGCCTTCTAGAGAATTAATTTCTGTTTTTGCAATTATTTTATTTTTATTTGTTGCAATTTATACCCAGCCCATCTGGGATATTCTCCCATTCTGGGTGGACAACAACACATTTTTAAAACCTATACAATAAGAAATAAAACAAAATAAATAAACTGAATAAATTATAAATAACAAAACAAAAATAATAATCCATCCCCCAATTAAAAATAACCATCAACAAAGACCACATGTTGGTGACGGAAAGAGTTAATCAAAAACTATTGTTTGGCTTTTGGCAGTACAGTAATACCTCGGATAACGCTAAGACTTGGTTCCACAAGTCTTGGTGTTATCCAATTTTTAGTGTTATCCGATGCATGTTAAAATCCTATGGGATGGATTGGATAACGTTAAAGCTCCATAGAGGTAATTGCACAGGCTTTAGCGATTGTTATCCGATCCATCCCATAGGACCTTAATGTTATTCGATCCAATTCTCCTCCCCAGATTACTTAACGTTATGCGATTTTAGCGTTATCCAAGGTAAACGTTATCCGAGGTATTACTGTATTACTTCTAGAACAAAAAAGGCTACTTACATTTGCTTGATACTGTTCCAAAATTATGTGACCTGGAAATTCTGGCTCTGGCACTTCAGCAAATTTTTGAACAAGGACTAGTAACATCTGGAGGCCAGAAAGACGAAGCTGATCACTGTGATCAGTGGCAGCCATAAATGCCATGCGGATCAAGTCAGCTAAATGCAGCACTAGGAAATCATCTGAGGAGGACAGGAAGGCAAACATGACTTGGTTGTAATGCAGAGAGATGCACAGATACGGAAAGGAAAGAGCGGGTCTTAGACCAATGTTTCCCAACCTTTGTTTTTTGGACTTAAATTCCCAGAAGCCTAAGTCAATTACCCAAAGCACTGATCAGCCAATGTATTGATTTAGGCTTCTGGGAATTGAAGTCTCCCTGTGGTGTGTGGGCCCCACATTGATAGGAAATATTTTTTAAAACAACAATGGTGGAAATCTTGTTGGTTTAAATTAGGCTGTGCAACTTTAAGCTGTCAAGTCTACATGGGATTCCTTTTTATATATTGGCCCATTGAGGATAATTCTTCATGCACCTGATATAGCAATAGCAATTACACTTATTAACTGCCCCATAGAGCTTGTGCACTTTCTGGGTTGTTCACAAGATAACAAACACACAAACATCTTGATTCTGCAGTAGCACGGTTTTGTTTATATTACACACACACACACGAACCAAACACGCACAGCGAGCAAGGTAACAGTGATTTAAAATGTGGAACAGCAGTTGTGAAGAGACGCTACTTGTTTCCATTAAGATTGTATTTGTCAAAATTAACATTGGTTGCAATGAATTATGGTTCTCTTTTTACCAACACCACAATGTACCTCTTGAATCCCTTTGCTTCATTTCCTGTGCAAGGGCGAGGTCAAAGTGAGCCCTATCTGTATTCTCACACTGACTGATAATTTTACAAACACACTCCGCAGCAAAAACTCTAGTAGACCACCGAGGATGGGGGAAGGGGTGCAATCTTTCATCATCTTCCAAAGCTAATGCCAATTCATCATCTGCTTGAGCACCCTCTTCTTCTTGGGTTGTATCCACTGAAGCAACTGTTGAGAAATCTGCATTAAGATAGAAATACAAACAGTTTGCTGAGCTATCAACATGTTGACTAATTTATATTCCCTCTAAGCATTTATTTATTTTAAAATTAACCATTCCTGCATCAGGATTTTTAAAAATGGACAGGGTGAGTTCTGGAGTTATTTATTGATCCTCCTGGAACTTCTATTTACAGAGGATCAGCATCATGCTGAGGTACACAGTAAGAGCCTCCTCAAAGACTGTGGTATTTTTGAATTACAATTGGGCATACCTTGGGCAATGGCAACCTTATTGTGCCAGCTAATCTTTCTCACGCTGGGTCAAGCAAAGGGAACTAAGGAATGAATTCACCAAAAGGTGGATTCATTTTGGCAGTTTCAAGTCTGACCAAGACACAAAAGAAGAAGTAACAGAGCATAAATAAGGAAAAGTATAGACCAGGAAAAAATAAGTAACAAAGGGAGCGAAAGAAAAGTCGCTGGGGAGGGAGATAGGAAAGAGCAGTATAAATAACTGTTACAGTAAAACCTCGCAAAACGCTAAAACTTGGGTCCACAAGTCTTAGTGTTATCCGATTTTTAATGTTAACTAATGCATGCATCAGATAACGTTAAAATTGTATGGGATGCTTCGGGTAACATTAAAACTCCATAGAGATACATTGTAACCAGCACAGGCTTTAGTGAATGTATTCCGATGCATCCCATAGGATTTAACGTTATGTGATGCAACCCCCCCGCCCCCGATTGCTTAACATTATGGGGTTTTAGTGTTATCTGATGCAAATGTTATCCGAGGTATTACTGTACTTCCATTTTAACCTGCTGTGCCAACGATCAATATAGATATTATCAGGCCAGCTCAAAATGGCAAACGATGAAAACGTTTTAACAAACTGGCAAAAACAATGAAAACAATCAGTTTACCAGCTAAAAGCCTGAGAGGGAGAAAAATTCCCCTGGTGCTTGAAATACAGCAAACTCCTAGTAACTTTAAGCCTCTCTAAGAAGCCTCCCTGTGAGTTTGGCACCATCACTGCGAAAGACCACTTCCCATTTGTCACTCATATCACTTGGGAAAGTGGGTGCTTTTGATAATGACCTAAGCAAACAGCCAGGCTGATTGCGTGTGTGTATGTGTGTCATGCATTTCTTCAATGACGTTTGTCCCAAGGCCTTTTTGTCCACTGGTGCTTTGATTGCATGTCATTTATTATTTGCGGAAGAGGCTAAGAAACCACCTAATATTATAATTAGAGAACTTTTTGCTAGAGGCTCCAGTGTTTCCCAACCTTTGGTTTTTGAACTTCAATTCTCAGAAGCTTAAGTCAATTCCCCAAGGCACTAATCAGCCAAAGTACTGACCTAGGCTTCTGGGAATTGAAGTCCACTAGTGTTCCATGGAACATAGTTTGGGAAATGTATGTGTACTGGAGTTAAAGTTTCCCAACAATATGATATTAGCACATACCAACAGAAGCAACTAGAACATCCTTGCAGAGCTTCAACCAAAAAGAGAGTTTTTCAACAGCCATTGATAGAAGCATATGGTTTAGAGTCTCTCTGATATCTTGACACAGTTTTTGATCTAGTTCTTTGTCCAACAAGCTTAATAATGCACCTTCGAGGCCTACTTCTCTCATATTAATACCTGTGAAAAATAAAACAAACATAGGCAGAGTGTGATCTGAATGGTTTTATTTACAAATGTGCATTATTACACATGAAGCACAGTAACAGCAAGCATGTCTTAAGTCAGACAACATTTCAACCCTGAAATAATGTCATGAATATCCAAAGTTAAACCAACTAACCAAAACACAGTATTAATTCCACAGTTCTGACCCTAAAGTTCCCTGGTATGCCAAAGAGTTAGAAAGTATTTAGGGGGAAAGGGCATGTAGCTTTGCAATATCCTTTCTAAACATAATTTTAGAGCCAAGTAATATTCCGTAGATTAATTCTGAACCAAAATTGGGTTGTCTGTCTTCTTAATCAGTTCTTTTCAAAGCCTAAATCTCACTGAATGCATTTCATTCTGAATGCCAATCCAAACAGCAAAAAACAAGTTAGATGGGTTACTGTGAATTGCATAGTCCAGTGAAGGCAAACTTTTAAGAGACCGAGTGCCCAAACAGAGGGGCAGGTGAATTCTGTGCTGGAGGGAGGGAGGAAACACTCCCACTGGGCTGCTGAGCAGAGGGGTGGGACAAAATCTCTCCTGAGGGAGGGAGGAAGCGCTCCCATTGGGCTGCTGGGCAGAGGGAAAGGGCGAACCTGTGCTGGAGTGACAGCATGCATATCAGCAGAGAGGGCTCTGAGTGTTCCCTCTGGCATTTGTACCACAGTTTTGCCACTACTGGCACATCTCTTACACAACTTCAGAAATTCTTCCATATTTGTAATGTCTTCTCCTTTCCTTCTCACACCCACCTTTATTTTGGTTTTATTTCTCTAGTACAAAAGGAAATAGAGCTGCTGTTTCAGTATAATAGAAATTGCATTTCAGGTTAGAATTTGAAATCACATTAGCTACTGCAAACTGTTTCTAAGTCTCAAAATATGATACAAAATGAAAACAAACCTCATATTCAAAACTACTCTATGCCAGAGAAGATTGTGCAGTCACATTGGTGAAGTGGTACTAAAGCCTACAGGAGGAGGAAGGGAAGAACTGGCATGCTTCTCACTGTCGTACCAGTTTACATGAAACGTTTTAATGTGGTACATACTCAATATTGTTTCCATATGTGTGTGTGTGTGTGTGTGTGTGTGTGTGTGTGTGTGTGTGTGTGTGTATGTATATATATATATATATATATATATATATATATATATATATATATATATATATATATATATATATATATATATATATATATATATATATATATATATATATATATATATATATATATATGGGGGGGTTTGATTGTGCAACAGCATGCTTCAATCATAATGAATTTTACAATGGGGTTTGGGGAGCTAACATCTTACTCAGTTTGTAGCCCTCTAATGTTTTGTCTTTTTAGAAATGTATTTTTAGTCTGGCCAGGTTACCCTACTATGGTAATAGAGTAGACCCAGTGGTCAGCAGGTTCGCACCTGTTCACCAGAACTGGTAGCAGAAATTCTGACTGGCCCCGTCCATCCAAGTTTTGAAATAAAGTAGTCCTAATTCAGGTGGAATGTAGGGTTATCCTCCTGGCCATGCACACCATACCGTGCCCACAGTGTGGTAGTACATTTTTTGGAGCCCACCACTGAGTAGACCATACTGCCAGAGACTCAACACCAATCATCAGGCAGCAGTTAGCTAACCTGGCAACCCTGAGGACTAACGGCCTTGAGTGCCAAAGATCACAGGGAAGGGTGATGGTCCCCAAGTGGATTAAATCCCACTTGAATCCATCATGATGGAGGGCAGCAGCTTCATCAATACTGGTCTGGGGCTGAGAAGGAAATTGCATGCCAGGAGGGCTCAGGACCAGAAAGTGATTTGCGGAACTGGATCAGTGGTACGGGTGTCATGCTGCGATGCGGAAGGCAAATGGAAGGCCACTGCATTATATTCTCAGGACAGTCTTCATGGCTCATTGCCATGATAATTGCCAATTTTCAGATTCAGATGTGGCAGAAGAAGAAATGTATTCATTCGGCATCACAGGATTCTGAAATCCTGCATGACTGCACAATATAGAGATCTGCATGGCAAGGTAAAACCTGCATATAAATAAGTGTTTATTTAGGAAAAGAAAACATGATAGGTTTATTCATTCAACAAAGGTTTGCATTTTAGAAAGCTCAGCATTACCTGGAGTAATGTCTTCCCTGTTGTCTTTAGCAAGGGCCACAGCATGTTCAGATACTTCAGCTGCCTCTCTCTGCACAAGCTGGTGCAAACAAGCAAGCACTGCTCGCCTCAACAACAGATATGAGCTAGAGAGGTTCACCTGAAATGCACAGACAAAGGATATGAACTTACAAAATGTAATTGAAAGTACATTAATTTAAGAGCAGAAGTCTCATGCTTTCCAAGCTATAATTTTTCTTAGACAAAGGTAGAATTTAGAGCAGGGGTGTCCAACTACAGGCTGGGGGCCAGATCCGGCCCCCAATGCCAATTCATCTGGCCCACAAAGCCCTTGCCGCTCTTGGAAGTGGAAGTAAAATGTGCCTGTCTGGGCACGTTTTACTTCCCCTTCAAGGAGTGATAAGGGCATCATGGACCGGATAAATTGGTATCGGGGGCTGGATCCGGCCCCCAGGCTGTAGTGACTGGATCCCTGAACCACTTGACTGGCCCATGGCCCAAAAGGTTTGGGCACCCCTGATTTAAATGTTGGGAAAGACAGTTGAAAAAAACCCCTACAAAAATATTTCATATAAGTATTGGAAATGGTAAAGTATAGTCTCTCCCTGCTCCATATGCACAACTGTGAAAATGACTTCCAGGGAAAATGTATACTTAGATACAAGTAGCAGCTGATGACAACGAGTATCCAGTTTCAGATATCTGTGGGTCAAAAAAATAAATAAAAATCCCTGTATACAGGGTGGCCTATAAGTCCCTACCCCAGACAGGGAAGGGAAGAAGCACTCCCATAGGGCTGCTAGGCAGAGGGACAGGGTGAACTCTGTGCTGGGCCACCCCTTTGCGCAGCAGTCCAATGGGAGCACTTCCTCTCTCCCCTGTTTGGGGTAGGGACTTACAGGCCATCCTGTACAGCTCACCACCAGAGTTGCCCAATAAGGGCCACTTCTGCAGTGTAATGTTTACAAGGAACAAAGGCAGACATTTTGATAGCTCTCATGTAGAACAATGGAGGCATTTGAAACCCCTCCCTCACTTCTATGACTCAAGTATAGAGTTTGTATCTCCCGGAATATGGGGGGTGGGGGTGGGAGACCTGTACAATATTTTATAAGTACAAAATTATTTAAGCTGATTGAACACCTAAGCCACTTACCACTATTTTGATTATTGTTAGCATTACTAATTTGATTTATTTACCATCTGTTAAGTCTTGCTATTATCATCTGCTTTGAACACATATTAAAACTGGAATATAGATATTCTGAACAATTAAATCAGCAGAATGATTTCAACTATGTTATATTGAATTATATTAAATCTTTGTAAAGAATAAGAGTATAGGTTGGATTGAAAGACCACCGCTAAGGTTCCTTCCATTGGTAGAGGAAAGTGGAATTCTGTCTCCCTGCAGGGTAAAGCCCTCCGTTGCATTGTACATATTGTTCTGGAGATTCAAACAATGCAATAGATTTTCCCCCAGAAGCACAGGGTATAGGCTGCAAGGGGGTAGGAACAGAATCGGTGAAAATAATCTTCACCTTTCTGCCCATAGGAGCATCCCAGAGTCCCACCCTGACAATGAGGATCCAATTTCAGATTTTGGTTTCAGTCAAGCATTATACAGTATCAAATTTTAATTTTAATTCTATGCACATCACAAGCATACAAGAACAAAATGTTAAGAGGATAAGTAACGAAATATGTTAAGAAAAAAATTTCAACATAGGAAGAATCTGCCTTCTACTCAGTAAGACCACTGGTCTATATTGTTAAGTACTGTATAGTCTGACTAGCCGGTTTTCAAAGGTTTCAGTCAGGGGTCTTTCTAAGCTCTACCCAGAAAAGTTGGAGATTATGTACTGAAAATATGTGCAAGGATGTGTAAAGATGACATAGTGTTGTTGATGGTGAAAAAAAATGGTTGTATTGCAACTGTGCCACTCAAAGAATGTAAGTTTTTAAAAGTCTAATTACTAAATACCAGTGGATCTTAAAATTTAAAGACTCATTGTTCAAAGCTGTTCAAAGCCACTAATGAATCCTTGTGTATGATATAGTATGCAACAAACATCTACAGCTGCAATAAAATAAAATAAAATGTTGTTCTCTTACATTGGTTACCAAAATATCAGTGCTTCAACATTACTGTTTAGATTTTGGTAATCTAATTTTACAAATGCTAATCAACATTAATAATTTGGTACAATTCTTTGATATTTCCACTTGACTTCATCTCTAATTTTTGTTCCCTAGAACAAATCCGCAGTAATATAAAGCCTGCTATATTATAGTCTACAGCAAATTATGGGGATGCTTACTTATCTCTGGGGATTGTAAAAATAATAAGGAACAACTAAATGAGCACAGAATTATACAGAACATAACGAAATTCTTTATTATTATTATTATTATTATTATTATTATTATTATTATTATTATTATTATTATTATTATTATTATTATTATTATTATTATTATTTCTTGTATCCCTAAGCGTCACATCAGAAACCTGAAAGATGAGTCAGGGCTTAGTGGCTGGTACAAAGAAGTCATCTACCTCATTTGCCAATGAAATGTAAGACGGAAAAAAGTGACAAACACAAACAGAGGCAATGGAACCACAGTCAACAAAATCTGTATGTAATTTTTGCATGTTGCTGCATGCACATGAAATCACAGAAATAAATTGATGCATACAAACAATATGGCTTGAACGTTTCTAAGAAACCAAAATATGTTAAAATACTCAAAATCAAAAATCAAAGTACTGTACAGAAATGTCAACTTGATGCACCGATTATTCAAGCTGATCTCATGTCATCTTGAAATTTAGGCATGCTTAATTTCCAGTCCTATTTGTTACAGGGGAAAAAGCCAAAACACATAAACTTATCAGCGAAAGGGGGAAAAAAGCACATTTCTGAACTCTTTCATTCCTCCATATTTAAAAAAGAAGAAAATGACAAAAGTGAACACCGAAAGTGCAAGCAAAACGTAAGACAATACACATCCCAAAAGACAGTTTCCTTTGTGGATTTAAAATGTTGTAAGTTTAAACCAAGGCAAAAATAAAATATGCATAACCAAGTCTGAATGCCAGCTATGAAGATGTTAAAAGGCAATTTAGTTAGGCTGAAATAAAACATCACTCAACATGCTAAGAGTAATTTACTTGACATTAACGGTTAAATACAGGAAAAAATGAGAAATTAAAACAAAGACACACAATGAAAATTGCTGAAATGTGAACAATGTACAGAGACCTACCAACACAGAATTTTCCAACAAGATCTCCTGTACAAAAACAAATGATAATCCAAGTCACGACAAAACCTACGATTCAGAACTCCTAGTGATCCTGAATCCAACATTGCAAAATAAATTCACTGCATGATTACACTGTCAAAGTGCCACTTTCAGAATATATGCTTACAATAGTTTTGTTGCTTACAATTAAAAGTTTACTGCTCATTGGTATTCAAAAACACCAATGAATTCTTCACATAGAATCACACTAAAACCAAATCAGAATTTAAAGTTCTATCAATGTACTTGTTCCTTTAAAAAAATGTACGTTTAGATGACAGTTCACTGAAGTCTGAATCCAGGAAATTCCATGTAGAACAGGGTGTACAGACTTGGCCATAATAATTAGGAATTATTCAACTGAAAAGTCAGAAAAGGGAATCATGGTATTTATGACTAGCTACTATAATTTTTCAGACCCCACTATTTGCTGACAGAACTAAGCCAAGCATCACAGAGTTTGATTTAAAAAAAAAACCTAAGGCAGATTTCCAAATAATAAGTTCAAAAGATGTTGCAGAAAGAATTTCTCTGTAACATGATTAAATTTCATAAATTTCTATGGACCACACATACCAAAACTACATATTAACTTTCAGAATACACTAATTTAAAATGTCATTGTGTTAGAAATGAGCTGTGACAAAAAAACAACCACCAACTTTTAATGATGTCTTATCAGTTTAGATACACACTCAGGCAACTTTACGGTAAGACCATTCATTCAAGGACTAGTCATATTTCACTTCCAACATGACACATATAAGCCATCAGCTACTGCAATGTCTTTGTGTTGTCTACATAAGACAAATAGGTCAGTGTCTACATGAAAGAACAAACACAAACTAGATATCAAATGGCAATTTCCAGAAAATAGCAAGAGAGCATTTCAGTCTTTCAGAAGCTCTGTTAGTGAACTAGCACTCAACATACTTTCAAAACCAGAAAACAAACCTTCAAAGGAAAAATCCAGCAGGAAATTGATGGATTATAATCCATTTCTGCGAAAGCTAACCATTGATATTACTGTGACAAGACTTTGAGCTACTTATAAAAATGTTTTTATTACTTTATCTTATGGCTTCATTACTTACATTTCAATATATATATTTACTGTACTGGGAGGTGTTGCTAAATGCTGCCTTCAATCTGCAGCCTGATGTGCAGAGGTCGAATTGGAGGAAATCATTTCACCAAAGTTTATTTGGAACGGGGTTCAAATGGGCAAGTTATTGTATGAAAAGAGGCGGCTTGGGGGGAAACCTTTAAAAAGTAGCATTGGAAAGCAGTTCATTTTTATTTCCCTTTGTTCCCTCACCCTGCAGTAGAACCCCGCAAAAAAAAACTCCGTTCCACGGAGCTCTTCATTATGCAGCTTTTTTCATTATGCAAGGCACCATTGGCAGTACCCTGCATAATTGGGGGGGGGGAAGGTTCGTTAACCAGGATTTCCCTTGAGCAAGTATACCCTGGCTAATGAAAACCCCACATAACAATCTACAACAGAGGCAGCAAGTTTGTTAAAAGATCCTTATTTCTGACACAAGAGAGGAAAATATTGTAGAGGGGAAGAGGGCAGGTGGGCGAAGAAAAAGGAAGGAGCTACTTTGCCACACTATACAAAAAGGAACTTTTCTTCCCATTCCAGATAATTTGTAAATTACATCATTGTCCTCCACCCTTAACTGTGTTTCGAGGAACACAGAAAGAGCCTCCTCAAAGACTGTGGCATTTTTTAAACCACAATCAGGTGTACCCTGAGCAACAGCAACTTAGTGCTGGCTAATGTTTCTGACACTCTTCAGCTCCTTTTATTGAGTGGTAAATTGAATGTATTAACTTTCACTACATTATACTTTAATAGGGACAGGTTGGTGTCACATTGCTGTGTGTATTTGCTTATTATGTGTTCTTTCTAACTGGGTTGTTGTTTTTAACTGGAGTTTTTCATTTTTGCTTTTGTTGATATTTATAATTTATTCAATTTGTTTAATTTTAATTGTAAATATTTTTAAAAATATTTTGTAAGCTGCCCAGAGTGGAGAAATATCCTAGATAGGCAGAATATAAATGTAATAAACAAACAAACACTAGGTCAGGTGGAAGGAAGTATGGAATGAACTCACCACAAGGTGGGTTCATTTTGGCAGTTTAGAGTCTGACCTAGACACAAAAGAAGAACAGCAGCAGCAGCTGTGTTTCATCCTGGTATGCTTAACCAGGAAACAATCCTTGTATATCCAGGTACATGTACTACTCATGTGTTTGACAAAAGGAGCTCTAATACAAGAAAAAGTATGTCAGTATAAATCTGTTCATCTATGAATAAAGGCAGGCACTTACCAATAGATTTCATATTGTAGAAAGATACTCATTATTCACTCCAAATCAAAGTTTGTTTTTCCTTCAGACTTACTTTTCAAACCATTCTGAAAGCACCACGTCACATGGTTCTGGTTCCAAACTACAGATGTATAGACATATGCACACAAAAATATACTTACACAAAGGCACCGTACAAGGCTGGACAGGTTTACATGACGTGGAGCAAACATATGAAGCTGCTGAAGGCAAGAGATGGCTTGAGCTTGGACAAGGCAGTCATGATTATCCTGCATCACTGCACAGCCCAGGAGACAAGAAGCCCGTAAGGCTGAGATAGTAGGGCTGCCACCTACACAAGGAAAAAAGGAGGAGGGGAAAAATTATCCTGTATCAAAAGCATTGAAAACAACTGGTATCAAAGTACAGTAAAGAACAAGTCCATCATATTATGAAATTGATGTAAAAGATGATGATAGTCATGCTTATGGAGAAGTTATTTTATTCCAATAGTAGGGTATTGAAAATCAATCAGCTTATATCAGTGATGGTGAAACTTTTAGTGACCGAGCACCCAGGCAGAGGGGTGGAGTGAACTCTGTGCTGGGGAGAGGAAGGAAGTGCTCCCATTGGGCTGCTGGGCAAAGTGAACTCTGTGCTGGGGGAGGAAGCAAGCACTCCCATTGGGCTGCTGGGCCGAGAGGTGGAGTGAATTCAGTGCTAGGGCAGCAGCACACGTGCCAACAGAGAGGGCTCTGAGTCCCCCCTCTGATACGTGTGCCATAGGTTTACCATCACTGGCTTATATGATCACCTTGATGTGTGCACAGAGGACAGGGCAAATTCAAAAGAGGAAAAGACACACTCATCTTTATCTTGAACATGCAGAGGAATACTTTAGTTAAATTATTTATTTCTGCAATTTGAGAAACAGATACCTGCATCCAGCACTTGAAGAAATTCCTTTTTAAAAAAATACACTTTCTAGGACTCCTCAGGCAGCTAATCTATTTTGGCAGATTCTAGGAATTATAAGTCAAAAAGAGGTATTCCCCCCCCCCCTTTGCCTCTATCCACTGGAAGAATATAGTGCCAGAAACTCTAAATAGAAATTCTGATGCCAGGAAACATTCTTTCTGCTTACCCCTGTTCTCATGATGACAGGATAACAATAGCAGTTACACTTATATACCATCTCACAGCGCTTACTGCACTCTCTGGGTGGTTCACAAGTTAATTAGGATTTTGCCCCATCATTCTGGGTACTCATTTTACTGATCTCAGAAGGATGGAAGCCTGAGTCAGCCTTGGTTCCTGTTAGGACTGAACTCACAACATTTTGGTTGCAGTATGCCACCAGAGCAAAGAAACAGTATGTCCAAAGTTCAGGATTTCTAGCTGTTCTCTTAAGTCTCATAACGCTACAAACGTATGCATACCTTGCAACTCAGGACCCAAAGTGGTGATCAGTGCATTTAAACAGCGACCAAGGCTTTGATGTACTTCAGCAGAAGCAGGAGGCACAGTCAACAACAACATGAGCACAAGAGAGAGGGTGGGTTCCACGTGCATATGATACAAAGGGCCAGCAGAATCAATGACCAGGGACAGAGAGTGCAGTGCCCATGTCTGTAAAGTAACAAAAATGTAATTTCTGTGTCATTCTCTCTCACACAGACACAAACATATAATCATGAAAATTACCTCAAAAACCATTATACAGTTGTAACTCGCTTAAAGAGCATAATGCGTTCCACAGGATTGCTCTTTAAGCGAGTTTGCTCTTTAAGCGAAACACCATTGGAAATGACCAATTGTGGGGGGGATTGCGAACCCCGATTTATTTGTTAAGCGAGTTTTTGGTTGGTTTTATTTGTTAAGCGAAGCGAACATTCAGAGAAAATTCTGCTCTTTAAGTGAGTTACTCTTTAAGCGAAACGCTCTTTATGCGAGGTTTGACTGTATTGAGTCGATATTCAGCAAAGAGTCCACAAATTGGTAGATGCCTCCACAACATTCCACACATGCAATTGGGCCTGAGAAATCAGGTCCACTTGCATGTGATTTTTAGCCATTTGGCTACCACGTCACCCACTGGCTAGGCCCAATGGATCTGACAAAGAACACTTTTGTGAGTTTTAGTCCCGGCCTAACATCATTGACAAGAGATGGGCAACACTGCCTAGTTAGACCGCTCAAACCCCCGAGCTTTGACCTAACAGGGGCTTGAGCGGTCTAACTAACCTCACAAACAATACTCTAAAATAACACTGCAGTTAAAATCAGTGCATTTTTATTGAGATGGTGAGTAAAATTCAGTGTAGTAAGCTGACAATGCAGGTTTAACACAAATGCTCTGAAGATGTGCAATTGTTCCTCCTAACCAAACTGTGCAAAAGAGGGTGCCATAATCAGCAGAGCTGCCTTGAGGAACATGCCTAGAAGCAGCAACTAAGTATGTCGTAATGTATTTTCTCTCATATGCATGTACCATTCACTCCCACAAAGTCCATATCCTATAAACAGTAAACAGTAACCAACAAAACCCCCATACCATTAAAAACTACTGGATTATTTTTAAATGTTCTGTAGCCTACAGAAGGTTCTACTTTCATTCCATAAAATAAGCACACATGAAAAAGAAATTATAAAAAAGCCAACATATTATTGCACAATTCCACCTGTGCAACAGTATAATCATGAACATCATAATCATCATCAGCAGCAGACTGCTATTAATTTAAGAGGGTTTTTTTTAAAAAGGGATGTGCACAACTCACATACAATGAAATGAAGTCATGTGCACCCCAAAATCAGTAGAACTCTTTAATTAATGGCAATCTGCTATTATTGCCAATGTCATCTGCATTTTGCAGACAGAGATACACAAGACAATGGTGAACATATTTTTATTTCTTTATCTGCACAGTGTCCTTCCCCAAAATCTTGTCAAGAAAACTCACAGAACCAAAACAGATAATATCCAATACATACCTGGACTTCAGGTGAAGTACTGTCCTGAGACAATGTATAAAGTATCCCAACACATGCATTCAAATGCTGAATAGAGCTTATTCCACCCAGGTATCTATAGAGCGATCCAAGCGCCAAAGAATGCCCCGTTCTTGATATTACATCTCTAGCAGATTTTAGCCTAAAATTACAAGGAAATATATTACAAAATTTACAAGAAAATGACAGTGAAGGGAAAAAAAAGAGTACTCTCTCCATCCTCAAGTAAACAAAATAACAAATGGTGTTTATGAAGTTCTTACATTTCTAGCACTGAGCTCAAATAGGTAACTACAAAAACAGTATGATTGCTACAATGATCATAATGAGTTTTATTAAGCATAAAATCTTTTCTATCTTTGTTTATACAACTAGAATATATTCATCTACTTTATGTTTCAGATGCAAAGTGTATACTCTGAACACAAATACACATAAAGAGAGAATTTCCACAAAAATAGCCCACTAAACATGGTAATAAAATAAAGCTGAACTTTATAATCACTTCCCACTGAAGGCCTGTTCTAGACTTTAGCGTGCACAAAACATTAAATCCTATGTTTGTTTTATTCAGAAACTAATATTTTTTTCTGTAAATATGTTAAGTTATTGTAGCCATAGTATTACTTTATCTCATGCACTTCCATTTGTGTGACTAAACCAGTGGTTCCCAATGTGGGGTGTTCAATTCCCAGAAGCCTCAGTCAGTACATTGGCTGATCAGTGCTTTGGGGAATTGACTTAGGCTTCTGGGAATTGAAGTCCAAAAACCAAAGGTTAGGAAACCCTGGACTAAACTATCCCTTAATACTTCTGAAAATAAGGGGGGAGTGAGAGAGAGAGAGAAATGCACTTCATATATATTCTCCATGACTTTAAATGCCTACCACATTTTACAGAAACAGCTGCCAGCATACTGGATCTTTGCCTGAGCAAATTTTCTGCTGCTCTAAAAGTATCCTGGCTGGACAAATAGCACAAACATCTACTGGCTGCTATCTGATGAAAAGCCCGCCTTCACCAACAACACTGCCAGGTTCCGTGCCACAGCATGCAAGATCAGAAAAACATCCAACCTCCCCTTTTTAGGGAAGGTTTTGGAGAAGGTAGTGGTGCAGCAGTTACAGGGGGTTCTGGATGAAGTGGATTATCTGGGCCCCTTTCAGGATTCAGGCCCAGATATGGTACTGAGACTGCATTGGTCGCGCTGTTGGATGATCTCTGGTGGGAGTGGGATGGAGGTCATCCCTCTGTCCTTGCTGTTCTTGACCTCTCAGTGGCCTTTGATACTGTCAACCATGGTATCCTTCTGAAACGGCTCCAAGGTTTGGGGATCCAGGGATCTGAGGGGCTGGACCCAATCGGTATGGTTGGAGGATGGGATGCCCAGCCCTAAACCTCTCCAATATGGGGTGCTCTCACCTCCCCTATTTAACATCTACATGAAGCCTTTGGGGGAGATCATCCATTCCCACAGGGGAAGTTATCATCAGTACACAGATTATACTCAGCTGTATATCTTGGTCCATGGTGATGCAGTCAGAGCAATGCAGTCAGAGTCCTATCCAGGTGTCTGGAGGCTATTGGCTTCTGGATGGGGGACAACGGGCTTCAACTGAATCCCGGCAAGACTGAGTGGCTATGGGTTAGCCCCCACCCCCACGTTATCTTGGGAGCTACCATCTTTGGTTCTGGATGGGGCTATCTTACCACAAACAGACTGAGTGCATAATCTGGAGGTCCTCCTGGACTCACGACTCCTGCTCAATGAGCAGGTGGCAGTCATGGCCAGGAGGGCTTTTGCACAACATCGTGTCATACGTCAGTTACTCCCGCTCCTAAATCGGGACTCCTTGCTCATGGCCACCCATGCTCTGGTCACCTCCAGACTGGATTATTGTAATGCACTCTACATGGGGCTGCCCTTGATGACCATTCGGAGCCTGCAACTGATCCAAAATGCAGCTGCCCGGGTGGTGATGGGGCGCGGACGTTACACCTGTGCCTTACCACTGCTTTGGGAGCTGCACTGGTTACCAGTGTGCCTCTGGGTGCAAGTCAAAGTGCTGGTAATGATCTTTAAAGCCCTACATGATAATGGGCCAGGATACTTAAGAGACCACGTCACCCCGAGAACATCTGTCCGCCCCACCAGAGAGGCTCTCTTATTGTGCCATCTGCTAGAGAGGCTTGCCTCCCTAGTACCAGAAAGAGGCCCTTCTCTGTGTCTGATCTGGCCCTATGGAACCACCTGCCAATTGAACGACTCCAGATGGAGTTGTTGCCCTTCAGGAAAGGACTAAAAACCTGACTAGCAAAGCAGGTGTGGGGCACTGGGATGCGGTGACCCCCGCCTGCTGGCTGATATAGCAATATTACTCCCTCACTCTTTTTAGCTGTTGGGGTAATTTCTTACTGTATTTTTAATTGGGGGTTTTACCGGTTTTAAGTTTTTAGATTGAAGCACTGATTTTAATGTTGTAAGCCGCCCAGAGTCATTCTGAGTTGGGCAACTATACAAATTGGAAATTAAAAATTAAATTTAATGAGAAATAGCTTACTTGTCAAAGCTGATCTGTGCCAATCCAGCAGTGAAGGTACTGTCAGCAGCTACTTGTGCAAGCCTTGCTAGGGAGTCCGCTGCAGAACATCTTAGAAGTGGATTACTACTTTCCAAAGCATTCAGCACTAAGGTCAGGGCACAGCTTCGGATTTCTTCAGAACCTAAATTTCCCTTGCAGCTAGCCAAGTGCTAAAATCAACAACGACAACAACAACAACAATTTTAAAAGCAGCCACAATTTTCTTTTACATTATTTATATAGTTTGATTTAAAAAATGTGTTACTATTCCCTATTATCACATGGGACCATGACATTCAATGAAAATCAACAAATCCAATGTTTATATTATATATGGATAAACATTACCTACTGGCTTCCTAACAACTGCAAGCTGAAATACAAACCATCTTGATATGCATTAAAATTGTAAGGTTGTAGAAGGCAACTGGTTACTTTGGACATTACTAGGTACAGTACATGAAGGCAGAAAGATTAGATTTATCTGGCATCTGACTCCCGATGCCTAGGAGGGGTTATTATGGTGCCAACATGGGCAGAAACCTGCACCTATGCAAGCACTGCTTCCAGGAATACATAACCTGCAATGTGCGGTAATAATAGAAGTCAGCATCTTACATTAACACAGATTTTATCTATGTCAGTAAGGTATCTTCTTCTTGTTCAGCTGCCGTATCCATTCCAGATATTGGCTATCATCATGGAGATAGTTCTCCTGTTCTTGCCTCCTCAGAAAAGTAAGGTACAGGTAAAGATAAAGGTCACCCTTGCTTGAAAGCCAGTCCTACCCATCTCAAGGGTTCAGTGCTCATCTCTGTTTATATCCAAAGAGCCAGCGCTGTCTGTGTCTGCAGACGTTTCTGTGGTCATGTGGCAGGCATGCCTTGACATAGGAGTGCACTGAATGCAGTTTACCTTCCCACTGAAGTAGTACCTATTTATCTACTTGCAATTTCTTGCTTTCGAACTGCTAGGTTGGCAAGAGCTGGGACAGAGCTGGGAGCTCATTCCATTGTGCAGTACTCTAGTCTCGAACTGCTGATCTGCCAGCCTTCCAGGGTCTTACCCACTTGAGTCCCTGCAGTCCCCAGTAAGATATAATAATCTGTTTAAAAAAGCTAGAATAAGACATGGGCTTGTGCATTCCTCTTCTCAATGACTGGGAGTAGATTTTGGAAGCCTTTTCTTTCACTCCTGTTCAACCAAATTTTGTTGCACCATTTGGAGAAATCAATTTTGTTAATGCTAACTACAGTTAACTTCCCTATACTCTGTCCTTCTTTCCTTCCTACTACCTAGCTACCTAGATGTATGCTGTATTTATTCTGGTTTTGTGCCCCCACAAAAAACTTAACAGAAATGTTTGTTGAAATATCATAATGATGAGGTCAATGTGTTGTTTAAATGTTTATAGTTTTAACAAAAATCAAATGAAGGCTGTTAATTAAAAAACGTTAATTTCATAACATGTCACTATAAATTTTGGGGTTTGAAGTTATCCTGTTGCAATGATTTAGTGATAACACATTTCCTTGTCCGAACAGCACAGAATGCCATGGTTTCCTGTAAACAGAGGTTTCTATGTATCCTCTCAACTGTGCAAGTAGAAGAGTGCATCAATATTTGGCCAAATACCTAGACACTATAAGAAAGGGAGAGAGGGATTCTCACCTTCAGAACATTAGAAAATGCTGCCATAACATTTTGTTGCACAACGTGCTGCCGTGATCCCTTTGTTTGTTTCACAGATGCTACTAATTGTTCTAAAACTTGATGCCTTAAAGACACAAAATAAGAAAACATGAGATATAGTGATCACACCTCTTAGTCTATCAAGGTATCAAATATGTTTTTTATCTCAGTGTAATTTCTGCTTTTTAATGCATTCTCATTTGAAAAAAGAACACTTATAAAATACATACATAGAGAAGCTTTCAAAAGAAGAAACACTTCTCATACAGAGTGTTCTACTGTGAATTCCTTATGCCAATTAAAATAGACGTGATCTTTATTATGCTTCCACTGGTCACATGTCAGAGGTACGATACAGAATGTTCAATGCTGATTATTAAGAGACCATTTTCTACACTGTATAAGTAACTTCATGATAACTAATTTTGTGCTATATTAAATTTGTTTACCTTTGGGACTCTGCAATATGAGCAAATATTACACCAAAGAGACGGGTTGCGGCATTGATAATAGATAATGCTGGTGGTAAAGGCTTAGGCACTGAATCACTTTCTGCAACTTTTTCACAAACTGAATATGGGTCATATTCCAGACTCCCACCAGCTATACTGTTATCTAAGAACAACTGCAAAGATAAAGGAAATGTAATTATTAATCACAGTGCAATAGTCTTCAGCTTTCAAGTGTGTAAGCAAAGACTAGAACGGCGATGGCCAACCTTTTAGAGACCGAGTGTCCAAACAGAGGAGTGGGGATGAACTCTGTGCTGGGGGAGGGAGGGAGTGCTTCCATTTGGCTGCTGGGCAAAGGAGCAGGGAAAACTCTGTGCTTGGAGGAAGGAGGAAGCACTCCCATTGGGTTGCTGAGCAAAGGGGCGGACAATCTCTGCGCTTGGGGGAGAGAGGAAGCTCTCTCATTGAGCTGCTGGGCAGAGTGGCTGGGTAAACTCTATACTGGGAGGAGGGAGGAAGCGCTCCATTGGGCTGCTGGGTAGAGAGGCGGGGCGAACTCTACGCTTGGGTGACGGTGTGTGCACCAACAGAAATGTCTGAGAGTGCCACGTCTGGCACGTGTGCCATAGGTTCGCCATCACTGGACTAGAACATAAGCATGTACCTGCTCTTCAATGAATCTATGTTCTGTCTCCTGCCGTATAGGACCCAGTAAGGCAAGCTCATTCTGGTGTGAAAGAGAGAGGAGATGAGCAATAGAGGTTGCTGTCTGGCTATCAGGCTGAGTTAAATCAAGCACCAGTTCCTTGAGAACTGCAGAAAAGTTTCCTGTAAATTATGGGGGTAGAAAAACAAATTTTATACACAAAGAGTATCCAAAACAATTTTTAGCAACATTCTGAAAAAGAAAACTTCTCATATTAAATATTGTCACACTAAATTCTCACAGTAAAGATTTTCAGAAATGAAATGGTAATGAATAATCTTTTTAAAATTCCAATTTTAAAAGTTTACAGTGGATGAGCTTAAAGGATAGCACAAGTACAAGAATAAATGCAAATCCATTTTACTCCAAATCAATATGACAAGCTCTTGAGGTAAATGGAAAACACAGTTGTAGGCACTGTAAAATTTCACAAAGAAGATTTATTGTTTTGGTATGCTGCTATGCTATAATTTCATTCAATGAATTACACAAGCAAGTCCACTTGTCCAGGTACTGTGTTATCTGATCCATGTCAAAATCCTATGGGATGAATTGGATAACGTTAAAGCTCCATGGAGATACATTGTAACCACATAGGCTTTAGTGGTTGTTATCCGATCTATCCCATAGGACCTTAACATTATTCGATCCAATTCTCCTCCCCCGATTACTTAACGTTATGCGACTTTAGTATTATCCGATCCAATTGATATCCGGTGTTTTACTGTATACGTTCCAATCCCCAAAAAGGGTAATGCCAAAGAATGTTCAAATTATTGAACAATTGCGCTCATCCCACACGCTAGCAAGGTGATGCTCAAGATAATACAGGATAGACTGTAGCAGCATGTGGAGAGAGAATTACCAGAAGTGCAGGCGGGATTCAGAAGAGGCAGGGGGACTACAGACCACATTGCCAACATACATTGGAGCATGGAAAAAACAAAGGGATATCAGAAACAAGTCTACTTCTGTTTCATTGATTACACTAAGGCCTTTGACTGTGTGGACCACAACAAAATGTGGCAAGTAATTAAAGAAGATGGGAATACCAGAGCACCTTATATACCTCATGAGAAATCTGTATATGAATCAAGAAGCAACAGTTAGGACAGAATATGGAAGGACAGAGTGGTTTGGAATAGGAAAAGGAGTAAGACAAGGCTACATTTTGTCACCCTACTTATTCAACTTATACACAGAGCACATAATGCGCAATGCAGGGATGGAGGAATCACAATTTGGGATCAAAATTGCTGGGAGAAACATCAACAACTTGAGATATGCAGATGATACCACCCTAATGGCAGAAAGCTAGGAGGACTTAAAGAAGCTCCTGATTAGGTTGAAAGAAGAAAGTGCAAAAGCTGGATTGAGACTCAATATAAAGAAAACCAAGATAATGGCAACAGGCCCAATCAGTCCCTGGAAAATAGACAGGGAAGAAGTAGAAGCAGTGACAGATTTTACTTTCCTAGGATCAAAGCTCACTGTAGATGGTGATTGCAGCCATGAAATAAAAAGGCGACTGATTCTTGGGAGGCAGGCGATGAGAAACCTGGGGAACATAGTGAAAAGTAGAGACATCACATTGCAAACAAAAATTCGCATAGTCAAAGCAATGGTATTCCCTGTGGCAATGTATGGTTGTGAGAGCTGGACCATAAGGAAAGCTGAGCGCAGAAGAATAGATGCCTTTGAGATGTGGTGCTAGAGGAGAGTTTTGAGAGTCCCCTGGACAGCGAGGAGAACAAATAGGTCAATCTTAGAAGAAATCAACCCTGACTGCTCCTTAGAAGGTCCTATAGTAAAGATGAAGCTAAAGTATTTTGGACATCAAATGAGAAGAGAGGATTCACTTGAGAAAGCCTTGATGCTGGGAAAGGTGGAGGGCAAACGAAAAAGGGGGTGGCCAAAAATGAGATGGCTAGATGGTATTGTAGAGACAATGGGCACAGAACTGAGCAAGTTGAGGAGGATGGTGGAGGACAGAAGTGCCTGGCGGACAGTGGTCCATAAGGTCGCAAAGGGTCGGAATCGACTGTGCAACTGAACAACAAAAAACAGCACTGCAGTCCTTATTTTAAGGGGAAGATAAACTGTAGTAATTACAGTTCCTTGTGCAGTAAAACCTTGGTTTATGAACATCTTGGTTAATGTTTGCAACGGTTTATGATGGCAAAACCTACTAAATAGATGTCTCAGTTTATGACTTTTTTTCAGTTTACGACCGGGAAATAGATCCTCAGCACCATTTTAGAGTCAATTCAACAGAGACTGTAGCCAGGATATCAGAAGATGACTAAGATTTAGAAAGGAAGTTATGACGAGACTAGAAAATATTTTCAAGTGCATCAGGGCATGTATCGCTGGAGACCTACAGTATTGTATTCACAATTACTAAGTACAGATATGAAAGATGGACAGTAAAGCAGCTAAAAGGGGGGGAAAAGGCCGATTCATTTGAAACCTGATATTGGAAGAGGGGAACTTCAGTGGCTTAGTGATTAAGATGCTGAACTTGATGATTGGAAGGTTGGAAGGTCAGCAGAATGAGACCTGAGTGCTGCATGATAGAATGAGCTCCTGTATCAATCCCAGCTCCTGCCAATTTAGCAGTTTAAAGAGAAAAATGCAACTAGATGAATAGGTACCGCTTTGGTGGGAAAAGTAACAGTGTTCTATGTGCTCAGGCATCTAGTCATGCCTGCCACATGACCATGAAAATGTCAGTGAGCGCAGACTGTGCTGGCTCTTTGGCTGGTAATGAGCACCAAGCCCTAGAGTTGGACACAACTGGTTATCAAGCAAGGGAGACCTTCACCTTTATTGGAAGAGAATTTTGCAGATACTATACTAGAAACTTCCAGAAAAACAAACAAGGTCATACATGAAATGAGGCCTAAACTCTCGCTAGAAACAAATGTGATGAAACTGGGGATATTGTACTTGGGTGCATAGTGAAAAAAATGTGTGAGGCGTTGCCTGTGCACATAACAATAGCAATTAAGACTTACATACTGCCACATAGCACACAGTGCACTCTCTAGGCCAAGGTTGGCTAACCTTGGTGTTCCAGGTGCTCTTGGACTTTAATTACCAGAAGCCTAAGTTAGCACACCTGCTGATCAGGGCTTTTGGGAATTGAAGTTCAAGAGCACCTGGAGCACGAAGATAAGGTTGGCCACCCTTGCGGGTGATTCACAAGTTAGATAGCATTTTGCCCCCAACATGGGAGAAGCTTAGACTGCCAGAATAAGATGGTAGAAGGGGCAAGGTGGAGGGGGTCTACATCAGAGAAAGTGAACATGTGGAAGTGGTGGAGGAGAGCTGAGTGCCCATCTTCTGTGTGGCTGCAGGCAAAGGAGGATGTCATGAGGAACTAGCTCTCCCCCATCCAGTTTTGGTCCTAGGTGCCTAGCCCTGTGGATTTTTGCACACCAAAGGGTAGGTAGACGGAAGTGTTGAGGCATAAATGCTAGGCTGGTTCCATAGTCCCAACCTTAACTCACTCTTCTGGGTTCTCTCAGACTGAGGCTAATATAAGGTAGCATCACTCACTGGCTATAAAGATGCTCCCCACAAACCCAGCTAATTGTCACATGAAGATTCATGAATTACAACCCAAAATGCTTATAATTAAACAGATCTGTTCATCTTAAAGGTAGTACAAGTCTTTCTCCACCTCTTTCATTTTGTAATACTGTACTTACTGAATCAGACTAATATGGCTACTCTTTGAAAAATGTTTCTGACAATTTCATAAATGCACATTACGGTAATTATCTTTAATATACACATAATATCTTCTTGGCATCTACCAATAAAATGAAAACGGCATGAAGGAAACACTTTAGGAGGTTTTTAAGATAAATATTGCTTGAAGAAATACATACCTTCATATGTCTTAGGAGGTAACAAACTAAGCAGCTCATAAAGTCTTTTCCTATATGTCACTGATGCAGATTTTAGAGGATTGCCATAGGATTTAATGAGTGAAGGAAGCCTTTAAAACATAAAAGTATACATCTTGACATTAAAAATTATATGCCACAAATTTCAGGAAACAACTTGCTTTGCATTTACCAATGACAAAAATGGAAATGAAGTGGGCAATTTATTTGCTGCTTTTATACCCACCCATCTGAGATATTCTCCCACTCTGGGTGGCTAACAACACATTTTAAAAATCTATACAATAAGGAATTAAACACATAAATAAACCAACTGAATAAATTATAAATAACAAAACAAAAATAATCCCCCCCCCAATTAAAAATAACCATCAACAAAGAACATATCTTGGTGATGGAAAGAGTTAATCAAAACCTATTGTTTAGCCTTTGGGTGCATTTACAACAGTGTTATATGCATGTGCAGGTACGTTATACGCATGTGCAGGTGCATTTTACTTCCGCTTCTGGTAGCAGCATGGGTGGCACAGGTGGATTTTGGTGCCGTGGGCCATAGTTTGGCCACCCTTGCTTTACCTTTACTTATACAAGTTTGGCCACCCCTACTTTACCTTCACTTATACAAGTAAGCTACTTATGAAACACAAGTACAATAATGTTAAACAGTTCCTTTATCACAGTGTTTCCCAAATGCTGGTGTTTGGACTTCAGTTCCCAGAAGCCTAAGCCAGTATATTGACTGATCAGTGCTTTGGGGAATTGACTTAAGCTTCTGGGAATTGAAGTCCAAACACCAGCATTTGGGAAACACTGCTTTATCAGATGTAATCTTCCATTGTCTAAATAATGGCTTTATAACTTTATGAATTCTTTACTTCTCTATCCATAAAATGTTCCCTAGAGCATCCTGAACGAATGCACCAGACAGCTAGAACAGTCTCTGGGGCATGTTTCTGTTACCAGAGACATCTGCTGGTGGAGAAGCCCAACACCCTGAAGCCTCTGTAAGTGTCATGTTAGATTTCAAAATTCACATTTTAGTTACATTACTTGGGTCAACAGATCTTAGCAAATCAGTTATTATTTTAGACAATACTTACTGAGTCAATAAGTCGACAGCACTTGGGACAGGAGGAAGGAGTCTCTGAATAACCTCATCTGTTAGGAGTCCCCCACAGTGAAGAATAAAGTTTTTCATAGCTGAGAATTAAAAAAAATGAGCTGATCATAATAAACTATGCTCTTCCTTTTTATGTGCCCTTGGGTTTTTCCTTTCATTTTCTCCTATAATTTTGTCAACTTCATTTTTATAAAAGTTAACAGATTTAAAGAACCTTAATATAATTGTTTAACATAGGAGTTCTCAACCTTTTAAAACCGGGGGCCGGGTCCTGCTCCTTCAGACAGCTTCGGGGGCAAGATGGCCATTTTGCCCATACCCCTCCACATGGCACTTCCTAGTGTGGTGGGTGTGGTGGCGGGCCACATGAAATGGTGCCACAGGCCGCATTCAGCTCACAGGCCACAGGTTGAGAATCCCTGGTTTAACATATCTTAACAATTTTTTAACATAGTCAGAAGTGAAAATATTAATAAAGAACGGAACAATCACTTCTGTAGTACAGTAATACCTCGGATAACGTTTACCTCGGATAACGCTAAAATCGCATATCGTTAAGTAATCTGGGGAGGAGAATTGGATCGAATAACGTTAAGGTCCTATGGGATAGATCGGATAACAACCGCTAAAGCCTGTGTGGTTACAATGTATCTCTATGGAGCTTTAACGTTATCTGATCCATCCCATAGGATTTTAACATGCATCGGATAACACTAAAAATTGGATAACACCAAGACTTGTGGAACCAAGTCTTAGCGTTATCCGAGGTATTACTGTATATCATTGGTCGGCTCAATGGAATAGTTGAGTCTTCCTCCCTAGGTCTACCTACTAATTTCAAAAGCCCCCTGTTTGTATTCCGTCCAGACCTTTTAGAAACCTTAGGAGAAGACGGAGGGAAAAACAGAGACAATTTCACCTACCACAGAGAGCACCTGCTCGGCTTTCCAAGGTCACTTGCCATGTAAATGAATCCCCTCGGCTCTTTTCAGTTTCTAAATCTTTAGGCGATGTGGGAAACGCACACTTCCAGAGCTGTAGCATCCGTGGCAGATGGTGTTGGACAACTGCAGGGCCTATTATTTTTAAGATGGGAAACATTCTTACATGAATAACATGAACTGGACTATATTTAAACCAGCTGTTAACTACAATGCAAGTATGCATTGACTAGTTTTGTATACTCTCTCTCTCTCTCTCTCTCTCTGTGTGTGTGTGTGTGTGTGTGTGAATAGCTGAGGATGTCACCACCACCAGCAATTATTTCCAAATTACCATATTTGCCAGCATATAAAACACACTCTACCCCTTAAAATTCACCGGAAAATGGTGTGTGTCTTGTGTGCCAGCAAAGATGACACTGTATATAGTGGCCTCTATTGGACCATTTTGGTAATAACGGTGTGTGTCTTATACTCTGATGCATCTTATAAGCCGGCAAATACGGTAAACATTTCCTGCTTCCATTCCAATTTTCTTTCTGAAAACTGCCACTTCTGGGATTGCAATACTGGGATTTTATACTAGATGTTAATCATGCACACCGCCCAGAGTAGGAATACCCCCCAGATGGATGGTATAAAAGTCCCATCCAACCATCCATCCATCCTCACACAGACATTATTTTGCCGGTAGCAGCGATTTTCAGTAAATAAAGACTTCCTCCTTCTCTCCTGTAACTGCCACAGTTTCCCAAAGATGAATAGGATTATAAAGGAACCATTAGAGCCTTAAGATAGGATGAGGAAACTTTTAGAGTACTTTCTAAAGTACAAGTGACTTTTTTTCACTTGATAAATAAAAGCAGGATGAATAGTCTTACCCAAAGTCATTAGGGCAGCTATCAAAAGCCATCCAGACTGCATTCTTTGTACTGAAATGCGACTATTTTGAGAAGCAGAACGTAACAAATCTTCAGCAACTGTCATGATAATCTAAGCAAAACATAAACAATCACTACATGAACAATTAAATTACAGCACAATAGTTTTGAAGGAAAGCAAATATAGAAAATTCACTTGTGGAAAGGTGATAAAGAAAGGTATGCGCTAGCAAGAAAATTTCACATAATCTTGGAATTTAATAACAATTAAATGTGTTGCAGCATTAAATTTTGGAGGCTAAATTCCACTCTGTTATTTACTATAGATGGGCCTTTAGATGGTGATAAATGCAGAATTGTTTATATATATCAAATTGTTATATTAGAGACACGTTTTAATATCATATATCTACCTTGCCTAGACAGATATTTTCTTACTAGAGCGCTGTATTAACTGGATGGGCAGAGTATATATGTTATAAACAAACAAACAAACCAACAATCAGTTGCCAATAATCAGTCTGTGAAACTTTACTGCATCTGCTGATCAGATGGTATAATTTCATCCTTTTCATTACAAAGCTGGCATTTGCTAAAGTTGGATGCGTGCTGTATTTTTGTCTTCATGCAATTTGTTGGCAAAACTTGTTCCTGAGCTACCAAAATAAATCTTTCTGTTTCCTTCTTCAAAACTCCTGCTATTAACCATCCCCATGTCAGCTTTGGGTCAGCCATGCCTCTATGTTTTTCAAATATTGACCATGCATAGGCTTGTTGTTCCAGTTTCAACCCTGACTTTCTATTCTTTTCTTTCTATATTCAGATTTCTTTTTCACTATTTTCAAAAACCTTCTTTGTTCACTTCCTCAAGCATAGGCTCTTCACTTAACTATCAATGTAACTTTCTGAGTGCAGGGCATGATGCATAGTCATTAACTTCCTTGTTTTTCAGTCTAGGTTGTCTAATTCTATTTGGGTCTAATCAATTTTTCCAGCTGAATATTGTATAACAGGCACTATTAATTGCCTTTATGGATATTGCCTCCACTCAGTTTTGACCTCAGATTTTATGGATCCACTTTATGTATTTTGTAGAAGGCTTTTTTTGACTTGATTGTGTATTATTATTGTTATTGTTATTGCTATTGTTGTTGTTGTTGTTGTTGTATTCTGGCCACCTGGGATATTTTCTTTACTATAGAAAATTAGACAGTGCAGATGTTGAACACAAAATCCCAATTTAGACCTAGTAAAGGGCAATGGTTGAATTCCAAATTATGCCCAGTATCATGCTGGTCTCACAACATTGTGTAGATTGGCTCAACCTGTCTTCGGTTTGTTTCTACCTACCACTTACGTAAGGGGGAATCCATTGACTCCTTGCACAAGTGAAAGCTTTCTTCAAAAGGAATGGGGTTATTTGTCAAAGCAGGGTTTCTCAACCTTGGGCCCCCAGTTGTTCTTGGACTTCAATTCCCAGAAGCCCGAGTCAGTACACTGGCTGATCAGGGCTTCTGGGAATTGAAGTCTAAGAACATCTGTTGACCCAAGGGAAACAAATCCAAAACACTCAGGTTAGAGGCTTGTTATGTTCCACAGCTACAATCAGGATTCTGGCCAATGAGGGCGAAAAAGTAGATAATACCTGAGGAAGGCATCAGGCATGTAAATTACAGTACAGTACTCATTCCAGATCCAGGATGGAGGCAATGAAAAACCACATAGAACATCAAAATGGTTAGCCTGAAGGCTCTCTGTTTCCATTTCAGACATGTGGGTGCACTTCTAATTAGGCATTTTTAAAGAAAGTCTTTTCCTTGGCAAAGCTAAATGGGTTTCACTTCCATTGTCCAGGAACACAGACACAGATTTTTCTCTGCCACAGACAAAGCTATCCTATTGGTGGGAAAATAGTGAGCTATGGTAATTTGCCAATTTAAGTTAATAACAAGTCAAGATGGAAACTGTTAAAAACAGCTTCACTTGCTCTTGAAATTTCAGAGTAACTATCCGCTCCAGAGAACAAAGAAACACCCTGAGTCAAAGATTTCACTATCACTTTCAATTATGCTTCTACTATGGTACAGTAATAAAGTAATAACCCCGGATAATGTTAAGACTTGGTTCCACAAGTCTTAACGTTATGTGGTTTTTAGCCTTATCCGCTCGGATAATGTCAACTCCATAGAGATACATTGTAACCGGCACAGAGTTATCCACGGGCGCACGGGCGCGTGTCAGATGGGGGTTGGGGAGGCTATGGGGAAGATCTCCGTAGCCTCTCCAACCCCATCTGACGCGCGCGCCTGCCCGCACGGTGTTTGGAAAGGGTACGGGGAACATCCACTGTACCCTTTCCAAACACCGTGCAGGCGTGCGCGCGTCAGATGGGGGTTGGGGAGGCTACGGGGAAGATCTCCATAGCCTCCCTAACCCCCATCTGACACGCGCGTGCCAGCCCGCATGGTGTTTGGAAAGGGTACGGGGAACATCCCCCGTACCCTTTCCAAACACCGTGTAGGCGCGCGCATGTCAGACGGGGTTGGGGAGGCTACGGAGATCTTCCCCGTAGCCTCCCCAACCCCCGTCTGACATGCGCGTGCCCGCATGGTGTTTGGAAAGGGTACGGGGGATGTTCCCCGTACCCTTTCCAAACACCGTGCGGGCATGTGCTGGGGGGTTGGATTGGGTAGATGTTCTACCCAATCCAACCACCACCCCCAGACGCACACAATTGTACCGGATAACGCTAAAAATCGCGTTATCTGATGCAAGATTTTTCCAAAAATCTTGCATCGTTATGCGGTTTTAGCGTTATCCAGTACAATTGTTATCCGGTGTATTACTGTACCCTGCATAACAAAACAAAAAACCTCAGCTCCACGGAGCTCTTCGTTACGTGGATTTTTTCGTTATGTGAAGCACTATTTACGGTACCCTACATAACAGAAAAAAAGTTCGTTAACCGGGGTTCCCATTGAGCGGGTATATCCCGGCTACCAAAACCCCCACATAACGAACATTTTTCCCTATTATGCAGGGTATTGCCCCTGCATAAAAACCACTTTGTTATGTGAATTTTTCACTATGCGAAGGATTCCTTATGCAGGGTATTACTTTATTTTAAAAAAACTGGCACTGATTTTGCATCTTTCCATCTACTTTGATGATTGTCTATGGATCGACACACTCTATTTCATTATGCCTTTAAGGGGTTCTAAAAATCATTTTGGTGATGATTACACCCTTGCAAGATGTCACATAATTTTTCTCGAAGTTTATGTACTCAATTACAAGCCCAGCCCACATTATCAGCAGCACAGGATTGCCCAGTCAATTATATAGGAAGAGTAGACTTAGGACTATATAAAAAGTGATACATGCATATAGAAAAGTGGTATACAAAAAGAATAGTTAATTTAAAAATGATACGTTCAATTTAAAAAAAGACAGTGGCTGCATTTCATTGGACGCATGAATTGATTTGTGGAATTAGTGCACTCAATGTGGACAAATTTCAGCTGCTTCTTGTAGAACTTGATGATATATATATATAAAGTACAGAAATATGACAATGAGATAATAAGTAGTTTTCTTCACAAAGTGCCAGAAACAACACTGCATTCAAAGGCTCAAGCTCTGTCAAGTTACTTCAAAATAGAAGTAACTAGCAAGTGCCATTTTGACAGAGGTATGAATATCAGATATTTACCTTTCCTTTGCAATGTGGAATTCCTAGAGGACACTGTCTGACTGCTCCCAACAAAGCTGCAATAGCAAAACTGTACCCAGTCACTGCTTCAGGGGAGGATTTCAGGGCTGCAAGTCGCTCAATACAGCGATCCAGGAGTAGGGTGAGAAAACAGGGCAATGCTACAGCAATGCAGCGTAAGCACCAAGCTGCTGCTAGCTGAACTGCAATGCTTGGGTGAAGGATAAGCGAGATTACGGCATCCAAAAGCCCTGGAAAATCATGGAAATTTTACATCATAAGCATACATTTTTTTCAGGAAATTTGGAGATGTGGAGTTAAGAACAGGAAGACTATTGCCATGATGATAGCCAATATCCGGAACGGATATGGCACCTGAAGAATACACTTCTTCGTCTTCTTGTTCTGCCATATCTGAATCCGAATACTGGCGATGCTCATGGCGATCAGCCATGAAGACTATCCTGAGAATATATTGCAGTGGCCTTTCATCTGCCTTCCGCATTGCATCATTACACCCGTAACACTGATCCAGTTTACTTTCTGGTCTTGAGCCCTTTTGGCACACAAAGTTCTCATCAGTCCCAGGCCAGTACTGATGAAGCTGCTGCACTCAATCAAGATGGATTTAAGTGGGATTTAATCCAGCTGGGGACCATTACCCTTCCCTGTGTACTTTGGCACCCTCACCATTAGTCCTTAAGAGTTGTCAGGTTGGTTAACTGCTGCCTGACAATCAGCATTGAATCGCTGGCAGTACGGTCTACTCTATTACCATAACAGAATAACCTAGCCAGTCACGTAACACACACATTTTATTTTCCTTTCCACTCTATCTTGCCTATCTTTCTACCTTTTCCTTTGTACCTGATTAATGTAAGCACTAAATAAAACTCTAATCATTTTTACTTAAGAAACATTTTCACCACTTCTTAGAAAGTGTAAATAAGGGACTTATACTGATTATACAGTACATGTATTTTAACTGAGACAGAAACATGTTACATCATATATAGTAAAGGTAAAGGTTTCCCTTGCTCAAAAGCCAGTCATATCTGACTCTAAGGTTCAGTGCGCATCTCTGTTTCAAAGCCGAAGAGCCAGCACTGTCTACTTCTACAGACGTTTCTGTGGTCACGTGGCAGGCATGGCTAGACACCAGAGTGCACGGAATGCTGTTACCTTCCCCTCAAAGTGGTCCCTATTTATCTACTTGCAATTTCTTGCTTTTGAACTGCTAGGTTGGCAGGAGCTGGGACAAAGACAGAAGCTCATTCCGTATATGACTCCACAAAAGAGAGATGAATTTAAAAAACTGTGCTGAAAAACATAACCAAGAATCCCATGGAGCATAATTACTACAGAGCATAGCTATGTAGGATCTTGTGCAAGCGTTTGTTTTATATAAGTGGAAACTTCCACTATATAAAACCAATTTAAGTTTGCTTAAGGTGATCCTAGATACAGTAATACTTCGGATAACGTTTACCTTGGATAACGCTAAAATCGCATAACATTAAGTAATCTGGGGAGGAGAATTGGATCAAATAACGTTAAGGTCCTATGGGATGGATCGGATAACAACCGCTAAAGCCTGTGCGGTTACAATGTATCTCTATGGAGCTTTAACCTTATCCGATACATCCCATAGGATTTTAACATGCATCGGATAACACTAAAAATTGGATAACACCAAGACTTGTGGAACCAAGTCTTAGCGTTATCAGAGGTATTACTGTACCTCGTTGTGCAACCTCTTTAAAAGTCAGTCTGTTCACACTGTCAATGCTGTGCATATGCTTCGATTAAACTGATTCTGGCAATTGATTTTTTTCTTCAGCATTATGAAAATGCATACCAAAATCGTATTTACCATACTGTATATCCTCTACAATCCTTTATCTCAATATAAAATATTTCTACAATGGATAAGTTTGTAAGAAACCACTGCTGGGGGCACCTGAATCTTTTGCTGTTGTAAATAAACACAACTCTGTGCTAATTCTGTAGCACACTGGATTAGGTTGATCTACCCGGTGAAGTTTATTTCCACTTTTACACTACCATTCCAAATGCTGAAGGACCCCCCCCCCCTCCAACCCATCTAAAACTTTCATATAGCTATGGAGAATACTTACTTATACTTGCATCTTGCAGCAGTGGTGCAGCAGTAGTCCCTAAGCTATATATGAGGTCTCCAAGTTCTTCCAAGGCACATATAAGCACATGCCGGCTTGCCATTACGTCTGTTGTACTGACGTGAGTTTCCACATTACAGTCACTTGTTGCAGCATCTAGCAATATGACAAGATACTATGCTAAGTAAAAAAAAAGGTTTAGATTGGGTTGCGAGATAATGGATTAACACATGTCATATTCAGTACAGTACTGTGCTGAAAATGAGGCTTAGTGAGAATGAAGAGAACCCTGACAGTTCAAAAACAATGCTTAAGTAAAAAATACATTCATACTATTTTCTTTGAGTTTTTCACACCTACAATGGAAAATGAATAGCTTTCAAATGTACTCGTAGATTGGCCCTAGGCTACTTCTACTTCTTCCTCTTCAAGTACCATATCCGATTCCGAATATTGGCTATCATCATGCCAATCAGTCATGATGATTGTCCTGGGAACATTATAATGCTATAGCTTTCCATTTGCCTTTCACATCTCAGTGTGAAACTTGTTACCACTGATCCAGTTCCGTGAATCACTTTCTGGTCTTGAGCCCTTTTGGCAAACAAAGTCCTCCTCAGCCCCAGGCCAGTATTGGGATTTAATCCATTTGGGGACCATCACCCTTCCCTGTGGACTTCGCTACCCAAGGCCGTTAGTCCTTTGGGTTTTCAGGTTATTTAACAGTCGCCTGACCATCAGTGTTGAGATGCAGACAGTATGGTTTACTTTATTATCATAGCAGGACAACCTGGCCAGACTGGTCCCTAAGCTACAGCAAAGTTAACTCCTTATTTGCTGTCTAATAATATACTACAGTCACACCTCTAGATAAGAATGGTTCAACTTAAGAAAAACTTAAGATACATCCGGAAATCTCAGAAAAATTCAGCTTCGAGATACAAATTTTTAATAGGATTTTTTTTGAGATGCAAAATTCAATGCATTCCTATGGGAAAGTGCATTCAATGTATTTCTATGGGAAATTCAAGATCAGAATTTTTCAAGATACAACCAACCTCAAGGAACAAATTAAATTTGTATGTAGAGGTTTGACTGTGTTTTAAATATATTTCTGGGGTACATAGTGTTGAATATATTAATACAAACCCACAGTGGAGAGGGCTAACGTGGGTTGTGTGCTTAACCAGCCAATCAGAGGATTCTCCAGTTTTCCGCCTGTGTTGTCGCCTGACCTGATTAGAATCCTTGCTATTTGATTTCCTGTCAGTTTGTGTCTCTGAGGTAATTTTCACGTTGTGTTAACATTCTCTCCTCTCTCTCCAATTTTTCTGCCTTACAAGCAGTGTATTTGTTTAAATGTTTGTACAGAACTGTTTATCAACAATAGCAACAATTTATTCTTCTCGTTCAAGAAAGGAACTGTGAGTAAAGAACTGTTATGCTTATACAGTTGTACCTCGCTTAAAGAGCATAATGTGTTCCACAGGATTGCTCTTTAAGCGAGTTTTCTCTTTAAGCAAAACACCATTGTAAATGACCAATTGTGGGAGGGTTTGCGAACCCCAATTTATTTGTTAAGCAAGTTTTTGGTTGGTTTTATTTGTTAAGCAAAACGAACATTCAGAGAAATTTCTGCTCTTTAAGTGAGTTACTCTTTAAGCGAGGCGCTCTTTATGCGAGGTTTGACTGTACCTCAAGATGTGTGGAGTTTTAATTTGCTGGGCTAGAATTGCAGTCTAAGGTTTTTGAAAAACTTGCTAGCTATAACGATTTTTGTTTAAACCTGCCCCACCTACTGCTGTGTGTTGCTGCTGCTACATATGTTTTAAAAATTCAACACACAGAAAGCTCCTCCTCGAAGATTGTGGTATTTTTGGACCACAATCTGGCGTACCCTGGTAATGGCAATCTTGTGTTGCCGACTAATCTTTCTCACACTAAATCAGAGGAAAGGAACTGCGGAATGGACTTACCAAAAGGTGCCTTCATTTTGGCAGTTTCACGGCTAGCTTAGACATAGAAGAATGTATTTCTGAACAAACACTTCTGAAGATACTAAATGTTACTAGGCTTGGCACATGAGGCAAATCAGATTGATTTCTGTACCGCATCACTGGGGTTTAAAAATTATATCCAATACCTTTCCTTAGTAATCAGTTATTAAAGGTAAAGGTTGCCCTTGCTCAAAAGCCAGTCATATCCAACTCTAGGGTTCAGTGCTCATCTGTTTATAGCCAAAGAGCCAGCGCTGTCTGCATCTGCACACACTTCCATGGACACATGACAGGCATGCCTCAACACTAGAATGCACAGAACACTGTTTACCTTCCCACCGAAGTGGTACCTATTTATCTACAATACTTGCAATTTCTTGCTTTTGAACTACTAGGTTGGCAAGAGCTGGGACAGAGCTGGGAGCTCACTCCGTCATGCAGTACTCGGGAATCGAACTCCAACCTTCTAGTCATCAAGTTCAGTGTCATAACCACTTGAGCCACCACAGTTATTAGATCTAAATTAAATTCCTAATTGCAGCTAGATTCATTCATATAATGGAGCGTGCATAAGTACTGATTTACCAAGTTCCCATTTATTCAATGCATCTGCTCTATTTGCACTAAAAAAAAAACCTGGATGTAGGCCCTAAGCTCCATATAGTTCTCTAAACAAATACATGTCACTGGGGCTTACCTTTTAAGGAATATTTTAAATTAAAATAATAATGAAGTATTTTAATAATTCTTATGTTTTTAAAAAACAAAGGGAAATACAGTAAAACCCCAGGTTACAATGAAGGTCTGTTCCAAAAGCCTCCATTATAGCCTGAAGAAAGTGTAACCCGAAACATCCATAGGTATTCATTGAAAAATAAAAATTGGTCCTGAATTGATCATTGTAAACCAAAACAAATACATTAAAAACTTGTAAACCGGGATAGCATTTCCATAGGATTTGCTGTTGTAAACCAGAGAAAACTTAAACCGAGGTGGTTGTAAATCAGGGTTTTACTGTGTTTTAGAATGAGAGCACAACAGCATTAGAAACAGGAATGCAGGGAGGTTAACAAGGAGATTAAGAAATGATATAAAGTACTAGTGAAAAGGAGTGGGGAAGGAGGGATAGTAAATAATCTTGTTAGTCCCATACCCACAACTTTCTTCAGCTTCCAGATGGTTTGACAAATCTCCTTGGCAGTTGCAATTTGAGCTTTTTCCCCAAGAAGGCCTCCTACCGTAGCTCGGAGGATGAAGGAAATGCAACGGCGACGGCAGATAGAGTCCATCTCAGTCTGAACAGCTTTAGGGTGAGACTGAGAGACAAGGTCCAGAACATGGGAAAATAAGGCAGAAAAATTCCTTTCAATCCACTGCCCTCCTAGAGTGGAGATAAATACCACATATGCCTGAAAAACATTTGATTAAAGATAATTTGTTTTGGTAATCTAATATTTTCAAAAATAACACACGTTCTTATAAGTGCTTCAGTCTTGTCATGGCAGGCAATCATTACTTTAGTTTTTTCAGAAACAACAAACAAATTTCTTCCAAATATTTAAAAGGCAACATAGGTTTTTTTTAATGAACTGAAGTAAAAACATTTGGGCATTTGCTTGTGAAATACACATCATTAGTCAAATTTACACATCACACTACAAGAAACCCTGATTTCAATTTAAACAGTTGCAATCCTGAGCATGGCTTAATTTGTTTAAAAGGTTGGCAAAACAAAAAACAGTTTCTAGCTATTTAAGATTCTGTATTAAAACCCACATTTACCCTATGAACACATGCTAAAAATTATTAAACTACAATAATGGAGAACCTCATGACCAACTTGGCATTTTCACTTCTGCTGTCCAGGTTTCAATCAGAAAACATTTGCAATCAGAAAACATTTGCAACATTTTAATTACTAATTTTAATTGTTTTGTGGCTACAGGAATCAGCAGGAAACAGAATACAGAGCTCTTTAACATGTATACTTTGAAAGTCATTCATCTTCTAGTAAATTAAAACCACCAAGTAATGAATAGGTTTTCTTCATAAATACTGCATGTTAAATAAACAGTCACAGAGGAAACTGAACATACAAAGTTCTGTTCTAGTTATTAATAGAAAGAGAAATTTTGTGGTTGAGTCACTTATTTTTAAAATTTTGAAATTAGTTTCTAAACTAATTTATGTTAAGATGGTGGGGGAGGGAAATAATTCTAATTGTGCTGTATTTTGTCCTTACATACATGAATTGGAAAGCATATTTAGCAATTTTTCTTTCAAGAAACACAACTACAAGCTGTGAATGGTTCTCAGACAAATCCATCTTCCAGAGAAATGACATGTCTAAGCCGTTGTGGTTCTTTTACTCATTTTGCTGAACATGTTGTCTGGAGAAAGCAGAAAATCTTTCCCACTTTTAGACAATGAATATGAACAACCAGGTTTTCTCCAGATACAGTATTAACAAAAGATGCAGCTATCTTCCTCAGTAATCTATTATAGGTCCCATGATCTTCTTTGCACAATTAATTACCTTTGACACACAGAGGATAAGATATGCTACATTTTTTATAGTTGTGATACTACTGACAAAATGGGATTCCTTGCTATGTAGCAAGGTAACCTATTTCAAGTAGCACCCTGGGGAGAGGAAAGTAGAAGGCAGAAATTGATGTCACAATGGTGCAAGCAAGACTTTTTAGACAAGTGTAGGGGGATGACACCATTTTGGCTCCACTTTACGCAGTACAGTGTCTAGCATTGGCACGCTCTGAAAAGTATTAGCTAGTGGCTTATTCATCTGCCTCACAATGCTACATTTGCGTCTCAAAAGTAATGCCGCAAGCTCATCATGACAAAGCAGTACTGAAATTTAATAAAACGGGCTCAGATATTATCTTGCAAAACATGTGAACTTCTCTAAGAGTTATTTCTTCTGTTTTTCAGTGAAAATGACCTTGACATCCTCCTGAACAGGTATGCAATTGTCCCTACTGGTCACCGATTTTAACAACCGCCAGACCCTTTTCTTAAGAAATTTTAAAGTCTGGGACCATACCAGCCAGTACGTGTTTACTGGCAGCAAAAAAGAAAAATGTTTTGCCATGGGCCTAACAAGTGCTTTAATTCATGCTACATCAAGAAGCAAGTTCTTTTAGACATGAGCTCAGAACAATTAAATGTTTTGAGAGAGACTACCTATTCCTTTGAGGAACTCAGCCATCAACCAGGTGCCTGAGAAATGGCCAGAAAGCTGCAAAAACTGTTTACATATGTCGCTTGAGAAAATGCAGTACAGTATTTTGGAACAGGCCAATGAATTTATTTAGACTTCAAAATTAAAATCAAATTGGAAAAGGAAACTTGTATGGCAGGGATTCTCAACCTGCGGCCTGCAGGCAGGATGCGGCCCACAGCACCATTTCATGTGGCCCACCACCACCTCCACCACACCAGGAAGTGCCATGTGTTGGAGGAAAGAGAAAATGGCCATCTGGCTCCTGAAGCTGTCTGAGGGAGAATGACCCGGCCCCCAGCTTTAAAAAGTTGAGACCTCCTGCTATATGGTTTATAATATTATGATGTGATATTATAAATAAATAGTTAAGAAAAAGAGGCCAAAATCCTACTTCCCTCCAAAATAAAGTTTGAGTAGCTTGCCATAAATTAATTAACTGATAAGGTACTAAGGCACATCTTCAGTGTGTGCCTCATTATGAGATCAACTGCAAAAATGAGATATATCTGGAATCTTGCAATTAGTTGAAAGTTATGCAAACCTTTACCATTCACATCAGCATTCTTTTATAACAGAAATAAACAGCCTACTCATAAATTCAACCTAAAATACTAGGAAATATCAGAAACAAGTAGTGAGCTTTTAATATAAAATACTGTAAAACATTAAACTACAAAAGCTACTTGTGAATATGAGTTATGAGCTATTACACATTATGATGTAATAACCATTCATAAAATTAAGGAAAAGATAAGCATATAAGAGTAAATTCTGTATATATTTTTAATTTTAGTTCTGTAATATAATCCCAACCTGCGTGATTCCAACTCTAACATCCCTGCTGACAGAACTGGTCCCCTTCAGGATATCACCACTGGCTCGCAGAAATCCTGAGCTCCCACGAAGGAAACCTGTTCCCAGAAGTTCCAAAGCTTCTTCAAATGAAATTTTACGAACATTTTGTCTTGCAGATGCTTTCTCATTGGAAAAAACACATATTGTTTTTAAATATATAAACACATATTGACACATTAAAATATTCAATTTCTCTTATGCCCCAATAAGATCTTTTTGTCAGCATGTCTACAACCAAAAAATAATCTGTAGCTTATTTAGCCTAGTGATTTACATGTTGTCTAATAATAAATCCAAACTTCCTGGACATAGTCCTAGGTGTGTACTGTTGCTATAGTGTGCTGTCAAGTTGAAATTGACTTATTGTGACCCTAATAGGGCTTTCAAGGTAAGTGAGATATTTAACAAGTGGTTTTGCCAGTTCCACACCACTAGTGAGTTTCCATGGATGAGAGACTATGGATTTATTTCAGAGAACAAGAGCCACTGAAGAGTGTTCACTTTTATTTAAGCAATGAAGATGAAGTTAATATGATCCTCTATTGAAAACATTGGCTAAAGGCACTTCTGGGTTCAGCTGCTTAAATATCACCAAACAAGGTCTTTGGAAAGAGAACAGTGTTGTTACATAGCTTCTGCTAACATTAATGATGATATTATAACCTCACTGTTACAATGCTGCCAGCAAAGAAATGTTAATGTTTGGTTTCTGAATGAGGAATTTGACTTAGAACTTTCCATCTACATTACATAGCACAATCTATAAACAGAATAATTCTGATATACGAAAATGATTGGGTTTTTTATAGTGCATAACCTGAAGCTCAAGTAAGCAAATTTTATAATTGCAAACCTAACAACGCTATTAATACCAAATTTATGTCAGCAGAGATTAGATGTAAAGCAAGGGAAGGTGACATATGGCCATCCAGATGTTGAGATTGCAACTCTCATGATCTCACCACTGGCTGAACTGGTTAGTGCTGGTGAAGTTGCTATTCAGTCTCTGGAGGATTATACAATGCCCAACATTTGTGTAGCACAGAGGTTCCCAACCTAAGGTCCGTGAACCGGATAAGGTCCACAGTGCTATTTTATGTGATCCCCCCCTCCAAGGGCATTTGAGAAACAAAATGGCCATCCCTTTGAAGATGTTGGGACAAAATGGCCACCCCCATCGTGCAGGTAGGGCAAAATGGCTGCCCGGGCCTCAAAGCTGACTGAGAGAGCATGACTTGGCCTCTGCCTTGAAAAGGCTGGGACCCCCTGGTGTAGAACATTAATATAATTAAACCATCTAGGTCTCACAGTTGGCAGTAGATTTTATAAACTTGAACATGTCCCCAGTAGAATTCCCCAGTAACAAGGAATATTTCTTCAAATCGCCTTGTATTGTTCCTTGCTTGTTTTCTTCAGCAGGTTGCTACTCTTTCAGATTTCTTTCTCTTTTCCCTTTTCTCCACTACCCATTCTTCCCATTAAGGAAATAATCAGAAAATTATTTTGCCCTATGAGAAATGTACTACGACCAAAAAGCTCTGGTTCACATATTGTGGACTAAATTCAATTATTAGCTCCTGCACTTACACAAGCCCTATTGATCCAATGGGTCTAATCTATCTGGGAGTGAGAAAAGATTTAACATGTTTTTTTTACATATAGCATAGGTTTGAAGTGATGGAAGAATAAACCATACACCATTGTACACTCTCATGTGTTTAAACCTCACTATTAATGTTGGGCAGCAGTGCTGTTCCTGCATCAATACAGTAAAAATAATTAGTAAAACCAACCTGTGCCTTGCTTAGATGTAACAGCACTGACTAACACACAGCCTAAAAGCTTAGAAACAGCCATTCGTACATCATAGTTGGATCCTTCAAAAGATTTGAAGCACAGAGTTACAACGCTGTCCAGGTCTGTACTCCATATAAAGGTTGCTTCACTTTGAAGTTCAAGAAGACACTACACAAAAAAGAAGAGGAAAGTGGGAAGAACAGGCAAATGAAACAGATTTAATTTTCTGTCTGTAAATACCATGTAACATAAAACATTATGTGTAAAAATGAATGGGCTATGAACAGAACAACAATCTGGTGGAACATATTCCTTTCCTGTCCACATACTCTGTGTTTCCTTGTCCCTAGATCAGTTTGAGCAAGTGGCATGAAGGTAGCTACAAAAAGGAAGAGGGACTACAAGCAGATGTTCATTTCTACAACACTAAATGTAGCTTAATATCATCAGGGCTCCTTTTCAATACATTTACTCTACAGTTAGTTGCACTGTGCTAAATAGGATACATATGAACAAGATTGCAGTGCATAAGATCTTGAAATTTTACTATGATTGAGCAAATATACCTAAAATAATTAAACATTAGGTGGAGAAATTTGCCTTAGTTTGGCAAGCCATCTTCAGGCAAGCCAGTACTTTCCTTCCTATGGACACTATTTTAAAAAGTGGGTAGAATGGCAATACTTGTTTCCAATATACAGAAAAGGCAGTGGTGGGCTCCATTTTTTTTTACTACCTACTCTGTGGGTGTAGTATGGTGGGCGTGGCCAGGGAGAAAGCCCTGCATTGCACCTGAATTAGGACTACTTTATTTCAAAACTTGATGGGTGGGGCCAGCCAGAATTTCTGCTACCGGTTCTAGCAAACTGGTGCAAACCTGCTGATGCCCACTACTGAGAAAAGGCTAACGATCTCAGATGGCACAAATTCAAACAATTTTAGAAAAATCTGTAGCTGTAAATATATTTTATTTATCGTATGATGAACTTCGGTTGTCTACATTGTCTACATTAATGTTGATATATACAGTAGGCACAAATTGTCCATCTCAAGTTAATAGATCTTGTTCCATTTCTAGGATTGAAAGCCATTGAAGGGCTTCATCTGTGGCACTATGCAAGTCCTGCAACGTGCCTCCAAATGTGTATAAAGGACACCTAAATTTAACGTGGCCCATGGTTTGGTCATCTTCTTCTTAGAAAATAGAAGTTTACTTGCAAATCACATATAGACTAACCAGAGAAAGAGAACTTGACTCGATTATTATTACATATGTACTCAAGTTCACTGTGTGGTTTTCAGATACATTGCCAGTCATGACAGAACACAGAAAACCATCTGTTTTGATGATGAATGCCACAATACGGAACGTACAAATGACTGATAAAGGAAAAAGGCATTTCTGGTAACAATGAAATTTTTTTTTAGCAAAAACATATAGAATAATATGCTTTCTTTACTAAGTTTGCAGGGAAATGTAACAAAAATCTTTTCTTTGTCACAAGAGAGAGAATTCTTATTCTTTTTATTTGCCATTTAGTATTACATACAGCAACATTAAGTACTAAAACCCATTAATGCGACACTTTACCTTTGCTGCAGCACATCGAACTGCCATTGATCTATCCATTAAGCATGAACGGGCAGCTTTGTAAATATCCCTGTGACACGGAATAGCAGCAGCTCCCAGCCCTTTCAAAATATTTTGCAAACTTAGCATGATCTCATACCGCCCTTGAGACTGAAAAGAGAAAAGGTCATCTTATTTGGCAACTCAAATATTATACTTACTCATTTCTTACATCTTTAGCTCATACTTTCTGCAGTCCACTCAGGGCAATGTACATCACTTCAATTATATCCATTAAGGCTAACAAATTTACCCCCAACCCCACTAACTTCACAGCTCAGATAGGATTGGAGGCCAATTCTCCTAGATCGCAAACATGGGAAGCTTACTATGAAAGTTGAAAGAGCATGAAAAGAGAGATCTAATCTTAAGGCTGCACTCACACAGTTAAAGTCGACAGCTGAAACAACTAAAAATAACACTATTAAAAACATATTTAAAAGACAAAAGAATGTTTCAGTTTAAAACATTTCATCTTCTTCAAGTGCCACATCCAATTCCAAATACTGGCTGTCATCATGGCGATGAGCCATGAAGATTGTCCTGGGAACAATATAATGAAGTATTATCATTATTTATTAGTTCAAATTTATATTGCCACCCACTCGCCGTGGCGACTCAGGGCAGCTTACAAAAATACATTACATTACAATACAATATGTTGGTGTGGGCTCAGGGGGAGGGGCGGCAAAGCCCTCAACCTGCCCTGACTTTTTCTTCCCCTGGCAGTTGGCGTAGGCACAGGAGGAGGAGTGGCAAGGCCCTCCATTTGTCTTCCGCATCGCAGCATGACACCTGTGCCACTGATCCAAATCTGCAAGTCACTTTCTGGTCCTGAGTCCTTCTGGCACACAAAGTTCTCCTCTGCCCTATGCTAGTATTGATGAAGCTGCTGCCCTCCATCAAGATGGATTCAAGTGGGAATTAATCCACTTGGAGATCACCACCCTTCCCTGTGGACCTCTCTACCTAAGGCTGTTAGTCCTCAGTGTTGTCAGGTTAGTTAACCGCCACTTGACGATCAGTGTTGAATCTCTGGGAGTACTCTATTACGATAGTGCAATAATCTGGCTAGACCTGCAAAATATTTCTATAGCAATAATTTAACCCCAAAGCTTTCCAGAACGAGCCCTTTTCCCCTAATATTTTTCTAAATCCCTCTCTGAGGCATATACACAGCTTTTAAAACAGGGGTGGGAAAAGGAGAAAAGTAGTTCTTATAACAATCAAACAGAATTAATCTGGGGAGGGAGGGAATCAGACATAACCAGTCTTTCCAATGAGTTAATGAAACAGTTAGGTTTCACATCCAAACTCCACTCACAATGAAAAAGCTCTGCGTCCCATTCAAGCCCCATCCTCCACCTCCCTGATGGAAATAAATTCAATTATTTAATATATAAATACATAATGCATATTATGAACCAAGAGATGGATAATTATCAAACCTCATATTCTCACATCATGATGAAAAATTCCTCTGCTTTATACTTGTAAATGTCACATTTTACCAATAAGTTATTTTGGATCACTCATTGAGGCATTCCTCCCCCTTATAAAAAAAATTTTTTTTTGCTTTGAAAATATAGTTTCTTACCTCTGCATTCTTCATTGCTTTAAGAATATTTCCCACTGTATCCATAAAGCTGTTGCCCAAAATTCTTCCCAGCTTTTTGTACAAACAGCCCAAACAAACCACTGCAGCACTAAAAAAAAAGGAATTGAAGAAAAATGCTGGCACTTATTTCATGTATAATAAAATATGCTTAGCAAATTGCTAATGTAAAAACTTTATTAAAGACAACACAGAGTATACCTGAACTGTATCAAAGAAAAGACTGTTTAAAAAGTGTGACTGCAAGTTGGATGGCAGAAGTACATATACTGATGACACTAAGCCTTCCCTAACATAGCGTGGATTTCAGCTGGATGTAGGCCAAATTTGCCACCCCCTGGGCAGGGCCCAGGATGCTGGCGGTGGTGGAGGGTCCTGTCGCCTGTCCCCACAGTGGCCTTATCACCCTGGCCGCTAGGCAGACTGGTGGTGGCAGTGAAGTCCTGTCGCCATAGCAGCCTTTTGTGCCCTGGCAGTACATATATTGGATGGCAGAAATACATATATTGATGACAGTAAGCCTTCCCTAATGTAGAGTGAATTTCAGCTGCCCGGGACATAGGCCAAATTCCCCCCCCCTTGGGCAGGGCCCAGGATTCCGGCGGTGGTGGAGGGTCCTGGCGCCCATCCCTGCAGCGTCCTCTTCGTCTCGGCTTCTAGGAAGTTGGGAGGGGCAGTGAAGTCCTATTTATTCTGAAATTTTGCTGCCCCCAAAAGTGCTGCCCGGAGCGCCGTCCCCCCCCCCCCCCCGCTACGACACTGTGGTTACTCTTACTTAGCAGTCTATCTAGTTTCTGTGCTAGACACAGAAAAAGATTGGAATACTCCATTTCTCTTTCAGAAGTCTAAGCTGCCTTTGTGAAATTCCTTGTCAGCAATGATGAGATCTCAGCTGGTAATTAAATACAAGATAGGATTACTCACCATGACATTTTCTACTGATATAACAGGATTCTGTTGCCGCTATTGTGTCAACCCAGTATATTTCCAGCTATACCTCTAAGTACTGCCTTCTGGGGATGATTTTGAACTAAGTGGAGTGTATGCATTACTCCCCAAATGCTTTTGTGGAGACAGGGATGATCAGTCATGAACCTTCCCATCCTCACTTTGAGGTACTGAACCATTTTGGCCACCTGATGCTACACTCAGCCCTCTACAAGGATGGAAGCAAAGAAAGGGATAAAAGGAAAGGAAAAATGCACTGTATAGCGTACAGTGAGTGCATGAGAAAACACAGAAGTTGGAGGAGACATTCTGCCTCTCTTTCTTAGGCTAAAAAGAAATCTGAAGTCAGTCCTGGTCTCACTAATAGAGCTCATGCTACAATTAATTAATATGTTGCTCCAATGGAATAATTAGGCTCTAAAGCACAATAATTACAACACCCAACATCAATTAAGTTTCCATGGATTTCCCCATTGTTTATAATAAAGAAATATAACACAAATGTGATACCACTGGACCTTTAGACTTACAGCTTTGTAGGGAGATAGCTTGGTGAGTCATCTTTACTACGAATAAGTTCATTGCATTTGTCAATTGTCTGATGAACAGAAAAGATGTCTCCAGAGCTGTACAGCACAGCAAGGTTTTTGGCAATGAGCTGTCTGGCAGGAGGTCCTGGTGAACTGGTTAACAAAAATACTAGCTGTTGAACAAGTTTGTTCTGCTTTTCCCTTATATCAGCCTGGAAATGTGAAAGAAGAAGCAGTCAAAAGTTAATAATAGGACAAATTTCAGATCATGTTGCAATGTGGAAAGTGTACTTTCTCCAATCAAAAAGCCCTGGCCCTTTTTGAACTGGGCCCGAATACTGTCTAATTGGCATCTGGATCTCCCATCTATGCCATGCTAGCCAACCATCTCCTACCTTTAGCAAAAGAAAAACTTCTCCCCAAACCACACTACCCCTGGGACTGCTGCCCATTTTTTTTTTAAAAAAGGAAAAATACATTTTTTAAAAAAGCAGTGTTTTTAATCTGTTTTATTCCATGCTAGTTATGTAATACTTACCCTACTAGTGGTTGGTAAAAGTTTTTCCAAAAATCTCAGCCACTCAAAAGCAAACTCTGCTTTCTGAGATTCACCCAGTTGGTTATATGCCTCTTCATTGAGTAATAAGCTGTGAGCCAACTCCATCTTTTAAAGCATCTTTTTCCCACTCTCTGAAAGCCACTCATGAAGATATCCAGAACTGTAGCTTTATCTTATAAGATGACTCATTAGCAAATGGCCAGGGACAACTAAAGTGGCTTGAACCACAACTGGAACATTCTTATGACCTGTGACATCACATACACACCAGGAAACAGAACAAAAAAACATGTGCACCAGTGAAATAATGAAGCTGTAAAATACAAATTTTCTGCATCCAATTTCAAGTATAGTACCAAAAAAATAATGAACAAGTTGTTAGGAAGGACATGGCCATTCTATCTTTAAATCTACTACTATCTTTGAAATTTCATAATACATTTATTTTTTGATCTACTAAAAATAAGATATGTCATATTTTTACAAATAAGAAAAACATTTATTAAATTATGTCTAAAAGCTGCAGCTACTGGTTTTCTCTACCCAAGTTTCAACAATTTTGCTCCGTATGAGCTGGATATGCCAATTCATTAACTAATAGCTATTTATAAAAGACTACTTTGCTGTCTTGTATATACAGATGTATAAAGAAAACTGGAAACTACGGTTGCAAACTATACACAGGGAAAAAGAAACAAAACAACAAGCCTAAGGATATGATGGTCCGTTTTTAATAACAAACTACAGTGTAACTTTTATGTAACCATCAAATTTATTTTACTTCTATTACTTCATTTAATTTAATGTTAACATTCATATCATGCTTTATTTCTTTTGGTGGACATAGTGAAATAGATAACAATGACCAAACACAGATCAAAACAATAATCTATATAGTTATAATTATAATAAATTCATGCAAACTTATCAGAACTGTTAAATAACGAAATCTCAGTATTTCAACAACATGATGTCTTAGGCTGCAGCACCAACATACAGTACTTTATTATTTCCACTCAAAGTAATTCCCAGTTTAGTGAATTTCCAGTGAAAGAACTAGACTGTTTAAAGAAAGCTAATCATATCTTTTAACACAAATCTACTGTGATCAAGAGACACTAGAGCAAGGATAGCAAACCTTTTAGAGACTAAGTGCCCAAACTAAGGGATGGGATGAACCAGTGGTGTAGTGTGGGTTTCAGCCCCCCCGCCCCCATGCTACACCACTGGGGTGAACTCTGTGCTGGTAGGAGCGAGGAAGCGCTCCCATTGGGCTACTGGACAGAGCAGACTCTGTGCTGGGGGAAGGGAGGAAGCATTCCTATTGAGCTGCTGGGCAGAGGGGCTGGGAGAACTCTGTGCTGGGGTGACGGCATGCCCATAGAGAAGGCTGTGAGTGTCACTTCTGGCACAGATGCCACAGGTTTGCCACCACTGTGTGTGTGTGTGTGTGTGTGTGTGTGTGTGTGTGTGTGTGTGTGTGTGTGTGTGTGTGTGTGTGTGTGTGTGTGTGTGTGTGTGTGTGTGTGTGTGTGTGTGTGTGTGTGTGTGTGTGTGTGCGCGCGCAAGCAAAAACTTATCGGTTCATTTGAAATTCAACAGAGAAGATGAATAAACACTATAAACTTCTGGACTGAACAACTTGATTGCAAGAAACTAGCAGTGGAAATGAAGAAGCCCCAATACAGTTCTTTAAAAGTTAACACTTTTTGCAGTGACCTTACATTTAAAATTTAATTTAAGGCAAAAATGAATGTTGTCAAGCAGTTCAATGACATCTGATTATCTGATGTGCTTTAAGAGAAACTGTCTTATTAATTATTTACACTGTTATCGTAGTTGATTTCGACACAGAGGAGTAAACGGAAGTGTTTATTTTAAGTTTACTACAATTCAAGCTTAGCTTGTGTTCCCTTCAAGCCCGTTTATCAGGAAGTAAGTTTACTGAAAGCAATAGGTTCCCTTCCAGTACTTGCACAGATATACTGTATTTAAGATATTGTACAAAATTTTCACTACTCTGCATAAAAACCTATGGATTGGATTTAGATTTAAACACTCTTAAAATTTAAATCAGACATATGGAAATAAATTGGTTTAAGGCTGTGACTACATGGGTCAAAAACCCTAGGATTTGCTCTGCTTATAAAACAGATGAATTCAAAGTAATTTTTCATTGACCACATCACACAAAGCCCATTTTGCTCCCAAAGGGGCTTTCTTTCCTCTGTCGTGGCTGGGGGCAGGGCAGCAGGGCGGGGTTGCTTCTACTTTTTCGAGCCTGGGAATCTTCTACCTTTTCAGACCAGCTTTTAGGGTGATAAAAACACTTTATGAAATGGGCAGAATCCCATTCAATGTGCCTTACAAATTCTTCTTCTTCTGTGTCTAGGCAAGATGTGAAACCGCCAAAATGAACCTACCTTTTGGTGAATTCATTCTGCAGTTCCTCCCGCCTGACCTAGTGTGAGAAAGATTAGCCGGCAACTCATGGTTGCCATTACCAGGGTACACCTGATTGTAATTCAAAAACACCAAAATCTTCGAGGAGGCTCTTTCTGTGCTTATCTTATAAATATGTATCATCTTATAAATGATCAACAACTGCTCAATTCATTTAAAAGTGGCAGGTAACAAAGTATCTAAAATCCAGATCTAATTTTCATTAGGGAGCCTGTACCTCAAAAGTGCATTAAAAGTGTAGGTGAGCCCAAGGACTCAGCACAGACCCATTCTATCTCAGATCTATTCAGCCATCCGATCTCAACCTACACTATTCCATAGGAGATATACGTTTGAAATAGCCAGCTGGGAAAACTTTACAACAGTGCTCAATGCAACTGTTCTTTAGACAGCCCCTCAAGCAGAGAACTAAGATCAATTTGTAACTTCCATTTTGGAATGTTCCCATATCCTAATTCCATCAGGGTCCTGACCAACTACATAACAGGTCTCACTCTGGAAACACAATACAGTATTTACATTATATTTTGCACTTTGAACCAAATCATTTTAGTCAACATACGATAAAAACTGGGAGAAATTTGATCTTGCTTCTTGCAGAAACAAAAATAGCTCTGTCTAGTTTAGGGGTTGCCAACCTTGGTGCTCCAGTTGTTCTTGGTCTTCAATTACCAGAAGCACAATTCAGCACACCTGCTGATCAGGGCTTCTGGGAATTGAATTCCAAGAATAGCTGGAACACCAAGGTTGGCAATCCCTGGTCTAGATCAGGGGTTCCTAAACTTTTCACACTGCGGCCTGGAAGTGGAAGTAAAATGTGCCCATGCATGTGCATAACGCTGCCATAAATGCACCTGTGGCTGTCATAAATGCATTTACGACAGCCATGGGTGCATTTGCGGCAACGTTTAGCACGTGCACATTTTACTTCCACTGTTGGGAGTGGTGAGGGTGATGTGGGCTGGATGATTTGGGGCTGCAGGCCAGATCCGGCCCACAGGCTGAAGTTTGGCCACCCCTGGTCTAGAGAGACACTATAACAGAGTTTGACATGTTGAGAAGCAGCCTGAAAGCTTGGAGATTATAGAAAAACTGAAAAAATGACCCAAACAAAAAGATGTTATATGGAAATATAACCACAAACCAAATAGTACCCCCAACTGCTTTTGGCAGGGAAAACCAATCAATGCATAATTTTTTTAAAAAATCAAAAAGATATCCAAAGTGAATTGAATGAATTATCTACTGCCTTCATATTGGGAGAATAGAGGGAGTCATAAGAAGACAAAGAACACAAAGAAACGATTCCTTCAACTAAGATGGTTTTTGAAACACACAAATTAACTAGATCAGCATTTGTCAGTGACATATGACACTGTCCACCATTAACTGCTGCTCAAAAAGCTCTACCTTCTTTAACTACATGAGTTATGGACTAACAGAAATGGTTGCCATTCTATTTCAAAACTGAAAGGTTCTTTGTTGAATTTCAAGGGAGACAAAATTCCTGGAGAAATAAGAGGAATCCTTTTCCACAGGAGAGTGTCCTGGCACCATTAATTTTTAAGATTCACACAAGGAACTAGCTGGATAGTTCAGTGAGTTAGGTATCTGATTGCAGTGCATGCCATGCCTTCCAGAAAAAGAGACAGCCTGTGTAGCCAAGGGAAAGCTGCACAGACCCAGGGTACCCCCAGAAGAAGGGAGTGTTAAACCGCTTCTGAGGACTCTCTATCCAGAGAACCTGAAAAAGGATCACCGTCAGAATTGACCTGACAGCACACAGTTTTTATTATTCTAAATGCCAATGACTTCTTTCTCTTCCTTTAACCATCTAATCCACCTCCAGCCAGTTACCAGTTCTCAAGAAAAGGAAAAATTAAGATATAACTCTTAAACTCAAAAGAGCTGTAACATACTAAAACTAACCGGACATTTACTATAAAACTGTATTTGTTCAATCTGTAAATAATGGAAAGGAATAGATTTTAAATTAACAACATCCTGACAACAAAGCAAAGCCTTGCGCAATCCTGTGCCTGCCTACCTTTCTACTAGGTACCAAATCATACCACTCTCAGTGGGGCTTGCTTCCAAACCACATTGTCATCCCCCCCCCCCCCTTAATATGATTTATGTCTCACAGATTTCTTTCCTATAGCAAAAATGTGCTCCATTATAAAAAATGCAGCAGTCTATACTAGCTTGGTTCAAATCACACAATGGATTATTCTGAAGACATTGCAGACAGAAGAAACCATCTGAACTTGTATAACTCGCAGCACTGCTGTTGCAGCCTGTTGACTAGTTAGCACAGAGTTGTGGTTCTTTCTCTCCCTGTTATTCCACAAAGAAACAGTAACAAATTGCATATGCTGTCATTCAAATCATGCATATAACTGTGCCATCAAGCTAAAGGAAGGGGCTGACTAGCAACATGTAACCATACAGAATGTCTGGGTATTTAAAAATAATAATCATTTTTTACAATATAAAATATGGACTGACACAAAGTTACAGCTCTAACATTACCATAACACTCAAGAATCAAACAACATTTCTGGAGTTACAGTATTTAGATCACTTTGGGAAAGATCCAAACAGTCACAGCTGCTCGAGAGGCACGGCTGATTTTAATACCACTTGATCAAGGAATTTCCATGTGTGCACAGTACCACTACAGAGTCTTGTCTGATTTATCTCAAGAATGGACCAAGAACTCTTCCCTCTGGTGACCTCACTCTCAATAGCATGCATTTGGCTACAGATGAATGCTGTCCACATCCATCTGCAGCCCTCCAGTTTCCCTTTCCCCCCATGCCCCCTTCCCATGTTCACAAACCACATGAAACCACTTTATACCGTACTGACACCATGTAATATTTTGTACTTGCTGTGAGCTTACATATACTGTCCAAAGGCTTCGTAACTGAGAAAGAAATTTCACAGTCTTTACTTTGTTATAAATGCTCATGTATGTGCATGTGTTCAGTGATTTCTAGTAATATCCAGTTTAAATATTGAAATGTACTGCATGTGCAACTCCTTTTGAAAAAGTATGGAACACATAGTTTGTTCATAATACTGTTCCTAACTGAGATCACATCATGCTGATACTGAAACAAATGACCTAGCACAACTCAACGATTACTTTCATTCAAAGTACTGGAGCTTAACTATAAACCACTCCAAGATTTTAAAACCATATAAAGAAAAAGCAAAGCGATCACACTTATATACCACCTAATAGCACTTAGTGCACTCTTAGGACAGTTCACAAGTTAATTAGCATTTTGCTCCCAACATGCTGGATATTCATTTTACAAACCTCAGAAGGATGTAAGGCTGAGCCAACCTTGAGCCCTGGTTTGTTGAACCATATTTTCTGTAAAGGTAAAGGTCACCCTTGCTCAAAAGCCAGTCATATCTGACTCTAGGATTCAGTGCTCATCTCTGTTTATAGCCAAAGAGCCAGCACTGTCTGCGACTACAGACATTTCTGTGGAAATGTGGCAGGCATGCCTCAACACTGGAGTGCATGAAATGCTGTTTACCTTTCCACTGGTGCTACCAACATACTACTTGCAATTTCTTGCTTTCAAATTGCTAGGTTGGCAGGAACGGGGACAGAAACGGGAGCTCATTCTGTCATGCAGTACCCAGGTCTCGAACTGCTGACCTGTCAACCTTCCAGTCATTAAGTTCAGCATCTTAACCACTTGAGCCACCGCAATCCCTTATGTTTTCTGTACCACCATTTAAATACCTCATCTTTTAAGGCACAACAGAGCGTACTTGGAAAGAGTCTTTTCAGTTTTAGTAGCCCATCTTTGGAATCTTCTTCCTAGGTGCTCAAGAGTGTATCTTTACTACAAAGTTTTAGTAGTTAGATCCCACTTCAACTGTCATGGCTTTATCTTGCATGATGCTGTACCCTGTAGTTCAGACAAAATGCTTACCACTTTCATCACTGAACTACAAATCCCAACATTCCCCAGGATGGAGCCTTGAGACAAATACACTGCTATAAATATGTAGTGCAAATACACTGTCACCTACTTTAAATCATTTCAGCATTTGGCTTTTTAATTTGTCCTAGTTTTTAAAAGAGACAATGAATAAATTTAGTCCAGAGTTTTACTGATTCCATTTGTTTTTTATACTGTTTTCTACCACTCTAGTTTGAACACTTGTGGTGTTAAGAAGAAACATAATACCTAACTAAATAATATAAAACCAGCAGATCATCATTCAAGATACAATTTAAATATGTGTGGTGATAGTCTAGTTAAAGGCAGGTTTTTCTAAAACATTCAGTCTCTAGTCACACATTTTAACAATTCTTATCCTCCCCATACTGTGACTATAGCTTCCTCCCCATATTGTGACTGCATTCTACAAGAAGTTGAATTTATTTTAACCACAATGACAAAGAAGAAAACAAGGAGGCTGTCTTACCACTCTTTTAAATCTGGAAACTTAACAGTACCCTTTTGCTAGGAAGCAACAGGATACTAAGTATCCACATTCTCAAGAACTACAGTATATCCTTTTTTTTATTATGAGTTTACATTTACAGTACAGTACAGTATTCCATAATTCTCAACATTACATATTTGTCAACTGTTTTAGTAATTCAGTGTTGCCATCCATGGCATACTCAGAGTTGGTACAGCATAAAAGAATACTCAATTTTCATACAAAATTATCTTTAAAAGGAGAAGGAAATGCAGCTGCCAACAAGACTTCCTCAGCCTTTATGGGATCCCCCATTCGTGCTTAGTTCTGGCAAGCAGGAACTGGTGTCAGTTTGGAAAATTCCTTTAAGTGTGTCTTCCTTTAAAAACCTCCAGCTCCATCTTGTAGCATAACCACAGTCACGCTTTCTCTGAGAAATGAACTTGTCCTTAGATGGACAAGAAATGAGGATCTCTCTTTCCCAGAAAAAAAGACACAAAATAAAATAAAACCTTCCTTGCAGAAGAGTAGCGTGCCTTGGCGGGGCCCCGTATAAAAATTTGTTTGGGGGCCCTTAGGAAGGGTAAAGATTTGTTTTGCTTACGCACGTTGGGGGCCCCCGTGGCCCTGGGGCCCCGTATAATTGATACGGCAGATACGGCGGTAGCTACGCCTCTGCTTCCTTGCCTTCACAGAGGGTTTCTGACTGGCGCCCCCCCCCCCCAGCTTATTATCTTCTACCTTTCTCTTTCTTGGGAAAACTTGGTAAGATAAACCCACCCACCCCTCCCCCTGCCCAAAACCAAACCACCACCCAAAACTTTAAACCAGGGGTAACCAAACCATGGCCCAGGGCCTGGATCTGGCCCCCAGTGCCAATTCATCCGGCCCACGAAGCCCTTGTCACTCCCAGAAGCTTTAAGTAAAGCGCACCTGTGCGGGCGCATTTTACTTCTGCTTCCAGGAGTGACGAGGGCTTCACGGGCTGAATGAATTTGTGTCGGGGCCCGGATCCGGCCCCTGCCTGGGCCATAGTAGTGACCGGCCCCTTGAATCACGTGACTGGCCCGTGGTCCAAAAGGTTTGGACACCCCTGTCTCAAACGAATGCCTTCCCAGGGCAAGAGAAGAATGGTCAGCCGAAAGTCCAAGGCGCTCCCCTTTCTCCACCCGCACCAGTTCCGCCGTGTGAAACAAGGTCTGAAGTCTCCCCAAGAGGGAACGACCCTCGTCCCAGAGCCGGAGCCCCCCCCCCCTCGGGGGGCCTTTCTTTCTCTGCCAGCGTAGGAATCCTTCCCTACCCAGGAGGCGGGTTCACCCCATCCATCCCGCCCTCCGGAGAGGAAAAAGGCAGAAGCAGCGCTCCCTTCCCCACCGGACACCCTCAGGTCACCTGCCCGGCCTGCGTGGAGCTCTCCCGCGGAAGGCTGGGGCGCAGGGTGGGGTCCTGCGCAGGCCACCCCACCGAAGTTGGGATTCACAGGCAGGCTGGCGCTTCTTCGCTCCCTCCCTCCTCCTCCTCCTCCTTGCCTGACTCAGGGAAACCCGCGCCCTCCCTTCGGCCAGCGGGGGAGGAGGAGCTGCTTCTGCGGCCGTCCTCCTCCCTCTCTTTCCCGCTGGGAGAGCTGCTCAGGGCCGCCTAATCGGCCCCGGAGCCATCGAGCTGCCTCCGCGGCGAAGCGCAGACTCCCCTGCGCCGACTCTGCCACGCACGGCTCCCTGGAGGGAGCGCAATAATACCCGCCTGCCTGCCTACTTCCCTCTTTCTCCAACCTTCTGAGGCAACCACCACCACCACACCTTCGAGGCTCATCCGGTCTCCTCCTCCCAAAATTAGGGATTCTCAACCTGCTGCCCATGGGCCAGATGCGGCCCATGGCCGATTCATGTGGCCTCCCACCATCTCCACCACACTAGGTGACTAGGATGTGCCATGTGGTGGAGGAATAGCAAATGGTCGCCCAGCCCCAGAAGCTGTCTGAGGGAGCATGACCTGGTCCCAGTGATGGGATGTAACAGGTTCTCACCAGTTCTCCAGAACCGGTAGTAACTTTTCCCAGTGTCCCAGAGAACCTGTAGCAGCTTTTGGGAGGAACCACCTTCGGGGCTTACCTTTTCACTGGTTCTCCCACTGCGCATGCATGTCAAGCACTTGGTGTGCATGCACGCCTAGTGCTTGGCACATATGCACTGCCTCCTTGCTGTCCTCCCAAACTGGGAGGAGGAAGAGAAGCTGCTAGCCTGAAGCTCCCTATAGACTGAAGCTCCCTATTTTTATTATTTTGTATTTTTTCCCTTTGGCCCCGCCCATGACATGACATCATGATGTTAGCTCTGCCCACACTGTGATGACATCACGGTGGGGTAGTAAAATTTTTGACATCCCACCACTGCCTGGCCCACAGTTTAAAAAGGTTGAGAACTCCAACCCAAATTGAAACCACTCTGTTGGCTTTGTCATCTGCCAAAATTAAGCACTTATCAGCACATGTTTGTGTCACTATTACGCAGGCCAGTAAATGAACCAGATTCTGTATCTTTCCACATTCACACAGAGTGTTGTTGTCCACCATCAGCCTCCACTTGAGCATATTTGTCTTACATCTAGGGCCGTGGTTTCCAACGTGGGGCACATGCCCCACAAGGGGTTGGGGTCAAGAATGAGTTATTAACAGTGAATGGCCTATTAGGCTTCCTCCACATGGAGTTCACTGTTTGAATAATAAGTGTGTGTGTGTGTTGTATCAAGATTTCAGAGATGATTAGATTGTTTTATGTTTTATTTTTAATCAGTATGTAAGCCGCTCAGAGTCGGGTTCTCCCGATTGGGGCGGGGTATCAAGTGCGATAAATAAATAAATATAATAAATAAATTAGATGTGGGATGGCCAATTTTTTTAAAGGTTGGTAACCACTGATTTAGAGACTCTGACCCTCAGCCTATTCAAGGTCCTCCAAGTGACATAGGGGAGGTTGAATTCCTCAGCTGTATCTTCTTTTAATGTCATTCCCTGTTTGGTGAGCTCCTTCATCCTCTTAATTTGGTTTTGCTCTTGCGTACCCTCAAGAATGTTCGTTCTTCCCATAAACCTCTTCCTGCATCTGAGTCGGCAGACTTGAGGCACATATCTGTTCAGAGGACATTGAGGGTTCTCAGGTGTGGCCCTTTGCTATCTATGGTGCAATGTATAGGATCAGGACTGTCGGTATATAGCATTGGCTGGGGCATAGAACCCTACAGTTTGAACCTACAGGTTGATGCTAGGGAAATAAACTTCCCAACAGTATTCACTTTCCTTTCTTCCTTTCTGTTGTTTCCACAGAATTTTTTTTACATCTGTGGGTGGGGAGAGGAGGACCACATTTCTATCCTATTTTCTAATAGGGGGTTCATCTCTATGCTTCATAGCATAATGCACAGGAGGTGATGTCACTTGGCTGGGATGGGGAAATGGCTAGTTAACAGCTCAGAAGGGAAAGGGTTTCATATGCCTCCATCATTCTATGGGAGAAGTATTAAATGTCTGCCTCAGTTCTTTCTAAACATTACATTGCAAACAGTGGTCCCATTGGTAATGTGCCATAGAAATACATATATGCAACATTATGCATTTCAGCCATTTTTATTATTTTTAGACCAGTAGCTAATTGAAACTGTGGATACTGAAATCATGGATGGGGAGGGGCAACCTGTATAATTAATGGCAGCCATCAACAAGATTTTTGTAGCCAAAAATGGTTGCTTGTTCAGATTTAGGGTGTGGCCACACTGGACCTTTTGGTGCAGCCTAAGTAGTGTTTATTAAGGTGGGGGGGGGGGAGGAGCAATATGCCATAGGTGTGCTCTTTGTATTTAACTGGCATGCCAACCTCAACAATCCTATTTTCAGTATCACGAGGGAGCTTAATAAATGAGCAACTTCAGAGATCAGTAAAATTTTAATAATTACACTTTCCCTGCCCCTCTTCAGAGGAGCAGAGGAAGTGTTCAATTTGCTGATATCCTGAACTGGGTCACTAATTAAGCCACTTTGCAATACCACAAACTGACAGCGGAATGAACCTTGTCAGCTTTGACTAAACACTCTGGGAATGAACTAGAGTACAACAGCCACATTAAAAGAGTAAAAGTCCTTCATAGAGGCTCAAACAGGTGCAGGCAGGGGCACTTTGGGAATGGATTGGAGCGGTCTAGCAATTAGATGGATTAGTAGATCAGGCAGGTTAGAAGATGGATACTTTTTATGGGTAATAATAGAGATGGAACTTTAATGAAGACAGCAGAAACCAACCTCTGTATTCTCAGCTAAACTGTTTCTTCAGATTTAGTATCTTGGGCCTGAAAGGCATCCCACAGCCAAAGCCTCCTTACAAGCTGTGTAATGATTTTTACTGAACCCCATCCAAAAAAGAGAAATATTCACTGACTTCATTCAGTCTGAAATGATTACTCATAATGGCTGAAGACGGCACTGACTAACGTCAACCAGTTTTTCACCATTAGATGCATCAGTGGAGAAATTGGCACAGGATACCTAAAGCATTTATCCTCCATTCTTTTAAAAATGTAATTACTCTTATAATGATTAAATGCAGTGTAATGCTGGCTCAAAGCTTAACAATGTTCTACAGCATTTTATAAGATGATCTTCATCAGTAAACAGTACACATTAGAAATGCTTGCTCCCCCACCCCATTTTAAGACTAGGAAGAATTTGCGATTAGTCTGGTTTTTTAAAATAGTAATTATAGTGTTTATCTGATGCATTTTTATACCACCTGACTTAGTGGAGACACTACTGGAAACAAAATCCAACAATAAATAAGCAATAGTACAGTCAAACCTCGCATAAAGAGCGTTTCGCTTAAAGAGTAACTCGCTTAAAGAGCAGCATTTTCTCTGAATGTTCGCTTCGCTTAACAAATAAAACCAACCAAAAACTCGCTTAACAAATACATCGGGGTTCGCAATCCCCCCACAATTGGTCATTTACAATGGTGTTTCGCTTAAAGAGCAAACTCGCTTAAAGAGCAATCCTGTGGAACGCATTATGCTCTTTAAGCGAGGCACCACTGTACTTCAGAAAGGGAGTGTAGGATGTAGTCCTAATCTATGAATATTTTATTTGTATTTATATTCTTGTATTGTACTTATGTTTGTATGCATACCTCAATTAAAAGGTACCATAGCGATAGAACGAAAAGAGATCTTCTCTCTCATGCTGATCAAGGTACAGATGGGGAAATTATGTTTTTGTACTGCAGCTTCCATGAGTGGCCGCGTTTGCTGTGGGATTCTGAAAGTTAAAGGTTGCCCTTGCTCAAAAGCCAGTCGTATCCAACTCTAGGGTTCAGTGCTCAACTCTGTTTATAGCCAAAGAGCCAGAGCTGTTTGTGTCTGCAGGCGTTTCCATGGACATGTGGCAGGCATGACTAAACACCAGAGTGCACGGAATGCTGTTTACTTTCCTTGCCAAAGTGATACCTATTTATTTCCTTGCAATTTCTTGCTTTTGAACTGCTAGGTTGGCAGGAGCTGAGACAGAGACAGGAGCTCATTGCATCATGCAGTACTTGGTCCTCGGGCAGCTAACCTGCCGACCCTCCAGTCATCAAATTCAGCTCTTAACCACTAAGCCACCACACTCTACCAATAAATTAAAATTACACCCACAACAATTGCAGCATAGGAGCAAGATCTCTGTGCAGTTTCAATACAATTGGACACAGTCTTTTGATAACCTGTCCCCAAACCATGTAGGGCCTTTAAAGTTATCACCAGCACTTTCAATCAGGTCCAGATTGAACCCTTTCAACCAATGCACTTGGCACAGAATCTCTGTGACCTGATTTGATCACTGAGTTCCCACAAGCAACATTTCTGTAGTCTGCATTAGCAAATGCTTCAGGAGGATCTTTAGAATCATGTACAGTTCTGCACATTCTGTACAACTTCAGTTTCATTGACTATGCCAGTCTACTCAATGAAGTCCTGTCAGTGGATCACAACAAACTGGCAAGAATTTATGGATGGGAGTAACAGACCACCTCACCTGTCTTCTGAGAAACCTGTATGCTGGCCAGGAAGCAACAGCTATAATTAGATATGGAACAACTGATTGGTTTAGAATAGGAAAAGGGGTATGGCAAGGCTATATATCGTCACCCTGGTTATTTAATTTATATGCAGAGCATATCATGCATACAGCAGGAATGGACAGATCACAAGCCAGACTTAAGACAGCTGGGAGAATTATCAACAACCTGAGATATGTAGATGGCACCATATTAATGGGAGAAAGTGAAAAAGATCTAAAGAGCCTCTTGATGAAGGAAAAATGCAAACAAATTAAATCAGGTACACAGGACAACAAGGATGATCAGAAGAATGCAAACCAAGTCCTATTATGAAAGACTGAAGGAACTGGGCATGCTTAGCTTTGAGAAAAGAAGACTGAGAAGGGATATGATAGCAGATACCTGAAATATAATCATAAAGAGAAAGGGAAGGATCTGGTTTTCATCATTCCAGAGTGCAGGATGTGTAATAATGGGCTGAAACTAGAGGAAGCCAGATATAGTTTGCATATTAAGTAAATGGTTGTGAGAAATTTTGATTCATATTATTTACAAGCAAGTGCACTCATTTTAATTGAAAGTAGAATCAAAATGATATAAAGGGAGTCATCATGTCACGGTGACCTATAGTAACCTCAGCAGGTGGCTCAAGACAGAGTTGCACGTGCCACATACTGACCACGTACTCACGTGTATCTTGCTAACCACAAAACGTGACATAACCTAATGTACTAGGAAAAAAGGTAGTTTAGAAGGTATATAAGGGAGAAGGAAAGACAGGCAATCGGGCATTGCAAACACGGGATCCTAGGGAAACCTGTCTTTGCTTTGTTCCAAATTTCTATATTATTGGCCAATCTTAATATTACTTGCATCTCTTTATTATTAAGGTATTGTACTTTATAGAATGTGTTCTGATTTTATTTGGCTTATGCAAGCAATAAATTAAATTAAAATAATATATTGTGAAGAGTCTTTATAAATGGTGCATTGGCAGGGAATCTAAACCAACTCACTATCAGCTGGAAGGCCACTCAGTGATTAGACCACTGGGAAGGTCTGCTCAGTTGGTTTTGAGTTGTGTCTTGGAAGAACGTTGGGTACCCCGTAAAATATTTTAAGATATTGTATCTAGAGTCCTTTTGTGTGTAGCAGCTGGGGAAAATAGAAATAAAATTTCCCTGACATGTTCTTAATAGTTAGAGCAGTACAACAGTGGAACCAACAGCTTTGAGAGGTGTTGAGCGCTCTAACACTGAAAGCATTTCAGATAGTCATCTGCCAGATCTGATTTGATTCAAATTCCTGCATTGAGTAGGGGGTTGGAAAAGGCAGCCTAAAAGGCCCCTTCCAACTCAGTTATTATATGATTCTAAAATGAAACTCATGCTAAAATTGCCTAGACATTAATCAATCAATCAAATCACTTTCTATCCTGACCTTCTTCCAATATGCAAACTATCAGTGCATTTTTAGCAAGCTAAATATAACTCTCTGTATCAGTAAGAAACAAAGGCGTTGTTTGTAGAATGACAATGGTGTCATTCTACATACAGGATTAGTTGCACCAGTAGACCATGTACAGTGAGTGGGGACTATTCAAATCAGAAGCATTTGAGATAGTGAAATGAAATAAGAAATATAGGCCTATGCAGAAAGCAGCAGGTGATCACCAAGGTGAGAAATTTGTTTTCTGTAAAATTAAATACATCTACTCATTTTCCTTCTGGCTGTTGAGTTGTGCCTGGTAGACTGAGTATGTTTCTACCCTATTGTATCTTGCCTCAAAGACACTTTGCTCTGCTTCTGTTAAACAAGCTGTAGGTCAGGGACGCCCAAACTATGGCCCACGGGTCGGATCCAGACCCAACACCAATTCATCTGGCTCACACCACCCTTGTCGCTACCGGAAGCGGAAGTAAAACGCGCCCAGGCACATTTTACTTCCACTTCCAGGAACGATGAGGTAGGTGTAGGCCGGATGAATTGGCATAAGGTGCTAGATCCAGCTCATGGACCGTAGTTTGGGCTCCCCTAGTTTAAGCAGATAAAATGGCAGCCTACAATCTATCTCATCCTGTTGCAAAACATATTTGTTGCGAAACATATTGCAAGACGTGTTTTAGTTCCACTTCTGGAGGGACGAACCATGTGACCAGCCCAAGGCCCAAAAAGTTTGGGCACCCCTGCTATAGGCCAAAGTCTGCTGTTAACAAACAAAGACAGGTACTTGTTTTGAAGATCCACCCAGTGGTGGAGAATGGGGAGTCCGAGTTGCAATGAACCCTTCTACTTTTCTATTGGTACTTTCTATACCTGGTTAAACTGCTGTACCATAGCCAAAACTGTTAAAGTTGTGAGTTTGGTCCTGGTGGGGCTCATGGTTGACTCAGCACTCTATCGTTTTGAGGTCGGTAAAATGAATACCCAGCATGCTGGGGGCAAAACATTCATTACCTTGTGAACTGCCCAGATAGTGCACTAAGTGCTATGAGGTGGTATATAAGTATACTGTAATTGCTATTGCTATACATGGGTGTGCCATTTTTAGTGACATTAGACTGGGACACACCCATTATATTACTCCTGGTTCCTAATGTTGCTTCACTTTGCATTTTCAGCTTCAATCCGTTCGTTGCTATAAAAAGTCATCAACAAGTCATACATTATCAATTCTGGATTCCCCACTACAGTATTATGTGTTGATACTAGAAGATTAACATTTGACATTTAGGATGTGGGTTGCTTTTGAAATAATTCCAAACATCAAAGTGACCAGAGGAGATAAAAATACCCAGGCTGTGAATCTGACTGGAAAGAATATATAATTTTGCCAGTGGGCCTCCTTTCACCAAAACCCTGTAACTGATTACAAAAGGGAGAGTGAATACTTCAGATGATAAAATGTAAATATTTTTTTTTTGCTGGGTCCTTCCATTGCTCTCAAACACTAGGATCAAGTCAAATACTACGTTACCTATTGACACTGTAGTTTAACATTTGTTGGGACTTGGTACTCCAGCCTCAAAAACTACTTCTTTTTCAGAACTCAATCATATGAGTGAAAGGTCCATTTGTATCTACTTTCAGCACCTGCCGGTTTCCATACGTTCCATGCCTGACAACAACACCCGCTTCAAGACACTTGGCGTTAGCAGCCAGTTCTCTTTCACAATGAAGCACAAGTTGGGAATAGAGCTCCAGCCCAATGTCCTTTTCAATGTTAGCATGATACTGCATTCTTCTTCCCTTCAATTTACCACCCAAGGTGGCCTGAGGTATTATTAATATGCTGCCTGGCAAATCCAAAACAGAAACATATTTGCCATCTTCATTTTCACTTAACTTCACATTCAAGAGTGTGCTGACTGCAAAAACAGAGACAGGGATGTAATTAGTAGGTATTAAAACAGGTAGCAATGTGGTGTGTCTGCCCCCTTTATTTAAAGCATTTATGCTATCCATTTCAGCTAGGAAAACAAAGAGTACAGTAAAACCCCAAGTTACGAAAAAAAAGCAAGTTTCATGGCCTCTTTTGTAACTCGATTTTTTTCGTAACTCGATGCATCCCCATAGGGATGCAAAGAAAAAATAAGCCCAGGACAAACCTGAACCGTTCTTCATCCTTGGCTCATTTCCGCCTTTCCGCTCTTCGTCCTGGGCTTGTTTCACCCTGCAGTGTCTTCCCAGCTAGACCTGAGGGCCGAGGAAGCACTGCGGGGCTTTCGGGGCAGTCAGGTGAAGGCTGTGCCTGACTGCCCCAAAAGCCTCATTTGGATCCTGCAATCACACGGTGCCTTTGGGGTGAGGGAGCTGGTTCCTTCACCTCCCTCTCCCCAAAGGCACTGGGCGATTGCAGGATCCGAACGAGGCTTTTGGGGCAGTCAGGCACCGCCTTCACCTCAAAGTCCAAACTTAATCGAGGGCAGTCATAAGACGGGTTTTACTGTACTGTATCTCTATAGATGAATAGCCATCTTAAAGCTGTTGCTCAGGGAATTGCGCTTCAAAAATACCACCATCTTTGAGGAAGCTCTTTCTACGCAGCCCACTTTAGGGCAAGAACTGTCTAAATCGGATTAATATAAATGCTGTATTTTAAAATTTAAATCTTATATTTTAGTTTTTAAGATTTTATTTTCAGTATTTATTTTAATTGTGGTACTTCTGACATGAAAAAAACTAATAATAATAATAATAATAATAATAATAATAATAATAATAATAATAATAATAATAATAATAATAATAATAATAAATCAATCCTTGGTTACCTTTAAGATTAATAAATTATCACAGCATGAGCTTTTGTGGTCTAACTGGGCTACAAGACTTTTTTAATCATATGCATCTGAAAATACTGCTAATCCAACCAGGTTCTTTTAAAATAATTTGAATGAAGGTGTTACATAAATATAAAAAAACAACACAATATAATTGATGGTAATAATAATAAACTATTGTTGTCACCCAATAATAATAATTTTGTGTCAGAAATTATTCTGGCTTAAAAATATTTTTGCGGAAGAAACTCCACTCAGGGAGCGCCCAAATGAGGCTCCTTTCATGTCCCCAAGAGTTGGGACAGAGATGGGCGCTCAACCTGTCATGCAGTACCCAGGTCTCGAACTACTGACTTGGCAGCCTTCCAGCTAACAACTTGAGCTTCTTAACCACTGAGCTACCATAGGGGCTGGTGAAAATTAGAGATGAATATGCAAGGGTGCACAAGTTCTCCAGTCCTGCTTTGGAAACCTTTTCTTTTCATAGGATGAAAGCTGCAAAAACAAACAAATAAATAAAAGGTTTTGCTCTTGTGATGAAGGCAAAATCAGAAGCTCTTCCTCATGTGTTGACTATTTTTGAGGGAAAACGTTGGCCACAAATATACTGACATAACAGCTTGATGCTCATCATGTAACTTTAACAAATGTATTTCCAAAAAGTGACGAGTCATGGAAGAATAAAACAAAAATACAAGAAGATACAAACATTATTTTCAATTTAAATTATACTTTAATAGAGCTTCAGGTCTAAAGCAAAATATGTTACCATATTAATAATACACTTTGACTCAGGAAGCTTTGCAAATGCCAAATATTTTAAAAAGCTCATTGTATAATGTGTACCATAACTTGGAATGAATCACTTGTCCAAAATAGCCTTACCCAGAGGGCAGATGTCATTATATTACTGCAAAGCCTCATTAAATGAGTTCTTATTATCAACTGATGATGGGAGTTTAATGCATTAATACATTTAATGCTAATGTTTTCAGCTGCCTGCTTTCAGAATATTTTGCCTAAAAACCTACCCATTTTTGGAATAATGTCTTCATTGGCTCCTTTGAAGAAGCATACATAGATTATAAGTCCTCGCTGAATCTATATGAAATAACAAAGATATATTCTTACACATTGCAGTTTGATGTAACGAAACATATCCATCATTTTTTTCATGAAGCTATAAGCCCTAGTCAAGGCTGACAGAATTCCTTTATTTTAACAGATTCTGGCTGTAATGTACATGTATGTATACTAAAAGCAGGATACTTTCAGTATTTGACATGAGGAACTCCATGTCATCTAGAGGAAGGATTCTCAACCTGCAGCCTGCGGCACCATTTCATGGGGGCCCCCACCACCTCCACCATACCCATAAGTGCCATATGTTGGAGGAAGGGCATAATGGCCGTCCAGCCCCCAAAGCTATCTGAGGGAACTTGGCCCGGCTCCCGGCTTTAAAAGGTTGAGAACTCCTGATCTAGAGCTTAAAAGATGACATAGTTTCTTCAGTGGAGGGGGAAGACATTGGAAGTCTTTAAAACTACATATAATTATTCAGGAAACATGTCAGTAAAATCGAAATGTCATACATAGAAAAACATGTCATTCAGTCACTATGCGTCTTCAGATTCTGTTTCTTAGAACATATACAGTATATTTGAAGTGATGTGTGACACAGATTCAGGATACTCTTCGCTAATGTTTCCAAAATGACAGCCTTCTTCATGCCTTCAACCTCAGGGAGGTCATACGGGGACAAACATCAGCCCCACCTCCATGTCACTTGGAAATCTGTAGTATGTATATGCAACTAAATGCACCAATAACCACCTATTCAGACCTTTGTGGTGAACATGCAAATGTCTACATTAGGAGTTCAAAACATTTTTAAGCCAGGGGCTGGGTCATGCTCCCTCAGACAGCTTTTGGGGGCCGGACGGCCATTTTGCCCTTCCTCCACATGGCACTTCCTGGTGTGGTGGAGGCCCACATGAAATGGTGCCATGGGCCGCATCTGGCCCAAAGGTTGAGAATCTCTGGTCTACATGATAGTGGATGGTGTTGGAATCAGGGAGTGCAACTCAAATACAGACCTCCCTCGTTCCCTCTTATTTTCAGGATGAGTTTCTACTTCTGTGTCTAGAACAGACGTAAAACTGGCAAAATGAAGCCAGTTTGGTGGGTTCATTCTGTGGTTCCCTCTGCCTGACCTAGTGTGAGAAAGATTAGCCAGCAAAACAAGGTTGCTGTTACCAGGGTATGGCCGACTGTGTTTCAAGAATACCACAATCTTCAAGGAGGCTCTTTCTGTGAGACTGAGTTTCTGAGCAGGGCTAATTCAATAATTTAATAATATTAAAGCCTGAAATTAGGGCTTTAAGCATGTTGGAGATGGGGTATGCTTGTAAGTCACAAAACCAATGTTTCCCTCTCAGAAGATATGCCATGTGCTATAAGCATGTTCAGATGAAGGTGCTTCCCATGATGTTGGGGAAATGAGTTGTGTCTCTACATTCCCGTCATTTTCAAAGTCCTACCTGTTTCCAGTTTACAATGCCTGAATAAAGCTTAATAGATATTCTAGGGCAAAATCAACCCCTTTGCTAGTATATTCAGCCTAGATATATCCACAATTTTATGCACACTTATTTGCAAGGAAGCCTCATGAAGTTCACTGGAGCTTATCAGTATTATCACTGTATATATCCGTGGTGGTGAACCTTGGCACTCCAGGTGTTCTAGAACTTCAGTCCTCAGAAGCCCTGATCAGCAGGAGTGCTGACTTGGGCTTCTGGTAACTGAAGTCCAAGAACACCCGGAGTGCCAAGGTTTGCTATCACATATATTATAGAATCCCAGTATCCCTTTTATATTGATTATTCTCAGTGCAGAAGAGATATTTGTAATGTTGGTGAGTTATGACAAATGTATATTTCAGAGTGATATTCCAGAACTTGGCTGAATTCTCTGAAAACCAGAATAGGGAAATGGTGGTTCTTCAGATGTTATCAGATCATACTTCCCATCATCCTTCACCGCTGCCTATGTGGGATACAGCTGATAGATGTTGCAACCTAATGACATTTCCCGTCCTACCTGAGTCAGATATGAACACATTCATGCATGATATGAGCATATCCATGAATATAATGAAGGGAGAGCATTTCCAGCAATAGAGAGGGGGAAAGTCCTCAGGGATTATTAACTGCATTACTGTAGATAGAGGATTCTGATTATTTTAGGAAGTAGGATGATGAAGTATAACCTGAAGATCAAAGCAGAGATGATGCTTCTTCTTTTGTGTCCAGAGATCTGGTGTGAGAAAGATCAGCCGGCAAACTAAGATTGCTGCCGTTGCCCGGGGTATGCCTTATTGTGGTTAAAAATGAAGAAAATATCCACAATCTTCGAGGTGGCGCTTTCTGAGTGGAGAAGATGCTGAGAAGGAGTCAACGTAATAATATCCTCTAAATTCGGATTTGGCCACTCATTACCAGACTAAGACAGGAGAAGAAAGTGATGTGCTGTGCTGTACTTTTCGAGGAGCGCATAAAACCAGCCAGCTCTCCAAATGTGGCTGGTAAACATAGGTCACCCTATTTAGAGCACCCTATGCTCTAAAGCCAGTCGTATCCAACTCTAGGGTCTAGTGCTCATCTGTTTACAGCCAAAGAGCCAGCACTGTCTGCGTTTTCAGACGTCTCCATAGATATGTGGCAGGCATGACTAAACATCGGAGTGCACGGAATGCTGTTTACCTTCCCACCGAAGTGGTCCCTATTTATCTACTTGCAATGAATTGCTTTCGAACTGCTAGGCTGGCAGGAGCGGAGGCAGAGACGGAAGCTCACTCCGCCGTACAGCACGAAATGTTACTGACCTGCCTGCAACTCGCACCTTCCTTTTCTGGCGCAGGATGATGGAAGCTGTAATACCAAATGGACTTGGAAAAGTTCCCCGCTCTTCCCACCCCCGTGTCCTCAAAGATTCTGCCACCGACCGGAGATTTTTCAACCGTGCAGACGTTACCTCCACCCACTGAGCGTCGGAGCTGGGCTCGGCTGCCGTAACTTGTAGCTTCGCGTGCAGACACTGCTGCAGGAGGACCCGGGCAAGGCTCGCGTCGGCCATGACACGCCGCCCGCGCGCCACGCCAGTCACCGAAAGAGGCCCCGCCCCCAAAGCTTCCCCCCCGCCCCTCTTCCAGGCGGAGGCAGAAGGAACTCCGCCTGGCCTCGACGACTATGGCCATAGATAGAAGAAAGAGTAGAGTGACAATCCCCTTCACAGGAGACGGAGCTTCCTGGTTACATTAAAGGTGGCCCTTGCTCGAAAGCCAATCGTGCTCATCTCTGTTTACAGCCAATGAGTCAGCGCGGTCTGCGTCTGCAGACATTTTCATGGTCATGTGGCAGGGATGACTAGGCGCCGGGGTGCACGGAACGCTGTTTACCTTTCCCACTAAAGTGGTTGTTCAGTCGCGCAGTCGATTCCGACCCTCTGCGACCCCATGGACCACTGTCCCCCAGGCACTCCTGTCCTCCACCATCCTCCTCAACTCGCTCAACTCTATGCCCATCGTGTCAGTGGTGGGATGTCAAAAATTTTTACTACCCCACCGTGACGTCATCACACCGTGGGCGGAGCTAACATCATGATGTCATGATGTGGGCGGGGCCAAAGAAAAAATAAAATAAACATAAGCATACACACACACCCCTCCACCCACAACACAAACCTGTAAATAAATTAAATAAATAAGTAAAATAAATAAAAATTACATTAAAATACACCCAAAACATAAATCAACCCACTCACCCCAAACCAAACTCAAACCCATCACTTACCTGTTAGTATAAATGCCTGAGCAGCACCATGTTGCAAGATGGATATGGTCATCGTACCGGTTCTCTAGTATAATATGCCTTAGCCCTTAATGTAAATGTAAAACAGCTGTACCTTCTTAAGGGTTCTCCAATTGGAACAGCACAGGTGTAGCTTATTGATGAGGTAACTCCAAGACTTTGCTTAAAAAACCCCAAGACAGGCTGTCAGGCCTTTTTAGGAACTGTGGTAGTACATCAATATAGGTAAAGGTATTAAATACACATTAAAATACACACAGACACACCACATCCAAAGGTGAGTCACTTACCATGGGGAGCAGGCTATAGGGAGCTTCAGGCTAGCAGCTTCTCTTCCTCCTTCCCACTTGAGAGGACAGCAAGGAGGCCGTGCATATGCACCAAGCACTGTAGGCATGCATGCACCCCAAGTGCTTGGCGCACGTGCGCAGTGGGGGAACCAGTGAAAAGGTAAGCCCCAAAGGTGGTTCCCCCCAAAAGCTGCTACCGGTTCTCCGGGACACTGGGAAAAGTTACTACTGGTTCTGGAGAACTGGTGAGAACCTGTTACATCCCATCGCTGCATCGTGTTCACAATACCATCTCATTTTTGGCCGCTCCCTTCTTCTTTTGCCCTCCACCCTTCCCAGCATCAAGGCTTTCTCAAGCGAATCCTCTCTTGTCATTTGATGTCCAAAGTACTTTAGCTTCATCTTTACTGTTTGACCTTCTAAGGAGCAGACAGGGTTGATTTCTTCTAAGATTGACCTATATGTTCTCCTTGCTGTCCAGGGGATTCTCAAAACTCTCCTCCAGCACCACATCTCAAAGGCGTCTATTCTTCTGCGCTCAGCTTTCCTAATGGTCCAGCTCTCAAACCATTGCTTTGACTAGACGAATTTTTGTTTGGAATGTGATGTCTCTGCTTTTCACTATGTTTCCCAGGTTTCTCATCACTTGTCTCCCAAGAATCAGTCTCCTTTTTATTTCATGGCTGCAATCACCACCTGCCAACCTAGCAGTTGGAAAGCAAGAAATTGCAAGTAGATAAACAGTACCTATTTATCTACTTGCAATTTCTTTCGAACTGCTACGTTGGCAGGAGCTGGGACAGAGACCAGAGCTCACTCCGTCGTGCAGCACTCAGTTCTTGAACTGCTGACCTGCCGAGGTCGTCAAGCTCAGCGCCTTAACCATTAAACCATTAAACTTCCTGGTTCCTTTACGGAAGGTTAAATAAAAATACAAAGACTTTGCACATTAACGCTTGATTTCCTGGTGCTTCCGTATCAAAGGAAAGGCGGTGCGTCAGCTGACTGGATGCTCTTCGTTTATGGAAACAGTTCATAGTCTCCGAAGTGAAATACTGTATGGTGTAGACACACACACGCACAATGATTTGGGCAGACTCCATCTTTGTGGACAAACAAAATTGGGTAACAGATGCCCCGTCATTGTTTTTTAAATACAGCATACTTCACACGCAATTTTCTTCAGCTTTCATATATCACATGACCATAATTATACCTTCTCTCATTAACTGCCTATTCCCTCAAATTTTTTTGTTGTTCAGTCGCACAGTCAATTCCGACCCTTTTGCGACCCCATGGACCACGGCCCTCCGGGCACCTCTGTCCTCCACCATCCTCCCCACCCAGCTCTGTGCCCTTTGCATCTACAATACTATCAAGTCATCTCATTTTCTGTCGCCACCGCCTTTTGCCCTCCATCTTTCCCAGCATCAAGACTTTCTCAAGTGAATCCTCTCTTCTCATTTGATGTCTAAAGTACTTTAGCTTCATCTTTACTATTTGACCTTCTAGGGAGCAGTCAGGATTGATTTCTTTTAAGATCTAGCTATTTGTTCTCGCAGTCCAGGAGACTCTCAAAACTCTCCTCCAATACCACATTTCAAAGGCGTCTCTATTCTTCTGCACTCAGCTTTCTTAATGGCCCAGCTGTCACAGCCACAGGAATATTACCACTGGAATACTATTGCTTTGACTATGGGAATGTTTGTTTGCAAGGTGATGTCTCTACTTTTAAATATGTTCCCCAAGTTTCTCCTAGCTTGTCTCCCAAGAATCGGTCGCCTTTTTATTTCATGGCTGCAATCACCATCTGCAGTGATCTTAGATCCTAAAAAAGTAAAGTCTGTCACTGCTTCTACTTCTTCCCCATGTATTTTCCAGGGTCTGATGACGTCTATTGCCATTATCTTGGTTTTCTTGATGTTGAGTCTCATCATCATGACCATAGTTATATCTTCTCTTGTTAACTGCCTATTCTCTCAAATTGTAGATATAATAATAAGTAGAGTGCTGTCAGGTCAGTTTGACTTATGGTGACCATTTCCAGCGGTTTCTAGATACAGAATTACTTTACCATTTCCTTCTGGTGCACCGTACAATTATACAGCGCAAAATGGCTCATCTCCCTGGAGAGCTGTTGGATAATCGAACTCTCAAGCACTGAGCTACCCATCCAGCACAATTGTAGGGGCTTAAATAAACAGGAATATGTCTGGTTGGACATTCCACTATGGTAACGGAGTAGACCATACAGCCAGCAACTTAACGCCGAGTGTTGAGTGGCATTAAATAACCTGACTCCCTAAAGGGGCCAATGGCTATGGGCAGATGAACCCCTTTAGGTGGGGTTATGATCCCCCCCCCCTCAGTGGAGGAAATGCCACTGGAAACTATCATATTGGGCCCAACGGCAAAAAGAGTGGAAGAGGAACCATTCACTAATCTGATTCCCAACGATCATGGAGGTGGAGAGAGGTCATGCCAGATGGACTGACTGTGAATATCCTCAAGGCTGCAGCAGTCCATTGCAGTCCCAGTGTTAAATCCTGCATGTCTCATTCCATACGTGCCACAGGAGATGGCTCCATGATCACAGTGTGTAGGTCACTTCATGGCAAGCTGGGATCCACTTTAAAAAAATTCACGCCAATGGCATTCCTCCCCCCCCCCCCCGAAATGCTTTACAGGGGGAAATGTATATTCGGTTAGGAGTAGCAGCTAATGACAAAATAAACAGGAAAAGGTTTACTTTAAAACTATTGTCACACAGCTGTGGAGTTTTTTTTATGACTAGAGGGAAAACAATACTCTCTCTACCTATTCTCTCTTAACATGCAAATAATTTTATATTGTTGAGAATAAGACTTTTAAATTCTATGGTAACAAAAATTGTTATGTGCCATCAACTCACTTGTGACTATAATTTTATAATTTCTTGCTTTCGAACTGCTAGGTTGGCAGGAGCTGAGACAGAGATGGGAGCTTACTCCATCATGGAGTACTTAGGTCTCAAACTGCTGGCTTGCCAACCTTCCTGTCATCAAGCTCAACGTCTTAACCACTAAACCACTGCAGTGCTGCAAGACTTATGATGACCTCATAGTTAAGAAAAGAAGTATCCCCATAATGCCCCCCTCAGGGTTTTCAGTTTGTATGCCAAGTTTAAGATGCCTAGAGTTTGAGATCTTCAAACTACAGTTTATTATGTCAGACATCTATATCCTCCTTTATTATTAACTCACCTCCAAGCATGAATTCAACAAGTGTGAAATAATCAGTGACAGATTCATCACTATTCTTCATATCGCTACATACAGTATTTGCAGTTTTTAAATCCATAAATAGATAATCCTAGGTGAATTATAGATCAAACTTTTTAAAAGACAACAGCCAACCAGCTATGGTTAATGTATGGAAAATTTCCTTGGCTTCTTTAACCAGAACAGTTACAGGTATTCTTAAACTGTTTTCTTGGGTCACAGATACTTAAGAGAACTTGCTGAAAGCCATGAACCTCTTCCCCAGAAACACACATAAACACATGTATACAAATGTTTGCATACACTTTTTGTACATGTATACACATTTCTGCACACCATTTTCAAAGTAACACAAAAGAATGTTGGGGAAAGTGTTGCCCAGTTCAGAGAGGCCTTGGACCTTGTGGGAATCCAAAACCTCACTCACAGAAAATGTGGTAAGTGAATATATGGCATGATGGAATATTCTTAGCATTTTACAATTTATCTATAGGATATATATATTTCTGCAGAACAAAGCAAGTGTGCATATATGTTAATTCCTTTTGGGTGCTAGGTAAGTAGCTTTTGACACCAAGTGTGAAATACCACTACAGGTATTAGACATATTAACATACATTGAACTGACATAGTCATAACTTCCTTGCAAGTTTGATAGTTGCCTTTTCCACAGGTATGGGATGTACTGTACAGTAAAACCCCAACTTACAAATGCCTCGCGTTACATAAAATTCGACTTACACAATGATTTTGTGCTAAACCCATGTCCCGATTTACACGATTTCCTATTGGTTTGCTTTGAGTTACATAAAGATTCTTTTTCCTATGTGCTTGTTTCAAGTTATGTAAAAATTCATTTCATTTCATTTTTCGATTTATATGCCGCCCTACTTGGTAAAAACCAACTCAAGGTGGCTCACAACATACAATCGATTACAATGTAACAGCTCAATAATACAATATCACAGTACAGTATCATAAAATACAGTATATTAAAATAAATATTGAGCTCCCTCTCCCCACTGGTATTTTAATCTTTTGTTTTTAAGTGTTTAAGTTTTTGATTATTATTGGGACCTGTGGATTTTTATAAATTTTAAAAACTTTTTACATTTTATAATTGTAATTTTGAAGTTTTTAATTTTGTAAAATTGTAATTTTGAAGTTTGGGTTGGGTTGTATTATGCTTTTATGATGTTGTAAACCGCCCTGGGTCGCCTCGGCGAGAAGTGCAGTATAAAAATGTAAATAAATAAATAAATAAATATAAACACAATATAATCAGAATACAATCCATAAACAATACACAGTACAGAATAGACAAATTACAAAACAATCAATACCGAATACAAAAATTATACAGTGATTTAACACTGTGTGTTCGTGCCGGCTCAGGGAGCGTCTGTTGGTGGTGGCTGCGAAGGCAATGAACTGTCCAGGTTTTAAAGTTCGCACCCCACCACTCAGGTGTTCCTGCTCATCAGCAAGGCCAGGCCGGCTCAGGGAGCGTCTGTTGGCGGCGGCAGCGAAGACAACAAACTGTCTATGTTTTAAAGTTCCCACCCTGCCGCTCAAGTGAGTTCCCTATGGGTTTGCTTCGATTTCCATTAAAAAAAAATCATTTTTCCTATGGGTTTGCTTCAAGTTAAGTAAAAAGAATTTTTTCCTATGGGTTTGTTTCAAGTTACATAAAAAATCAATTTAAGCAAAAGCCTATGGAACAGATTTTTTTTTTTGCAAGCAGGGGTTTTACTGTATAATGAAAAATCACATAACTTTTCTTGTTGGGTGAGATCAATGCAAGTTTGTGAGAGCCTAATTTTATGCATCTTTGGAGCACACGGAGAAAAAACATTACTATATTGAAAACAGATTCCTGTTGTTTAGTGTTTCAGAGAATGTAAGAACTGATACATTCACATGCTGAATTAGGGTAGTCGAAACTTAATTACATTTCAGAGTAAAATAATACCAGTACTGAGGTCTCTGTTACAGATCTCATGAAAGATAAAAACCTTGCCCCAGAATAGTTCAGCAAGGCTTGTTACATAAAGATATGTACAGTATATATTTTGTTTGTTTGTAGAAGAAAGCTAGAAATGAAAACATTTAATCATACTGTCTTCCTTCTGCAGATAGTTATGTTTAGTCAGTTCAAGTGGCTAACCAGCTATAATGTGTACCCATGCAAGATTGTATTTGATATTATTAAATAGGTTCTATATACAGTATCAGGTTATTTGGCTCCCAAACTAGCGATTGTCCTTCAGCTTTGCTGTTGTAACATTAATAGATACATGAATGGGAAAAGTAGATCAAACTTTTCTCAGAAATGTGATGGGGAACAATGTGCTTGGCATACAATAAAGAAAGCTACAATAAAATTTGGCACTTAATTAATAAAGGTAAAGGTAAAACTTTCCCTTGCTTGAAAACCAGTCGTAACCGACTCTAGGATTCAGTGCTCATCTGTTTCAAAGCCAGCGTTGTCTGCTTCTGCAGTCATTTCTCTGGTCATATGGCAGGCATGACTAGACACCAGAGTGTACGGAACGCTGTTTGCCTTCCCGCTGAAGTGGTCCCTGTTTGTCTACTTGCAATTTCTTGCTTTTGAACTGCTAGGTTGGCAGGAGCAAAGAGTATGCAAGTAGCTATTAAACAAACTATAGAAAGTACACAGAAAAGAAATGTTAGTATTCTATACTGTCCATGCCTCTAGTATGTCTAGTAGTTTTCTGTTTTCTTCAAATGACTTTAAGATTTCAATTCTGTATTAATGTAAAAGGAACAATGCTTCTCTGATTTCAGTTGGACTAATTTCTGAGGAAATTTGTACAGAACTAAAGTTATATTCCTTCACTTTTATGACTTCAGCATTTATGGTTTAGGAATAAAATATAACATTATCAATATCAATGCATTTAATGAATTATAATTATAGGATTACAGCACCGTATATATGCACTGAATGTAACACTTCTTTTCAAATAAGTTTTCCATCTGCCATGACTGCTTGACTAAGATTTGCCATTAGGTGGAGCATTATTATGATCTCAATGAAAAAAGGGGTGTATGTAAAATATTTTTTTCTGAATCCAGATTTTTGGATTCTTATACAGTAACAGTAATATAAGATCCATACCTTAGTTTTAAGTAGGAAAGTAAAAAGTCAAGCAGTTTAACAGGAGCTTCAAAACTGATACAGTAGTAGGTTACATTATTAATAGACTCATAGATACCAAAACAATAGGTGCAGTTTATTTCCAAAAGGAAATTAGACCTGGGTGCTGCACGACAAAGTGAGTTCCTGCCTCTGTCCCAGCACCTGCCAACCTATAGCAGTTCAAAAGTAAGAAATTTAAAGTAGATAAATAGGTGCCACTTCAGTGGGAAGGTAAACAGTGTTCTGTGTACTCCAGTGTTGTCATGCCTGCCACATGTCTATGGAAATGTCTGCAGACGTAGCCAGAGCTGGCTCTTTGGCTATAACCAGAAATGAGCACTGAACCCTAGTCAGATATGACTGGCTTTTGAGCAGAGGTGACCTTTACCTAATAGCACTCCATGGCCTTTTTTAAAGAGCCATGTTGCAGACCGGAATTATTTCCTGGTCCTTATGCTTGTCAGGTACCATTTTACCCAATTAAATCAGAAAAGGAGAGACTGAAATAAAAAAATAAGCAGCTCTTTAATCAGCTGATGAGAGAACTGCAAGCAGTTACAGATGGAGTGGTGCACCAAACAAAGAAATCACTCTATACTTATACCCAATTTCCAATACCTCCCACTCTGTGATTTATGGTTTTCAAGTGATATAGGCAAAACCAGATCTTGCCTGACCCTCCCTAGCCTTGGAGACACCGGACCCCTTTCTTCTCTCTCCTTTCTTTATCTGTGTCCCTGCCACATTCCCATCATCCAGCATAAGCGAAAGTTCAGAAGCAAGAAACAAAAGTGACCTTTTGGGGTTACTTTTAGGGGAAAGGTAGTTCTAAGTTTATACAAGATAGCTATAAAGATATATGCAGTACAATCATATGTGGGGGTTTGTGTAAGACAGCTATATGTAATACGATCCTATGTGTGAAAGCATGCAGAGGAATATATTGTGTCTATATAATAATAAGTAATTACCACACACACATATATGGGGAATTATAATTCTGTAATTTGAGACCCCCACAGCCAGGTCCAAGTTTCAGTCATTTGGCTGGCCCCGGGACTGCCTAGTTTTCCCACACTAAACCCAATCAGATACAGTAATGTCCTTTAAGAAGGGCTGGTTACACCAGGCTAACGTGAGTCTCCATGTTCGCAGTTAAGTTTTGTCCCCAAAAGGCCTGCTAGAGGCAGTTTTTGAGCTGCTTCCTCTATGAGCTCTTCTAGGTTGATGTGGGCACAAGGTCTGGAGCAAAGTTGGATGTCTTTGTGGAACAGATCTTGACAGGTCCTGCGTCACCAGTAGGTGAGGGTGCAGAAGATGGAAGGGAGCTCTTCTGAGAGCTCTGTCCAGTCTTTCCCATCCAAGTACCTCAAGGGTGTGGAGTTCTCTTCCTCTTCATTCTCTATTAAGCCTGTATCCCAACAACTGGGCCCAACATCCAAGTAGGGCGGCATATAAATTGAAATAATAATAATAATAATAATAATAATAATAATAATAATAATAATAATAATAATAATAATAATAATAATAATAATAATAATAATAATAATAATAATACCTTGCCCCCAGGTGTGGTGCATCAGACCTGTTTCCTCCTTCCCATCTGGGGCCTAATATTCAGTCTCATTGGCCAACAACGGAAGAGAAAGGCATCTATTTGCACATGGTGAGTTAGTACCCACCCAGATCTCCAAGCAGGAGATAATACTGGGAGGGGCGCTGACTCTCTTAATATCCCATAGTGACAGGAGTGATAGTTCATTTAATCCATTGTTTCCCAACCTTTGGCTTTTGGACTTCAATTCCTTGAAGCTTAAGTCAACTCCCTAAAGCACTGATCAGCCAATATACTGACTTAGGCTTCTGGGAATTGAGGTCCCCCTATGGGGCATGGGCCCCACGTTGGGAACCAGTGATTTAACCCAAGCACAGGCCAACACACCACTTTAGGAAAGAATCACAGTATGCTTTGTTATAGATCCAGCCATTGTAAGTGGATTCACTTGAAACTTACGATGAAATGGCTTCTTACTTAAATCCTCATTGGTACATGCTTCTGGTAGTAAGTGACAGACCAGCAAATGAGCCAGATTCTGTATCTCTCCACATTCACATATGTTGTTGTACAACACCAACAGCCCTCATTTGAGCATGTTTGTCTTACATTTAGGGACAACCTTCAGCCTATTCAGAGTCCTCCAAATGACATAGGGGAGATTCTGCAGCCATATCCTCCTTTAATATTATTCCTTGTTCAGTGAGCTCCTTCCTCCATCAACTAATTTGGTTTTGCTCTTGTGTACCCTCAAGAACCTTATATCAACCTGTAAACAACCTCTTATCAACCTAGTAAAGGTTTCTCTTGCTCGAAAGTCAGTTGTATCAGATTCTGAGTGGTGGTGCTCATCTGTTTACAGCCAAAGAGCCAGTGTTGTTTGTCTGCAGACGTCTCCATGGTCATGTGGAAAGCATGACTCGATACTGGAAGCGCACTGAACACTGTTACCTTTCCTGCTGTTTTTTTGTTTGTTGTTGTTCAGTCGCACAGTAGATTCCGACCCTTTGCGACCCTATGGACCATTGCCCACCAGGCACCTGTCTTCCACCATCCTCAGCCCGCCCAGCTCTGTGCCAATACCATCTAGCCATCTCATTTTTTGCCTCCCCCTTCTTCTTTTGCCCTCCACCTTTCCCAGCATCAAGTCAAGGCTTTCTCAAGTGAATCCTCTCTTCTCATTTGATGTCCAAAGTACTTTCAATTTATTGCTTTTGAGGTGCTCAGGTGGCTATCTAGAAGTAAACCCCTTTGGCCCCCACAGAGTTTACTTCTGAGTAGACAGAGGATTACACTGTGCCATTCTCGGATATGAGTTGCAGTTGAGCAGTAGTACGCTGTGCCAAAATGCAAAATATAATCCCTCTTTCATTGTTTAAGAATCCAGGCAAAAACGGGTAATCTTTAAGGTCGGGGGCTCCCTGCCATCGATGCTACAAAAAAAACAAAAAAAGATGGGAGATCACATCATTATCTGAACGAAGCCTTTTTGGCTTTATTGGCTGCTCTCTTTTTAAGGGATGGTTTCAGAATTATTATTATTATTATTTATTCACATTTGCTATCCCGCCCCAATCGGGTAAACCCGACTCTGGGCGGCTTCCAGCGTAGCTAAAAACAAAGACCAAATCCAATAAAATAATAATGTTTAAAACCTCAAGAATTCATAAGAAAGAATTCATAAAAAAGATTAAAACAGCGTAACGGATAAATAATGGTTTCAGAATTCTTGTTAAATCGCCTTGTAGGGAACAACCTGTCAGTGATGGCCAACCTTGGCACTCCAAATGTTCTTGGACTTCAATTCCTAGATGCCGACGTCAACACTCCTGGGAATTGAAGTATGAGAACCTTGGAGTGCCAAGGTTGGCCATCACTGACTTAAGAGCCTCCCGACCGGTCCTGCACCGACCTAGAGCCATCTCCCTCCCCCGTCTCCTGTCGTCACACTGATTTCCCCGGAAACGATTGGCCCAGTAGTCCCAGGACCTCGGCTTTGTTTTGGTTAAAAAAACAACAACACAGGGCAGCACTTCCGGCTCGGGTGTAATCTGTTTCCGGTGGTCCCGTCGAGGGAACCGGAAGTGCTGTGTCACGTAATGCAGGCGCCAGGACTCTCTCGTTTTAACTCTTGCCCGCCTGGGTCGCTTTCCCCTCCGAGGCGCTCAGTGGACCGCCGTGTGTGTTTTAACATGGAAGCCAGAGGGTGCAAAGTGTTATTAGGCGCGGTCCGTTTGCTTCCGCCGAGGCTGCGATGCGTAAAGGCGGTTCGCTTGAAACAGATGGTAAGCCTTTCATCAGTGTCACAGGTAAAGGTTTTCCTTGCTCGAAAGCCAGTCGTATCCGACTATAGGATTCAGTGCTCATCTCTGTTTCCTAGCGGAAGAGCCAGTTACTGTCTGCTTCTACAGACGTTTCTGTGGTCATGTGGCAGGCATGACTAGACACTAGACACCTTCCCACCGAAGTGGTCCCTATTTATCTACTTGCAATTTCTTGCTTTTGAACTGCTAGTTTGGCAGGAGCTGGGACAAAGACGGGAGCTCACTCCGTCCTGCAGTACTCGAGAATCGAACTGCTGACCTGCCGCCTTCCAGTCAGCGTCTCAGCCACTTGAGCCACCTCTTTATTATTACTGTATTTCGTGTGAGAGATTACTCTGACTTGAAATAATTTTTTGCTGGGGAAACTTGGCTCAGGGGACCCCCGAATAAGGCTCATTTTATGTTCCCAAGTACTGCCCTCGGGTATCGAAACCCGACCTTCCAATCTCCAAGCTCAGTGCCTTAACCACTAAGCCACCGGGGGAGTTAGCTAATTACATAGCAATTAGCAACAACACTTCTATATGAAACTCTGGGTGCTTCACAGTTAATTAGCATTTTCCCCCCTCCAATGTGCTGGGTACTCATTTTACTGAGCTCTGAAGGATGGAAGGCTTGAGTCAACCTGGAGTCCAGTTGGGATCGAACTTGCAGTGTTTTGGCTCGCAGTAAGTGGGAGGTGCCTCGGTGGCACATAACAACAATGCAAGTTAACGTTTGCACTATTCCCCCCCCCCCCGGGTCTTTTTTGAAGTCCTCAGATGCCAGGGATGAGGTCCTCAAAGAGAAGCGGAGTAAAATCATGGCCCGAGGGCTTCCGAAGCAGAAACCAATTGAAGGAGTGAAGCAAGTGCTGGTGGTCGCTTCTGGGAAAGGAGGCGTCGGAAAGTCGACCACTGCTGGTGAGTTGGCTTCTTAGTTTGGGGACCCGTCGCCTTTCAAATTTAGCGGTACACTCTGCACTCCAGCTCTTCTTGGACTTCAATTCCTAGAATCCCTGATCAGCAGGTTATGCTGACGTGGGCTTCTGGGAATTGAAGTCCAAGAACACCTGGAGTGTCAAGGTTAGCCACCAGGTGCTAGGCGTTGCACTCTAGTTTAGGTGGTCTGTGTAGCAATTAGGGATCTGTGTAATTTGTGGGGGCTTTTTAAAACAAAAGATAACTTTGTTATAGGAAAACAATATTTCTAGCATAGCATCAGTGATGGTGTTCTTAGACTTCAGTTCCCAGAAGCCCAAGTCAGTACTCCTGCTGATTATGGCTTCTGAGAATTGAAATTCAAGAACACCTGCAGTGCCAAGGTTTGTCATCACTGGCATAGGTCTCCCTTGCTTCAAAGACATTCGTGTCTGATTCTAGGGCCCGGGGCTTACCTCTGTTTGCAGCCAAAGAGTCAGTGCTGTGTGTATCTGTAGATGTTTTGGTGGTCATGTGGCAGGCATGACTAGATGCATTGAACACTTACCTTTCCTGCCAAAGCAGTTCCTATTTATCTACTTGCAATTTCTTGCTTTCAAACTGCTAGGTTGGCAGGAGCTGGGACAGGTGACGGGAGCACACTCCATCATGCGGCACTTGGGTCTCAAACTTCTGACCTGCCAACCTTCCAGTCATCAAATTCAATGTCTTATCCACTAAGCTAGTGCATCCTCCAGAAGATAAAATCACTTAATTTTAAACTACTTAAAAGAAGAAGGTTTAACGTCACATAACAATATCAGTTTTCCTTTTCATGTTAAATTTTGTATTGTTTGGGAAGGTTTCTGGATATAGACAAGTTAAAATCCATCATAGAGCTACAAAAAGATCTTTTCATTATGTAGACTTCTCTTTGGAGTTCCTTATGCATTTCCCCAAAATAAATATTCCTATCACACTTCAGCAGGTTTTGGTGGTATTCAAACAACATAAAGTTAACAAACAGATTATTAAGCTTACCAGGTTATTCTAAAGAAAGTAAGTTTTATTTTCTGAAGATTAGTTTTTCTCTAACCATTTTAGAGCTTTGATTTTATTAAAAAGTATGCATTAAAAGTTGTTACTTACACTATTCTGTGATCCCTATTGTTAATTTGATGGTTACAGAAATATACATCAGTTTATTTTTGGCGCAAACCTACTTTGAGACCCTCTGGAGCCTGTTTCTTAGTTGTGAACACCTTCTGTACAACCATTTTCAGATGTAGTCCTGCAGTTGTGATAGTACTGCATTGTCTGGGCCAGGGTCTGAAAACATGGCTCCTCAGGTGTTCTTGAATTTAAGTTACCAGAAGCTCAAGTCAGCACACCTGCTGATCAGGGCTTCTGGGAATTGAAGCCCAAGAAGATTTGGAGAGCCAGGTTTACAGACCCCCGGCCTAGGCAATGTAGTCAGTGATGAAGAATTACAGCTGCTTGGGTGCAATGTTATCTAGAGGCTAGTTATCCATACTTGATCAATTTATTTATTTATTTATTATATTTATACCTCACCCTTTTCCGAGGACTCAGGGCGGTTTACAGTCTAAAAGAGTTAAAATACATCACTTATAATTCAAAATTTAAAACCAAGGATTAAAAGACTAAAAAGTTAAAAATTAAGTTAAAAACCACAACGGGGAGAGAGAGGTGGGATTATTCATGGGAGCCAGCCAACCGAACTCACTGCTTGGCCTACACCCCACACGTGCCCCACCAGCCAGGTCTTTACCCCCTTTCTGAAGGGCAGCAGCTCTGTCTGGAGATGCAATTCACTTGGCAGGAGGTTCCATAGGGCCGGGGCAGACACAGAAAAGGCTCTCCTTCTAGTGCTAGAGAGATGAGCCTCTCTAGCTGATGGTACATCCAGAGAGCCTCTCTGGTCTGCTCTGGTGGGACGGACAGATGTTCTTGGGGTGATGCAGTCTCTTAAGTATCTCTTAAGTATCAAAGGTGAGAAAAGGAGCCTGAGAGGGGATATGATAACACTTTTCAAATACTGCACTTCAAAGATCGTCATAAAGAGAAGGGGTAGGATCTGTTCTCAATCATCTCAGTGCAGGACATGTACCGGTAATAACAGGCTCAAGTTACAGTAAACCAGATATAGGCTGAATATCAGGAGAAATCTCTGAACTGTTAGAACAGTATCACAATGGAAGCAATTACCTTTGGAGGTAGTGATCACTCCAAAGCTGAATGCATTCAAGACAGAATTGGGCAACCACCTGTTAGATTTGTTTTGATTTGGATTCCTGCATTTAGTAGGGGGTTTGAGTCGATGTTTTCTTAGGCCCCTTCCAATTCAATTATTCTATGATTTTACACATTCTTTCCAATTTCATGATTGTACATGTACTTTAAAGTAGACATCTAGCCTATTGTGGAAGATTATTAATAGGCATCATAGAGATGGGAGTATGAATTCCTTGTCACATTTTTAGATTTCTGTAGTACAGTAATACCCCGGATAACGTTATGATTTGGTTCCAGAAGTCATGACGTTATTCGATTTTTAGCGTTGTCCGATGCATGCATCGAACAACGCTAAAAAAAAAAGCCCTGACTTCAGGGACAAACTGCTTTAAAGACAGGCAGGGAAAGAAAGAGACCCGATTGGGTCTCTTTCTTTTCCTCCTTGCCTTTAAAGCCACCCCCCGCCCGCAGCGGTCTCTGCGACTGCAGTAGGGTCAGGGAAAGGCGCGCCTTTCCCCCGACCCTACTGCAGTCGCAGAGACTGCTTGTGTCTCTTTCCCTCCCTGTAGTTAAACTACAGGGAGGGGGAAAGAGAGAGATATGATTGGGTCTCTAGAGAACCAATCACGTCTCTCCCCCTCCCTGTAGTTTAAATACAGGGAGGGAAAGAAAGAGGCACAAGCAGTCTCTCTCTCCCTGTAGTTTAAATACAGGGAGGGAAAGAAAGAGGCACAAGCAGTCTCTCTCTCCCTGTAGTTTAAATACAGGGAGGGAAAGAGTAAGACGCGATCGTGATTGCGTCTTACTCTTTTCCTCCCTGTATTTAAACTACAGGTAGGGGGAAAGAGAGAGACGTGATTGGGTCTCTAGAGAACCAATCTCGTCTCTCTCTTTCCCCCTCCCTGTAGTTTAAATACAGGGAGGGAAAGAGACACAAGCAGTCTCTGCGACTGCAGTAGGGTCGGGGAAAAGGTGCGTGCTTTTCCCTGACCCTACTGCAGTCGCAGAGACCGCTGCGGGTGGGGTGTGGATTGGGTAGTATCCGAGGCAGACCATTGCCTCGGATAAGAATCATTATCCAGAGTCATTATCCGATGCAAGTTTTTTCCAAAAAACTTGCATCGTTATCCGATTCTAGCGTTATCCGATGCAATCATTATCTGGGGTATTACTGTATTTTGCAAAATAGCAATTTTAATCTGCAAAAACATATCATGCAAAAGACTGAAAAAAATGAGGGTAAAACACTGCGAGATCTTAAAAACTAAGGGCTATATTTTAACGTGAGCTTTTGTGAATCAAGGCAATTTCTTCAGACATAAATGAGATAGAATATGATTGTTATATTTACACATGGCTCCATTATCTATGGGGATTAGATACACATAATGGACAAAGTGGGAATAGTTCATTAGTAAATGAATAGACTATCTGTCTGTGAATAATTTTAGTTTCATTCTACAAGGTAGGAATAGCATTGCCAAGTCATTAGTTAGTTATGTGTGGTCAAGTCAGAATCAATTTATAATGATCCGAGCAGGTCTTTCAAGGTGAGATGTTTGAGAAGTGGTTTTGTCAGTTTCACCTTCTTAGTGATTTTTCATGGCCAAGTGAGTTCTTCATGTCCATTATTCTGTCCACTACTCCACCCAATCATTGTTAGGAGTTAAATCCTACATTGATTTCCATAGTTTGCCACTTTTGTTAATGATGCTGTTCAGGTCAACAGTTTTCTAATAGCTGAACTAATCTAATCTGGTGGCATTGTCCATCAACAAACCTGTGTCAAGCAACAATGACAGAGAATACGTACAGTTGATATTTTGTACAATCAAGTCACACTGGTTTATGGAGATTCTCTAAAGAAATAACCTCTCAGATGTTTTAACAATAACAGTACTACTCAGGTAGAGCAAAATCAAGGTTATGACTTCTCATTTTCTTAAAGACAATACTGATAGTATTGGAGATACTAACTAGTTTCTTTTAGTTTAACATTGTTTTCTTTCCATCTTTTTCAGTAAATATAGCGCTTGCATTGGCAACAAATGATTCGGTAAGTGATCATCTAATTACTTTTTCAGTGTTAATAGACATCTTGATAATTAGTTTGTACGGATAGTTTAGAATTAATCACTTATAAACTGAGAACCAAATACAGTGGTACATCACATAATGAATGCATCATATAGCGAAAAATTTGCACAATGAAGTGTTTGTTATGCAATGGCGATACCCCACATAATTATTATTTTTTTGTTATGTGGGGTTTTTAGTAACCGGGGTATATTGCTTAATGGGGACCCTGTTTAACAAACTTTTTTTTTTGCTATGTGCTGCATCTCCCATAGGGAACTGCATAACGAAAAAAACCACATAGTGAAGAGCTCCGTGGGACGGATTTTTTTTGTTATGCGGGGTTCTGCTGTATATTGCTTTTTAGTAGGTTCAGGTGATACAATAGAAGCTAACAATTTTTGTCAGAATTCTTGCTAGCTCTCAAGAAATCTGGGTAAATGATTCTGGGCTTGTTTACTCATATCCTGCCCCTCTTGTCAATCTACTACTACTACTAATTTTGTGTCAGAAATTATTCTGGGTTGAAAGGATTTTTGTGGAAGAAACTCTGCTCAGGGAACGCCCAAATGAGGCTCCTTTCATGTCCCCAAGAGCTGGGACAGAGACGGACGCTTAATCCATCATGCAGTACTCGAGTCTTGAACTGTGGACTTGCCAGCCTTCTAGCTAACAAGGCAAGCTTCTTAACCACTAAGCTACCGCAGCCCCGTCAATTTACTAATGAAGTAAATCGCAATAGAGAAGTATGGTTTTGGAGAGCAGCGATAAGGATGGTTTCCTAAAGACCCTCCATGAGTCAAATAAAGCCAAGGAGCTAGATATTTCCTTATCTTCATTTAGAGCAGTGGTTTCCAATGTGGGGCACATGCCCCACAGGGGGACTTTAATTCCCAGAAGCCAAAGTCAGTACATTGGCTGATCAGTGCTTTGGGGAATTGATGTTCAAAATCCAGTGGTTGGGAAACACTGCTTTAGAGAAATGTGTAAGTTGGGTTAGTGTTATTTTAGTACTGTGAGCTACTTGCTTGAATAAGATCAGTTCTGATATTTGCAGATGCCCTTTACATATCTGTGAGCCAGTAGTCAAGCAAAGCAAGTGGCACCAGAAGTATTGCTCCTGCTCCTCTCTTTGCATACAATTATGTATGCACAAACTACAGAAGGTGCCAGAAATGTATACACATTTTAAGACAGGGGTAGGCAACCTAAGGCCCGTGGGCTGGATCCAGCCCATGGCGCCAAATAATTTGCCCCCGCCTTCACTCCAGTCGCAGTAACCACCACCAGAATTGGCCACTGACTCGTTTACGGCTGTCATAAACACATTTACAACAGCGGGGGGGGGGGGATCACCAGTCCGGCCCCCTCAACTGTCTGAGGAAGCATGACCCGGCCTCCAACTCAAAAAGGTTGCCAACCCCTGTTTTAAGACATATTATCTATGCATTATTTTTCAAAGTTGAATTGATTTACAGGAGCAATTTGTACATTTTGGGGATGATTGATTTTAATTCCAACAAGATGGCACCCCACTGCACTTCCACTGAGACGCGATAGTTTAATGAGAATTTGCCAGGACAATGGAGAGGATGAAGAGGTGCAGTTGAGTTTTCCCCACATTCTGCTAACTTAACATTGTTTTACTTCTAACTGTCGAGGACCTTAAGGGATGTGGTGTACCATAGAAAACCAGCTACAGTGTCTGGACGCTGATGTTAACTACTTTGAGCACCTCTTTTAATAGCAGAAGCCAAAGATGACTTGTATTAAACTTTTGTTATTGGTATATACAGTATCAGGGGTGCCTAAACTACAACTTGCGGCGCCTAATAATCCGGTCTGCGCTGCCCTTGCTGCTCCCTGAAGTGGAAGTTAAAGCACACATGCACGCCCAAAACACTGCTGTAAATGCACCCACAGCTGTTGCAAATGCATTTACAACAGCCGTGGGTGCATTTATGGCAGTGTTTTGCAGATGCGCAGACACATTGAACTTCCGCTTCCGGTGGGAGGAACCATATGACCGGCCTGCTCAACCACGTGACCAGCCCACAGCCTGAAAAGTTTGACCACCCAGTATATATTGAGTATTACAATTTTAATATAGGTTTTTTTTCTTTTCCTAAAATGTGTATGCATTTTTGACACCCTCTATTTGCACGTGCTGCCTGATATGCTACATAGCATGGTATGTTTGTGTATACCTTATTCATTAGATTACAGATATTGTCTATTATTTAGTGGTCTATCATCACATGGTGAAAGCCTTACACAATTATGCTTTATATACATAGATGACCACCAAAGAATAAGGCTAGCAGCTGTGCTCTTACTTCTTTGGTATACCCATTGATGTGGATATATGTGAAGAAGTCACTGGTAAATTTTGATTTCCTGACTTAAAACACAGTTTCTAAGCCATTGTAAGTGTGGTGGAGTCACAATGCTTCTTCATAAATAGACTTAGTATAGTGTCTATTGCTGACATATAAATGAATAATAAAGAAAAATAAAATCTAGTGAACCCAAAATATATTTTGAATCTGCTAATGGTTACAACAGGAAAGAACACAAATAAACGGAGGGTGACAAATCTAAGCTAGAGTGCACCACATGATTTTATAGGGTTTATAAAGCAGGTCAAAAGTTCACATTTGTCTGGTTTGCATGGATTGGGGGTGGCAAAAGGGGAGAAAAACAATTTTGATAGTAACAGATGTTGCATTAATGTTTGATATAGAAGTCTTTTTTTAATCATTGTATTGGAATTAATTGCATGATTGACACTAATGGGAGTCACCTGGCAAATTCTCAAATGCTGCACTGAAAACATTTCATAATTAATGCTGGATGATGTTGCAGACGGTGCAATTCAGAGTGAAGACACAATACACAGAACACTGTAGCAAACATGATTATTTTGGCTGCCAGTAGTTGTACACACTGTGCTGCTTCTAATTTTGTTTGCTTCATAATAAAAATAAACATTCTATATTCATTATTCTTTCCATTATTTTTAACTCTGCAAAATGTTTTTGCAACACCATGTGATCTTAATAGGTTTCCTAGCAGCTGATGACATTGTAAGCCAGGGGTGCCCGAACTTTTCGGACAGCGGGCCGGTCACGTGGTTCAACGGATTGATCACGTGGTTCTTCCCACCAGAAGAAGAAGTATAACGCTCCTTGCAAACTGTTTTGCAACAGAATGAGATATTTTAAGCTGCCATTTTCTCTGCTTAAACCAGGGATGCCCAAGCTACGGCCCACAGGCTGGATTCAGCCCCTGGTGCCAATTCATCCGATCCACATTGTTCTAGCTGCTTCCGAGAGCGATGAGGGCATAATGGGCCTGATGAATTGGCATGGTGCGCCGGATTCAGCCTGTAGGCCATAGTTTGGGCACCCCTGCTATAAGCTTAAGAGTCAGCAGGAAGATATAACGTCACATCTTGTCTCCAGCTAGACCAGCCCTACCATTAGACAGTGCAGTAATCAGGTGGCAAATGGTAGAAGAAGGGCAGGAAATTGTAATGAGGTGCTGAATCTAAGTCAGATTTAGCTATTGTTCATTAAATTGCCAAGGGAGTCATATTGTCCTTTATTTCTTGTAGTGAAATGTCACTGACCAACGTTGCTTTCTGACGCTTGATCTCATGAAGTGGTCTTAGGCAAGCCACTGTTCATGAGAATAGTGTCATCCTCAAAGTGCAGAAGAAAACCTTAATGCCACAGGGCATGTGAAATAAGGTTTACTGGCAAAGCATGTGTGAAATGCTTTGAAATTATTATTATTATTATTATTATTATTATTATTATTATTATTATTATTATTATTATTATTATTATTATTATTATTATTATTATTATTATTAGTTCAAATTTATATTGCCGCCCACTCGCTGTAGCGACTCAGAGCGGCTTACAAACAATACTTTCTAAATGCTGAGCATTAATTATGTAAGGTTGAAGTCCATCTTTTCTTCTGTGCTTAGTTTTCTTCCCTGAATGGAGTAAGAAATAAGGAACCATGTCAACAGCATTATTGGTTGCTTATCAGAATGTCTTAGCTGTGGCATAAAAAGCTGGCTCATGATGCTCAAAAATAAGATGTTTTCTGTTGGTTCCTTAGTTTAAAGGTTAAGGTTGTTATCTTTCTCCAAAGCTTCTGTTTCATCTTATGTGGAAGGCATGGAGGTCTGTTTGGCTTATACTAGGGTGAGTCAGTATGTTTCATTTTGGTCAAAGGTTAACAGGACAATTGAGGAATAGGAGAAAGGTGTGTTATTGTGAGTTTGGGAAAGCTTTACAGTGATGACTCTGTCCCACCAGCTAACTTTCTGAGAAATCAGAAAATACTAGTTACTGTGACTATAGTGAATTTTAACCGTTAGCCTCTCTCTTTTGAAAGAAAGGTTGCATTGTCAGAGTTGTGCTGTAAATAAGCAGACTTTGCCTTATCAGTGCCTGATTAAGAGATTTTAATTTTTAGAAACTTGCATTTTTTAAAAGGCAGCATGATATATTTCCCAGTACTCTTACTAATTGAGAAGAACATGTAGCTCCTTTTTTACATTTTTTCCAGGCTAATTTTAGCCTTAATGGCATGTTCCAGTTTTTAATCCAAACAGGCTTAACTTTTAACATTTCAGTCTCTGTTTTAATGGAGAAAGGGACATTAATGATCTTCATTTGTTATAGTGTTTTTGGGCCCAAGAGCCAGATGATAACTTCCTATTGTGATTTCTGGTGGGGGCAATTGGGAACCCTGATTTATTTGTTAAACGAGATTTTGGTTGGTTTTATTTGTTAAGCGAAGCAAACATTCAGAGAACATTTTGCTCTTTAAGTGAGTTGCTCTTTAAGCGAGGCGCTCTTTATGCAAGATTTGACTGTACCACATACATATTCAAATACAGTACAATACAAATCCATTTGTGCACTCATCACCTGGGCCTTCCAAATTGTACATTAAATCCACGTAGTTCAACTTGCCTCCTATTTCGAAAAACTATGTTTCTTGACCTGGTTTCATACCTTTTCTCTTAACAAATACATAATCCATAAACTCACCCCAAATATCATTAAAATCTTTATCATCCTTTTTTATTTTTAACTCGCATGTCAATTTATCATTTACAGCACTGTATAGCCATATCCCATTGTTCTTTGTATCAGTCTTCAAACCTAAAATTTGAATATGTTTTCCAATTTTTGGCTATTAACAATCTTGCTGCTATTATCAAAATTCTAAATAGACCCCTTTTATTTCTGTCCATTATTATACCTACAAAGCCCATTAGCAAAGCAACTCTGGGACTCAGCAGTAATATTAGATCTAGTATTTGGTTGATTTCCATGAAGATTTGTACCCAAATTCTGTTAATTTCTTCACATTCCCACCACATGTGAAAGTATGTCCCATCATGTTGTTTGCATCTCCAGCATTCTTCATTGTAGTTCTTGTAATATTTTAATTGAACTGGTGTCATATACTATCTCTACAATATTTTATAACAATGTTCCTTTATTTTCATTGACCTGTTTTTCATAATCTTTGTTTCCATATTTTATCATAGTCTGCTTTACCAATATTTTCAATCTTGTTGCCACATCTCCCTTAATAGTTTTAATATTTCTCCTCTTTGAGTAAAAATTTTATATATCTAACTATTCCCTTTGTTATTTCTTTTCGTTCTTCCAATACTCTTAGATGAATGTATGACTCCTGAAGCAGAAATGTGTGAAGCCTGCAAAAGATAGTACATTTGTGATTTTCTTCCATTGTGATGTTATAGTCATGCAGAACAACGAGGTACTTGTGCACTGGGGTATAAATGGTGTTATTTAGATGTAACACAAACTTGTCTATGTAGCATAGTTTGTATTTCTGCATGGTTGCAGTTTTTGAGAGCCTTGTAGTACAGTCCAAGAAAACATGGCCATTTGTTAATCCGGCTGGAAGATTTAACGAATTATAGTACAAAAGTGCCTTGCAATTGGCTTCCTTAGGTCTGTCTGTGTTAGCATCCTTTGTAAAATTGGTTTGAGAACTTGTATTTCAGAGCAATTATAAGCAAAACTGTATGTGCTTGGTCAACAATTCTGTCACCAACTGAACAAAAAAACAAAAAACAAAAACACCAATAATAAAGGCCATGCCCTGTCAAGTATTGCTTGATAACAGGGGTGCCCAAACTACGGCCTGCGGGCTGGATCCAGCTCACAGTGCCAAATCATCTGGCCCACACTGCCCTTGCCGCTCCTGGAAGTGAAAGGAAAAAGCACAAGTGCATGCACAAAACATTGCCTTAAATGACACTGCCATGAATGATCTGCATTGGCAACAGTCACAGGTGCATTACGGCAGCGTTTTCAGCATGTGTGGGCACGTTTTACTTCCGCTTCTGGTGGGAGGAATCATGTGACTGGCCCATAGTGCAAAAACTTTGGGCACCCCTTCTTTATAGAATATGAAATGTTTGGGTCAGTCCCAGGTAACTAGATCTGGAACAACTATTAGGTTAGTAGGTTGTTCTTAGCAAGCTTAGCTAATTAATGGCAAGAATGCGCTATATATTAGGACTGTACTGGGATTTCTAAATTGCCGCAGCATTTTCCCTGAAGGTAACAAGCTTTACCCTAGTACTGTGTCTTCTTTTCTTAATTGCCTGTTTTAGTTTTGAGAGCATTTTCTTTTCGATTTGTTTAAAATCTCAGTAGCTGGGTTTATTTCCCTTAGGATCCTTCAAGAGAACCTTTGGCTCTTCTGCCAGGGTGACCTGTGTTTCTAAATGGGCAACTATTTTTTTAAAATGAAAGCTACATTGTCACAGACAATTTATTGTACCAGAACAAGCCATATTAATAGAAGCCAATGATAATACATCAAGATTGCTTGTTTATGAACAGAATATTTTAGAGAGCAAACACCAGCTGTGCACGACTAGTGATGGCACAAATCCATTGGGGGAACTGCTTTTGCTGTCACACAATGTGGAGGCACTCTAGTCAGCCTTCTCTGCAATTTCTTTCCTAAGGAGTCCTGGGGGTATTCTTTCCCCACCATCCCTTCCCCCAGCCAATTTCCGATTATTGATTGTGGTTGTAGAAGTGCTCTGATGATGCTTGAAGATTTTACAAACTAGGAGGTGACCAGAGGACCATGAAATGTAAATTAATGTATGTAGCTTATAGGAAAGATGTTCAGTATTATAGACCATACTGGATGCATTCATATCACATGCTAAAGCAGGAATCCATGAGAACCTTGCTTTGTCATGAAGAAGTAACACACTAATCCCTTTCTTGGCTTGGAGCAAGAATGGCTAAACAAAGCACTGTATGTCATTCTACTGCTAAATTTTGTGGAATAGTAGCTCACATTGAAATATAACAATTAGTCTTTAAAGTGCTACAGCGTTTTTGTTTTGTTTATTCTCTGATATGTCTTAAAGACTAATTGTTATATTTCGATGTGAGCTTTTGTGGACTTGTTTTGTTTATTCTCTGATTGTGCTGCTAGTGTATTATGTTTTCTGAGAGCAGGTAGATTCCTTTCTTTGGTTTGTTTCATCTCGACAAGCAAGAACAAACATTCAGTCTTGGCTGCTTTCTCCCGTTTGTTGGAAGGAAGAAGTTGCCTGATGTGCACTGACATGATGAACCTACAACGGACTAATAATAATTTTTTTGTGCCAGAAATTATTCTGGGTTGAAAGGATTTTTGCGGAAGAAACTTTGCTCAAAATGCCCAAATTAGGCTCCTTTCGTGTCTGCAAGAACTGGGACAGAGATAGGTGCTCAATTAGTCACACAGTACCCAGGTCTTGAACTGTTGACTTGCCATTCTTCCAGCTAACAAGCCGAGCTTCTTAACCACCATGATACTGATACTCTAGCTTAGCAGCTGCTGTTGCAAGAGGGGAGATAAACAGCATACTCTGCCATCCTGCTTCTCAGTGACAAGCCAGACTTCCTGCAAAACCCCATATTGTCATGTGCAAACCATCTCCTTGATATTTTCGCCTTTTCTCTCCCTATGTTCTGTCTTTTACACCACATCTTTGTAAGTTGTAAGCTGGAGGGCAGTGATGGTCTTGTGTTTTTAAAAAAGTGATATACAGTAATACCTCGGATAACGTTTACCTCGGATAACGCTAAAATCGCATAATGTTAAGTAATCTGGGGAGGAGAATTGAATCGAATAACGTTAAGGTACTATGGGATGTATCGGATAACAACCGCTAAAGCCTGTGCAGTTACATTGTATCTCTATGGAGCTTTAACGTTATCCGATACATCCCATAGGATTTTAACATGCATTGGATAACACTAAAAATCGGATAACACCAAGACTTGTGGAACCAAGTCTTAGCGTTATCCGAGGTATTACTGTATATGTTACTTTCAAAAGGGACTGCAGTGGCTCAAGTGGCTAAGACGCTGATTGGGAGGTGGAAGGTGAGCAGTTCGATTCCCGAGTACTGCAAGACAGAATGAGCTCCTGTCTTTGTCTCAGCTTCTGCCAACCTAGCAGTTCGAAAGCAAGAAGTTGCAAGTAGATAAATAGGGACAACTTCGGTGGGAAGGTAACAGTGTTCCGTGCACTCCGGTGTCTAGTCATGCGTGCCACATGACCACGGAAATGTCTGCAGAAGCAGGCAGCGCTGGCTCTTCAGCTTTGAAACAGAGATGAGCACTGAACCTTAGAGTTGGATGCAACTGGCTTTCGAGCAAGGGAAACCTTTACCTATATGTTACTTTCAGGGACTGTGGTGGCTTAGTGGTTAAGACGCTGAACTTGATGACTGGAAGGTTGGCAGGTCAGCAGTTTGAGACCCAAGTACTGCACAACCTCCAGCTCCCGTCTCTGTCTCAGCTCCTGCCAACCTAGCAGTTTGAAAGCAAGAAATTACAAATAGATAAATAGGTTCCACTTTGGTGGGAAGGTAAACAGTGTTCCATGCACTCCAGTATTTAGTCATGCCTGCCACATGTCCATGAAAATGTCTGCAGATGCAGATAGTGCTGGCTTTTGGCTATAAACAGATGAGCACTGGACCCTAGAGTCAGATACAACTGGCTTTTGAGCAAGGGTAACCTTTATTTTACTTTCATTGTCTTTTCTGATAAGATCACCATATAAAAGCTTAGAATTAATGAATAATAGAATCTCATATTGAGGAAGCGATTGCTATTAGTTGGGCAGTGTAGAGCCAGGAAAATTTATGTATGAAGCTACTTTACAGCTGATGGGTATGTAGAAATAATGAAACTCAAAAATAGTTATTAGCCCAGTCCTCCTTGTATCATCCTTGCCTATGCTGTGATGCAGTCTTGTCCAGCAGCACAACCATGCTGAGTAGAGATGATGACGGTTCTAGTCAAGCACATCTGGAATGTGCCATGCAGTGTGTATATTTTGTAGCAGCTTCTCCTGTATTCGCCTTTAGTAAATTCAGTGTTAGTAAATCTGCCTGGCTCCCACTCAGAAATGTAATTTATGGCTTAACTGCTCCACATGAAATCCTCCAGATCTATGGGTTATGCTGACTGCAGATGATTTGTAGGGTGCCTGGTTGAGGAAGACTGATGAAGAGAGTTGAAAAATAGCCAAGGCCTGTCCTCAAAGTGGAAAACAGTTACTACCAACAAAATAATTAGAAATTCATTACTATGCTTGCTAACAAAACCACTTCATCTTTAGTAAAAGAGTCCTATGCAATATGAAGGCTGCCAGCAGAGGGAGGCCAGTGAACCAAATTATTTTTCATCATTCTGCTATGGCACACTAATCATGAGATGCTGAAATAAGTTTTTTCTCTTTCACCCGGACCTCTTATTAACAACAGCATCCATTTAAATCAGGGGTGCCCAAACTTTTTGGGCTGTGGGCCGATCATGTTGGTACAGGGAACTGGTCACTAAGGCCTGGGTTGCCGGGTTGCCGGGTGTGGGACTCTGACACCAATTCATCCAGCCCACGAAGCCATCGTTGCTCCTGGAAGCGGAAATAAAACGCGCCCACGAATAGGACTTCGTGGGCCGGATGAATTGGTGTTAGGGGCCGCACCCAGCCCCCGGGCCTTAGTTTGGACACCACTGATTTAAATAAAGGGAAATGGAAAAACATAGTAACAGAATGATAAACTGTTCCCCACCAAAAGAGTTTTATACATATACATGTCTTTAGCTGCAATAAAAAGAAAATGCTTTTAAGTCAGTTGATTAGATTTGAAAAAGATACTGTATTGGTGAGATCTATATATTACATCTGTATTACATTGGTGACATCTATATAATTTTGAATTTATAAAATTTATTTGCCTCTTCAAGGGTTTGAAAGTGGAATCTTAAATTGTTGCAAAGGAGTTACAGATAGGAATAAAAGAACATGGATAAAAATAATTGTCTAGTTACCAAATGTATGAAATCAGCTTCAAATGTAAACCAAAGACATAGGCTTTAAAACCCCACATCTTTGGTGGTTCTGGTGTTACAATTCTACATTTCAATAAAAATGTTACATAAAACTAAATCATTAGGTCTCACTTGTAGCATAGGTAAAGGTTTCCCTTGCTTGAAAGCCAGTCGTATCCGACTCTAGGGGTCAGTGCTCATCTCTGTTTCTAAGCTGAAGAGCCAGCGCTGTCTGCTTCTGCAGACGTTTCTATGGTCATGTGGCAGGCATGGCTAGACACCGAAGCGCACGGAATGCTGTTACCTTCCCACCGAAGTAGTCCCTATTTATCTACTTGCAATTTCTTGCTTTTGAATTGCTAGGTTGGCAGGAGCTGGGACATTGACGGGAGCTCATTTTGTCCTGCAGTACTCGGGAATCGAACTGCTGACCTTCTGCCTCCCAGTCAGTGTTTTAGTGACTTGAGCCACTGCAGTCCATACGCTGATAAAAATACCAAGTTCTAAGCTCTTCTTGTCTGAATGAAGATATGTTTATCTTTCTGCATGGATTCTACTTGTATTGCTGTCATTGGGTGTTTATTTGTAAACATTTGAGTCTTTACTACTTGTGATCTTTGAAAACAGGAGTTCCAGTCAAAGTTTTTGAAATATGCGAAAAATCTGAAGGAAACGGATTAGCCCAGAGAGAGCAGAGCAAGGAAGCAAAGTACTGTACAGTCAAACCTCACATAAAGAGCGACTCGCTTAAAGAGTAACTCGCTTAAAGAGCAGAATTTTCTCTGAATGTTCACTTAGCTTAACAAATAAAACCAACCAAAAACTCGCTTAACAAATAAATTGGGGCTCGCAATCCCCCCCTCTATTGGTCATTTAAAATGGGTGTTTCGTTTAAAGAGTAAACTCGCTTAAAGAGCAATCCTGTGGAACGCATTATGCTCTTTAAGCGAGGTATAACTGTACAGGCAATAAAACAGTACCAAAGGCAAGATTTGCTAGTCGCTTTACCTTGAATCTGCTTCCTTCATTCTTATGGATGTTGAGGAATTTTTCAGAAATAAGAAAATGTGCACATACTGGATGATCGTCCTCTTCCACTACTGTTCTACTCATATATACAGCCTTCGACTGCTGCTTTTTAGTCTGTACAATTTGAAAGAAAGAAATGTGAGGAGGCTAGAGAGCAAGTGGAGAAAAGTTCCCATGGATGACAACTGGCTGCAATTAAGGCTTGTACCAGAAGATACATTATACCTTGGAAACCTTGGAGTTGTTATTCAGCAAGGAGTCCATGCAGTGGTAGACATCTCCACAACAACATTCCGCACATGCAAATGGACTTGAGAAATCAAGTCCATCTGCATGTGGGGTTTTTTTTTAGCCATTTGGATGTCATGTCACTCACTGGCTAGGCAGACCATGACGTGTGCTCTCCACTTTCACCTGGTCCAAGGGATCCAACAGAGGACACTTTGATGAGTTTTTGTCCTGGCCTAACATCATTGACAAGAGATGGGCAACACTGACCACTTAAACCCCCGTGCCCCGACAAGGCTCTCACCTAGCCAGGGAGAAGATACGTGAACACCTTAACATTGGCAAGGAAACATTTCAACATGCATTGGATTGAGAGCTCCAATAATCATCAGAGGGAGCTGCTTCAGATTACTACCTTCTGGGTGCGGAGGAGCCAGGGAGCCAAGCATTAACAATTGTGGTCTTTTAGCTTGACACGTCAAAAATAAGTTCGGTGTCATCTGGAGAGACCTTGACATCAGACTTAATGCAATAGATGAGGTGAAGATATCCATAGCATAATCTTGTCCTTGTTTATTTGCTCAATTTCTGCCTGTAACATCTCAGGAGATATCCAGGGCATTGCTGGTTGCAGGGCCACTTCTACTCTGCTGGATTCTTGCCTAGGTTGGCTAGTGAAGGTTGCCAATAAGAGCTTGGCAGGTTGGGTGAAGGAGATCATTCTCTTTACAGTGTGGTTTCCTACTGGTCCCACTGAAGGAAATGGCCATCCAACCCATCCTAAAAAAGACTAATTTGGTAATTGACAACCTTAACAACTACCATCCAGTCACCAATGTTCCATTCTTGGGCAGGCTAGTAGAGAGGGTGATTGTGGACCAGCAGAGATTGTTCCTAGAGAGGACAAAGTGATTTGATCCACTGCAGTCTGGTTTCAGGCCCCAACATGGGACTGAGACAGCATTTGTCACTCTGCTGGATGACATGCTCAAGGAAGCTGACTGATGGACCTGCTCACAATCGGCATTTGTAGGTTATACTGTTATTCTATCATATGTGTGCTGTGATTTGTTCTTTGAAGGATGCTGATTGTATTTGTTTGTTCTATTTTGTTTTTAACTTTATTGTAAGCTGCCCAGAGTAGTGGTTTCACTAATCAGGTGAAGTGTAAATCAATCAATCAATCAATCAATCAATCAATCAATCAATCAATCAGTCAATCAATTAAATTAAACAATCAAACAATTAATTAATTAAATCTTAAGGGACATGTTTTTTCTCCTTTTTCATTACTGCTGTTATAAATCTGTTGGCTTTAAAACTGTCACTGAGTTCTAATTTTATTGCAGTAGACATACGGGTTCTACAGAGTCGGGTCCTCCCGATTGGGGCGGGGTATCAAGTATAATAATAAATAAATAAATAAATAAATAAATAAATAAATACTTCTATGAAATTTTCTTCTTTATTTTTCAACTGAGACACCTTAAGACAATGTAGGAAACATCCCAAAAGAGCTGGTGAATCTAGCAGGTAGATAGTGAGCAATGCAAACTAAATACAGTACTGATTTCCTTGTATTTTTCAGATTGCATACCTCTAGGGCCAATTTCCTATCCCAAGGCTCCCTGAGCTTGTACCAGCTTCCCAGTATAAATCTGGGAAGTCCTCTGCTGAGGTTTGTTTTAAACCAGACTTGGAGCTGCAGCATTATGTTTATAGGGGGTGGGGTGGTGGCGGCGAAAGTGCAATTCCTGGAGATTTCCAGGGAGAAAACTTGGCATTTTTATCTTCAAAATATTATTGACATGAATTCTATGAACGTCTTACATTTCGGTTGGGTGGTCTGGCAGCTTTTCAATGTAACGAAAATCATGTACTTTTGAGAAGCTGCAACACCAAAACTAAGGCGCAAAAATAAGGGTTATGTCATTTGAAAGATCGTCTCGGCGACTTTAAGAATTGGTAGAACCCAAAAGCCTAAAATGCAAAGTGATGACGTCATTGCTTTCGGAAGTAGCATCGGAAAAGTGACAGTTTTGCTGGGGGGGACGGTTGTCGAGGGGCCAGTAAATAAACAACCCAACCAATTCAGATGATCCAAAGTGTGTTTAAAAGAGGAAAGATTAACCTTTGTGGGGACCCTTTAAGATTTGGAATTTGGAGAAATAATCTGTGAAAACCAATTTAGAAACTGAATATGACAACTTTATGAGGTGGATGCAGTTTGCATACAACATGTGGAGAAAAATGACGCTGAAGCAGGAATCCACAAAAAAGATATTGAGGATAGTGCATTTGAAAGAGGACAGAATAACCTTTCTTTTCACACTTGTACAATTTGGACTGGGCATCAGAAACATTTTATATGAAGGTTTAAAAACAAAAACTGGCAAGTGCTTGTGACTGTAAATCCTCTTCCTCTCTTTCCCCTTCTTTTCTTTTCTGTTTGCCCTACGCGGGCTGTCCCCACCTCCTTCCATCATCCCCAGTCACCAAGCTTGTAAGGTATATTCTGAGTGCTGATCTGATGGGTGAGGAGCGCCCGAATGTGTGTGTGTGCTAATTAGTGCAAGTGGAGTGAGTCGGATTGGGGGGGGGGGAGGGAAATGGAAGCAACCACTCAAAAGCAGGCCAATACATTTAAAGGGGGAAAGCGACCTCCTTTTCACCTCTGATCTTCTTTTCCTTCCTCAACTTCTGCCCTCATGGAACCACTTCAGAGGGAAGTTAAACAGCATTCGGTGTTGAGACATGCATGCCACATGTCCACCTTAATGTCTGCAGACACAGACAGTGCTGGCTCTTTGGCTAATAAACATAAATGAGCAATGAACCATAGAGTCGGATACTACTGGCTTTTGAGCAGGGTCGACCTTTACCTTTATTTCAATGTTAGTTGCCTCACCCCCCAAAAAAATGTTGCAGGTAGATTCTGTCACCCTGCTTATTCAACTTCTACACAGAGCACATAATGTGCAATGCAGGGTTGGACAAATCACAAGTTGGGATCAAAATTGCTGGGAGAAACATCAACAACTTCAGATATGCATATGATACTACCCTAATGGCAGAAAGTGAGGAAGACCTAAAGAAAATCCTGCTTAGGTTGAAAGAAGAGAGTGCAAAAGCTGGGATGAGACTCAACATCAAGAAATTCAAGATAATGGCAACAGGCCCTATCAGTCCCTGGGAAATAGATGGGGAAGAAGTAGAAGCAGTGACAGATTTTACTTTTTTAGGATCAAAGATCATTGCAGATGGGGATTACAGCCATGAAACAAAAAGGTGACTAATTCTTGGGAGGCAAGCTATGAGAAACTTGGGGAACATAGTTAAAAGCAGAGACATCACCTTGCAGACAAAAGTCTGCATAGTCAAAGCAATGGTATTTCCGGTGGTAATCTATGGTTGTGGGAGCTGAACCATTAGGAAAGCTGAGCACAGAAGAATAGATGCCTTTGAAATGTGGCGTTGGAGGAGAGTTTTGAGAGTACTCTGGACAGCAAGGAGAACAAATAGGTTGATACTAGAAGAAATCAACCCTGACTGCTCCTTAGAAGGTCAAATAGTAAATGAAGCTAAAGTACTTTGGACATCAAATGAGAAGAAAGGATTCACTTGAGAAAACCTTGATGCTGGGAAAGGTGGAGGGCAAAAGAAGAAGGGGGCGGCAGAGAATAAGTTGGTTAGATGGTATTGTAGACGCAATGGGCACACTGCTGGGTGGGCTGAGGAGGATGGTGGAGGACAGAGGTCCCTGGAGGACAATAGTTGATAAGGTTGCAAAGGGTCAGAATTGGTTGCGCCACTAAACAGCAAAATAGATACTGCTTTGGCAGGAGAGGTAACAGTGTTCCCCTGAGCTCTGGCATCTAGCCATGCCTGCCACATGACCACAGAAATGTCTGCAGACAAAGTCAGTGCTGGGTCTTTGGCTGTAAATAGAGATGAGCACTGCTGCCTAGAGTTGGATGTGACTGGCTTTTGCGCAAGGAAGACCTTTACCTTTACTAATATTAACATATTTTCTGTAGCTTTGGCACATCACAGCAAAACAGATTTTTTTTTTAAAAAATAAACATACTGAGGTTCATCATGATGCAGCCCGGGTCATTTGTTTTGAATTGCTTAAATAGCTACCAGGGGTAGCTATGAGAGCGCCCTTATGCACAGTTATAACCTCCATAACACAGACCCCATTACAGTCTTTTGGTAAATCATACTTGTGAAGTTTGGTAAAACTTTTAGGTTTATGCTATACACAGGGGTGATATTGTTAAATTCATCAGAAGGCTTTGCTTGGTCTGCCACTTTTGTGTCCATGCGACAGTTCCGGAATGATTTTGGAATTTTACTGTGATAGAACCTGTAAGAGTAAAAAAGGTTCTTAGCTAGGTATAACCAGTAGGCGGGTAGACAGGTTTCCAAATATTTATCATTCAAACAGTAATTAGTGGATAAAGCAATAGAGTAACTATTTGAAGCGGTTGGATAGCTACAAATGGGGATAAAAGAAATGAATCATGCATCTTTCATAAGGTAAATTATGTGTTTTGTCTGAGAACAAAGAGTTTTGAAAATTGTGTAAGAAGGCTTTGAAATTTGGCATAGAAATGTGGTTTCCCAGTCTCTTGAATTGTAGCTTTCATGTAGCAGACATGAAACAGCATAATCTGTCGGAGTAACTCCAATGAGATTTTAAATCGGAATGTACATTATGGAGAAGCATGGTTTTTAAAGAAGTGCTAAACGAGGTATCTGCTTTGATCTGCATGATTACCTAAATGGTGCTGTCTCCCATCAAGAGGTTCAAGCAGATTGAACAGCCACCACGTCAAGCTATGGCTGTGAACAAACAATTGTTCTTTTGTAATATTGGAGATGGTGCCATGGAAGTATTAGTGCTCACAGGAAAACACTGTTTTTTCTCTTCCACAGTGGTTATGATCAAACTGGATTTTCAGGTTTTTAGGACTGCAGACACCTGCCAAACTGAATCAGCACAGTGGATCAGGCTACTTTGCTCAACTATGTACAATAAAGCCCAGCAACAGCTCTATAGTACTACTGCCAGCCTTTGGAAACCAAATGTTTGTCTATGGCAGGGATTCTCAACCCTATGGCCCACAGGCCGGATCCGGCCCATGGCACAATTTCATGTGGCCCAAGTTGCCACCACTGGAAGCGGAAGTGTTTATGACAACTATAAATGCACGTGTGGCTGTGAGAAATGCGGTTTGTCACAGCATTTACAGTGGGGGAACCACCAGTCTGGCCCGCTCAGCTGTCTGAGGGTGTGTGGTCTGGCCCGAAGCTTTAAAAGGTTGAGAACTCCTGGTCTATGGCCTCTGACTGACTGTTCAAATATCGGTCATGACTCAAATTGGGTCACATGTTGCTTAATGCTCAAAATAAATCCTTTGCACAAGTCAATGGAAATGAGTAAATTATCTCCAAAGGCTTAAATTATGTTTCGCCAGTCAGATTTCTTTACTGCATCAGTGATAATAATAATAATGTGCTGTCAAGTCAGTTCTGACCAGCAACCCTTTCCAGGTTTTCTAGGTAGAGAATACACAGAAGTGGTTTACCATCCCCTTCATCTATTCTAGGGCTATGCTGGGGCTGGGATTTTTGCCTAAGGCTCCACAAACTGGCTCTTCTCCCTGGAGGGACTTTAGGGAATTGAATTCCCAATCTCTGGCCCCATAGCCAAATGCTTAAACCACTGAGCTATCAAATGGCATCCAAAGCTCATCCCAAGAGGCATCCCAGCCAATTTTTTTTTTTGCAGTAGCTCCAGACTGTGTTGACCCATCATAGCTCCATTATTTCTTTTTAATCAATGCCTGCCAGCTCATATCCCATGAGTTTAATTTAATTACTTTAATTTTTCCCACTTGTATGTCGCCCAATCAGGAAACCCAACTTGGGTCAGCTCACACAATAATCATACAATATACACAATAATATAATATGCACAATAATTATACAATACTCAACCCGCAAGAACAGCATATAACAATAATATAATATATAACCTTACAATACAGTACTGCAGTGGCCTCTCCACCCTGGCAGAGGTCAAAGTCCGGGGACAGCAAAGTCCTGCCACCCGCCGATGTAGCGCCCTTTTCAAGCCTGGCCAGAGGCAGGGCCAAGGGCGCTGGTGGTGGAGGGGTCCTGGTGCCTTCAGCTGTAATGGCCTCTCTGACCTGGCAGAAGGCAAAGTCCGGGGGCGGGGGCAGTGAAGTCCTGCAGCCTGCTGCTGTAGCACCCTTTTCAAGCCCAGCCAGGGGCGGGGCCCAGGGACGCTGGCGGTGGAGGGGTCCTGGTGCCCTCAGCTTTGTATTTGGGTTTCCTAAGTCCTGACCTGACACTCTTCACAGCACTGGCATTCAGATTTTTTTAGTTCAAAAGCATTTCCCCTCTGAATTGATATGTAGTTGAGTATCACTTTTTGTGTGAAAAATCCTTCAAGAAAATGCAAAATAAATCTAAACCAAACAGTATTTAATTGTGGTGGTGGTGGTGGTGGTGGTGGTGGTGGTGGTGGTGGTGGTGGTGGTGGTAGTAGTAGTAGTAGTAGTTTCTTCTCATGCTGTCTCCACCACTATAGCATATTGGGCAATGAGGCTTCTTGTTGTCTCTTCAGTAATAAGGTTTTACAGGACCGGGGTGCTAACCTGACACCCAACCCTCCTCCTTTCTCATCCGGGCTTGGGACCAAAAACGGCGGAGTTAATCAAAGCGTTAACAAAACTATTAATTAAAAAATTAGACTAACAACACTATAGAAAACTTGGGAGACTAATTTTTTAAAATGCTTCATTTTTTTGAAAGCTGCAAGAACAACCGCCAGTTACAATTCTAGAAAGAGTTTCCAAAGAAGCAGCTGTGTTAGTCTTTTTCAGCATGTTGGCAAAATAGTCTTTAAACATCATGTAGAAGTGCACTTTGGGTTACAAAAGTTCACTCTGAAATAAATTAGTCTTTAAAATATCACAGTATTTGTCTTTTTTACTCTCAAACCCCCCTTTCTTTCCTTTTAATTTTGTTGTCCATAATAAGTATATTTCCTGCTTTAGCAATAAATTAGAAGAAAGCCTTTCTTGCATGCCCCCAAGAAAGAGATCTCTGAATACAGCAATATATTTAGGAGCAACTTTTTCAGGAGATCTTAATACCAGAATAGGTTCATATCAAAATCCTTTAAACCCATTTCAAAACTTTAAATTTATTGTAACTTCTTTCAGTTGTCACTGTGTTGGCACTTGGCCACGGTTGCATCCAAAGGAGAGCTTGAAAGATTTGTGTTTTGGACCATAACACCCAGTATTCTCCAGCCACCATAGTGGTTTCTGGGAATTGTAGTCTGAAAAAACTTTTCCAAGCTCTGATCCAGAGGTGCCTTGCACAAATAAAATGGAATTCCCATGTATATAAAGCATACCTCTACATCCCTAAGATTTCTTTTTCTTTCTCTGTTGCACCAAACTCAGCTAACTGGTCCAAGACATTCTTGTAGATATCAGGAAAGGTTTGGAGCTTGCAGTGGTGAACAGAGGGCAAGCAGAAAGCTGGAGAATCCCACTGTGCAAGTGGATTTCTATTTCATAGCATTGGATAAAATCTATTATATCTAAGGTAAAGGTCGCCCTTGCTCAAAATTAAGTTGCTTCCAACTCTAGGGTTCAGTGTTCATATCTGTTTATAGCCAAAGAGCCAGTGCTGTCTGCGTCTGCAGACATTTCCATGGACATGTGGCATACATGCCTAGACACTGGAGTGCATGGAATGCTGTTTACTGTCCCACCGAAGTGGTACCTATTTATCTACTTGGAATTTCTTGCTTTCGGACTGCTAGGAGGAGCTGGGACAGAGACGGGTGCTTACTCTGTCATGCAGTACTTGGGTCTTGATCTGCTGACCTTCCAGTCATCAACTTCAGTAGTCTTAACCACTAAGCCACCACGGTCCCTCTATTATATCTAAAGGTCACCTCTTTCCAGGACTTGTTAAGGGTGATGGTTTGAAAGAAAAGCCATTTAAAGGTTTGGAGTGTTACCCTGTGAACCATTCCTACTGTTTATTTGTTCACTATGATTTTAAACCAGAATTTTTCCTGGTTGGAGAACCAGGCTATAATTCATGAAGGGAAAATTGTCACGATTACATATTTTAAAAACCTGCCTTTCCACATTTCTAAAATGTTCTGGATCATCCTTCCAGTGTTGCATTCATAGGCCCCTCCCTGGCTGCTAACTCCTTGAGTTTTGTTGCTCTACATACTTCTTATGCCTTTTCATGTCTAGCAGAAACTGAACATTTTATATGAAACTATTAAATACATATAAAGTGTCTATTTATACCCATTGTGAAATCCTGTTCTGTTTTGTTGCTCAGGAGTTCTGGTCTCCCACAAGCTCCTTCCTCGTGTACAGCTGTATACAATATTGGTCAAAACAAGAAATGATCCATTGTGTCAACCTTTGGGTTCATCTAGAACAGTGGTTCCCAACCTTTTTATGGCCATGCCCCACCTAAGCATCTCTAAAATCCTGGCCCCACCCCCATGACATGTAATTCCTATTATTCAAATGTGAACTCCTGTTCATGTGGAGGAAGCCTAAAAGGCCATTAACTTGGTCTTAACATTCTCAAATTGCCCCCCTTAAAAAATCGAATTCTCTCTCTGTGGGGCATGTGTCCCACATTGGGATCCATGGATCTTGAGCCACTATGCTTATGTCACAGTGCTTATTCATCTTCCTCTTAAACATCCAAGACAAATGATTTATAGGTTTGTAGAGTCATTGGTTTCATTGTCTAACCACTCTTATAGTTCAAAAGCATTACTTAGGTTTTAGCTAAACCTCCTTTCCTGAAATTTATTGCCTACTATCCAACAGTTCGTAGTAGCTGAGAGCAATTACACTCCATCATCCTGTTTGCGACCTCCTTTTAAAAAACCTTATAGGACTATAAAGTCGGAAAGGACCTGAAGGTAATCATATCGGCACCCCTTAACAGATTAGCCCATGTCCTTTAGGAAATGGAGTGCTACAAATAGAGATCAGGAACTACTAATGTGTGCTTTGCCTGCAGGGGGAAAATATAACTTGGCGAAGACAAACCTAAAAGAAGCAAACCATACTGCGTGCCAAAGGGAATGTTTGTCCTGTTTGTCTTGATCGGCACATTCCTCTATGATTCCAGTTTCAAAAGCCCAGTTCCAGTTGTTTCACACAATTGGTTAGACCTGCTGAATCAATTACTGTGTGGCAAATGAATGCTCACATCCACTGCAATGATTCAGTGCCAGAATCTTATTGGTGTTTTTGTGAGGTTTTTATGACTTGCTCCACCTAAATTAACAATCTCTCTCTCTCTTATATTCTTGGTTCATGCTAAGATGCTGGTGTAATTCCTTAGCTGTACTTACTACAAATGCCTGATCATCTGCAAAAAGTAATATTTAATTTAAATTTAATTTAATTTTTGCACTTGTATACCGCCCAATCAGGGAGCCCAACTCAGGGCGGCTCACATGATAATTAAACAATATACACAGTAAATATACAGTAATACAATATACAAAATTCAATCCACAAAAACAGCATGTAATAATATACAACAACAAAATACAACACTACAATGATCTCTCCATCCTGGCCACAGGCAAATTCTAAGGGCGGCAGCAGCGGTGAGGTCCTGCCGCCATAACGGCCTTTTCAAGCTCGGAGAGAGATGGAGCACCAGCAGGTGTAGGGGGTCCTGGTGCCCATGGCTGGAGGGCCTCTTCACCCCAGCCAAGGCCAGAGTCTGGGGGGGCGGGGGGGCGAGCGGCGGCGGCGGCGGCCGTGAGTCCGCTGCCATAGCAGCCTTTTCAAGCCCGACCAGGGCCCCCCCCAGGAGCGCTGGCAGGTGGAGGGGTCCTGGCGCCCATGGCTGGAATTCCTCTTCACCACAGTCAAGGCCAGATTCCGGTGGCAGTGGTGGCAAGTCCTGCTTCCCGCTGGTGTAGTGGCCTTTTCAAGCACAGCCAGGGGTGGGGCCAGGGACGCCGACAGGTGGAGGGGTCCTGGCATGCATGGCTGGAGGGCCTCTGCCCCAGCTGAGGCCAGAGTCTGAAATCATATGTTCCAGGTTGGCTTGCAGTTTCAAACTCAACTGTGCCCCATCACTGGTAGGTTTTTCTCCATCAAGAGATATGATTGCCTTTCTCTCCCATGTGTGCCAAGTCTCCTGTTTCTTGCAAAAAAGGATTTCTGCAGTGGTGTGCGTGTTCATGCATGCGTGCGCGCGCACACACACAGAGGAGAATCAATAAAGAGAAGACTGAGGTAATGACAATTGGAAGAAACCAGATTACTCTCAATATTGTAATAGAGGGAACAAGTAGCAGAGTTCAAATAAGACTTACAACATCCACCCTGCTATGGAGCGCTGTTAGGGACATGCCAAGCCAAGCAGAGGAGGAAATGTTTGAGGCGGCGATGGCAGTGGAAACACCAACTGGAGCAATGGTGCAGGCCATATGAAATGGCACCATGGGCCGGATTTGGCCTGCAGGCCATAGGTTAAGAACCTCTGCTTGAGACTGACATAATGCTCTTATTGGTTCCTGCTTCAATAAAGTTTGTTACAATTATGGTGCTTGAGTTTATCTATGACTTGAAGAGTGATGTCATGGTGTGTATTTTATTTCTGCAGACCAAAGCAGTTGGCTTGCTTGATGCCGATGTTTATGGGCCTTCCATACCAAAAATGATGAATTTGAAAGGAAGCCCAGAAGTAACACCAAGTAAGTTGGATAGCTATCAGTCTTTAGGTAAGAGAGGCAAATTTATACAATGGTGGCTTTATAGGAAAATCTTGAGATGCAAATAATCTAGCCCAGAGGTGCCCAAAGTATGGCCATCTGCAGCACCAAATCATCAGGCCCTTGCCGCTACTGGAAGTGGACACACCCTGTGCATGTGCGAACATGCTCACACATGCTCAAACACTGCCATAAGTGCACCTGCAGCAGTCGTAAATGTGTTTGAGCATGCGCAGGCACGTTTTACTTCTGCTTCCGGTGGGAGGAACCACGTGACCAGCCAGCTTAACCACATGACCAGACCGCAGCTTGAAAAGTTTAGGCACCCATGGTCTAGCCAGTATGAATTAAAACATGAAATTCTTTCAGGAGTTATCTTGCAAATAACTGTAGGTACCATGCTCCAGTAAAATGAGGATTGTCTACTGTTGTGCGTTATATGTGGCATTGCCTTGAAGACTGAAACTGGAGTTACTTCATGATACAGCTGCTTAAACAAGGGCTGGAGATATGTAGCCCCAGTTTTCTCCTAGCTGGCTGGCAGTATTATGATCAGAATACAGTTGAATATGTACACCATCATAAATCTAGTGGCATATTTTGTTTTTGTAAATTGTTACTAACTAGGTGCTGGTATTTCATTTTCATGCCAGGGCATGCTGAATGCTTTTGTAGGAGAAAGTCTCCATCTTAACAAACACAAAAATGTTAATAATTAAAAATGACAAAAATGATCAAGGAAAAACAGTTTGGTTGGGACAGTGTGCCACACAATTCCCACTTGCCCCAAATCCATGCTTCCTGGAAAACAATTTTTGTTTTATATTTTTTGTGATGTAAGGAAGTTGCCATAGGTCAGAGGGGTTGGAGCAGCTGGCTGAAAAGTTAGGGATTGGGAATCTGAATCACCACTGCGCCTGCTAGGAGCCACTAGGTGAGAGCACCTGGAATGAGTGTGGCTGACAGGGGTAAATGCCCTGCCACACGTGTGGCCTTGGGCCAGGTACAGAAACCCTGCAGAAACAGGGATTGGTAAATCATGTGTACCTACTTTATACCTAGAAAACACTAGGAGTGTTGCTGTAAATCAGAATTAACTTGGCAGCACATTATTATTTTTTATAGGAAAGCACAGTAGTTAGAGATGATGTGGTATGGTTTTTATCATAGAACATGCAAGTCTGTCTAGAGTAGTGATTACCAACAATTTTTTGGCCATGCCCCACCTAGGTAAAGGTAGAGGTCGCCTTTGCTCAAAAGCCAGTCATATCTGACTCTAGGGTTCAGTGCTCATCTCTTCATATCCAAAGAGTCAGCGCTGTCTGCGTCTGCACACGTTTCCATGGACATGTGGCAGTCATGCCTCAACACGGGGGTGCACAGAACACTGTTTACCTTCCCACCAAAGTGGTCCCTACTTGCAATTTCTTGCTTTCAAACTGCTAGGTTGGCAGGAGCTGGGACAGAGATGGGAGATCACTTCATCATGCAGTACCCAGAAATTGATCTCCGACCTTCCAGTCAGAGAGTTCAGCGTCTTAACCGCTTGAGCCCCCGCGGTCCTATGCCCCACCTAAGCATCTCTAAAATCCTGATGCCCACCCCCTCTGTGATATACAGTACTGTATAATATTTATTATTTGAAAAGGGAACTTCTATTCACATGGAGGAAGCCTAAAAGGCCATTAACTTGGTGTAACTCATTCTTGAATTCCCACCTTAAAAATAAATTTGCCCCCCTGTGGGGCGTGTGCTCCACATTGGGATCCACAGGCGTAGAGTTACATGCACTCCTGTAACTTGGTCACATAACAGGCTTCTGTGGTAAATATCTAATCCATAAAGCCAAATTATGAAATTATCCATGTTGTCTTCTACCTGGTTTACAATCTGCCCATATCAATATGATGGATCCAGTGCTCAGACCACCATAATTAAGTTTAGGATTAGTTAACCATCTTTAGAAAGAAACATTCTTATATGTTTTTAATGTCTTAAACACTTGTGGAAGAAGATGTTCCTACATTAATGTAAAATAATGTTTAATCTTAAATGTAAAATCTTGGTTATTGGAAACATATGAGAACCTAATGCCATATAAATAGGAACAGGAAATAATTGTGTCTTGAAGCCAACTTAAACTTTTGTTTATATTTAATATTTTTCCTTTCTCCCAGTCAAGGACCCATGCCAGCTTACTCAATTATGTTAAAAACAGATATGGCTAGACACACTTTGTTGGAATACTAAAGTCCAAATCTATTAGGAGATATCTTGTTTATTATTTAGGCATACAGAACTGTTGCCAGTGGAGGCTGCCATAGTGGTACAACTAGGTCATACATAAAAATACTCAGTTATACATGAAAGGAAATCCCAGTTGCTTAAAGTAGGTGGCAAAAATATTTTTTATCTTTCTATGAAAAACAGATTTGATTGTCATGGTGCCCAGAATTGTGTTTCAGAAATAATACTGTCCAACCTAGCAGTTTGAAAAAAAGAAATTCCAAGTAGACAAATAGGTACCACTTTGGAGGGCAGGTAAACAACATTCCGTGCACTCCGGTGTCTAGTCATACCTGCCACATGACCACGGAAACGTCTGCAAAAACGAACAGCGCTGGCTCTTTGCCTATGAAACAGAGATGAGCACTGAACCCTAGATTTGGATATGACTGGCTTTCGAGCAAGGACGACTTTTCAATATGTTATCTGAATTCATTGGCCAAATACTTGGTGCAGTTGTCATACAGTAAGAATTCAGACTCTAATACATTTCTTACTTGGTGTGATATTATGATATGTGATATCATTTGTCATGGCTGCCTTTTATGCTTTTCTTGATGAGATATCATGAGATACTGAGGGGGTGGATGATAATGGGTTGAGTGGTGACAAATCTTAACTAACAATGCAGCTCTACAGAAAACCAATGTTCATGATGCAATAGATTCCTAAACTTCTGTGTAAGAGTACAATAAACACTTAGCTGCTTCAGTCTTATTTTTTAGCACATGTGGAGGAGGAGCTGTTCAGTATCTGGGAGCTAAAATATAATTTTGGAGTAGAGAAATTAATAGTTGTCATCATGCAGTACAAAGAATGCCATCAGCCACTGAAAATACACTTTTAAATCCTAAATTATAATACTGAAAAGCAATATACATACCACAGTATTTTTTTAAAAATTGTTAAAACTACTTTTTTTAAAAAAACAACAGCTTAAAACACATTAAAACATATAAATAAAAATAGTGTCTGACACACAGGATCAGAAACTGCTCAGTCCGTTAACTGCTTGATTAGTTAAAAGCTTTTCTAAACAAGATTGTCTTCACCTGTCACTGGAAGGATAAAAGGGAGGGGCCAACCCAGTTTCCATAATCCTTAGTTTAAGAAAAATTACCCAAAGCAAATATTTTTAACGTGCTTGTCTTGTTTTTGAAAACCATCATCAGAGTGACCAACAGATATTGCTCACACCTCCCTATACAAATGCACTGAGGCAAAAGCTTCATATGAACAGTAAAACCTTAGTTTAACTCTATATTAGGGAGCTTAAGAAAAATCACAACAATAAACTAATTAGTGCTGATTTTGACTATACATTATGTTTGCGTTGCGCCTCTGCTTTGATGCAAGATTTGAAAAGGATAAGTGCAACTCTTCTAGGCCTCTCTAGTTTATAAACATTTTCACATATGAGAGAGCTTTAAATAATTGTTTCTAAAATTGAGTATTCCAACATCTTCCATTTTAGGAAACTTAATGAGACCTCTTATGAACTATGGAATTGCATGGTAAGCAATTTATGCATTAGCATCTGTAATGTATTTTACATACCGGTATTTATTTTATTAAGTATTTTACATATTTATTTTATTAAGTTTGCTGCTTATCTCGTGTTTTAAAGCTGGCAAAAATTGCTTTTCTTTTCCAGCATGTCAATGGGTTTCTTGGTAGAAGAAGCTGCACCTATTGTATGGAGAGGACTCATGGTCATGTCAGCCATAGAAAAACTGTTGAGACAGGTAAAGAATTGCTCAAGCAGACTGGCTTTTTGTTTTGTCAGAATGTACCAAAGCAAAAAGTACCAAGATTTTTTTTAGACGTGAAGTTTTCAACTATTAAATATAGGTGCAAATAAATGTTTTACAACAATATGTGTGTGTGGGCGACTGTGAGGGAAACATCTTGTTCATGCATCTACAAAGTTTAAGGCCGATTATATCATGAGCCCAAGTGATTTTCAAAAATAAAACATTTCTGATTTCCCCCAAAAAAGTTCCATTGAATTTGTTTCAGTGTGGGCTAGTCATTGAAGGCCACAGGATGGGGAGAGGCCTAATTTAAAAAAATAGATATTGGTGGTAAGGTCATCTCAGTGATTTAGGGTTTTGGAAACTGAAGGGAATCTCTTCCTCCTCTGGCCTTCCATACTATTCCCATGATGAAAGGGATTCTATGGGATATTTTATTTCTTCAGAGGGGGAGTTGGAGATTTTTTATTTCTGAAAAATTACCCTGGTAGATGATGTCATCAGCCTGATGTAGGGTAATTTATGGAACAGGAATTCTTCCTTAAAGAGCAAAACGCTTTCCTGTTCTACTGGTTATGCATTGTAAGAAATAACTTGCTCTCAAATATCCTCAGCAATTTGGCATCAGGTAACAATAATGCTGTGTGTGTGTGTGAGAGAGAGAGGGGGGGGGAGAGAGAGAAATTACTATATTGGTCTTTAACGGAAGAGGAAAAGCCAGTGCAATGGGAAAGTGTTTAGTGGCCGTGGATATGCATTGTGTGCTGAAAGTTCTGGATTTAATGCCAGGGTTCACCTCATGATCTGAGAAAGATTCCTGTATGAAAACTGGAGAACCGTTCACAATGGATGTAAACAAGTCTGTTATTCTCATTATGAGATGGTTTGCTGTGTTCCACTACATATTTTTATAGCTTTCTGAGCTGGAGACCCAAAGGCTACTCTAGGCAATAATTCCATTTTCAATGACTGTTCTGTAAAATAAATGTGATGCTTTTGAGAAAGACTGGCAAGGTTGTGTTTGAGTTTTAAAAAAAGAAACCTCTCTGAAATAGGAAGCTGAAAAGGAAATTCAGAAGTGTAAAATGAATCCAGAACATTCGTGGGCTGCTTTGAACCTCAATAATAGGTAAAGGTAAAGGTCGCCCTAGAGTCGTATCCGACTCTAGGGTTCAGTGCTCAACACTGTTTATAGCCAAAAAGCCAGTGCTGTCTGCGTCTGCAGACATTTCCATGGACACTAGAGTGCATGGAACGCTGTTTATTTTCCCACTGAAGTGGTCCCTGTTTATCTACTTGCAATTTCTTGCTTTCGAACTGCTAAGTTGGCAGGAGCTGGGACAGAGACCAAAGCTCATTCCATTGTGCAGCACTCAGGTCTTGAACTGCTGACCTGCCAATCTTCCAGTCGCCAAGTTCAGTGTCTTAATCACTAAGCCCATGAGACCACACCTAATATTGTATGGATTAGGAAAGTTAGGGTTAGATCAAAGAAGTTGCAACTATGATGAATGGGCAGAATCAGGAAAGTTATCAGAGAAAGGAAATGCTTTCTTTTCAAACTACTGTATATGAAACGGGGAATAAAATGCAAATTTTTTACAAAAGAAATACAAGTAACCAATGTGGAACAGATTGTTAAAACCTTGAGACCAAAGATTAAAAGTCACTAAGATGCTGTCTGGGAGGCAGAAGGTCAGCAGTTCGATTCCCAAGTACTGCAGGATGGAATGAGCTCCCGTCTCTGTCCCAGCTCCTGCCAACCTAGCAGTTCGAAAACAAGAAATTGCAAGTAGATAAATAGGAACCACTTTGGTGGGAAGGTAACAGCGTTCCATGCGCTCCGGTGTCTAGTCATGCCTGCCACATGACCATGGAAACGTCTACAGAAGCAGACAGCGCTGGCTCTTCGGCTTAGAAACAGAGATGAGCACTGACCCCTAGAGTCGGATACGACTGGCTTTCGAGCAAGGGAAACCTTTACCTTACCATATATTAGAATTGGAAAGCAAATTCTGTGTATGCAGTTGAGCCTTTGGAATGCAAGGAAGTTTAAGAAATGGTGGAAAAGAATCAGAAGACTGGAAAGAAGATGAGTGGCTTCCTTTGCAGTAATGGGTTACTGTTCTGGGAAAGGTGGAGGGCAAAAGAAGAAGGGGGTGGCTAAAAATGAGATGGCTAGATGGTATTGTAGACACAATGGGGACAGAGCTGGGTAGGTTGAGGATGATGGTGAAACACAGAGGTGCCTGGTGGGCAATGGTCCAGGTGGTTGCAAAGGGTTGGAGTCGACTGTGCGACTGAACAACAACAAAATAAATCAGGAAAAAGGCATATCAGAATGGAAGACAAGATAAAGGTGTATGAAACTGTATCCAATGTGGAAGTAATGGAAGTTTTTCATAATTTTTATTGTACTGTTGTTGTTTTGACTGTAAGCCACCCTTGAGTCGCCGAGGCGACTCAAGGCGGCAATATAAATCTAAATAAATAAATAATAAGTAATGTGGAAGTAATAGAGAGAAGTTTTCCTACTTGTAATACTTGAATGTATAGCCAGACAACCACTGATTGAATGATGTCACATTCCAACATCCCAATCAAAACAAGTGTGTTTTTAAATTGCGCCAGATGTAGTGTAAAAATATATCTTGGATGTTTGGGAGCAAATGGCAAAACTGATCCTTATACCCTGAAAAAGCACAAAGAACGCTTGGATCCAAACTAAATGCACATATACAACATTTGGCTGTGTAAAAGCAGATGATGGTGGCTGCAGAGGTGTTGGGAGGTTACATTTGGGCTGCTTAGTATGCATGTTGCTAATAGGCTCTATGTTGCCCATCTTGACACAGCCATGACTTCCCATGACAGAGGTCTCTCTGTTGCACTCATATCCTTGTGGAGGTCTACATCATCATTTGATTGGTCATCATAGAACCAAATTATAGCCATGATATGCCTTATGTTGATCTAGCTGAAATCCATACATGCTGTGTCCTGATGCCATATATTTTAAACTTCCTTGTACCCAGAAGCCATAGCCCATGAGAGTGAGTAGAAAGAGAGAAACTCCACATGTGAATAGTATCAGAATAGAGGTAGGGATCGTGTGGTCTTCTAGCTATTTGTGGTCTGCATATTCCAACAACAGGAAGAGGATCACAGGATCACCCTTGCTCATTGTAATTCTTCTGTCACTGGGTTTTCTGGCTAGGTCTTATGCACAGATTTCCCATTCATTCAGTTCATTTTAGGGAGAAGATGAATTGTTGCTATTTTCTGGGCTTTTACAAAGGCTAAGTGATTTTAGATAACTAAAAGATTCTCTAGTCTTTGCAGTCAGTATCATATGTCAATTTAATGGTGAACATAATCTTTCAAAGCAACAGCTTAGCAAAATGGGACAAGACATCATGTTATCCTGAGGATAGAAATGTGTATGTTGATTCCTCCCACCCTGCTCAATGGAGCGATTCTGGGCAAAACAATGATTGTAATTACCTGTCATGTCTTTTAATGTACCTTCATTTTAGGATTTATCTGAAACTTAAAATGTTACAATGCTGATGTCAGAACTTGATTTACTGGGAGGGGGAGGGCAACCTAGTCTCTGACAGACCAAGTATTATATGTGTGGGGGTGGAGATGGTTTGCAGCATTGCTTTACTCAATGGAATTCTCAAATGGGAAGCAGATGGCAGGTTCTTTTTTCTGTATGTTGATAATGGTATATATTGAGTCAGTGGTTACCTAGCAACAAAAGATGCAGTTGTACTCTAGTAGATCCAGAAGCAAGAGAACAGATGTGGTCTCTTGACACAGGGGCCATTAATGATTTTTCCTGACAGTGGAATCTCACTTGTGGCTGCAGAAAAGCTGTAACAAAGACTTTCCTTCTAACCAAGCACTTTCCTTTTGTTTATGAACTGGGCAAGCCTGAATCCTTATCCAGAGGTAAATGAGGATGTGATCAGATAGACATTTATCCTTTTGTTTGGTGCACTGCAGGGGTGGATTTGTTCATTCTCTCCCCCACTCCAACCCCATAACATAATCACTGGAGTGGACCTGTTCACTTTCAGAGTGCCCTTACCCACACCTTTTAGAGTCTCTGTCAGCGGTGTCTATTTTTTTCAGTATGAGTTTGTTCACTGTACAGCAGTGTTGCCTAACCTCTGGTTTTTGGACTTCAGTTTTCAGAAGCCTAAGTCAATTCCCTAAAGCACTGATCAGCCAGTGTACTGACATAGGCTTCTAGGAACTGAAGTCTCCCTGTGGGGCATGAGCCTCATGTTGGGAAAGACTGCTCTACAGTTTAGTTTAGTCCAGGGGTGCCCAAACGTTTTGGGCCACGGGCCAGTCATGTGGTTCAGGGGGCTGGTCATTATGGCCCAGAGGCCAGATCCAGCCCCTGACACCAATTCATCTGGCCCATGAAGCCCTCGTCGCTCCTGGAAGTGGAAGTAAAATGTGCCCATACAGGCGTGTTTTACTTCTGCTTCCGGGAGTAACGAGGGCTTTGCAGGCTGGATGAATTGGCATCAGAGGCCAGATCTGGCCCCCAGGCCATAGTTTGGGCACCCCTGGATTAATCCATTCTGAGCATGTGTGATTGCTGGGAAAGGGCAAACTCGACCCTTGCAACTGTCATAGTTGCCAAGGATCCTTCTGCTGTGAATTTCCAGTTAACATGAAGTGGCTAAATAAAAGAGCAAATTGAATGCTTTCCTGTTTCCCTCTGGAGGGACAAGGGAAGTGTAATAATAATAATAATAATAATAATAATAATAATAATAATAATAATAATAATAATAATAATAATAATAATAATAATAATAATAATAATAATAATAATACACACCTATTTAATTCCGCTTCCGGGAGTGACGAGGGCAGTATGGGCCAGATGAATCACAGTAAACCCATTCGTGTGGATTCACGGGGCTTGGGCTTCTGGGAATTGAAGTCCAAGAACATCTAGAGTGCCAAGGTTTGCCATCAAGGATTTAGATTCATTCATTCATTCATTCATTCATTCATTCATTCATTCATTCATTCCATGTGAAGTGCTGATCAAAACTACATCTGTGGACAGTTTTTTGATTACTACATACACTATGAAGGATTTTTTTAAAAAAACAATCTAATTGATTCACTGCATCAATGGTGATATAGCAGAAGCAACAATAACAATTTCACGCCTTGTGCCTTTCTAGAGAGAAATAGTTGTTCAGTTGCACAGTCAAGTCCGACCATTTGCGACCCTATGGACCACCACACACCCGGCTCCTTTATTATCTGTCATCCTCCAGACTCTGCCCAGATCTGCTCCAGACTCTGCCCAGATCTTTCCTAGCATCAGGGCCTTCTCCAGTGTGTCCTCTCTTCTCATTTGGTGGCAAAAGTACTTGAGCTTCAGCTTCAGTATTTGTCCTTCCAAGGAGCAGTCAGGGTCAATTTCCTTCAGGATGGACTGATTTATCTCCTTGCAGTCCAGGGGACTCTCAAAAGTCTGCTCCAGTACCACAGTTCAAAGGCGTCTATTCTTCTGCGCTCAGCCTTCCTTCTGGTCCAGCTCTCAAAGACATACATTACTACTGGGAAAACCATTGCTTAGACTATGCAGACTTTAGTTGGCAGGGTGATGTCTCTTCTTTTTATTATGCTGCCGAGAAAAATAGGAAGGTGTTCCATTTTTTTATTTAGCAGAGGAAGTGTTCAATTGACAGTGGAAGGAGTCGGATGGTCACTTGAGGTCAATATGCCATTTGGATGTGAGGATAGGACCCAATGGCATATTGTTCCTCTCCTCGATTCCAGGAGACCCTATTTAAACTTCACCAACCTGCACAAAACGGCTAGGGAGTGGCACATTGAGTTTCCTTTCCAAACAAAAAAAAATGTTGCAAATGAAAGGGGAGACAAATGTAAACTGTTGCAGAAGTAGTCTTTATAACTGTGCAGCTTTATACATGTACACTAGTACCCCGAATAACGTTATGACTTGGTTCCACAAGTCCCGTCGTTATCTGGTTTTTAACGTTGTGCGATACATTGAACACACAATGTTAAAAAAAGCCCTGTTTCCCTGGAGGCTGCAGGAAGCCAGAACGTCGGGATTTGAATCCTGACATTTTGGCTTGCTGCTGCCTCCAGGGAGGTGGGGGAACTTTGGAAACAGCTTGGAGCGGGTCTCCCCACCTCCCTAGACCCGGCGGGGGGGTCAGAGACACCAAAATTGGTAAAAAAAAAACGTCTGGTTTTTTTTACCAATTTTGGGGTGTCTGACCCCCCCGCTGGGTCCAGGGAGGTGTGGGGACCCGATCCAAGGTGTTTCTGGGCTTCCCCGACGTCCTGAGCCAGTGCAGCAAGCCAGAATGTCGGGATTCGAACTCTAACATTCTGGCTTGCTGCACTGGCTCAGGACGTTGGGGAAGCCCAGAAACACCTTGGATCAGGTCTGCCCACCTCCCTGGACCCGGTGGGGGGGGGGTCAGAGTCCCCAAAATTGGTAAAAAAAAAATGGACGTTTTTTTTTTACCAATTTTGGGGTTTCTGACCCCCCCGCTGGGTCCAGGGAGGTGTGGGGACCCGATCCAAGGTGTTTCTGGGCTTCCCCGACGTCCTGAGCCAGTGCAGCAAGCCAGAATGTCGGGATTCGAACTCTAACATTCTGGCTTGCTGCACTGGCTCAGGATGTTGGGGAAGCCCAGAAACACCTTGGATCAGGTCTGCCCACCTCCCTGGACCCGGCGGGGGAGTCAGAGCCCCCAAAATTGGTTAAAAAAAAGTCCATTTTTTTTACCAATTTTGGGGTGTCTGACCCCCCTGCTGGGTCCAGGGAGGTGTGGGGACCCGATCCAAGGTGTTTCTGGGCTTCCCCGACGTCCTGAGCCAGTGCAGCAAGCCAGAATGTCAGGATTCGAACTCTGACATTCTGGCTTGCTGCACTGGCTCAGGACGTCGGGGAAGCCCAGAAACACCTCCAGAGAGATCAGAGGACCCGATCTACAGCTGCAGGGTGGCTGGGGAAGCTGACGGGGACTCCCTGTCGGCTTCCCTAGCCACCCGCCCATGCCTCCGCAGCTGTGGGGTGGCTGGGTAAGCCGATGGGGGAGCCCCCGGTCAGCTTTCAAGCCTCCCCACCCCTGCCTCCGTAGCTACAGGGTGGCTGGGAAGCTGAACGGAGAACCCCGCTCAGCTTTCCACCCGCCCTGCTGCTAAGAACGACTGTATCGGATAACGTTAAAAATCACGTTATTCGAAACAAGATTTTTCCGAAAATCTTGTAACGTTATGCGGTTTTCACGCTATACGGTACTCACGTCATACGGGGTATTACTGTAATTCTAGCATGAGTAAATCTTGCTATTTCTTGTAGCAATAGCTTGTTACACGCTATTGACAGGAGATATTATTTCCATGCAAAGGTAAGGATTGTCAAATGTTGTATTGGTCTAATGTTGAGTTTTATTGAAACATTCCTGAATCCTCCTCCATGTTTCATCATTGGTCAGTGAAAATAATGCTGTTGTTTTACAGTTATTTTTAACTTTGTATGTTGTAGAGCAGGAGTTCTCAATCTTTTAAAGCCGGAGGCCGGGTCACACTCCCTCAAGACAGCTTTGGGGGCCAGATGGCAATTGGGCCCTTCTCCACCACATGGCACTTCCTGGTGTGGTGGAGGCAGTGGGGCCCACATGAAATGGTGCCATGGGCCGTATCTGGCCCATGGGCCTGAGGTTGAGAATCCCTGTTATAGAGTTTTACAGTGGCCCATGTGGATGTATAGCTCTATGGGAAATACAGTGGTACCTCAGGTTATGAACGCCTCAGGTTATGTAATTTTCAGGTTACAAATGAAAATCCATTGAAAATAATGCCTCAGCTTACGATTTTTCCCCCTGACATGAAGCAAGTTTCACTAGTAAACCTCCCAGGATGCATTGTGCCTAGGAGGTTTACACATTGCATTTCGGATTATGATTTTTTTGTGATATGAAATAAGTGGTGGGTATCAGTAGGTTTGTACCAGTTCGCCAGAACTGGTAGCAGAAATTCTGGCTGGCCCTGCCCATCCAAGTTTTGAAATAAAGTAGTCCTAATTTGGGTGCAATGCAGGGCTTTCCCGTGGCCATGCCCACCATACCATGCTCACAGTGTGGTTGTAAATTTTTTGTTGCCTACCACTGTACGAAATTTACTGGAGAACGCATTAAATTTGTAACCCGAGGTACCACTGTAGACACAGTACAGAGATGTAGAGAGTACAGTTTAGCCCCCACCTGTTATTTTTTAATTTATAGCTGATTTCGAAGAAATGTTTAAAAACTAATTCCTCCTCCTCCTTTTCTAGCAAAATATAAGCCACCTAAATTGGATTCTTAATCTTTTTTATAATATAATTATATATTGAGTTTAAGGGGCTTTCAGCTGTTGAGGCAATGATATAAAATATGAAATAAAGATCTTGAGAAAATTAAGTCACATCTAATATTTCTAATACATTTATTGCAGCCTGTGGGTGAACCTCTTAGACTTTCACATAAAACTGGGCAATATTATGAAATGGCCATGATCAGCTTCAAAACATCAGGTTTCCTTCCATTTCTGCTGTAGTCCCTTGTGCCATCCAAAGATCAGCTTCAAAGGGTTTCTCCAATTTAATGAAGCAACTTTTGAGGGCTCTGGCAGGGAGAAATGGGAGGAAAAGAGTCGGTTGCTACTGAGGAGAGCGGGATACAAATCTAAGTAAATAAATAAATAAATAATAAATAAATAAATTCACCCCTCTTACCCTTTTCCACTGAGCAAAACAATTATATCGAGGAAACAAACCATTGGATGCTATCTGAAAGCTGTTTTTACTTTCATTCTAAATTGTTAAGGAGATGTAGCTAGGCATTCTATACAGAAGCTTTGCTGCACTGACAATTCATTTTGTTTCTAGAAAACAAGGTCGTCAAATAGGGATTCCCAATTCTATAAGTATTGGCTATTGGAATCAATATGTTTTGGTGCAGCCATAATCTCATTGATCTCCTACCTGCAAGCAAGAGACTGGAGTTTGTAACCAAACTTTCCACTGTTTGGGCCAAATGCCATGTTCCAGGGCCCTTGTGGTACAGTAGTTAAATTGCAGTACTACAGCCAAAACTGCTTTCAGTTTGTTCAATCCTGACAGGGATTAAGGTTGACTCAGCTGAGGTCAGTAAAATGATTACCCAGCATGTTGGGGACAAAATGATAATAACCTCTGAACCACCGAGAGAGTTCTTTAAGCACTATGGGCTATGTAAGTGCAATTGCTATTACACTTGCTAAGCAGAGATTTGATGAGGATAAGTGTGTGCAAGAACCACACCACTGAAAATGAATGAATAAATAAATAAATAACAGATATACTAATACATCGCTGGCTCTTCAGCTATGAAACAGAGGTGACCGCTGAACCATAGAGTCGGATACGACTGGCTTTTGAGCAAGGGTGACCTTTACCTTACCTATACTAATATTGCCTCCCGCCAAGATTTTCTCTGTTCAGCACTTTCCTTTTGCAACTCTCTAAGCCTGTAGGACTCTCTATTTGCACTCATTCTTTTATTCATACTGTTTGGTCCATTTGTGTTAGCATCTTCATAATGAAATACAACACGCTACTACAGTAACCAATAGTTATGCATTTGCTATTCCTGTAAGATACAGGTACAATAAATGCTAAACTTTCAGTAAACATCCATAGTTTTATGTAATACAGTATTTGAACAATCCTGAGGGGCATGTCAGCAAATTATAATTGCTCATTGTAATATTTTAACCTGCAACATTTAAGTGACAGGTCTAGGTCTGGGACTTGTGCTGGGACAAATTACTTTGAACAAGAGTATTTGTATGCATGTTTGTTCAGTTTATGCTTCATGATAGACATACAAAACATACCTGAGTGTAAGATATTGCATCAGGGATGGATTCCTGTCATTTTATTTGAAACAGTAGATAAGTCTGATACATATTTTGTGGGTGCATAGCAACCTCCCTCTTCTGTGGAGAGTGTTGTGGTTTTAGGATTAGTTAATGTTGTTGTAAAATGTTCTGTCTTGATAACTTGGTTTTTAATGGGACGGAGCTTAATGTAAACATAAATAAGAACTAGAGTTTGTTTTGCTTTTGATTATACAGACTTTGATGGTAGACAAAAATGTATAGAAGTAGAGTATAATAACTGTTTTGGTATTATGCACTCTAATTTTGCTTCTTTGATGTTTCAGGTAAACATTATATCTCTCATTTGTACTAACAAGTGAGAAATATTGCAGTAAGGCATCAACATATCACATAATGTTTAAAAGGGTAGTTTTTCTCAGGAAAAATTTGGGAACTAGCTTTTGAGAATGAGCAAAAAAATCTATATTGACTAGACATGGGGATACTATTTTTACTTATTTTTTTTCTTGGAAGTTGTATGGTTCTCCGTTTTTCATCTTCTTTGCTATCCTTTCATTCCTAATACCTTACACCTTCCCAAGCTAAATGAGAGCTCTGGAGTAATAGTAACATTGTGGTTAGGCTGTCAGAGGCTGTCAGATATGTGCCTGGGATCACGCACTTCCGCAGCCTTTCAGACTGTGATTCCTTTCCTGAATAGCCAAATGGTTGAACTGTGGTTTGTGCTCCTGATTAGAATCAGAAGCCCTAACAAAGAGATGTCATGTTTCAGTTTTGAGGGCAAGCACATTTCTCAATTAAAAGTGCTAAAAAAGAGAACATTATTCAGGCAGAAATAAAACAGGCATGCTAAAGATGTCAAGAGTGCAAAGCACAGTTCCCACCAACTCATAAAAGATCTAGGTGGCACAGTTTTCTCCCATCAACTACTCATTCAAAGATGAGAAATTTGGTGCCTTTCTCAGGCAGGTACCTATCTGTCATCCACCAGAGCATGGGTGCCCAAACTTTTTGGGCTGCGGGCTGGTCACGTGCTTGAGCATGCCAGTCACGTGGTTCCTCCCACCTGAAGCGGAAGTAAAACGTGTGTGCAGAACACTGCCATAAATGGCCTGTGGCTGTCCTAAATGCATGCTCATTTTACTTCCGCTTCTGGGATAGGTGAGGGTGGCGCAGGCCAGATTAATTGGCACTGCAGGCCAGATCCAGCCCATGGGGTGTAGTTTGGGCACCTGCACGAGAGCAGTGATGATGGACCTTTTAGAGACCGAATGCCCAAGGAGGAGGGGGAGGCACATGGGCAGGTACCACACATGCCCACACACCCATGTGACATTGCTACCACGCCTCTAGCGACATCACATGGGCATGTGCACCGCCAATGGGTGCGCTCCCCATGGGTTCCCCATCCCCTGGTGGGTGTGCAGGTCCTCTGTGGGTACACATGTTGACCCCATGCATGTGCTGCCACCTCCTCCTAGGAGGGGTGGGTGTGGTATTTGCTTGCCTCACTTCTTCCCCGTCGCCACCTCCCAGGTGGGATTTCAGCCTCCCTTCTCCCCTCTCCATTGGCAGAGGAAGAGTGCTGGGTGGGGAAGCAGTGCTGCCATTGGCGCAGGCTGGGCTGGGGGGGGGGGGGCGAGGCTTGCCCAGCATGGCATGTTTGGCCACAGTGAGACCTCTGCATGCCACCTCTGGCACATGAGCCATAGGCTTGCCACCACTGCATACTACAGCCTACCATTCACCAGAGATTTAGGGATAGGAGGGTCAAGTAGACAATGAAAAATAGAGAGCAGAAAGTTGAGGGTTGGATGTCCTGCAAGCTCACTCTGATAGTCCCAGAATTATTTCTCTGAATCACCAGTTTCTGGTTTCTTCTTCAATTTTTCTCACATTATATTTCTCCTTCTGAAATCAAATAATAAAAGACCTTGGGTCAAAGAATGGAATAGCTGAGATGAAAAAAAAAGGAGAAAAATCCAGAGGGGAGAAAGGCAAATGAGAATACAGTTTGGGGTTAGGTATGTAGTGGCTAAGTGGTTAAGATGCTGAGCTTGACAACTGGAAGGTTGCCAAGTCATCAGTTTGAGACCCAAGTGCTGTGTGTTGGAGTGAGCTCCTGTCATCTATCCCAGCTCCTGCCAACCTAGCAGTTTGAAAGCAAGACATTGCAATTAGATAAATAGGTACTGCTTCAGCGGGAAAGGTAACAGTGTTATGTGCGCTTCAGTGTCTAATCATACCTACCACATGAACACAGAAATGTCTGCAGACGCAGACAGATCTGGCTCTTTGGCTATAAACAGAGATGAGCACTGTATCCTAGAGTCAGACATGACAGGCTTTCAAGCAAGAGAGACCTTTTGACCTTTGTCCTACCTCATCTCACTGACCTCTTCTAGTTGAGGTGAAGAAAATGCGCCTATTGCAGTAAGGGAAAGAGGGAAAGAAATATTGTGGGTTTATGTAGATTTTGGAATATTGAAGGAAAATGTCAGCATACCCATGAGGGAAAAGAAAAGTTCCATGTTAGCTCCAGGAGCACCCACCCAATCGTCACTCAACTCTATAAATGTTGTACATTTGATAAGGTGGGTAGAATCACAATCTTTTTACGTCAGAGAGAGGAAACTTTTCTCCTCTCTGACTTACCAGGACAAAAAGAATCAAGCTTATAGGTAAGGGTAAAGGTTGCCCTTGCTCAAAAGCCAGTTGTATCTGACTCTAGGTTTCAGTGCTCATCTCTTTTTATAGCCAAGGACCCAGCGCCGTCTGCATTTGCAAACATTTCCATGGACATGTGGTAGGCATGACTAGACATGGAATGCTGTTTACCTTCCCACCGAAATGGTACCTATTTATCTACTTGCAATTTCTTGCTTTCAACCTGCTATGTTGGCAGGAGCTGAGATAGCACCTCACTCCATCATGCAGTACTTGGGTCTTGAACTGCTGACCTGCCGACCTTCCAGTCATCAAGTTCAGTATCTTAACCACTAAGCTACCAAAGTTCTATAATCAAACTTAAAGCATCTGGTAAAAGCTACTCCACTTGCTATTGATTGCTGATTGCATGTCTTTCCTTTTCTCCTACCTCTTCACATACATGTAGGGCAAGGCTTTCATTGTATTAGAGCAAGGATTCTCAACCTGCGGGCTGGATGTGGCCCATCACGCCAATTCATGTGGGCCCCCATCACCTCCACCACATCAGGAAGTGCTATGTAGCGTAGGAAGGGCAAAATGGCTGTCCAGCCCCTGAAGCTGTCTGAGAGAGCGTGACCCAGCTTAAAAAGGTTGAGAACTCCTGTATTAGAGCATTGCACAATTTAAAATTATGGATGCATGTAAAAGATAGGTGTGAGATTCAAAACAAATTAAAAATTTTAAATAAGCAATTTTTGAAAAGAATCAGGCTACTGCAATAGTGCTAGCTAGGCCATTTATTAGATTTTTTTGTACACATGGTGGGGCGTAAATTGCATGTACATAAATGCTGCATTGATAGAATTTGTCCACATTAATAGAAAGTGGAATAAATAAAATCAATACAGATTGTTAACTATCAAGGTATTACTGGAACATTCAAAATATTTCTCTGAGGCAAGATCCAATCATTGTTTGATAGGATACAGGAGGAGAAGAGAGTTCTTGCACTTTCATTTCAGTGAGAAATCATGACCTTTGCCACCCAACATATGCTCTTCTTGAGGCATGCAATCAATTCTGCCCCTGAGGAAATGTCAGCAGCAGTAGCTCTCAGGTGCTTCATTTAGCAAGCCTCCCTGTGGATTGCTAAGGCCAGAATAGAGGACCTTTCCTTTGATAGGGAAGGTCTTTTCAAGGAGAAAATTGTCAATATCATGGAGAACCATGATATCACAAAAGGAAAAAATGCTGTGAAAAGAATGGGTGTTATCATATTATTAAAGGCAATATAAACAACACTGGAACCACCTTATTAGTATCCATCCTTAAAACCGTCAGAGTGTCATGTGACACTAAGTCACATTCACAATTCTAGAGGCAAGAGATGGCCACAATGCCCTTGGTACAAACAACAAACATTCTCAAAATGACAAGTCAAGAAAGCCAAACAGCACTTTTGACAAATTGTTTGCTGAGATTTGTGAAGCATTGAACTTCACTGCACAAATCACCATTCCACAAAACTTTGTTACATTCTTAGCACCATATCTCATGCCCTGGTACACCATCACCACCAACAAATCAGTACTAGTCATCATAAAATATGGCATCACCATAGAGTTCTTCTTCTTTTTCTCATCATCATCATCATCATCATCATCATCATCATCATCATCATCATCATCATCATCATCATCATCATTATTATTATTATTATTATATGCTGCCCTACTTGGTAGAAACCAACTCAGGACGGCTCACAGAATCCATCAATATCAAAGTTACAATACAGAAAAAATACAGTGGCATACAATATAACAGAACAATAAGTACAGTAGTTGCAATATAATAGATAATAGATTAATACACGATAAATCAATACATAATAAATCAAAATACCTCAATCAATACACAACATAACTATCCGAGGGATATCTATCTATCTATCTATCTATCTATCTATCTATCCATCCCTCCCTCCCTCCCTCCTGGCTGCAGGTTTCTTCAGATCTACAACACAATTTCTAGTCTTAACACAAGAAATAGCTACATTGCTAGAGAATGCAACAGACTGTTGTAGAATACTCCACAGCTACTACTCCTGATAATTTATTGTAGAAAAGAAAGATGGTGGTCTGAGGCCAATCCTGGACCTGACTTACATAGACTTAGATCCTCTCATACTATGTAGCATATTGGACAGCAAGAGATCTCCAGTGGTTTCAGTCTTGGGAGAGTACTTCAGCATCTTCCCATGTCATGTTCAGGGTCTTTACATCTGCCATGAAAGTTTTTTTGTCATGTGTTTCGAGGGCCTCCTCATTGTTGTTTGGCATTGGGAGGGGTCCAACTTATTGCCACCTTAGGGATCCTGTTTTTCTCCATACAGAAGATATGACCCGCCATTTGGAGTCTTCTTCAAGCAATGAAGTTATGTAATTTGCACAAGCCACTCCTTCAAAGCACTTCTCATTAGTAATGAGGTCAAAATAGTAAATCTTTAAAATTTGGTGGAAGCACTTCTTGCTATCACCTTCCAAGTCTTGCAGGAATAAATGGATGTCGATATCAACATGGCGGTGAACAAACAGAGTTTAATTTTCAGCAATATGGATGGCAAGGGCCAGATCTTATTCATTCTCCAGAATAGTGCTGTTGCTTTTCCAATATGCATTTGATGTCCACCTCTGCACCTCCATTTTGAGCAACCACACTGCCCGAATAAGCAAACCTCTCCACTTTCTCTAGCTGCTGTGACCCAAGTATGATTCCCTGTATCCCGGTTGTGTAGTTCACATGCATGATCTTTGATTTCTCTGCATTTATCCTAAGGCCAATTTTCTTTGCTTCTCTGTTCAGGGAAATCCTAGGCCAGAGCAACATAAATGCTTATATAAACACCAGACAGTTCAAAATGTTGATGCCAGAGGCATGGTAATTGGTTTGCATTTGGACCATTACTGCTTCCTATGGTTTTGACTGGGCAACAATATCTACCAGTTAAAAAGCCCTCTTCCTGCTGCACCCCAAATTTTTACAAAGTACATGTTGCCAATCACTACTTATGTTAGACTCTATGGTATAATGGTTTCCGCTTATATAGATGATTGATTAATAGTCACCAACTCCAGGGTCAAGGCGGAAGAGATGTCCTGTTTACTGTCCACCTCCTGGCAGATCTTGGACCTAAAGTCAAGCTAGAAAAATCAAATTTGGGACCATGTCAGAGAAGTCATTATATCAGTGCTCTATTGGACTTATGAAGTGCAAGAGAATGCTTACTTCAGGGAATAAAAAGCAAGAAAATGTCACTGAAAACAAAATTCAAACCAAATGCAAGACTCACAGACTTCATGGCTTCATGGCTATGTTATATGGCATGTACTCACAAATAGGATCCTGACAAATTTATCCATGGGTGGGCTATTCATGTGGCACAGGCCCAAAATTCAGGTGACCACAGAAGCCAGCATAGCAGGGTGGGCAGCACATTGCAGACACCAAAGGATATGTACCTTGTATAGTCTAAAGAAGAGAACTACACATAAATGGACTAGAGGTCATAGCAGTTCGAAGACCTTCAAAGCCTTTGAGATTGTTATATTAGGGAAGATAACACAAGTTGCCATAGACAACTCCCTCTCTGGGAGCACGCCTGCAGTTGCCCCAGCACCGCTCATCTGTCCAGCAGCCCAATAGAAGCACTTCCTCCCTCCCCAGCACAGAATTTGCTCCACCCCTCTGCCCAGGAGCCCAATGGGAGCACTTATTCGCTTCCCCCAGCTCAGCATTCACCCTGCCCTTCTGGGCACTCAATCTCCAAAAGGTTTGCCATCACTGACATAGGGTCATAGTGGCACTCTACCAGGACAAGTTTGTCATGATCCACACCAACCCTGGTTTCTATCATTAAAGCTAATGGTGGTGGTAATTTACCAGCTACTCATATTTTCAGACTTTTCCATCCAGAACAGAGGGATGAGTCTCTATCGAGACTTACTGAAGGTAAAACTGACAGCTTGGAGAATTTTCCAATGTTGAAAAGAATTATGTATGAGTCTAAGAAGTGATCTACCAGGCATAGCTACAGTTATAAATGGCAGAGGGTCTCCTTCTTTGACAGATCAATCAGGAAATCTGATTATAAGTCATAACTGCACACAGTCTTGCATTGCCATTTACACTTAAAACTGAACGATTTGTCATACTCATCTATCAAAGTCTACCTGTCAGTTATGGTAGCAAAACAGCCTTCTGGCTGCAAAGGATTGCAAAAATCAGGCTCTTAAGAAGTTCCTTTGTGGTCTGTAAAATGATTTTCCAGACATAAGAGCCCCATGTTATCAATGGTCACTCTCTCTTGTACTCAACTAACTGATGCAACCTCTGTTTGAACCAGTGGCAGACCACAGCTGGCCTTTTAAAAGTCTGATTTTGCTGAGTAATGATCCATTGCTTTGCCAACTTGGAATGGAAGTTCTCTACTTGCCAAAAATAGAGTTGATCTGGGGTACATGAAGGGAGCATCCAGAAGCATGCAGTGCTCAAGGTGAACAAGACATAGTATTTATTTATTTATTTATTTATTTATTTATTTAGATTTATTATCCCGCCCCAATAAGGCGAACCTGACTCTAGGCGGCTTACAAAAAAGAGAAAGATTATACACAATGAGTGCAAAACAAACTAAACAATCCCACTATACCCCTACAAATTCAGAAATTAAAACTTTAAGGTTTTATGAGTATATGAGTAAAGGTATATGAGTAAATGTGCAGAAATGTTGACTACAGATTATCAGCATGTAGCTCTTCAAATGGCTCATACATAACAATCCGTGTTTTAGAGAATAAACAAAACACAAATGTCATAGTACTTTGAAGACTAATTGTTATATTTTAACGTTAGCTTTTGTGGATCAAGTCCACTTTGTCAGTCAATCTGATGAAGTGGACTTGATCCATGAAAGCTAACATTAAAATATAACAGTCTTCAAAGTGCTACAATGCTTTTGTTTTGTTTATTCTCTGGTATGCTTGAAACACAGACTATCACAGATACTATTCCAAATAAATAAATAAATAAATACAGTAATACCTCGGATAACGTTTACCTCGGATAACGCTAAAATCGCATAACGTTAAGTAATCTGGGGAGGAGAATTGGATCAAATAACGTTAAGATCCTATGGGATGCATCAGATAACAACCGCTAAAGCCTGTGCGGTTACAATGTATCTCTATGGAGCTTTAACGTTATCTGATCCATCCCATAGGATTTTAACATGCATTGGATAACACTAAAATTGGATAACACCAAGACTTGTGGAACCAAGTCTTAGCGTTATCCGAGGTATTACTGTAAATAAATAAATAAATAAGTGTTTTGTGGTCTGATTCCTAATTTTTCTTTATTTTTCGTTTTCTCTTCAGAATGCAGGTTTTCTATGGAACCTATGGTTTTGTCATCACCATGTCTAACTGGCAAAGATGTTTGCAAATATTTGCTCAAGTTATAATTTACTGTTCTGATTTCTCACTGGTTTGTTTCCATAACCCATTTGTCATTGGAGACCTCAGGAATACTTCATGCCCCATTCCATCTCTGGTGCTTATGGGAAGAGGGATCACCATTCTTAACTCTGAACACTAACTAAACATAACAGTAAGGATTGTGTGCCACTTGTCATCCCAGTCAAGATAAATGATTCCAGTCAGCCATCATAATACACTTGTTTAGTTTGATTTAGGGAGGTGATGTTTCTGGCTCCTTTTGACTATCAGGCGAGAAGGAAGAGAAATATATAGGCCTTGAGGCCTTTACTCATTCACATGGTGCCACTTCATGACCTATGATTATATCCCAAGCAGGTCTTTTTTGAGTTGCTTAACTGGAACACCCTGAGTATGTTGTCAGTTAAATGGATGAAGAAAATTTTTTCTTCCTTAAAACAGTGTTGCCATGAAAGCAGTGAGCAAGTTCGCTTTGTCACTCTACAAAAGATAGGTATTTCAGAATGTATTTTTATACATTATTCCTGAACACCAGTGCCTTCCACTATGCTCATGTTGCTTCATAAGAAATGTGACATTCACAGTGCTTACTTGAAATGCATATTATGAGACTATCTAGAATTTTGTTATTTAATTTGTCACATACATAGTGATTGATTAGAGCAATTTACACCAAAGCTTTAGTGCTGTTCCTGAGGAAGGGGAAAAGTACACACAGCCACATAGCAGTTAATTATTCAGCTTTAACAATAAATGTCAAGGAAATTTTCTTTATTTCTTTTTTAAAAAAGGATGAATGCTGTGTTCAAGCAAAGTGCAATTACATTTCAAAATCTGAAATGTTTTTCAACACTGTACGTACTGGAGCAGTGAATATTTTAACATTTTCCACACATACACAATGGCTGACAGATGGTGGGTGGCACAGGTATGATTTTGTAATTATTTGTTTGTTTGCCAGAGGAAATTTTGGTTACTGTAAGGGTTTGTTAATCTGAGCTAATTTATTCCTGTGCAGAAGACGTGTGTGCATATAGACAGCAGCTTTATTAATAGGTCAGGGCTCCGTTAGACTGGGAAAGTTGTATCCTGCTTCTAAAGAGAAAAAAAAAGCATTTCAGCGATTGCTATTACTTTTATGTTATTCATTACGTTGCAAAGAGGAAAAGCCCTCTAATGTAAGAAGATGGCCAAGGATATGGCAGAAAATATTTGGTGGGGAAAGTAAGTATTTGGTGGAATCGCAGAATAACTGAGTTGGAAAGGGCCTATGAGGACGTTGAGTCCTATCGCTGTTCCAATGCAGGAATCGAAACCAAGGCAAATCTGACAGATGGTTGTCCAGTTTTCTCTTGAATGCCTCCAGTGTTGGATTGCTCACCATCTTCTGAGATCACTGGTTCCGTTGTTGTACTGCTCTAACAGTTAAGACGTTTCCCCTGACATTCAGCCTATATCAGACTTCCTGTAATTTGAGCCTATTATTATGCACAGTGGAACCTTGGTTAACGTAATTAATGCATTCTCTAAGACGTTTCTTACAGCGAAAATTACTTTAACCAAATTTCCCATAGGAATGCATTGAATGCAATTTTTTTTGGAAAACCAAAATACTTTAACTAAAACACGGTTTTCCATAGGAATGCATTGAAAACCGACTAATCCGTTCTGAATAAAATTCCGTAAACCGAGCCACTATTTTCTATGGATTTCCTTTTGTTATGTGATTTTTATGTTAACCGAGCCGTTTGTTAACTGAGGTTCCACTGTGTCCTGTTTTCAAGAACAGATCCTGCTCCTCCTGTGTGTGACTATTTTTCAAGTACAGTAAAACCTTGCATAAAGAGTGCCTCGTTTAGAGAGTAACTCGCTTAAAGAGCAGAATTTTCTCTGAATGGTCACCTCTCTTAATAAATAAAACCAACCAAAAACTCACTTAACAACTAAATCGGGGTTCACAATCCCCTCCCCCCCAGAAGTCACAATTGGTCATTTACAATAGTGTTTCATTTAAAGAGCAAACTCGCTTAAAGAGCAATCCCATGGACACATTATGCTCTCTAAATGAGGTACCACTGTAATTGAAAAGTACTGTTGTATCCCCTCCCAGTATCCTTTTCCCAAGGCTAAGCATGCCTAGTTTTTTCAGTCTTTCCTTATAGGACTTGGTTTCCTGCTCCCCTCTTCTCAATTTATTCCAATCTGCTACCATTGTTCTTAAAGTATGGAGTCCAGAACTGGACACAGTACTCTAGATGAGAACTCTAACTCATGCCAAATAGAGGGTTAATAGTACCTCATGGGTTTTGAAGACTATATTTCTGTTAATACAGTCTAAAATATCATTGCCCCTTTTTTTGCCGTCACATTGCGCTGTTGACTCATGTTCCGTTTTTAACCTATAATTCCAAGACCCACCCCCTTCACTTGTTGTATTCCAGAGTGAAATCTTCCCCATCTTGTACCTGCATATTTGTTTTTGGGTGTTTTTTTTTACTGGTCATTGCATTATTTGAGAAAGGATTGCTGTATTTGCCAGTGATGGAGGTCACTGGACTTTGAATTGCTTTGACCTGACAGGAGAAGGGGCCTGAAGACTCAATGGAGCCTTTTGGGGAGAGCAGTTAGCAGAGGCCTTTTCCTGTGTTTGAAAAATGGGAGTGGAGCATCAACTTAACTGCTGCTTTTAAAGACAGAGCCTGGCAGACCACCATTTGAATGCCTTGCCTGAAAAAGTGATTATGAATCATGAAAGCTTGCAATGATTTTTTTTTTAATTTAGTGATCTAGTAAAGGTATCACCTACTACTTCTGCACTTGTTGCCCTCAAAAGGGGCACATTATCGGTGCCATGAAGCATTACCATTAAACTCTAGTTAATGCAATGGCCTTGAAGATTTTGTAGAATGTTGCTTATGACTCTTGTTCAGTTTATCTTCTAAAACAACCTACAGTTTGAAATTGTTTCTTTTCTTGCATTTCCCTACCTGGAAAGTAGTAATACAGTAATACCCCGGATAACGATCGCATCGGATAATGCTAGAATCGGATAACGATGCAAGTTTTTTGGAAACAACTTGCATTGGATAACGATTCTGGATAATGATTCTTAGCGTTATCCGAGGCAATGGTGTGCAGGTGTGGGGTGGTTTGGGTAGAACTACCCAATCCACCCCCCCACCCGCAGCGGTCTCTGCGATTGCAGTAGGGTCGGGGAAAAGCACTCTAGAGAACCAATCACGTCTCTTTCCCCCTCCCTGTAGTTTAAATACAGGGAGGGAAAGAGACAAAAGCAGTCTCTGCGACTGCAGTAGGGTCGGGGGAAAGGCACGCCTTTCCCTGACCCTACTGCAGTCGCAGAGACCGCTGCGGGTGGGGGTGGCTTTAAAGGTAGGGAGGAAAAAAGAGACCTGATTGGGTCTCTTTCTTTCCCTGCCTGCCTTTAAAGCGGTTTGTCCCTGAAGTCAGGGCTATTTTAACGTTGTTCGATGCATGCATCGGACAACGCTAAAAATCGGATAACGTCGTGACTTGTTGAACCAAGTCATAACGTTATCCGGGGTATTACTGTACAGTAATTGAAAAGTCATGGCTCTTCATAAAAACCTGCAAGAGACAGATAATGCAGAACATTTTGTCTTTCAGTAGGAATAAAGGTGCAGTCCACAAGCCTGCCATACTGACACAAATTCATATCATAAGAAGGTGGACCTATAAAAATTGCAGACATTTCTAAGAATTAGAATACTGTATTATATTGGAAGAATAATCAGAGATTAGTCAAACAGTGCTACTACAGTTCTGAGAATTCTCACCAGCTCCTAATCAGGAGCTAAAATCTCAGAACATTTAATATTCCTGTTTTTCGATTATATTAAGTTTTACTCCTACTGTTATTATGATTCATAAAGCAAAAGAAAAAATATTAAAGGTAGTATTAGAACTTGAAATGATTCTTTGGCATTACAAAGAGGGAAGGAAGACTGCAGAAAATGTTGAAGGAAAGATTGCAGAGAGAAAAAAAATCTAAAGCCCTGTACTGTACTTTAGTTGCTGTGTAGTCACAATCTTCTTTAATTGGGCCAATTACAAAGAGACTTTGCAGTGAATTAAATATATGTGTTGATCAAAGCTAATCTTCTGTTGGTTAATTTAAGACCGTATTTCTCCGTATCCTCCCCAAGCCGCGTTTGACAGGCGCGCGCTTGCACGATGTTTGGAAAGGGTATGGGGGACCATACCCTTTCCAAACATCAGGCGCGTCGGCGTGCGCGTGTCAAACGCGGTTTGGGGAGCATACGGAGATTTTCTCTGTATCCTCCCCAAGCCGCGTTTGACAGGCGCGCGCTTGCATGATGTTTGGAAAGGGTATGTGGGACCATACCCTTTCCAAACATCGGGTGCGTTGGCGCGCGTGTGTCAAATGCGGTTTGGGGAGCATATGGAGATTTTCTCCATATCCTCCCCAAGCCGCGTTTGACAGGCGCCGCTTGCATGATGTTTGGAAAGGGTATGGGGGACCATACGCTTTCCAAACATCAGGTGCGTTGGCGCGCGCGTGTCAAACTCGGTTTGGGGAGCATACAGAGATTTTCTCCGTATCCTCCCCAAGCCGCGTTTGACAGGCGCGCACTTGCACGATGTTTGGAAAGGGTATGGGGGACCATACCCTTTCCAAACATCGGGCGCGTTGGTGCGCACGTGTCAAACGCGGTTTGGGGAGCATACGGAGATTTTCTCCATATCCTCCCCAAGCCGCGTTTGACAGGCGCCGCTTGCACGATGTTTGGAAAGGGTATGGGGGCCCATACCTTTTCCAAACATCGTGCGGGCGGGCCCTGGGGGGGTTGGATTGGGTAGATGTTCTACCCAATCCAAACACCCCCCCCCCATGATTGTACCAGATAACGCTAAAAATCGCGTTATCCGATGCAAGATTTTTCCAAAAATCTTGCAACGTTATGCGGTTTTAGCTCTATCCGGTACCATCGTTATCCGGGGTATTACTGTACATAGATTTGGGGGGAAGATTAATGGTTATACCTGTATAATTTGAACTTGTCCCAAGAGAAGTACTGTGGATAGTATTGAGATTGTTGCAAAATGCAATGTCTTCAGATATTTAGAGCATGAGTTCTCAACCTTTTAAAGGCGGCTGGGTCATGTTTCCTCAGAAAGCTTCGGGGAGCAGATGACAATTTTGCCCTTCCTACACCACATGACACTTCCTGGTGTGGTGGAGGTGGTGGTGGGCCACATGAAATGGGCCTGCAGGTTGAGAATCCCTAATTTAGAGAAACTTGCTTTTATACAACATGTGAGTATTAACTAGGCAGACTGTTAGCAAATGCATGTTAACAGGGTATTGGGATGGTTACCACAATTATCTTGTCTTTGCACATTCAGGATATATACATATATTTATTTTATTTTAATATCATCCATCTAGTGGAATTTGTTAGTCCAGGTGGTTTACAGTCAAAGAACAAGGTCAAAAAGTACAAAAGTGTCATACAATTGTAATGAACAAAATTAAACATTAAAACACAACAGAAAGACAACAATAAGCAATGTTGGCCCAACCACAACAATAACACTTATAATTTCTTTCCTTTCAGCTGGGGAAGACCACTTCAAAAGCTTCTCTGAACACCCTAGTTTTTAACAGTCTAGGATGTTATATCCATTCATATTCGTCTAATACAGTAATACCTTAGATAACGATTGCTGCGGATAACACTAAAATCGGATAACGTCGGGGAATTTGAGACAAGCATTTGCATCGCACAACGTTAAGATAACATTGTGTGATGCAAGTGTCTGCCTCAAATTCTCTGACATTGATCTCTGCCCCAAAGCCTGTAGGCTCAGGCTGCCGGTTTGGTTGGGGGGAGATCGGGTGTGCCTGTTCTCCTCCCAACCAAACTGGCACTACAAACCTCGCAGCAGTGGTGTGGTTTGGAAGCCGACTGGGGGCTCCCCATTTGGTTTGCCAAACACGCCGCTGCTATGAAGGGTACAGCAGTGGCGTGGCTTGGAAGCTGACCGGGGGGCTCCCTGTTCAGCTTCCCAGCCACACTGTCACAGCGCCCTTGGTAGCAGCAGCGTGGCTGGGAAGCTGACCAGGGAGTCCCCGTTCGGTTTCCCAGCCACACTGCTGTGCCTGTGGTAGCACAGCAGCGATGTGTTTAGGAAGCCGTCTGGCAGCTCCCAACACCCAGCGAGTGATCTCCGCTTTGCTTGCGGAGCGAACATGCATTCCCTTCGCAAGCAAAGCAGTCGGAGGACTCGCCCTGCCCACCTTGTTGTTTCAGCAGGGGAAGCCTCTGGCCAGAGGCAAACCTAACAGCCTCTGGCCAGAGGCAAACCTAACAGCGAGGGATCTCTCTTGCTGTTAGGTTTGCCTACCTAACAGTGAGGGATTCACCCTGCAAACCCTGTTGTTTCAGCAGGGGGGCAGGGTGAATCTCTCTCACAGTTAGGTTTGCCTTTGGCTGGAGATGCCTCTGGCCAAAGGCAAACCTAACAGGGATTCGCCCCTGCCCAATCTGTTGTTTCAGCAGGGGGCGCAGGGCGAAAATCTCTGCTAACAGCAGTGGTTTGCCTTTGCCTTTTGGTTGGGGGTTGAACTGGCACACACACACGTTCTCCCCCCCCCCCCAAGCCAAGCAGTGATCGCAGTGTGTGATCGCCACTTGGGTCGGGGGGAGAACCGGCACGCACGCCAATTCTCTCCCCTACCCAGCCGGCGCTTGGGTCAGTCTGCCTGCCTCTTTGGAAAGGGCAGCAGGATTCCACGTATGGAATCCACTCTGCCCTTTCCAAAGAGACAGGCGGATCGCCTCCCTGTTCCCTTTCCTCTTTACAAGAATCTAAATGGATCATAGTCATAGCCAAGTACTGTAATATGTTAATCAGACCAAACAAAGCAGCATGAACATGTTTAAGACTTTGAGATCTCCAGATTTTCTCTACCAGGTACATTGACACAAACATTAAGCAGCATTGGGAGTCAGGCAAAGACTTCTCCCCTCTCCCTCAGCATGTTGTCCAACTGATGACCTAAGTTAAAATAAAGGCGGATGAGTCTGCAACTAGCATTTAACAGAAATTTTTAGTTATGATCAACAGTTAACACATTTGATTTATATAATAAAGGTACACTAGTACCTCAGATAACGTTAAGACTTGGTTCCACAAATCTTTGGAAAGGGAACAGGGTTTTTTTTAACATTGTGCAATCAATGCATCACACAGTGTTAAAAACCGGATAACGTCAAATGTGTTAACTGTTGATCATAACTAAAAATTTCTGTTAAATGCTAGTGCTCCATTTGAATGGTTGCAGACTCATCCTCCTTTATTTTAACTTAGGTCATCAGTTGGACAACATGCTGAGGGAGAGGGGAGAAGTCCTTGCCTGATTCCCAATGCTGCTTAATGTTTGTGTCAATGTACCTGGTAGAGAAAATCTGGAGATCTCAAAGTCTTACACATGTTCATGCTGTTTTGTTTGGTCTGATTAACATATTACAGTACAGTAATACCTCGGATAACGCTAAGACTTGGTTCCGCAAGTCTTGGTGTTATCCGATTTTTAGTGTTATCTGATCCATGTTAAAATCCTATGGGATGTATCGGATAACGTTAAAGCTCCATAGAGATACATTGTAACCGCACAGGGTTTAGCGGTTGTTATCCGATACATCCCATAGGACCTTAACGTTATTCAATCCAATTCTCCTTCCCAGATTACTTAACATTATGCGATTTTAGCGTTATCCGAGGTAAACGTTATCCGAGGTATTACTGAACTTGGCTATGACTATGATCCATTTAGAGTCTTGTATTGATGGAAAGTGGATCCAGGCAAAATGACCCCTTCCCATAAGCTCTTGTGTGCCCTCAACATCTGCTCCAGAGGGCTTTCGGGTGGCTTAGGGCAGAGTGGGGAAGAAAACGACGTTGGGGGGGGGGATCTCCTCTTTCTGGAATTCCTGGATGACATCTTTCACGAGCACACATCCTCGGATGCATCCTGAGCAATAAATTTTGCAACTTTTTATTCTGCATACATCCAGAACGTGACTAATATAGTTTGTTGAGTTCCATCAGGTATTGAGAGAGATGAACCTGCCTTTAAAAAGTCACCTGCTTAATTCTGGAGCAATTCACCCTTCTAAAACCTGCATACTTACTGTTAGATATTTTCTGTTTAAAACTAGGAAACTTCCTAGGTAATCTTATCTTGACTCTCCTATCTAAACTTAAGGTACTTATCCCACTGTGAGGATAAAGAAATTCACAATATCACAGCCTTCTACTCTGAACATGTGTAGCATAAAAACAGTACATGGGAAGAAGGAAGTCTAGTAGCTTTTGCTGATCTTTCTGAACACCAGTTTGTTATTAGAAAGCATCTTTGTGTTCGTGGCTGACTATTTTCCCTGCTATGCATACACTGTTTCTTCTATCATCTTATAGTCTGTCCCATTCATCATACAGCTAATCTGCCAAGCACAGTTGACTTTTATATAGTTTTTATTAGCATTCCCTTGTTGTTGCTGTTCAGTCGCACAGTCGATTCCGACCCTCTGCGACCCCATGGACCACTGTCCGCCAGGCACTCTTGTCCTCCACCATCCCCCTCAACTCGCTCAGCTCTGTGGCCATTGCTTCTACAATACCATCTAGCCATCTCATCTTGGGCCGTCCCCTTCTTCTTTTGCCCTCGACCCTTCCAAGCATCAAGGCTTTCTCAAGTGAATCCTCTCTTCTCATTTGATGTCCAAAGTACTTTAGCTTCATCTTTATTATTTGACCTTCTAAGGAGCAGTCAGGGTTGATTTCTTCTAAGATTGACCTATTTGTTCTCCTTGCTGTCCAGAGGACTCTCAAAACTCTCCTCCAACACCACATTTCAAAGGTGTCTATTCTTCTGCGCTCAGCTTTCCTAATGGTCCAGCTCTCACAACCATACATTGCCACAGGGAATACCATTGCTTTGACTATGCGAATCTTTGTTTGCAATGTGATGTCTCTACTTTTCACTATGCTCCCCAGGTTTCTCATCGCTTGCCTCCCAAGAATCAGTCGCCTTTTTATTTCATGGCTGCAATCACCATCTGCAGTGAGCTTTGATCCTAGGAAAGTAAAATCTGTCACTGCTTCTACTTCTTCCCCATCTATTTTCCGGGGACTGATATGGCCTTTTGCCATTATCTGACATCCAAATCTAATGGTGTAATCTAATATATACACATCTAGTATTATTTAATATTTTAAAAAACAATTTCATTTTTACTTTAAAAAATATGTTGTCCTCAATGAGTCTTCAACTAGAGGTAACTTTGTAATATTGAATCCAAATAATCAGCAACATATTTTTTTAAAAGTAAGATCAATTTATATAACTTCCTATAGCTTTATAAATGGCATTCATTTTTGAAAACCTTCCAAAGCAAAGAAAAATATTTTATTATATAATCCTTTTCATGCTCTGTTCTTTAATTTTTCATTCTGTTCTCATTTAATAAAGAGGGAGTCCTAAAATTAAGTCTGTTGTTATTGTAGCTGTGAGCAGTGCTCTTAAATTGAGTCTAAAGAGTGATTTCAGGCAAAAATTAATTGCTGGGAGATGTGTAGATATTAGATTACACCATTAGATTTGGATGTCAGTTTCTGAAAATACTGTATAAGGATGGCTGCAGGTCAGCGATCTGCAGGTCCCTGAAGCAGCATAGAGCAAAAGTATAGAGAAAACACAGTCTTTACATATGGTAAACAAATTTGGAGGTTAAATTTCAGGTCCTACGCGTGGGAACAAGTCAGCGGAGTCTGGCTTTTAAAATTATCTAGTGGTTAGAAGGGAAATGCTCAGTGCTTTTTTTTCTTCGGAGGGTAGAAAATCTTCTGGTGGAAGATTCATCCCTAAACCCTGCAGTATTTTCAACAACAACTATAAAGAAAGATAGGTAAACAAAAAAATGAACATCCATAGGCAAACAATATCTTGCAGTGGACCAGCTAGCTAACATTACACAAAAATACACAAGTGCTTGAATTCTACAGTACTGTATAGTAATACCCTGAATAATGTGTGCACCACATAGCATTAAAACAGGATAACGTCAGAAAATTTGAGGAAAACCTTTGCACTGCACAATGTTAAGTCAACATTTGTGATGCAAAAGTTTTCCTCAAATTTCCTGACGTTGATCTCTGCCCCAAAGTCCGCGGGCATTGGTGCAGAGATCTCCGGAGGCTGGGGATCGGATTCTGTGATCTGCGGCTTGCTTTGGGGGAAAGCAGGGACACATGTTAGCCCACTTTCCTCTGAATCAAGCCGAGGATCGGACGCTGTGATCCAAGGCTTGCTTTGGGGGAAGGCGGGCGAGCATGCTCATCTCCAGCTGGCTTTTTAAAAAACGTTGTGCAATAAATGTATCGCACAACGTTAAAAACCACATAACGTTGAAGATCGTGGAACCAATCTTTAATGTTATGCGGGGTATTACTGTACTTTATAAAAATATAGAAGAAGGAAAAAGAACAGTAAGTTCCAAACTTATGGCCTAGATATTATGATGACCACGAGGGCTTGTACTGAAATAAAAGGAGAGTGGACTGATGGTTTTAGACAATTACTAGAACTGTTACTTGTTGGTTTATATAGTCTGTCTGATTTATAGGTTGCCTTTTTCCATGTGAGAGGACTCAAGACTCACAAAGTTAAAGTAAACAAATTAAATAAATAACATAGTAAAAAATAGAAACTTATAATAGTTAAAATATATCAAGTAATTAAAAATATTAACTTTAAAAACTAATAGGCTACGAAAGACTGAGAAAAGAAGGCTGAGAGGGAAGATAATAGCACTCTTCAAATACTTGAAAGATGGTCATAAAGAGGAAGGACAGGATCTGGAAGCCAGGTACAGTAAAACTGCAGGTTATGGAATTAGTCCATTCCTGAAAATTTTCTGTAAATCGATTTTTTCATAACCCAAAGCACAATTTCCCATAGGAGTGCATTGAAATTTAAAATAAATTTTAAAAAATCCAAAAAAGGTCAGACACAATTCTCTTCTGCACCTCAATCAATCTCGCTAGCTGGTGAGTGGCTGGGGTGGAGAAGAGGGGGTGTTCTTAGAGGATTTCTCTTTCTCTTCTGCACCTTGATAGATCAGTTGTTTTCCCCAGCTTGTGGCTGGCTGGGGGGAGAAGAGGGGGGTTCTTAGAGATCGATCAAGGTGTGGGAGAGAAAGGGAAATCCTCTAAGAACACCCACTCCTCTCCCCCCCAGCTGGTGAGCAGCTGGGGAGATCAATCGATCAAGGTGCAGGAGAGAAAGGGAAATCCTCTAAGAACACTCCCTCTTTTCCACCCCAGCCACTCACCAGCGGGGGAGATCAATCGACCTTAAAAAAAAGGCAAAAAATGCAGAGCACGCAATGCAAAATATGAAGCTAAGCTACCTACCTTTTCTGGTGCTTCATCCTGAGGGTCGGCATTGGGCTCACTTCCCTGTCTGGGAGGGTGACGAATAGGAGCAGTTTGTTCCACTGCCCATGTCCTGGACTCTCTTGCTAAAGAATATAAGGAAAAACTTCTCAACTATTAGACTAGTACAACAATGGAATCAATTACCTCAGAAGATGGTGAGCACTCATGTGCTGGAGGTGTTCCAGAGAAAATTTGACAACCCATTCCAATTTTAATTCTATGATTCTACATTAACATAGAAAATTGTACAATAGCAACAGGCACACAAATAAAAGGAATCCTTTTGAATAGAAAGTCTGGCCCTTGCCTCCATATCTCCCCTAAAGCTGTTTCCCCTGAAGCTGTACCCACAAAGGGAGGAAGCCCCCTTTAGAAGTAATCTTGCAGATAGAAGATGCACTTGCTCCAGAAGTTCTGATTTTAAAGGCTTCTTCCCCTTCAGCAAGGTGGCAAATTTCAGTGGGAGGTGAAGGTGGAGGCAGCTGACTTACAATGACGTCCTAGTCCTGTTTGGAGATAGAAGCCCATAGAAGGTCCACAGGCCAGAGTCTCCCAGGAAAAGCATGAAGCTGCCAGGAGGCAGCAGAAGTCACTATCACTCACGCATAGCTTTCAAAGTTGTGTCTCTTAAGGATGGTACACTTACCTTGTACTTCATATATTCAATATAAATATATATACAGTAAAACACCGGATAACGATTGGATTGAATAACGCTAAAATCGCATAACGTTCAGTAATCTGGGGAGGAGAATTGGATCGAATAACGTTAAGATCCTATGGGATGGATCGGATAACAACCGCTAAAGCCTGTGCAGTTACAATGTGTATCTATGGAGCTTTAATGTTATCTGATCCATCCCATAGGATTTTAACATGGATCGGATAACACTAAAAATTGGATAACACCAAGACTTGTGGAACCAAGTTTTAGCGTTATCCAGTGTTTTACTGTAATTTGCTTTCTCTAGCAAAAGGTCTAGATTAAACCATCCTAGTTCCTTTGATCAACATTATGTTTTTGTATGAAATTATCTGCTTACCTAAATACATGCTCAGTTGTTGTCTCTGAGCTTGTCCCTCATTATGGAGGAGAATTCTGATTTGAAAAAAGAGATCTTTTGTTTTGGTTGGTTCTTTATGCCACTTGTAGCAACAGTTGGAGCTTTGAAGCTACGTATGCATCCACACACACCTATCTCTTCTTCAGTGAATCTTCATCTACCAAATATGTTCTACATGTTTATTTTTTTTAATATAAATGAGCATAGTTTTTTTCATTGTGATATTGGTGTCAAGGACACTGCTAGCAATAGAGCATGGTAGTAAACTATATATTTGAGATACACTACTTTCTAATTTATCTATGACCTTTTCCAGGTTGACTGGCATCAACTGGATTATCTAGTCATTGACATGCCTCCTGGGACAGGAGATGTACAACTTTCAATCTCACAGAATGTCCCAATTGCAGGTATATTTTCTAAATACATGGTGTAGTATTTTCAAATAGACTTTTCAGATTACAGAAATAACTTTTAAAGAGTTAACTGCAGTGGCCAACCAGAGGCCTACAGGAAGATGTGGGTATAATCATAGCTTACTTTCCTGTTTATCAATTAGTTGGTTTATATACAGTAATAAAACTATTTCAGTAAAATGTCTTTTAGATGGGGAAGGGCTGTAGAAATAAATATATTCCTGACTGGATTTGTACTAGACAATGTTGAAGGGAGAGGACTGAATTTTCACATAGAAGATAGCAGAGCAGATGAATGCCTACTTCAGTACATGTCAAAAGAAGCATAATCCATGCAATGTCTTGTTCATTCAATCATTATTAATATAGTTCATCTCTGAAATGTGATTAGGTTAAAAATTATACATTCTTCTTAAGTAGAGCTGCTTCTCAAGTGAATTCCAGTCACATTTGCTGATTTTAATGATCAAAATAATTTCATACTTATCAATCTTATTAATCCTGCAGAGGGAACACTGCTTAGGGGGAAATGATTTGATTCTTGCTTCTTAATAATGTCATTCTGGCATATTTGCAAAAAAAGAATATTTTCCTACTTTTGAATAAATGTGTTGGAAACTGTTAAGAGATGAGAGGACAGAAGTAATAAGAAGATTTAGCCTAAATAACATGGAAGTATCAGTATGATGGTAGATACAAATACAGTACATTCCAAAATGGGAAGTAAACATGGTACATGCTTAAAATGCCTTTTATTAAGAGATTAATCTGTGAAATATTTACATATGGAATATAACTGCAGTATCAGCAGTATGAGAAGAGATTTTGGTTTCAAAACAAATGGAAAGAATATGATAGTTATGTGATATTTATTGGTGGTTTTACCTTTGTGAAAAAGTTATTCATTCATGCTTTTGGGGCACATGATTATCATGTTTATCTATTACCCACTTACATCATGTACCCAAAAGCTGGGAGACATTCTGGAATTTGCAGTGGTGTTGTAAACTACAATTCTTCTTCCGTGTCTTGGCCAGACATGAAACTGCAGAAATGAAGGCACCTTTTGGTGAGTTCATTCTGCGGATCCTTTAGCCTGACCTAGTGTGAAAAAGGTTAGCTGGCGACACGAGGTTGCGTTACCAGGGTATGCCCGATTGTGTTTCAAAAATACCACAATCTTCAAGGAGGCTCTTTCTGTATACTCTGTGAGCTACAATGATCAAGAAGGAATCAGTGAAAATTATGTGTCCCAATATACAAAAGTGGGAATATTTTTCTGCCAACGTCTCTTTTCTTTATTCCCCTCAATGTTATAGGGGCTGTGATTGTGTCCACTCCTCAAGATATAGCCTTACTGGATGCACGCAGAGGGACCGAGATGTTCAGAAAAGTCAACGTTCCAGTAAGCCTATACAAGTATATGTTGTTTAACACCTACAGATCATGCATTTTAATTTCAGACTGGGATTATTATTTGTGTTTTGGATTGCTCCTCAGTTGGGCTGCAGATTCAGTGCTCCTGTCAAATCTTCATATGTACAGGATTTAAATGTGAACCTGAATATCTAGTTCAGGGGTTCACAACCTATTGCACATGGGCTGGGCCCAGACCCCATCGCCATTCTATCTGGTCCATGGCGACAACCCTAGAAGTGGAAGTGTTTATGACAGCTGTAAATGTGCCTGCACATGCGCAAACTTGCCCACTGCAGTTTAGAGCAGCGTTTGCGGTGGGGGAAACCATGTGTCCGGTCTGCTTAGCTGTCTGAGGGGGAGTTGTCTGGCCCATGGCGTGAAAACCTTGAGAACCCCTGACCTAGTTGCTCAAAAATAGAATTGCTGTAATTGCCCTGGTACCTTCCTTCTAGGAGAGGGCAGGACGTGAGCTATGAAACCCTTCCCACTTCTTCTCAATGCTTACTGTTAGATAAACAAGGAACTGGAAAATGAAATATTGTGGAAACTTGTTAATGAAGCATTGAAAAGCATACATGTGATCTAAAAAGATTGTTTTCACTGATGGAACCATTGCTTTTCACCAAACTGGAACAGGACTCCTTCTCGCTCCCTACTGAAGCCTCGACTCCCTGATGTACTTTTATAATATGCTTGGAAAGGCTAGAAAACACTGATCTAGAACAGGATCTCAAGTGGCAGAGAAAAGGGAAACCAGTCTCATTGTACTAGTAACTGAACACTATCATGATACTGGATTTAAATAATAGGTAGCTGCACAAGGACTTCCATTTGTAAGACAGGAGTAAAAAAGTAACATAATCGAAAGCAAGAAATTGTAAGTAGATAAACAGGTAACTGGTGATAAACTGGGAAGGTAACAGCATTCTGTGCACTCCAGTGCCTAGTTATGCCTGCCACATGCCCATGGGAACATCTGCAGATGCAGACAGTGCTGGCTTTTTGGCTGTAAACAGAGGTGAGCACCGTACCCCTTAGTTGGTTACTATGTGCTTTCAAGCAAGGACAAACTTTACCTTTACCTAATGCTACAATGAGGGACTGTGGTGGCTTTAGTAGTTAAGATGCTGAACTTGACATCTGGCAGGTCAGCAATTCGAGACCCGAGTGCTGCAATATGGAGATCCCATCTCTGTCCCAGCTTCTGCCTCCTAGCAATTTGAAAGCAAGAAATTGGAAGTAGATAAATAGAAACTGCTTCAGTGGGAAGGATAACAGTATTCCGTAGACTCTGATGTCTAGTCATGTCTGCCATGTGACTGCAGTTGAAGACACCACTGGCTCTTTGGTTGTAAATTGAGATGAGCACCGATCCTAGAGCTCGATGCATCTGGCATTCAAGCAAGGGCAACCTTTACATAAAGATTTTTTGAAAGTTTTGAACCGAGAGCAAAATATTACACTGGATCTGGACTTAGAGCAGGAGTTAGAAGATTTGCTTTGTGACGTGGAAGGCACTGAAAGCATTTTCACAGAAGTTCCCCCTAAAATAAGGTAGGGAATCTTTTTCAGTTTTAGGCTGTAGCTCCAGCGATCTCTCATTAGACTTGCTTGGTGGGACTGATGAGAGCTTCCTTGGTTTTCATTTGATTACTTTGGGCAAGCAGGAGAAATCCACTGATGGCATAAATAAAACCCAAGGCATGCAGGTGAAATGTAAGTGCTGAGTTAGTCTATAAAATAAGCATAAATACATTTTGTGTCAGAAATTACTTTGGGTTGAAAGGATTTTTTTTTTCAGAAGAAACTTTTCTTGGGATGCCTGAATGAGGGTCCTTTCATGACCCCCAAATCCATCGTGCAGCACTTGGGTATCGAACCTCAACCTTCCAGTCTTTAAGCTCAGCATCTTATCCACTAAGCTACAGCCGTGCTGCAAATAATAATAATTTCATGTCAGAAATTTGGGGACATTCAAATAAGGCTCCTTCCATGTCCCCAAGAGCTGGGACAGAGATCGGTGCTCAATCTGTCATGCAGTACCCGGGTCTCAACTTGCCGGCCTTCCTGCTAAGAAAGCAAGTTTCTTAACCACAGAGCTACCACCGCCCCTTCCTAATAAAATAAGCATAAACACAAGGAATGTAAGATAACACTAAAAAAGGACTGGAATAACTCAAATCCCTAATAACTCAATACCCATGCAACTTGCTGGACTGCAATCATGGAAAGATCACCAGGAGGTAGGAATGCTGGAAAAACTGCCTTTCAGCTCACTCCTGTCTGTCCCTTATTCATCTCTAGTTTCAGATACTTTTATCTTTAAATGAAAAAGGGAGGGAAAACCACCATCCCAGCAGTGTGCAAATTCCTGTAATAACTTGCTATTGAATGGATGCCAGAGAACTCCTGTTTGTTTTTTAACCTTTGCTGTTTCATACTGTATATACTCAACTATAAATTGAGTATAAGCTGAGGTACCTAATTTGGACCTCTAAAACTAGGAAAATAGATTGACCTCAGTATAAGTCGAGGTGGAAAATGCAGGAGCTGCTAGTGAGTTTCAATAATTAAAATATATGGAAATACGGTAAAATTAATTAATTTAGAGATTTGTGTGAGTATGTTTTTGAGTGTTTATGTTGACCTGAGTATAAATCGAGTCTCATTTTTGGACCTCATTATGAGGGCTAAAAAACCCGACTTATACTCGAGTATATACGGTAATTGTTCATGATACTGAAAGTAAGTGGAAAAACCTCAACACCTTCACGCAAAGCTGCCTTCTGACGATGTTGGACTGCAACTAAGGCATTGCCCCACAACATTTGGAGGGCGACATATAGACCACACACCTTGACCCAATGCCTTGTGTGTGTGTGTCTTTAACTCTAAGAAGAAACTTGAGAATGAGATGAACACAAAATGTAGCGAGGAATAGCACAGCAGCCTGTGTGAGACTAGAATTATTTTTAAAGTACAAACAGTGTACTCTACACTGGGAGAGAACTAGAAAGGCCCTCTATCCCCAGCGACCTCATGGTCTGAAACAGACAATAACAAAGACAACAGATGGAAGATTTTTTTAAAGGGAAAGAATGTTGCCCAAAAGCCTGTTCTACTGTTTTGATCTGTGATCAGATTTGGCTTTAACAACCACAACATATTTCCTCCCAAAAAAGCTTTGATACGAAACATTTCTAAAATCGAGGCTTCTGTTGGCAGAACTACAAATGGTTAAGGAGAATGTGGTCAATTGTTTTAAAACTCAGTAGAGAAAAACAACAACTAAGAAATCAAAAGAAGAAACAAAAAAGTGTTTCATTTTCTATGATGCATTATAGCTGTAGCATTGCAACTTAATCAGGAAACTGCTTGATCAAAACCTGTATAAAGGCCATTGCTGTTCTGTAGTTGTGCACAGAAGTATCCCTCGACCGTGGTATTTGGGGCAGAATGTTCCTGAGAACAAAACAAAGGTCTCGTTATGAAATGGCAAAGATGAAAAAGTTAATGGGACTTCTCTGGCATCTGTTCTATAGCAAGTCAGTTACAGAAGTTTGCACACTGCTAGATTGGGTTTCCCCATCGCCCATTATTTTTTTGGAAGAAGAAATATCTCAAAGGGAGAAATAGGATAGAGCTGAAAGGCAGTGATTTTTCAGTGGGCGCTTAGGGAAGCTTTCCTTCCTTCTCGTGATCCTCCAGTATGAGAAACATTTACTAATTCAAGGTATCTTAGCCTTATTATTTTTCCAGACAGGTAGCCAGACAGTAATTCAAGATGAAGAACAACAATAGTTCAGCACACAGCAATTTCCAAAAGAATGGCTGGAGAACATGCACTCCTCACTGGGGTTCTCCTGGTCCTTGAAAATGCAAAGTTCTCACTCGTGCTTTGATCAGTTGTTGACAACTTTATGATGCTGCTGGTGATAATTTTTTCAAATGATTTGAACTACAAACATTGAAGGGCCACCAAAAGGTCATATGAAAGAAGAAACATGAAAGAAGGACAATTTCATGTACCTTTCTTTTGTAGACATGAAGTCATTCATGTTTAGAGGAAGGTCAAATATTGAAGGTGAAGCTAAAGTACTTTGGATATCAAAGGAGAAGAGAGGATTCACTTGAGAAAGCCTTGAATTGATGCTGGGAAAGGTGGAGGGCAAAAGAAGAAGGGGACGGTAGAGAATGAGATGGCTAGTTGGTATTGTTGATGCAATGGGCACAGAGCTGGGCGGGTTGAGGAGGATGGTGGAGGATGGGGTGCCTGGGGTGCGATCGTCCATGGGGTTGCAAAGGGTCAGACTCGACTGTGCAACTAAACACCACCACCACCACCACCACAAAATACAAATTATATGAAGGAGAGCCTTTCTCTTGTTTTGGGTCTTTTTTTTAAAGACATGAAAGGCCCACCCCTAGATTTGAATCAGATCTAGCTATATTGTGTCTTATTACTTAGTGTAGTGCTATGTCATGTAATTGTGGTGCTGGTCACTAAAACATTTACTTTATTAGCTTTAATACCTTTGCAAAAACATCAATAGTCCTGGAGCTTTGCTCCTTTTTGTTAGCCAGACCAACCCCGGACGCTCTCCCCTGCCGGCCGGGCGGAGAGAATGAGGAACACCTGGGGGCTACGGTCGGGCGGCTATAAAGAACTTTCCTGCCGCTGCCGCCGCGAGACCAACCCCGGACGCTTGGACGCTCTCCCCTGCCAGCTGGGTGGGGAGAATGAGGAACACCTGGGGGCTATGGGCGGGCGGCTACAAAGAACTTTCCTGCCGCCGCGAGACCAACCCCGGACGCTCGGACGCTCTCCCCTGCTGGCCGGGCAGGGAGAATGAGGACCAACTGGACGGATGGGCCAGCCGACTAAGGACGCCAGCTCCGCTAGTACCACCACAGCTTTACCACGGTCGCCACCTCTCCGGATAAATGTACTGTATATTGTTACTAATTGAAATATGTATAAGGGATGAGGACTTTCCCTATTGCTTCGTACTGTATATCCTTGACTGTTTTTGTATTTCTTTGATTGTACTGTATTTATATTTTTATGATGGATTTATTGACCACATTGATTGTATTATATGTGTTATATTGTATGTATATTATGTTTTTGTAACATTGTTAGCCGCTCTGGGTTGCTTCGGCAAGGAGAGCAGCATATAAATTGAATTTAATAATAATAATAATAATAATAATAATAATAATAATAATAATAATAATAATAATAATAATAATAATAATAATAATTTTAGAGTTCTTTATTTCCAGGTCAAGACCAGTATGTGGTACAGTAAATGCTGTTTATTTGCTGTTTTTCTACAAAACTTCAATGCATTCATTCTACTCTACTTACTCTTGACATTAAAGTATCAGAGAATTACTGTATTGCTATCCATCAGTAGTGGGAATTATTTTTGAATAAACCTGTTAGCTTTTTGATCTCTTTATGGACTTGAAGAGTTGTGGACATTTTCTAGTTTTTCCTTTGTAGCAATTTTTTTTCCAGGACTATTGTTTTTCTTTGGTTTCCCTAATTTTGTTTCAGATGTTCCTGTATAATTATTTGTATTTGATGTTGTTATTTTGCTATTTATATCTCTTCCATTATCTCTAATATTCCTTTTGTCATCAGTTTCTTTTTTCATCCACATTTCTTCTTCTGGGGTCATTGCTCTTCATTACTATTAATACCTCTGTCAATTTAGCGTGTTTGTATCTGAACTATCTGAGACTGTGATCTTACTGATGCCTTCATGAATCTACTCAGCAACAGTATATATATTTGAATCACTTAGTTGTTTAATTTCTGTGTTTGATTTGTTTTTACTTTCCTATGTACTTTCCTATGTTTTCTTAGATGTGAGCCAAGCTATAGGAATGATGGGATTGTGATCTGAATTTTTGTCAGCCTCATATGTTTTCAGTATGTTCTGTGTAGCTATACCAGCAGAAGGGAAATAGCTTAACTCACAGTGGGAAATTGCTGCTAATTAATGAGACCCTGATTGGATTCTTGATTGTGAACCAAACCACTTGAGTGATGTTCAATAACAAATCCAACAGGGGCTCATTAATGAGCAACAATTTCCCAATGTGAATAATGTCATTTCCCTTCCCCTACCATTAATAGGAAGATATTGGGCACTTATTTTGTACCTCTGGTTGTCTGGAATAAAGTAGTCATAATCTTCTTAGTTATTTACATTGATGTAAGTGCAACAGCATGAACCTCCCTAGTGAACTGATGTTAGCTAATAAATTGTTTTGTGTATTCCTTGTTGTATTCCTTGCAAGTGATGATTCATTAACTAGCAGCAATTCACTGCTGTGTCATTGCACTTAATGCCAGCATAAATAGCCCATAGGGTTCTGGCCATTGTATATGTTTTCTTCCAATATTGTTGTTAGTGCTGTCTCATGGGGTTTTCCGTACATATGGTTTCCTTGGGGTCCCTTTGAATGTAGTTGCTGTTAGTGACTAAAATCCCTCTCCACAAAATTATGTCATATATTCTGCAAGTTTACTTTGCAATCCTAGTTATGAATTTAAAGAGTTGCTTTTTCTGCGTTTCATATCATCTTTGAGTGCTTCCTACCCATTTCTTCATAAGTAGTTGGGCCCACACTTTCATGATGTTCATAGCTGTGGGAGTTTTCTTTGGTTCAGATAAGCATTATCTTGTCTGTGTAAGGAACAAACAGCTGCACTTACTATAATACTTGTGTTCATATATTTCATTACTATGACATGACTCTGTATTCTGTGGTGCATACCATTACTGTCTTAAAAAAAAAACCCAAATAGACTGTGCCCAATTTTAATCCATTTTTGGCCTGAGCCTGGGCAACAACATTCATTTCATGTTCATCCTTTCCGTTCCTTTATCTTTTACTTGTATTCAGTCCAAACAGTCAGTCTTCCTCACTTAAATGTCCGCCTGCAGATTCATAAGCATCCTCATACTGCTAAAGCCTGCTTGGGACTGAGGCCCTTTTTACCTTTGTTTCAAGTCACACTTAGGGTCCTTGGGAAATGTAATGGGCTAGTTGTCTGTTGCCTTCCATGTCTCAGTGCTGCAGCTAATTGCTGGCAGCAGCTCTTGAGTATTTCAGGCATGATTTTTTTCAGAGCCCTATCTAGAGATTCAAACGGATACCTTTTGAATGCAAACAGCTATAGCTTCTCCCCACTACAGTATGTACTAGCAGTCTCCCATCCAAATGCTAACCATGTTTCTCCTTCTTTCATGTCCAGATCAAACTTTGAACTGCCAAAATGAAGCCACCTTTTTGGCTTTGTTGTTGGCCAAATCTAAATCCTCATCGGTACATCTTTCTGGTAGAAGTAGCAAATTAACCAGATTCTGTATCTCTTCGCATTCACACAGCATGTCGTTGTCCACCACGAGTCCCCATTTGAGCATGTAGGTATTATATTTAGGCACTCTGACACTCAGCCTGTTCAGAGTCCTCCAAGTGATGTAGGGGAGTTTGAGTTCTTAAGCCATAAACTCCTTAATGTTATTCCCTGTCCAGTGAGCTCCTTCCTCCTGGCTGACTTTGCTTAACTTCTAAAGTAGGGGTGCCCAAACTTTTCCCTCCACGGGCTAGACCATGCCCTATCAGTCAGCTGAGCAGGTCGGAGGCGTGGTTCCTCCCATGGCAGCACATGCATTCATGGCACGTTTTTGCCACTTCCACTGCTGCCCTTGGCAGTGGGAGTGAGGGCAACACATTTTGGCCACATTTTTGCTGCATTTCTGCACTTCCGGTGGTGGCAGGGCACTTCTGGCGATGGCAACAATCACTTTTTGGGTGTTTTTGCCACCTCCTCTGCTTCCCATGGTGGGAATCCTATGGGATACATCGGATAATGTTAAAACTCCATAGAGATACATTGTAACCAGCACAGGGTTTAGCAAACATTATCTGATGCATCCCATAGGATTTAATGTTATGCAATGCAATCCCCCCCCCCCCGATTGCTTAACATTATGCGATGTTAGCATTATCTGATACAAATGTTATCCGATGTATTACTGTACTGCATAACGGACAGAGCTCCTCTCATCTGTCCCAGCTCCTGCCAACCTAGCAGTTTCAAAGCAAGATATTACAAGTAGATAAGTAGGTACCACTTCAGCGGGAAAAGTAACAGTGATCTGTGCACTCTGGCATCTAGTCATGCCTTCCACATGACCATGGAAATGTCTGCAGATGCAGACAGTGCTGGCTGTTTGGCTGTAGATTTGGACATGACTGGCTTTTGAGCAAGGGAGACATTTTACCTTTATGTGTTGGGACGTTGGGAGGAAATGCATTTTCCATTAATTTTAATTAATTTCCTACAATCAGATGCACAGCTAGGTTGTTGTTGTTTTTGCAAGTTTTCTGAAAGTCACACAAAAGGTATTTGTCACCTCTCTCATAATCTCAATAAAAGAAATATTATTTAAACATTTATTTTAACTTCTGAAAAACGGAATGTAAAAATGAATCAGAAGAATGTACGAACAAAAGAAAAACAGAACATACTAATTTTCTGTCCTGTTAGCATTTAGGGATAACTCAGTCTGTATCAGGAGTTGACAACTTGGTCTCCTTGTATTTTCTCCCTCTACCCGCACCCTTGTACCTCAAAAATAGCCTCCTTTCTAGATTGGGGGAATAAGAGAGAGAACAGAAAGAATAAGGCCATGAAGTGAGGAAAAAAATCAGATGGATGAGTTGGAGAAAGAAGAGAGCACATCTGAATGGATAAATTAACAAATAAAGGCTTTCCTGGCATGAAGGTCATCTGTATCAATTTCAGATGGTTTTTATTAAACAGTATGGGACGTACACCACCATGTGAAGCTGAGCAAGCATGGCGAGTCCCCTCTGGACTCGCCATCACGCCGGAGGAGATGATCACCAGCTGTGGGCGGTGAGGCAGTGCTCCCGCCCTCCCCCGGGCCCCGTCACCCCGCCCGGTGGCCGATAAAAGCTCGGTGGTGGTGGTGGAATGAGAACGCGCCCGCCTTCTCCTCCGGACTCACCATCACGCCGGAGGAGATGACCACCAGCTGCGGGCGGTGAGGCAGCGCTCCTGCCCTCCCCCGGGCCCCGTCACCCCGCCCGGTGGCCGATAAAAGCTTGGCGGTGGAGGCAGTGGAGTGAGGACACTCCTGCCTTCCCCTCCGAGCCCACCGCGTCCATCCTCGGGACTCTCTCCATCTGTCCCGGGACTTAAAAGCCGCTACGGTGGCAGGACTTTTTAGAGCAGCCACCGCCTCCAGAATCACCTGCAGCTGGGCGGACCGGCTTGTCAATTATTGCGGGATTTAGCAACTGTTTTTTGTTTTAAGTTTTTGCTTTTGTATGTGTAAACTTAACTGATACTGGAATTTTTTATTGTTGTTTGATATTGTTGCTTAGTGAATTTTGATGCTGTAATGTTTTATATTACAGTATCTTTGATTATTTCTTAGGATGCTCTAATCTAATGTTTTGTAACTGCAACTGTTACTGGAGGTATATATACTGTATATGCGATATTTGTAATTTACTATGTGATATTTGTAATTGCTTTTATATTATGGAATGTGCTATGTAATTGTAATTGTTTCTTCTGTAAGCCTCCCAGAGTCGCTCTGCAAGTGGGGCGGCATATAAGTCAAAAATACAAATACAAATAAAGCAAGAGAGCATTTAGCTTAATGAAATTTTAAGGGTGCCAAGCTGGCTATTCCTGTTAGTTCATTATATGAAACTCTAAAAAGCTTCTTTTTGTTGTTAATGTGAGTCCAATAAAGTATATGTAAAAACAGGGTGGAACTTAATTGGTACACTAGAGGAATAGAGTTTGATTTTTTTTTGCCCTTTTTGTTTTATTTTAGGCCAGGCAAACATACCAAAAAAGGTTTTTCAGAACCTGCCTTTAAAAGGCCAAGGCAAATAGTTGCTTAGTGACAGAATTGTAGGAGCCTACATCCACATCTCACAGTTAGGGAAGACAGAGTCTTGAAAAACTGTTTTATTTAGAAATTTAGTCCATTGATTATAGAGTGGAATGTTAGCATCTTGGAACGTGTTAAGTAGGGAGTGGAAAACATGTTACCTTCCTGCCAAAGGGGTACCTATTTATTTATTTATTCATATTTATATCGCTACCCATTCGCCGAGGCGACTCAGGGCGGCTTATACTCAAAACAACAACAGTACAGTAAAAATTATAAAATACAACCTCCCCCCAAAAAAAACAACAACAAAAAACCCAAAGCAGAACACAGACTAACTCCCCTCAGGCCGTTGTTGTGGGTCCAGAGGAGGGGGCGATGTTCTCAGCCGCCTGCTAGGCCATGGCATCTTCTCCCTCAGGCCGTTGTTGTGGGCCCAGAGGAGGGGGCGATGCTCTCAGCCGCCTGCTAGGCCATGGCATCTTCTCTCTCAGGCCGTTGTTGTGGACCCGGAGGAGGGGGCGATGTTCTCTGCCGCCTGCTAGGCCATGTATTTATCTACAGTAAAACCATGGATAACTCTAAAACTTGGTTCCACAAGTCTTAGTGTTATCTGATTTTTAATGTTATCCGGTGCTTGCATCGGATAACGTTAAAACTCCATAGAGATACATGGTAACCGGCACAAGCTTTAGTGAACATTATCCAATGCATCCCATAGGATTTTAATGTTATGCAATGCATTTTTTTTTCAGATTGCTCAACGTTATGGGATTTTAGCATTATCTGATGCAAATGTTATCTGAGGTATTACTGTACTTGCAATTTCTTGCTTTCGAACTGCAAGGTTGTCAAATGCTGGGACAGAGTCGGGAACTCACTCTGTTGTGCAAGACTCGGGTCTTGAGCTGCTGACCTGCCAAATTTCCAGTCATCAAGTTCAGCATCTTAACCATAAAGCCACCATGCATATATCATTATTTTTTTAAAAAGCTTTTTGCCAGTAGGGGATGCAAGGGAGGGTTTCTGTTTTTAAAAACTTTTTAAAAAATTAAATTCATTTTTTAAATTTACAAAACCCAATTGAAAGCAACCCTTAAAGTAATAACCATGGCTTTTAAAAAATTCAAACTATGCAAGCTATCCCTTTTAAACCCCACCCCTTGAGAATGCAGGGAATTCTGGAAAATGGCCCTTCACCCTGCTGAAATCAGATATCTCTGCTGAATAGAGATTTTTTTTATCTGTAGATATTTTATCTGTAGATATTTTTTAAAAGAAAGATCTATTCCTGTTTTAAATATATTTGCTGGGTATTTTTGTGCTTAATTTAACAATATTTATTTCAGAAAGACTACTTTGTTTAAAGGTATGCCAGTTCGAATTCCATGAACTATTTCTCAATAAATAAATTCATGTTTTAGAACTGATTGCATTCCCAAGCATTTCTGTGAGTATATTAAGTAACACCACAGGACCAAGAAGAATCCGTTGTCTCCTTGCAGTTGAATCCTAAACAGAAGTGGAAGTGTTAATTTTGAGTTTGCTGGGCACTGGGCACCCACCCTGCTGTATTAATAGAGCAAAACAGCCAGGATGGCTAGTCACCAGCACCATAGATCAGACATAGGCATGGGCAAGAAGTGACCCTAAGTGAAAAGCACATGAAAAGCCAGTCTCAGAATTGCCATTAATTCCATTCCCTGTGCAAACAAGAGGGTAGTATAAAAGGCAGAGGGGTTTGTATAACAGTGAGTTTAAAAATTGCTCTTCAGCATTTACAAAGACAGTCAAGGTTGATTGAAAACCTGGATAAAATAAGAAAAGAGGGATATTCTGTATATGTGATCACAGACTCTACAGAAGACCAAACTGCAGCCAGAGGTGCTGACAGTTTTTATTGCTGCTAATTGCCTTTAATGTGAAAGATTTGTTTTAAGTATAAAAACAGCTTGCTGTTTGGTAGGTAAATAGCTATAATAAAAACTGTCAAAACACTCCTAATTATGTGCATGCTTTGCCCAATTCTATGCTTATGGGTATAGAATTGTTGTCCTAATCTAGTCTTGGATACACCAATTAATTCATTAGCCCCTGTCTTCCAGCTTTACTAAATATGTGTTATTTAGATAGCCACAGGAATGGTACTCCTGAGAAGAGAGTCTCCATTGACATGCACATTTTCTATTTGAGAAAGGCAGATCACATTTGTTTCTTGCTTCTCACCATTGGCAGTGGGCTAAAATAACAGTGAAAATCAGACAGGAAGAAAGAAGAATCTGCAAAGAGTAATGAAAATCAGCTTTGTTGCATTCAATCTCCAAAATGTTTTCACTGTAAACTTTATGTTGCCATGAGTTTCTAAACCTAGAGATGTGAAGTCTCTCAAAAATTTTTTTTACTGTACAGTAATACCTCGGATAACGCTAAGACTTGGTTCCACAAGTCTTGGTGTTATCCGATTTTTAATGTTATCCGATGCATGTTAAAATCCTATGGGTTGTATCGGATAACGTTAAAGCTCCATAGAGATACATTGTAACCGCACAGGCTTTAGCAGTTGTTATCCGATCCATCCCATAGGATCCAATTCTCCTCCCCAGATTACTTAACGTTATGCGATTTTAGCGTTATCCGAGGTACACGTTATCCGAGGTATTACTGTATTTGCCATTGTGTATAAGACACATTGGAGTATAAAACACACTCTGTTTTCCAGTGTATTTTAAGTGGGGGGAAAGTGCATTTTATACGCTGGCAAATACAGTATAGTACCTCTCAAAACAAAACAGCCTCTTTAATTTTCTGCCTGACTTGTACTGCCCAATTCAAAGACATCACATCTGTATTCATATATTTAAAAATAGTGTCAGTTTCATCTCAACACTGGGGGTATTTTGCACTCTTTGGACTTGCTGATTTACCAGGGAGCAAGTTTGCTTGTTTTTTCTCTGCTCTATTCAGCCTTTACACACCTTTCTGATGTTGCACATTACCTACAGTAGTTCCATCCCTTCTGCACAAAAATACAGTAAAACCTTGGATAACGCTAAAACTTGGTTCCACAAGTCTTAGTGTTATCTGATTTTTAATGTTGAAATCCTATGGGATGCATCTGATAACATTAAAACTCCATAGAGATACATTGTAACCAACACAGGCTTTACCAAACATTATCCGATGCATCCCCTAGAATTTAACATTACGCGATGCAATATTTTTTTCCAGATTGCTTAACGTTATGGTAATTTAGTGTTATCTGATGCAAATGTTATCTGAGGTATTACTGTACAGTCTTCTGATCCTTCTGCCATAATTACTTCTTCACTGAGGAAGCTTGTTCCAGTTTGCTGCAGAGGTCTGGGGGAAATCTCGTGGTTTAAACACTGCATGTTGTATACTTCACACACAGAAACATAGAACAGTGCAAGTCATACGAGTGTCTTATATTTAAATTTTACCTTTGGTCTATCTATTAGAGAACCCTAGTACTGCAGTTAAAAGGTTGTAAGTTCAATTGTGACCAGGTCTCAAGGTTTACACTGTCTTTCATCCTTCCAAGGTTGATAAAATGAGTACCTAGCGTATTGGGGGGGAAATGCTAATTAACTTGTGAACTATCCAGAGAGTGCACTATGCACTATGGGGTGGCATATAAATGTAATTGTTATTGCTCTATTTATTGACCAATATCATTGATTCTGACTATCATCCCATCTCTAGGATTTCAGTCTCAACTGCTGCCTAGTACTGCCAGGAAATTCCTTGAATACCCTGGTGGTGATCTCCCATCCAAGTACTAGAGAGGCCCGGTCCTGTTTGGCTTTCAAAATCAGAGGAGATCTGGTTCTATTCTGGACAGTGACAAGTGCATCTTGTGCAGGCTGCTGTGCTTATGGCCATGCTTATTTTGTACCCTTTAAAGAGCATGTGCAAAATTTTACACACCCAAGCAGTAGTCTTCCCAACAGAAGTTTTGTCAGATGAGTGCAGTTGGATGCCTCATTGTTGATGGAGGAGCTGCAGTTAAAGCAACCAGTTTGCCTAAGATTGTTTGTGAATCCATAGAAATGACATATCTACCAGAGCTCGGAAAAGTTACTTTTTTTGATTAAGACTCGCAAAATTCCCAAGCTAGAATTGCGACTGTCAATTGTGGTTCATCAGATGATGGTCTTGAGGCTGTAGTATACAATAAGGCAACCTATGGCACTTAATTATTCTGCGTGCAATTTTATGCAATGGATGTCACTGCCAGTCCATTCATGTTACACAATTGCATTGCATAATACTTTGCTCTTCTGTAACTGCTCCTTCTTTTAGACTTATATGGTGATATTGTGTGATTGGAAATAGGATGTTCATCCCTGCTAGAAAATTATTTGTGCTCTGGGCTTCCATTTTTTATTGATTCTGTTGGTTTTTACCACATCCCCAATGATGGAAATCATTGGTTTCTACCATCATTGTGCCAGAGTTCATCCAGCTCTTGAGCCTAGATATTATGCTTTATTGTTTAGTTGCACAGTTAAGCCCAACTCTTTGTGACCCTATGGACCACAGCACACCAGGCTCCTCTGTCATCTGCCATCCTCCGGAATCTGCCCAGATCTAAGCTCACTGCATCAAATATGCTGTGTAACCATCTCATCCTCTGCCACCCCTTTCTCCTTTTCCCTTCAATCTTTCTTAGCATAAGGGTCTTCTCCAGCAAGTCCTCTCTTCTAATTTGGTGGCCAAAGTACTAGAGCATGATGCATGAACATTTCCAAAAGGAGAACAGCAGAAAAAGCATATGTGTGCAGTTAATGTAGGAAATGTTTATAAATATTGAGCTCAGTAGCAGCAATGAACTCCTGCACACGTTCTAATTAATTCAGTATGCTGAGCCAGCTCTTCCACTAGGCAGAGTTGAGAAAGCTATTCCAAGAAAGAAATCTTGACTATGTCAGGGAATTTCCCTCTCAATTGCTTATACAAAGACTCTCCACAACATATATACATACAGTAATACCTCGGATAACGTTTACCTCGGATACCACTAAAATCGCATAACGTTAAGTAATCTGGGGTGGAGAATTGGATTGAATAATGTTAAGGTCCTATGGGATGGATCGGATAACAACCACTAAAGCCTGTGCTTACAATGTATCTCTATGGAGCTTTAATGTTATCCGATCCATCCCATAGGATTTTAACATGGATCAGATAGCACTAAAAATCGGATAACACCAAGACTTGTGGAACCAAGTCTTAGCGTTATCTGAGGTATTACTGTACATTATTTCAGACCACAGTTTTATTATGAATAAACTTAGGCAGAACAAATTATCTAAAATCAGACTTAGCCAAATAAACTTATCTAAACAACATTAACCTACTTATCTATAATATTCAGAAATGAAGAAAATACAGGTACCTTATATTAGATGATGGATGGAGACAGAGACAGTCTCCAACAGGACCTGTTACCTGTATTGCCCCCTGAACGAGTGTGGCCACTGTCTTATATATCCTTTGGCAGAGGTGTCCTCAGCCAGAGTCACGTTTTGTGGTCAGCACAAAACACCGGGGTGGGGGTGGGGGATCTGTGCTTTGAGGTTTTTGTAGTTAACTTGTTTTTTTACTTAGAAGTTCCTTTTTTTCTGTCTGGTCACAGTAACCCAACTATAAGACCACACCCACCCTTGCATCAACATTCTGACCTCCATTACACTGCTCTGATTTGATTTCAATTAATATGGCGACACACTTGATAAATAATATAAATCAAAATTTCTCTCTCACAAGTATCAAGAAAGAACAGTAAATTTTAACTATTGAAATGTTCTGTTTTTACTGGCACCGTGTGGTAAATAGTTTACTATACTGTACTCTACAATAAGCCCTCGTGGCACAGTGTTTAAGCTGCAGTCCTGCAGCCAAAACTCTTCTTAACAATCTGAATTTGATCCTGATGGGATTAAGGTTGACTGAGTCCTCTGCGTCAAGTCTTGGGTCCCAATCCTCTTCAGCTTTGTAGGTTTTCATAAGAGGCCTTGGTAGAATTCAGGGGTGGTGATTTGTTGTTCATTGCCTTACTTATCCATGCCTTCAGCAAGTACTGCATTCACAAGCAATGTGTAACAAAATGGTGTGTTGCTTTTTGAATTTTATCTTTTTCGTAAATAGGCAGAGTGTGCAAGTAAATGGTTATACTTTGAGTATTTTTCAAAGCTTTGCGAAAAGAGAGTAGAACCCTAGTGTGAAGAACTTGGTTTGAGTGAGGAATAAAATGTAATTGCTTTGTCCTCATTAAGAGAGGTAGAATCAACGTTATATGTAGTCTAGCCAACTTTTCTGACAGGTTCTCTAAGTTAATGCAACATTTAGCATTTTAAAGGATACAGCTAATGTAAGTGCATTGGATATTCCTTCAACACTTTATGCCTTTTGCAATTATTTCCATTTTTTGATCTTTAACTGTGCCTTTGCTCTTCAGAAAGAATAAGAAATTGCAGTTCATTTTCATCACTAAATAGCCAATGATACAAAATTTTAAGGGTAAAAACCATTTTTTAAAAGGGCAAAAATATAACAATGTTGTTATGGGCCTGGTGAGTTTTCAAATATTCCCTTTAGCTTTGGCATAGCTTAGCTTCTTACACTGAGTTGTAATTTAATAGGCATTCGAGGCTGTTAGTTAGATGGTCACTTCAATTTCTCTGCTGCATGGGGAGGAGGTGAATCTTGTTTGTTTTACAGAATTTAATTTTAAAGTATAGGCCAGTGGTGGTGAACCAATGGCATAGCACTCTCTGGGCATGCATGCTGATACCTCAGTGAGGTGAGGTGGCCAGACACACCCCTTCTATACTTCCAATTGTGTGTGTGTGTGTGTGTGTGTGTGTGTGTGTGTGTGTGTGTGTGTGTGTGTGTGTGTGTGTGTGTGTGTGTGAGTGGCCAAGGAGGAGGAGGTGGGTGTGCACACACACCCATATGACATCATCAGCATGCCTCAAGCAGCGCACCCACCGGACGTCACTGCCTCCTCCGCCTCCTTGGGCACTCAATCTGTAAAATGTTTGCCATCACTGATGTAGGCTGAGTGACTGGAAAAGCTGCTAGTTTAAAGAGATCTAATGCAGTACAGCTTGTTTAATATACTACAGCTTGATGCTCTAGGTAGGTTTGAGGTAAGCAGTTCTTTGAAATCAATACTCTTAGTGATTTTATTTGTATCTACTCAACCTGCATATTTCATTAATGAACATGAAATCACCATCTCCCAGGAAATTACTTGCCCTGAAACCTCTTACCAGTTACAGAGTGCAGGCACAGAAAATAATCATTCTTACACTTCACAGGAGCATATTATATTTAATAGCATATCTCATTTCCTTGTTTGTGGTGACAAATTACAAAATGGAAGCATTAGAATGATTTTGCGAATAAGAGCTTGAAAATGTTATTTTTTGAATGGCCACTCCACAGTTGTTTTTTTTTCCTGAATTCATTTTTGTTGGAGAAATTTGATCGGCTAGTTTGAGAAAACTAACCTTTTTATTTTGTTTCTATGTTGCCAGGTTTTAGGACTTGTTCAAAACATGAGCGTTTTCCAGTGTCCAAAATGCCAACACGAAACTCATATTTTTGGAGCTGACGGCATGAGACGTCTAGCCAGTGATCTTGGTCTGGACATTTTAGGTAAGATACAATGATTTTAAATCATAGTTGGAAGAAAATGGGATGCAATAGTGAATCCATTTGCTATTCAACATCTTTTAAATACATGTGCATCGAACACTTAACTCTGAATTTTAGAGCAGAGATGCTTGGGTGCATGAGAATTGGTATTCAAGGTTTTTCCCCTGGGTTGGGGATATGGCAGACCTTCCTTGCCATCTTACTCTGTGGGGAAAGCTGTGCACTAACAACGGGGAGGAACAGCTGACAAGAATCTAGTCCTCCGTATTGAAGAGCCTGGCACAACTGATGCCTGATCTATTCTATGTTGAAGTCAAATCTAAGCAGGTAATGAGGCATAGCGTAGGTAAAGGTCTCTCTTGCTCAAAAGCCAGTCGTGTCGGACTCTAGAGTTCAGTGCTCATTTCTTTATAGCCAAAAAGGCAGCACTATCTGCGTCTACAGACTTTTCCATGGTAATGTGGCAGGCATGATTAGATACCAGAGTGCCCAGAACACTGTTACCTTTCTTGCCAAAGTGATACATATTTATCTACTTGCAATTTCTTGCTCTCAAACTGCTAGGTTGGCAGGAGCTGGGACAGATGATAGATACTCACTCTGTGATGCAGCACTCGGGTTGACCTGCAGACCTTCTGGTTGTCAAGTTCAGCATCTTAACCATTAAGCCACCGCAGTCCCAGAGGCATACAATACCACTAATTAAACTGGTAGATGAGATAATTGTGTCTGTTAATGTTGTTTATACTCTTGGACTGCTGTGATGATATTGGTTCATTTGGAATCAGGAAGCAGGTTTCGCTGAAATCTTCATAGAAACCTCAGGAGTTGACAAGGACTTAAGCAGAGTAAGAAACTTCATAATTAAAAGTATACAGTTGGGTTAACTTGGATGTCGGCTGGAAGTGTAATGAGGATTAAAGTCCGGAACAATGTTTCAGCCTTGAGATGCACTGACTGCCGGTAGGAAGTCTCCAGTGGTGAAACATTCTACAAATTAGAGAAGATTCATTGTTTCCTTGACATGTGACAGTATATATGCAAAGAAATAATTAATGAGAAGTGACCAGTACTGGTACAAAACCAGACAGCCATGCTTTAACTTAATAGGATGCAAAGTATAGCAAGAGCTAAGCACTGATATAATTTTTTGGCAGCTCAGAATTTGAAAATAAGTCAACAGTTTGATGTGGTGGCAAAAAAGGCCAATGTTCTTTTAGGGTACAATAATAATAATAATAATAATAATAATAATAATAATAATAATAATAATAATAATAATAATAATAATAATAATAATAATAATAATAATAATAACCACCACCGCCACCATCATCATCATTTCCAAAAACAGTCTTCAAGTATAGTCTCCAAAACTAGTAAGGCATTCTCCCCTCTCTATTCAGCCCTAGTTAGACCTCATCTAGAGTAATGTGTCTAATTCTGGGACCTAAACTTTAAGAAAGATGCAAAAAAACTAGAGCAGGTACAGAAATGGGCAAAAAGGATGATCAGAGGACCGGAAACCAAGCCATATGAAAAAAGACTGAAAAACTGGGCATAATTTAGGCTTGATAAAAGAAGACTGAAGAGGGGATATGACAGCACTTTGAAAGACAGTCATAAAGAGGAGGGGCAGAATCTGTTCTCAATCTTCCAAGAGGACAGGATGAGTAATAATGGGCTCAAACTAAAGGAAACCAGATATAGACTTACTATCAGGAAAAATGTCTTAACGGTTAGAGCAGTATGACAGTGGAACCAACTACCTCGAGAGGTGATGAGTGCTCCAACACTGGAAGCATTCAAGAGAGAATTGGACAACCATCTGTCACATCTGCTTTGATTTGATTTCTGTATTGAGCAGGGGGTTGGATTTGACTGCTTAAAAGGGCGCTTCCAACTCAGCGATTCTATGATTTTATGATAATTTTAAAAAGTATCCATAGATGTAAAGATTCCTGGTCACAATTAGCATATTTTGTTTAGCCAAATGAATTAAATGCGACTTTGTAGATGAGATTTGGCTAAGACATGACAGCCTTAAAATGTTGCTTGTACAATAGGGATACAGATCATTTTGTTGTACATTACAGCTCTCCATTGAGGCAAGGCTTTTGAGAACTGGAAGTCCTTGGTGTCCAGAGGTACTCCACCCCTGCTGTACAACCAGAAAATAAACAGAAAAGTCCATGTCCCTATCTCTCATTTTGTATTATAGATATGATCTTTCATCAAGTCATTGTATAATGTTGTAATTATTGAACTAGTAAAATACATTTTCCAGACTTTAAAAAAATGACCATCCTGAGACTTAATATATAATTTATCTTCATTTTTTCCCAGGCTCTTGCTGATTAGAAAAGCACAATATACAGTTGTTAACTATAGAAGGGGGAAATTAATTGAATATGTAACTAGCACCTAATTAAATCAGTAGTTTTCGAACAACAATAACGCTTCTATTCATTTCAGCAATTAAATATTGAAGCATGTATTTGAATATTGATTAGAATGGCACAGTAGTGGAAGCCAGTCGGTAATGAATTGCAGTTCTAAAGAAATACTGTGGCTGCAGGAATAAGCCATAAACTGGAACTTTCTACAGGGGACCTGGTTTTAGTGTGCAGGCAAATGGCTGTATGTATTCACTGCTGTCTTGGTTTGACTTTTGGCATGACAGAGCCACCCAGCTCAGCACTGTAGCGTGAATTCTTTCAAAGCTAGTTTTTCATTCTAGAGGAGAGTGAACGTTATTGAGCTGAAAAGAGAACAGGATACCCAGTGGTGCATGAGTGCCTGGCAAGCCTTCTTTTGTAACCCTAAGTAGGTCATCTATGATTTTTTATTTCAATGATTAAGTGGTTTTAGGGAATAAGAAAGGAGACATTCAGCTTTTGCCAGAGATTTCAAAACCATATTTAATCTTTTCAAAAAGGGATATTTGACGAAATAGTAATAACAACTTTGAAAGTATTTGTGTTCCAGCAGCTTTTCATTTCAAATGCAAATGACTGTACTAATTTTTATTTCAAGCACGTTTCATTAATGGGAATTAATGGGTGTACATGTAATGCTAAGTCTTTGTACCAATTTAATACAGGTGATGTCCCTTTACATGTTCATATAAGAGAAACATCTGATGCTGGCAAACCTATTGTAGTTTCACAGCCTCAGAGCAGTGCGGTGAGTTTAAAAGAATAATACTGTGGGTTGTTGTTTTTAATAATGGAGTGGGAGCAGGAATTGTATTGAATTGCAGATTCATATATTGTGGAATTGGGATACTTGGGGTTGCTTGATTGAGGGGAAGGGCTGATTGGTGATGGAAAAGTTAATCACAACCTATCACTCGGCTATTGGCAGTATATCCTTAAAAGTCTCTTTAAAAAGGAACGGTTTTAGTTGTCTTTTAAGTATAGGCAGAGATGGAACCTGGCACAGCTCAACTGGTAGAGAGTTCCACAGAGTTGGTGCCACCACCGAGAAAGCTCTTCTCTGAGTCACAGCCTTTCTTGCTAATCTCGAGGTCAGCACCTGGAGCTACACCATCTGGGAGGAATGAGTGATGCGGGCTGATGTTCTAATTAGCATTATTGTGAAGTGGAGGATAAGCCACTTCAAAGATACCAAAAAACTTCATACTTACACACCCATATCTGTGGATGGTCAGGGAAAGTGAAACTTTTTTTTAAACATTTGGTAGATGATTGCTGTTGCAATGCACTGTGTAGGTGACAGACAAATACTCTTCCCCAGCCATTTGCAGTATTCAATTTCTGATATCCTGAAGAAGCTCAGAAGCTACTTTATGATAACAGATGTTGTCAGTGGAAGCAATGTTGACCACCCACAAGGCTGCCATATATTCTGTTCCCTAGATCCATAGGCCCTGAAAACAGGATATATGGCAGCACACAAAAATAGTAGAACCTCTGACAACGGCCCCAAAGACATGCATTGGGACAATTTTACATTCCTTGAAAACTCAGATTTGGAGCTTGGTCATGTTCCTGAATTCAGCCCTGAGCATGGATGTGCAGGTTTCAGCAGTAACTTAAGAGTACATTTGCACAGTTGAAACTAGTGCACCAACTTCAACTGTTCCTTGAGTTAGCCATATAGCAGTAGAAAGTAGGAAAAATAAAATAAGATACAAGAATACAGCATTGTAGTTGTTTTACAACTTTCCCCTCAAGGAACTGGTTGCAGGGCACATTTTGGTGCATTTGGAAATACACTTTTTCTATTGATTTTTTGTGTAGTAAGTAAGGGTATAGCAATACTTGCCAACTTTTGTGCCAGTTTTTGATCTGCATACCAGAGCTAAAAAAGTAGCCAGTATTTTGGTCAAGTCAATTGTGGAGCAAATCAGAATACCGTCAACAACAACAAAAGTTAACAGAATGTCACAAAGGTCTATTGATGTTACATAAACTTATAATTACATGGGTTGGGATATGAATTTGCCTAGCCTGCAATGCTTGGATGTGTTTGTGAATGAAATGTCATTTCCTTGAGCTTCTTTTATATGTTGGAGGATAAAAATTCATCTTTGGAGGAAATTGCACAGCTCTCTAAGCTGTGATTAGCATCCAAGAACAATGAGGAAAGAAGTGAATGTTGATGGGCAGATGAAAAAGAGAAGACAGGATCATAAAGTGCAGCCAACTTTATGACCTAATTCAGAACTCTCAGAGAAGTATTTTTTCTACTTTCCCCCAAAACAGTTGTAACTACTGACCCAATTTTGAATTGAATTGATCCCATCACAAAAGAGAAAGAAATCTGTAGCATTTTTACAAGACTTATTTTTGTTTCACAGTCCCTGTGAGTTTTAATATGGGAAGGAATTCTGCTTATGTTTTTTCATTCAGAAATTCAAGAGGCTATTAGTATTTCTCCTGGATTTATCTAATGAGTAGGTAATCTTCTAGCAATGTTTGAAGTAGCTTGGCAGGTATATCAAAGACATATATTGAAGGTTGGTCTTTTTAATAGTTTAATCTTTAGAGTTCACACAACTGACATAGCAAATTGCTCTTCAATTGCTCTTCTTTGTTGTGCACAGAACTGTACTTCTGGAAGCTGTATCAGAATGTTATTTTCTGCTTGTTTTAATTTTTTTAGATTTTAATTTTAACAGTTTTGTATTTGAGGTTTTTAGGTAGTGTGTGTGTTTTATTGTGATATGTTTTTTTTACTGCTTGTAAACTGCCTTGAGTCACTTCGGTGAGAAGGGCAGTGGAGAAATATGAACAAATTTAAAAATTAAAAATTAATTAATTAAAATTGTTCTTTTATTTTTTTTCAAGAATGGAAACTTTAGCATAGGAAGAAGCCAGGAGTTAAAAGTTAGGGATTAAGATCTTGACCCTGTAATTATTTAAAGTTTAGAATGTTCAAGGAAATTGACACACACACACACACACACACACTCTCTCTCTCTCTCTCTCTCTCCCCCCCTCTAACCAGGTAGGCCTTTTATTATCATTCATAGTTTTTAATTTGAAAGGATGCTTATCTTCTTTCTCTGTTTTTTCTATCCTTTGAATAGGCCTTGGTCTCCAAATTGTTAACATTAGGCTGTCAACATTTTTCTTAGTTAGGGAAACTGCATTTCTTGCTTTATGGGGGGGGGGGGGAATGAGTTATCACAGTTCCCTTTAGGAACTCCCCAGCAAAAAGAAGGAAAATATTTGACTTAAAGAGATACCATTTTGAATATGGAAACACTTTTGAGTGATAAATGAGAACTGTAAATTTCTCCCTTCCCTTTCCTCACTTAAAATACTCTTGTTTCACTTTGGTTCCTCTTGTGTTGCTTATTAATGATGTCACAAACATTTGAATCCAGTTTTATGATCAGATAAACGGTCCATTAAAAAGAATAGGTACAGATTAAGTTTACATAAAGTGATCTAGACTGGTGTCTAGACCAAGGATTAGCAAACTTGGCTCTCCAGGTGTTCTTGAACTTCAATTCCCAGAAGCCCTGATCAGCAGATGTACTGACTTGGGCTTCTGGGAATTGAAGTCCAAGAACACCTGGAGAGCCAAGTTTGAAGAACCCTGGTCTAGACTAGTGATCTCTTCGGCCTTCTGGCTGAGGAAAGATGCAACTGGGAAAAATATTCTTCAATGAAAATCAGCAATTATTTCCCCCCCAAGGATAATGATCATATCATAGTAGTGATATACAATCAGCACCCTCTAGGCTAAACGGGATCATTTTCTCCACCTATCCACGTCTCTGATCCTTGTCTGTCCTATCATATGAGAATTGGCTGCAGCTTTAAGCAGATAATAGGGCTATTTGAGATAGCTGGAGATTGGATGAAAGCCTGTGAGATTACTGCCACTTCTTTCCAAGCATGCAACCTGAAAAAGAGAGAAACGGGAGGATGTTGTGTTAGTAAATGGAGGTAGTGCTTGAACTTGTTCAGTCCTGCATACCAATGGGAGTTGAACAAGATACATATGAACTGTAGTAATTCCCACATGTATTTGAGACAGAGACAAACCAAGAAGGGATACTTTCCTCCACCCAAAAGAGTCCTTGATTCTTACAGCTAGGCACTACAGCATATACATAAGCTGTGGAGCAGAACCAGTGGCTGTGCCAACTGGGAGATTCAGGACTGCAGTCCACAAAAGTCAATGTTACAAGCTCTATTTAGAGATAATTCCAGCAGCACAGGGTGGTGGTGGTAATTGTTACTTTAATCGGTCCTTCACACTTTATTAAAAGATGCGTATAAGATGTGTGTACTGGATTTCTGAAAATAATTCAGCTGCCTTGTTACACAGGTTGACTGAAATAGATTCTGTTGATGACTATGTTGCCTGAAAAGGAGTGTCTTCCTGATGAACAGTAGTGCTTTCAAAATCCCAAGCTGTAATCAGTTTTTATTCCACAAGTTCAACCCTAGCGGCCTTTCAGAGTGTTAAGGGGAGTTAATGTAGATGTAATGAGTAGGTTCTTTGAGTTGTTTATACAGCACTTCAAGCAACCTTATTGGGCAGAGGAATGTTGAATATCTCTGACAGGATAGTTACAGTGCATCAGTATTTTCCTGGAAAAACATCATTTCTTTTTTAAGCTAGGACTGATTACACAACTTTATTTAACTATTCTGGGAATGGTGTTAATATAGAAGGAAAATGTTTAAAATGTAAGAGTTATTTTATATTTGAGACACAAAGCCAAATTGGTTTTCTCTGTTAATTCACGTTGGTAAATAGAATATTAAGTCCCCATTTTTCAGAGATGACTTCTTATTACCTGGGTTACTAACTTGCTTGCAGCCTGTTCTTGTCAACAGCACCCAAATCCCTCATACTCTTAATGTTGTTTCAGAGTTGTAATTCTCAGGTCCCCACCCTTCTTTGGCTCTTATCTTGGCAAACCTCTACCTCATTCACCCATTCTTTCCAAGGTTCTGTTGTGACATTGTGACCTGAGGACATGCTAACTATTAACTAATTTTCACACTAGCTGTGTCACACACTCATCAGACAATCAAAGGTACCACATCTGAGACATAACTCTTCGATACCACAAGGGAAAGCATTAACCTACAAGAGCAAAAAGCAACAACACTCCACACAAACCCTTTTTCACAGTACAGTGGTATCTCATACAACAGTTTTAATCCATTCCACGGGGCTTGTCGTTGTACGAAACAATTGCTATATGATGCATGGATCATATAGCTATTTTCCCTATGGGATGCATCGTACAACAATTTTTTTGCTAAGTGGTTTTTCCCATTGAAAAATTGTTTTACGATTTTTGCCGCAGGGAAAATTGTTATGCGGGATGCCATTTCCCCCCAAAACCTAATTGTTATGCAATTTCGTTGTTATACGGGGCGATTGTTGTATGAGGTTCCACTGTATTTTGTGTTTGTTCTTTTTTATACTTTTTAAGCCAGAATTTCCTTTGCCCCAAACTGGTAATTTAGGTAATTCAGGTGTTTCTGTGAAAGGTTTTCTTCATACATTTCTTTGTATGACATGGATGTATTTTTTGCTCATCAGTACTAGCAATAGCAATTACACTTGTATGCCACTCCATAGTACTTAGTGCACAAGGTAATGAGTCTTTTTCCACCAACATGCTGGGTCCTCACTTTACTGACCTCGGAGGGATGTAAGGCTGAATAAGCCTTGGTCTCTGTCAGGATCAAACGCATAATGTCAGCAGTTTTGGCTACAGTACAGCAGTTTAACTACTGCACCACCAGGGTCATAAGGTTTTCCTATTCTTTTTTTATGTATGGAACATACAGTGAAGAGATATTGGTTTATATACTAACCTGATACATATAGTTCTTCTTAAGCTATACACAGAAGCTTAAAATGGACAGAATGGTCACATCTGTGTTTATTCACTTCCTGTACTTTATAGTCTGGCCAGGTTATCCTGCTATGGTAATAGCATAGACCATACTGCCTGCGACTCAATGCCGAGTGTCAAGTGGTGGTTAACTAACTTGACAACCCTACGGACTAATGGCTTGGGTGCTGAAGTCCACAAGGAAAGGTGATGATCCTCAAGTGGATTAAATCCCACTTGAATCCATCTTGATGGAGGGCAGAAGCTTCATCAAAACTGGCCTGGGGCTGATGAGGACTTTGTGTGCCAAAAGGACTCAAGACCAGAAAGTGACTCGCAGAACTGGATCAGTGATACAGGTGCCATGCTACAATGTTTAAGGCAGATGAAAGGCCACTGCATTATATTCTCAGGACAGTCTTCATGGCTGATCACCAGGATAATCGCCTATATTCAGATATGACAGAAGAAGAAGAATTTCACACTACTTCCTCAGCCTGGCCCTTATCTTAGCCATTTTCTCACCCTGCTTCTCCTCTTATGCCATTTTTTTTGTCACTGGATTTTGTTCCAAATAATGGCAGAAGATCTAAAAAGGGAGTGAATGCTAGGTTGCTGGCTTGAACCCTGTATTCTGTGTTGTCTTTTTTCCATTCTGATATCAGTGATTAACAAATATCTGTATTTTTGAACGTATTTTTTAGGCTCAAGCCTATCTCAAGATTGCTGCTGAAATTGTGAAAAAGCTGCCGCTTTCTCCAACCTAAAACCAATGTTTTGAAGAGCTCTGAGTGGGAAGTCACTAACTGAAGAGCAACATAGGATGTAATGGAAGAAAATAATATTAAATTATGAAACCAATCAGATTTTTGTACTGTATTTTATTAATAAAACATTGATTGTACATCATAGAAATTATTTTAGTTTAATATTTTAACATATATAGCTACTTCTATACAGGAATACAGGAATCTAGCATATAATGAGTCAAACCATAGATCCACCTAGCCTAGTATTATTGACTCTAATAGAGGAATTTCAGATAAGATACTTTTACTGTTTTATCTGGAGATGCTGGATATTGATCTTAAGATCTTCTGAATGCACGGCAAATGTTTTACCACTGAGCCAGAGCACCTAATCCCAGAATCCAGCTGTTACACTGAAACCTTGCAGCGGACATGCAGTATCCTCTAACCGCAAAAAGAGTTAAAACTTCTCCTAACTCATTGAATTCAAGATTTTCTCTGTGTGCTTCAGTTGTCTTGTTAAAATGGAGAACGTCCATTTAAACAGAGTTTTGCTCTGGTGTTTACAGTTTTTATGTACAAAGAAATTGTCAAGTGCTAAAATGGATGGGCACATTTTCATCCTGTGTCAGAATGCACGGTAATCAAATCAAATTTGCCTCCTATGAACAAAATTACTCCTATCCATGAGCAGAGAAAATCTGGTGATGGAACAAGAGCTCCCATATCAGTCTCCTGTGCCACCCCAAAATCTTCTTCAGATATGGTGGTGGTCTCCCAACTGGTGGTGCATCCAACTGAGAGATGCAAAGAGAGATGAATTGGTGACGATCACTTCCATTCTGTTGTCAGGAGTGTTCTGAGTAAAAGATCACTCAAGAAATGCTCTTGCCACCAGAGGAGTTGGATTGAGCCTACCAAATTGAGACTGAGTTAGCTGCAATTTAATGGAATTTAAAATGATGAGCTAGATGACTCCAGTGGGAATAAAACAACTCACTTCATCTGTGTCCACTTTGTTCTATGAAGATATACTGTCAAATTGCCAAACTTCTTAGCCTTTAAACAATTAGCTGAAAATCCTAAGCACTGTCTCCCTCTCCCTTTTGCATTCTTGTCAGCTGATGCTTAGTCACCAGGTAATTTCGTATTGTAATTATCTAAGCAAATTACTTCATTTCCACATATCCTGCTGAGCCCAAATCAATCCAAAATTCAGAAGCAAGCTCTTCATTAAAATTAGATCTATTTGAGATCAGATTTCTGAAGGAGGAAATAATAAAGATAAAAATTAATTACTAATGATTGCATACATGAATACATTCACACTAGGAAGCAATAGTCCTCCATCCATAAGCAAAATGTATAATTGCTAGGTTTTGCCACCATCACCATCATATGTTGAGAAGTTTGTGTTGGCATTTTCTTCTGCTTTCTGTTTTGTATTGTTATTTTTTCTTCTTACCACGGTATGCACCTTCGAATGAATGAATAAATACAATGGCTCAGATATGCAAAGTAAACCATACTGTTTTATTGGACAGGATTCTTTGGGTAACTTAAGTGTTTTCACTCACATTACATTCAAGACACGTTCTCCAATATGTGCTAAACCAGGCAGTGGCATAGCGTGGGGTGGCCCATGCCCCGGGCGGCACTTTTTGGGATGCAAATTTCCACAATAAATAGGACTTCGCTGCTGCCCCCGGACTTCCTAGAGGCCGGGGCAAAGAGGCTGCTGCATGGACAGGCGCCGGGACCCTCCACCACCACAGGCGTCTTGGGCCCTGCCCTGGGGGCGGCAAATTTGACCTATGCCCTGGGCTACGGAAACTCACACTACATCACTGAAACCAAGGGTTCCCAACCTTTTCGTGCCACAGTCCAGACCACAACCTCAGACAGTCGAGCGTAAACTGCTGTAAAATGCATCTGAGGCTGTTGTAAACATTTATGACAACCGCAGGTGCATTTATGGTGGTGTTTATGGCATGTGCCTGTGCATTTATGCATGCGTGGGTGTATTTTACGTAAACGCTTCTGCTAGTAGCAGTGAGGGTGGCAGTGGGCCACATAAAATGGTGCTGCAGGAGAGAGGTTGTTTATTTATTTGTTCAGATATATATTGCCGCCCACTCGCTGAGGCGAATCAGGACGGCTTACAGTCAAAACAGCAACAGTACAGTAAAAATCATAAAATACAACCTCACAAAACAACCAAAGCAGAACACAGACTAATTCCCCTCAGGCCATTGATGGAGGCCTAGAGGAGAAGGCGATGTTCTCGGCCGCCTGCCAGGCCATGGAGTCTTCTCCCTCAGGCCATTGTTGTGGGTCCAGAGGAGGGGTGATGTTCTCAGCCGCCTGCCAAGCAATGGAGTCTTCTCCCTCAGGCCGATGTTGTGGGCCCAGAGGAGGGGTGATGTTTTCAGCCGCCTGCCAAGTCATGGAGTCTTCTCCCTCAGGCTATTGTTGTGGGCCCAGAGGAGGTTGGCCACCCTTGTGCTAAACAAAAGGAATCAGTCTTCATTACCTATCTAATGGTTAATGAAGGAAAGAGCAACAAAACTTTCCCTTGGGAGGATAGTGCAGGGTCATAGTGTCACAAGTAAACTCCCAAGCTCTTTGGTCTCTGTGTTCCACATCTGGATACAGAAAGAACACCAAAGCCTTGCAATGCCATTGTTGAGAAGTGCTGTGTTTCTGACAAAAATCTGTTCCATCTGACTTTATGGATATCCTGGAGCACTAAAAAGATGAACAAGGTGGATTCTAGATTAGGGGTTCTCAACTTTTTCAAGTCACGGGCTGGGCCATGCCCCCTTAGACAGCTGAGCAGGCTGGATTGGTGGTTCCCCTGCTATAAACGCCGTAAAACGCATCTGCAGCTGCTGTAAATATGTTTATGACAGCCATGGGAGCATTTATGGCTCTCATAAATGTACCCACTTCCTGTGACGGCAGCAATGTGGGCCACATGAAATTGTATCATGGGCCAGGTCTGGCCCACGGGCCATAGGTTGAGAACACCTGTTCTAGATCAAATAAATCGCGAACTTTTTCAGGAAGCACAAATGAAGAAACTGAGGCTATCTTCCTTGGGAAGGCAAGATTTGCTGGGAATGAACAATGCTAGAAAAGGTTGAAAACAGTAGGAAAATAGAAAGACCAAATGTGAGATGGGTTGATTCCAAAAGGGAAGCCACAGCCTTGAGTTTTTCAAAGATGAACAGGTCTATTAAGGCTTAAATAAAGTTACTTTGAGCTAGGGTACTGTTATTGTATTAATTGAATCTTAGTAAGATAACACTTAACAGGAGTTCCGTTGATTCAATAGGCCAACTCTAGTTCAGACTAAGAACTGTTTTTAGGTCTCTACCTGTATGTTACATTACTCCTCATAATTAATAATAACATTTTTTAGAGATAAAATTTCTTCCAGTATAGAACCAACCATAGAGAGGGGGATCACTTTATCCTAGGATTTCCCCCCAAAAGTATAACATTGGTATGGATCTGCAAGCCAATTCTTTGTCCCAAGCCCAATGTGTGATTCAGTATGGATATACATTTCATTGTTTATGACAATAGACATAATGGCAGGAATTTAAGAATTACCATGTATTATCTGAAATAAAAGAGTGGAGATGGGTCTAAATAGTGTTTTGTAATAATGCTATTGTTGATTCATTATATTAATATATCAGAATACCAGTAGCCAGTTCTGCAAGGAGTGGGGGGGGGGGAGGGCAAGCTTGTTTAAACTTGTTAAACAAACATGTTTGAGCTACCCTGTTTTGTCCTTCCCTCCTCTTCCTTTGGTTCTTGCAGAACTGGCTAATAGTATTCTAATACATTAATACAATTTATTAGTAATCACATGAGGAAGAGTGGGACAAGAAAGCAGAAGGATGTCTGCCTTTTCCTAGCTTTTAACCTTACCAGGGTGGGGTGGACAGCAGAGGAAGAAAAAGATCATGCAGGGAAAATAAGAGTCAATGGAGAAAAGTTTAGTTCCTCAGTATATGGACATTATCTAGTTCCCATTAGGAAAGCTGAGCGCAGAAGAATAGATGCCTTTGAGATGTGGTGCTGGATGAGAGTTTTGAGAATCCCCTGGACAGCGAGGAGAACAAATAGGTCAATCTTAGAAGAAATCAACCCTGACTGCTCCTTAGAAGGTCAAATTGTAAAGATGAAGCTAAAGTATTTTGGACATCAAATGACAAGAGAGGATTCACTTGAGAAAGCCTTAATACTGGGAAAGGTGGAGGGCAAAAGAAGAAGGGGGCAGCCAAAAATGCAATGGCTAGATGGTATTGTAGACACAAAGGACACAGAGCCGAGCGAGTTGAGGAGGATGGTGGATGACAGAAGTGCCTGGCGGACAGTGGTCCATGGGGTAGCAAAGGGTCGGAATCGACTGTGCAACTGAACAACAACAAACAAATCATCATCCACTATGTATGTCAATGTATGATGGACTGTGGCGACTTAGTGGTTAAGACACTGAACTTGACAACTGGAAAGTTGGCAGTTCAACAGTTCAAGACCTGAGTGGAGCATGATGGAGTGAGCTCCTGTCTCTGTCACAGCTTCTGCCAACCTAGCATTTTGAAAGCAAGAGATTACAAGGAGATAAATAGGTACTGCCTATGCGGGAAAGGTAATAGCGTTCCGTGTGCTCCAGTGCTTAGTCTTGACCATGGAAACGTGTGCAGATGCAGACAGTGCTGGCTCTTTGGTTGTAAGTGGAGATGAGTGCCACAACGTAGAGTTGAGTACGACTTGCTTTTGAGCACGGGAAACCTTTGTCAATTGCTTCCAATTCTCCTTCTTTCTCTTACCCACCACATAGAGACAAAAGCAGCCAAAGCGACAGCAACCAAGAAGGAGTGGGTGAGGGATAGTTTGCTTGGCAATGGGGTGACTCAGGAGAGAAAAATAAAACTGATCCCTCCTCTTGCAGCTGTTGTTATGGCTGAGGGGGACTAAGCTAATGTTGCTGGGAGATGCTTTGTGAAACTACTGAAGAGGAGGGAAACGGGGAGGTGAGAGGCAATTCCATCAAAGGAATGGCAAAGGCAGGACTAGAGGAAGGGAGGGAGGAAGAAGGGGCTGTGGGCTGGAATGCCAATCTCAAAGCTTCTGTGTGTATGTGAGTTGCTGAAACAGTTTGCAGCCACTGTGTGCAATGATCCTGATTCAAATCGTAAAACAACTTTCAAAGCAAATTGAAGCCAAGCTGATTCAGTTTCCCAGTGCAGTCATATCCTTATATCATCCTCCTTAACTTCTCTTCCACTCTTCCAAATCTTTCTCTTCCAAATAGTCAGCATTCTCTGACTATTTATCATTTATTTGTTTTTTAAATGGCCAAACTGTATCTGTCTGTCTGGCCAGGTTATCCTGCTATGGTGACAGAGTAGACCATATTGCCAGCAACTCAATATCAAGTGTCAGGCAGCAGTTAACTAACCTGACAACCCTGAGGACTAATGGCCTTGGGTGTCAACGTCTACAAGGAAGGGTGATGGTCCCCAAGTGGATTAAATCCCACTTGAATCCATCTTCATCAATACTGGCCTGGGGCCAGTAGCGTAGCGTGGGTTTCAGCCGCCCAGGGTGGAGGCCAAATTTGCCGCCCATAGGGTGGGGCCCTGGATGTCTGTGGTGGTGGAGGGTCCCGGTGTCCATCCCTGCAGCGGCCTCTTCACCACAGCTGTTAACTGAGGGGGTGGTCGTGTGTCCCTCTCTGGAGTCTCTGGAGTGCACACGCCTGCCTACTCTGCCTTCCCTTCCCACCTGAAGCAGTCTGCCCGTTCTTTTTTCAGGAGGTGGCAAAGGGGTTGTTATTATTATTATTATTATTGGGGGGAGGGAAGCAGAGATGGCGGCAAGGCCACTAAGAAGGGCGAACCGCCGCCAACCTCCACAACCCAGTCAACCCTCAGCATTGGGGGGGGGGGGGCACCTGGAGATTAGATTGATCAATCAAGCTGAGACAAAAAGCAACACTTTGAAATTACAAGCCCTCATGAAAAAGATGGCGAGAGAGAAAGAATGGCAGGATAGGCAAGCCCTTTTGGAGTGAGGGACTCCCACCCCATGTCCCGTAAGTATCTTGGAGGAAAGGTCGGGGGGGGGTAGGCAGTGGCCTTGCCTTATCTCCCTCCCTCCCTCCGGAAGGACTCGCAACCCAGTCAACTCTCGGCGTTCTGGGTGGGTACCTAGAGATTAGATCAATCAATCGATAGGTAGATAGATAGACAGAGACAAGAAGTGATGGTGTGAAATTACAAGCCCTCAGGAAGAAGACAGAGAGAGAGAGAAAGAGAAGGGTGGGATAGGCAAGCCCTTCTGGAGGGAGGAGGGAGGGAGATAAGGCAAGGCCACTGCCTCCCCTCCCAACCTTTCCCCCAAGCTTTTTCTCCCCATGCCCGGTAACGGGAGGACTATTTCAGGTGGAAAGAGAAGGCAGAGCAGGCAGGCAGGCGCATGCACTCCAGGGGCTCTGGAGAGGGGCACGTGACCACCCCCTTGTGCCCCTGGCCCAAAAGGTGACCGTGTGAGGGAAAAGAGGTTTGAGGCTGGGGGCAGACAGCGGAAAAGTGCACATGAAGACTCGGGCACCCAAGCTTAATGTCTTCCTCCTTCTTCCCTTTGGCGTGAGAGGTGGCAATGCACATTTGTTTTGAGGCTTGGCTGCCACTTCAGGCCACTCGAGGAGAGGTGGAAGGGAGCGGCCAGAATAGGTGCATGCTTGCCTTGCACCACTACCCTCCCGGCACTGGTGTCCCAGCTGGGCCTCTGGTGTGGCGGCTACTTAAGTACAGGTGGCAGCTGCAAAGTCCTATTTATTGTGAAATTTTACTGCGCCCTGGAAAGTGCTGCCCGGGGGCCCCCCACCCCCATGCTATGCCAGTACCTGGGGCTGATGAAGACTTTGCATGCTAAAAGGTCTCAGGACCAGAAAGTGACTCGCAGAACTGGATCAGTGGTACGGGGGTCATGCTGTGATGCGGAAGGCAGATGAAAGCCCACTGCATTTTATTCTCAGGACAGTCTTCATGGCTGATCACATGAGGATCACCAATATTCAGAAGAAGAAGAAGAAGAAGACTTTGTCTAGGTGTCTAACGTAATTTTTGTTTTGAGCAACACATCCTAAAACAATCTCTCTATTTGGCCATGGCCATGCCAGCTGAAGGATTTTGGAAACTGTAGCCCAAAAAAGCATATTTTCCAAATTTTGACTACAACCTGAAGATTTAGTTCCTCAGTGATAAAATTAGCTCAGGTGGAGGGCAAAAGAAGAAGGGGGCGGCCAAAAATGCGATGGCTAGATGGTATCGTAGACACAATAGCCACAGAGCTGAGCGAGTTGACGAGGATGGTGGAGGACAGAAGTGCCTGGCGGACAGTGGTCCATGGGGTCGCAAAAGGGTCGGAATTGACTGTGTGACTGAACAACAACAAGCTCAGATTTAGCTGAATGTGAGGCTGAATGAATAGTTAAAAAACAACAACAAATGTGTTGTGCTATTAAATTTTTCCTGCTAAGTAGGAAGAGTAGTCATTGGATAATTGTAGCCGTCATATAATTGGGCTATTAGCGCAATTAAATGTGTATTTATTTCGGTTAAGCTAGTTTCTGCGAAGAGTTTATTTTTAGCTAGTGTTCTAAATAAATCTGCTGATTGAGAAGCAAATTAAACTTGAATATATTATCATATAAAATAAGGACCGACATATATGGAAATCACATCTCTTGAGATCTTTTTCCTTCACAAAAAGCATTTGGTTGGACCTGTGGCTACGTATGCTTGTCAATAGAGTTGTGTGATTGTCGTTAGCAACATTCATTGCATTTTAATGTTTAGAAGTGAGTACAGTATTTAATAAGCTGCTGTCTGTACTAATGTGTACAGTTATGTTAAATAATGGAAAAATGTTGATAAACATTTTGCCAATCCTGAAATCTCTTAACAATTATAGTTTTGACTTGTAAATCCCTTTTGGTGATTTGTTAAGCTTCATTTGTTCATTTATTGTACTTTTGTTCTCCTTTTCTGCCAGTACAGGTATAGAGGTTTAGGGGCTGGAATGACTCAGTGGTTAAGAAGCTCGCCTTGTTAGCTTCAAACCCAGCAAGTCGGCAGTTCAAGACCCAAGTATTGCATGACAGTTTGAACGTCTGTCTCTATCCCAGCTACTGCCAACCTAGCAGTTCAAAAGCAAGAAATTGCAAGTAGATAAATAGTTTGTATTCTTTTTCAAGTACTGTATGGTCAAATGCACCACATTTTAAAAACATAACTGGGTACAATGCCCTCAACCTTTCTAATGAACCTGGCTTAATTCCAGTTAAACAAAATAAAAGTACATGTGCAAACATGAAGAATACATTTTATATCTAAAATGTTATCACTGAGTCCTAGAGAATCTAGCCTAGATTTTAATTTTACATCTGCATGACATCATGAATGTAATTCTATAATAATTTATTATTGCCATCAAGTCAGTTCAAACTTATGACCACTTCTAGGATTTTGTAGGTACAGAGTGCCAGGAAGTGGTTCAACCTTCCTCTTCTGGAACTGCTCTGGGATTGTACAGCACGGCCAAGGTTATTCAGGCTGGCTCTTCTCTCAGAAGAGGATCAAAATCTAATCTGTGTATCAACAGCCCAGTACACGATACACTTTGTGTGATTTTTAAAAACTTCTCCCCCTTTTCCTCTTTGTAAGCCCAGTATGAAATGAAACTGAAAACAGCCAAGTGATATATCTCACAGGTAGGAACACGTGAAGTTTTTTTAAAAAAAAATAGTGTCAGAAACACACAACGGTGCTTTCTGGGTTGAAAGGATTTTTGCTGGAGGAACTCCACTCAAGGGACACCCAAATGAGGCTCCTTTCATGTCCCCAAATTTTTTCCCCACTGAAGTGGTCCCTATTTATCTACTTGCAATTTCTTGCTTTCAAACTGCTAGGTTGGCAGGAGCTGGGACAGAGATGGGCACCCATTCTGTCATGCAGTACTCGGGTTTTGAACTGTCGACTTGCTGACATTCCAGCTAACAAGGCGAGCTTCTTGAAGTTAAGTCCTTGATCTGTGAGGACCAAATTACCAAAGATTTATAAATAGTTGCAAGATAATGTGGTTTAGTAGTGGACTGCAGTGGCTTAGTGGTTAAGACACTGATCTTGATGACTGGAAGGTCGGCAGGTCAACCGTTTGAGACCCAAGTACTGCATGACAGAGTGAGCTCTCATCTCTGTCCCAGCTTCTGCCAGCCTAGCTGTTTGAAAGCAAGAAATTACAAGTAGATAAATAGGTACCACTTCGGTGGGATGGTATTTTTTTCATTTTTTAATTTATTACTCATATTTCTACAACCGCCCCCTCGCCAAGACAACTTTGGGAGGCTCACAACAAACAAAAATTAACAAAAACATCAAGACAGCATTAAAACTTAACTATTACAATTGAGAAATTTAAAATATTTTAATTTTTTTTAAAAAAATGTCCTCCCAATACCGCATACTAAACTAACAGCCTGAGCAATAGTCAAACAAGTAGGTGGTTGTTTCCGCAGCCGCTCCCCACACCCGCTGCACTAGCTGGGTCTTAAGACTCTTGCGAAAGGAGAAAAGCTCTGCCTGGAGGCAAAGTTCAATTGGCAGGAGGTTCCACAGGTAAACAGCATTCCATGTACTCCTGTGTTTAGTCATGCCTGCCACATATCCATGGATACGTCTGCAGATACAGACAGCGCTGGCTCTTTGGCTATAAACAGATGAGCACTGAACCCTAGAGTCGGATATGACTGGCTTTCGAGCAACAGCAACATTTATCTTTATTTTACCTAGTTGAAACAAGATCTGTACATTAGTTAGCTAAACATGGAGGCTGAATAGGTCATGTTGAAGGTGCTCAGGTAACAGGTGATGAGAAAAAAATGTGAAAGACCCTCAGACATTAACATTGCAACAAATATTATGACAGATGCAGAAATAGTTAGATATCCAGCAAATGGTAAATAGATCACGTCTTGTTCTGCAACATGATACTTCTGGAAGAAAGAATAAAAGCATGCACAGATTTTAAATACTTTTGCTTGAACTGTTAGCCTTTTTGAGAAGTAATTGGACAAAAACCATTGAAAATTGGGCAAAAGCCTTCCTTCTCACAACAGCTGCTACATCTTACAGAGGTTCTGGAAAGGGCCAAAGAAGAGAACGTTACTTGCAGCCAACAGAGGGGAAAGAACAAGTTCTACTTAAACAGTAAATAAAGGCTGTATGCTGGACATCTTCTTCAGGTGCCGTATCTGTTCTGGATATTGGCTATTATCATGGCGATAGTCTTCCTCTTCTTAACTTCTCGGAACAGTTCTGCCAAGAATATGATACACCATTCTCTTAGGTTCATCAGCCATGAAGTCCTTCTACGTCCAGGGCCTTTCTTCCCAGGAATCCTTCCTTGCAGAACGAGGTGGAGTATTCTGTACTTTATGTCAGTGATGGCGAACCATTTAGAGACCAAGTGCCAAAGGAGGAGGAGGAGGAGGCATACGGGTAGGCACCATTAGTGCCCACACACTCATGTTATGTTGTCAGCATGTCTCCGGTGAAATCATGTAGGTGTACGCACACGTGTACCGCTTGAGGTGCACCAGCAACACTGTGTGCATGCCTGCCCTCTGGTGGGTGCTCTCCTCCCCAGGGTGCTTCAAAATCCCCAACCCCGTAGGGCTCCCCCACACCCCACAAGTGCTCCCCACCCCGCCAGGTCTCCCTACCCTGTTGGTCCACCCTACTCCCGCCGGTCCTCCCTACCCTTGCTGGTCATCCCTACCCCCTCCAGCCCTTCCAATCTCTGCTAGTCCTTCCTACCCCTGTTGGACCCCCTACCTTTGCTAGACCCCCTGCTCCCACCAGAACCTCTTGCTCCCACTGGGCCTCCCTACCCCAGCCGGACCTTCCCACACCCCCATTGGTCCTCCCTACCCACTCAGGACCTTCCACCCCACCTGTCAGGCCTCCCCACCTCTGCTGGGCCTTGCAACCTCTGCTGGGCCTTCCTACCCCCACTGGGCCATTCTACCCCCCAAAAGTGCTCCCCACCCCCCATTGGACCTTCCTACCCTGTTAGGCCTTCCAACCTCATCGGTTCTTCCTAACCCCCACTGGGACTTGTTATCTCCGCCGGGCCTTCCTAACCCCGTTGGCCCTTCCTACCTGTTGCCAGCTCTTCCTACTCCCCACTGGCCCATCCTACCCCCACCGGCCCTTCCTACCCCCGCTGTGCCTTCCTGCCCCCCTCCAAGGGCATTTGAGAAAAATGACCACCCCTTTGAAGTTGTTGGGACAAAATGGCCACACCTATCATGCAGGCAGGGCAAAATGGCCGTCCGGCCCTCGAAGTTGACTGAGAGAGCATGACCCGGCCCCCAATTTGAAAAGGTTGGGAACTTCTGCTTTGATCAATGTCCAAGCTTCAACTCCATATAACAACACTGGGAATATGTAACATCTCACTATTCGGATCTTTGTAGTGAGAGTTAGAGCTTGACTTCGTAACAATATGTTGCATTTTTATGAAGGTGGATCTTGCTTTTTCTATTTGTATTTTTATCTCTACCTCGGGATCCCAATTTTCATTTAACATTCTCCCCAAATAGACAATGTTATCCACTCTTTTGATTTCTTGTGTTCTTGACCGTCACAGAAAAGCATTGATTGTAAGATAGGTGATCATGAACATTCTACTAGTTGCACAGTATAGGAAATTGTAACTAGATTAGGGCAGTTGAATCAGTTGGATTTATGGAGGAATTAATTCATCAAATTATGATTTACTATGCTAACTAACAGAATTTTAGCCATGGAAACATACTTTTTTGGGTGGAAACAGACACTGCACTGGCTGGCTTGTCTTTTAATAGGTTGACCTGTATCTTAAGACTGTGCTTCTTTACTGAACAGGTGGGGACTGCAGTGGCTTAGTGGGTTAAAGGCTGGCACGTCAGCAGTTCAAGACCTGAGTACTGCATAATGGAGTGAGCTCCTGTCTTTGTCCCAGCTCCTGCCAACCTAGCAGTTTTAAAACAAGAAATTGCAAGTAGATAAATAGGTACCACTTTGGTGGGAAAGTAACAGCATTCTGTGCATTCTAGTCATACCTGTCACATGTCCATGGAAATGTCTCCAGGTGCAAACAGGACTGGCTCTTTCACTATATACGGAGATGTGTATGTACTGTACCCTAGAGTTGGATACAACTGGCTTTCAAGCAAGGGTGACCTTTACCTTACTAAACAGGCAGTGGTGGGATGTCAAAAATTTTACTACCCCACCATGATGTCATCACAGTGTGGGTGGAGCTAACATCATGACATCATAATGCTGTGGGTGGGGCCAAAGAAAAATAAAAAATAAAATAAAAATAAACACACACACACACACACCTCACACACAAACCCGTAAGTAAATAAATAAATAAATAAATAAATAAATAAAATAAAAAATACATTAAAATTCACCCACCCACCCAAACACCCAAACGCCCCAAACACAAATCAATCAGAGCTTTTAAACCAGAGCTTAAGATGGCTTCATTTTGGCACTTTTCGACAGTTAAAGAAGTTAAGTACTAAATCTTTGCCTAACCAGTTCTCTAGGATAATATGCCTTAATGTAAATGTAAAACAGCTGTACCTCCTTAAGTGTTCTCTAACTGGAACAGCAATTGGAACAGCACAGGTGTAGCTTATTGATGAAGTAACTCCAAGACTTTGCTTAAAAACTCCAGGCCTGCCAGCTGCCAGGCCTTTTTAGGAACTGTGGTAATATGTCAATATAGGTAAAGGTATTAAATACACATTAAAATACACACAGACACATCACATCCAAAGGTGAGTCACTTACCCTGGGGAGCAGGCTATAGGGAGCTTCAGGCTAGCAGCTTATCTTCCTTCTCCCCGCTTGAGAGGACAGCAAGGAGGCTGTGCATACGCACCAAACACTGTAGGTGTGCATGCACACCAAGTGCTTAGTGCTCATGCGCAGTGGGGGAACTAGTGAAAAGGTAAGCTCCGAAGGTGGTTCCCCCCAAAAGCTACCGGTTCTCCAGGACACTGGGGAAAGTTACTACCAGTTCTGGCGAAACTGGTGCGAGCCCGTTACATCCCATCACTGTAAAACAGGTAAATGTCAACAAGAGACATAATAAATGTTGTGTGGTAATGATATGAGTGGATGGATGGAATCGTTGAAGTGGTGGGCGTAGATCTGGATGGGCTGCAGAGGATAGCAAATGACAGAAAAGCCTGGTGTGTGGTAGTCTATGGGGTCACAAAGGGTCAGGCTCGACTTTGTTACTGAACAACAACAACAATGATTTCTTCATTTTCCTGTTCTCCCCCATTACTATTTCCTTCTTGCTGGGGTCCAAGACTGAAAATATACTTAGTTAAGAGAAAATTCTCAATATAGGAGAGGGACTCAGCCCAGGATTTAGGATATATTTGTCTCTCCAATTCATCTCTTTACAGCTGGTAAATATCTTGTGTTTTAAGACTTGCATTTGGTGTTGACAATCACAGAGTAAGATATGTCTTCTGTTCATGCTGACAAATTATTTTTCCCCTTCTCAGACAATCATGATATTTTGCCCTTGATTTCCATGAGGGGAATTTAGTAGGGATTATAGTAGGGGTGCCCAAACTATGGCCCAGGGCTCAGCTGCAGCCCCTGATGCCAATTCACCCAGCCCGTGAAGCCCTCGTCACTCCTGGAAGTGGAAGTAAAACGTGCCCTTTGTGGGCCAGATAAATTGGTGCTGGGGGCCGCATCCAGCCCCCAGGCCATAGTGACCAGCTCCCGGAACCATGTGACTGGCCCGCAGCCCAAAAAGTTTGGGTTCCTGTGGATTATAGGAATATTTTCCTTTGCTCTTTTCTTTATCTGCCTTCTTTGGCCCTTATTATCCCATTCATCTGTTTCAGATTTGGAAGATGGAATGGTCATCAAATGGTATCTCTGCCAAAATTCTAAAGACAGTTAATGTTCCCTATGCAATCTATGGATGGGGAAGCTTATTTTACGAACGGCTGTATCTCCAGCCAAAGAAATATTTCCAGGAAGCAGCCAGTAACTCAATGGAAACATTGCATATGTGTTCTCCATAACATTAACTTGTTATGTCTTGATTTTATGCATACAGTTTTCGATTTTAGGTACCTTTAATATAGTCAAGCTTCTTCTTTTTGTTATGGTAATATATTTAATAATGGTTTTCTTTCTAGCAAAGAGGAGTTAAGTTTCTGTTTGCTAATAATTATTATTAATTCTAGCTGAATTCCAATGTGGACCCCAACCTGATCAAACTAATTGAAATGACTCCCTTGTCAGCCACCACATGTGACTTCCATTGATTGCAATGAATTTACTCTAGTTGAGACTGTGTTTATAATCTGGGATTGAATCCTCCCTTATGCATATAAATAAATCATTTATGTTCTGGGTCATGTACATCTTTGGAAAAACTTGTTAGGAAACATCTGTTGCTCTTTCTCTTTCTGTTGCTCTTAGGAAGCATAATCGTACTATTTTGACTTCAAATTCAAAAAAACTTCTAATCTGTTTATTTCCTGTTGCCTGAAGATTTCTTTCATTTGTAAGACAAATAAAAACATGGGGGGGGGGGGACATCTGGTTAAAGGGAATTATTTTTACACAGGTTTTGTCTCTTATGCTAAACACATGTGGCCAATGTTTCTAATCTAATGTCAAGATTTGAGGGATGGAAACCAGCTATTTTCCTTGAGCAAACTGTTGGGCTAACTTTTGAAGAAATATGTTGCAAGTCTCCTGTCAGTAGAGAAGAGTCAATCCTTGGAGAGAATGTGATCTACTCCATTTTAAAACTGTATTCACTCCCATCAATGCTGGCTTTTCCATGGTACTTGAAAGATAGAGATATGTTTAAATCTGATTCAGAATAAATTTGCACAATTAGATTTTTGGCCAGAAATGGACTACTTCAATGACATTGTCTTGGCCATTTTCTAGATCTTCTTTTATACAGCACTTATTGAGTGCTGATATAGTGTGTGGTATTAATTAAATTTCTCCATTCTCAACCTAATTTAAAGTCTGATTATGACATAAGCCCTATGCAGGTTGGCTATATCCAAGCTATCTGAAGATGCACATCACCTCCTTTGAGCCTCTCCAAGTCTGGAGAGCTTCAGGCAGGCTCTTTTCTAAATCCTCCTCCCTTCACAGGAATGTCTGGTGGTGGTGGTGGTGGTGGTAATAATAATAATAATAATAATAATAATAATAATAATAATAATAATAATAATAATAATAATAATAATAATAATAATAATAATAATAATAATAATAATAATGTGTCAGAAATTATTCTGGGTTGAAAGGATTTTTGCAGGAATGCCCAAATGAGGCTCCTTTCATGTTCTCAAGAGCTGGGACAGAGACAGGCGCTCAATCCATCATGCAGTACCCAGGTTATGAGAGAGTTATTCTCTGCTTTCCATAGGAAGTAGGTTGGCTGCCCTTCTGGCAAGCATTTGGCTATAAGATGGGCTGTGAAGAAGGAGGTGGGGTGGAGATGCTAAACATTTAGAAAATACTTTTTGTGACCGGTTTTTAAAATGTTTTATATAGTTTTCTAGTACAGTAGTGCTCTTTAATATTAATATGTATTTAATACAATGGAGGAGGAACCAGTGGAGGAGGAAACCGTTTACTACTCTGATTCCCAACCGTCATGGAGGCGGAAGAGGCCATGCCAGATGGATTGGCCGTGAAGGCACACCTTGATAATGTCCTCAAGGCTGCAGGAGTCCATTGCAGTTCTGGTGTTAAATCCTACATGTCTTGTTTCACACATGCTGCAGGAGATGGCTCCAAGATCATAGTGTGTGGATCACTTCATGTCAAACTGGAATCCACCTTAAACAAATTCATGCAAATGAAGTTGAGTTGCAGCTGACACCGATGACTTAATACCATTTTCATATTATAACCTATGTATCTATTTCAGTTTGGTTTTTATATTATTTTGTAAGATATCCTGGGTCCCTGTATTGGGGAAAAGACCCTATACATGATATCATGTTGAGAGGCAAGCTTAACTCTTTAACTAGGTACAAGGGGCTGCGGTGGCTCAGTGCTTAAGAAGCTTGCCTTGTTAGCTGGAAGGCTGGCAAGTTGGCAGTTCGAGACCCAGGTACTGCATGACAGATTGAGCACCCATCTCTGTCCCAGCTCTTGGGGACATGAAAGAAGCCTCATTTAGGTGTTCCCTGAATGGAGTTTCTTCTGCAAAAATCCTTTCAACCCAGAATAATTTCTGACGTGAAATTATTATTATTATTATATAAATAAGTACAACCACAGGTAATAGGGAACAAGTATAAGACAAGTGGCAGAGTTGAAAGTCCTGGTAAAGATAAAGGTTTCCCTTGCTTGAAAGCCAATCATATCTGACTCTAGGGTTCAGAGCTCATCTCTGTTTCAAAGCCGAAGAGCCAGCATTGTCTGCTTCTGCAGATGTTTCCATGGTCATGTTTGTACTTTCAGACCTATTAATATGAACTAAGCAAAGGTTGAAATCAAGCCACCTCCTGAAATTTTTTGCAGCACTTGTTTATTTTATGATGTCATTAAATGCCCTGTATAGCAGCTCTGTGTTCGTTTATTTAAAAGATTAATGTTGGAGTACATTTCAGAAGAAAGTTGATGGTCGGTCCTGTCTGAAGCCTGCAACCTTCACCGCTATGAAAGAGATGCACATGTATTTCAGATGTACTGTTTACTCATATCAGGAATGTACTACTATATGATATTGGACTACAATTACCATTGGCCCAGCTACCATAGCTAATTGTGAGGGATGATGAGAGTTATGGTTCAACAACTCCTAAATGACTACAAGATGTACCTCCCTGATTTATAGTGAAATACATGCTTGATGGTGTTTTGAATACATAAAATCAGTGCTCTTCAGTGTGACTGAGTGTAAGTTAGTTTTTTAAAATTCTGTTCTGCCAGCTTATAAGTGGGTGTCTTCACCTCATTTATCTCCCTGGTTCAAACTTAACGATACTATATTCAGCAGTAAAAAGGATAAAAGTTCATATTTCCAGTATTTCATGTTAGCCACTCTGGAAGAATTTTCTTACTTCACTGATGTAATGACACTTTGATGTCTTTACTGCAAAAGCACACAAAGAGACAGTGAGTCACCAGATTTGAAGCTGTGGCTGTAGTGATCTTATTGGCATGCTCTGATCTAAGCCTATGCTTACATAAGCACATTCAAATGAAAATGTATTATTTCTGATTCCTTGGTAACTTTGCAGTTGCCTCTGCAGGAGGTCTGTTAACAGTTGACCATTGTGGCAGCTCTTTTAAAAAAATGATGTTTGTTAGCAGCAAATTGATTATGTTTTTTGCAGTTTGTTAAAGACAAATACTCCAAGAGAAGTGATATACTCTGAAAAGAAGTTTGGACTTATTCCTGGAATCCATCTGTTATTGCGGGAGTAACCCGTGTGACGGTTCCCCTTGCAATGGAATGCTTGCTCAATGGGATTTAGAAAAAGTATCTGCTGGGAATAATGTAGGGAATGGGCTCAGCCATTTAAATCCTGTGGAGAAAATGAAACTTTGTAGCATTTTAGTGCATGCCTTGATCTTGTTAGGAATCCAGTTTTTTTTTTTTGGGGGGGGGGGGGGAACTGAAGGGACAAACTGGCCAGTGCAGCCTTCGATCTAAGCCAGAGAAAGTAAATAGAGTGCAAAGTTTGGTATGTGCATAGATAGCAGGAGAGGAATAAACAGTGAGAAATGTTGGATAATCTTTTTAGGGTGGTACAGCTAGTGTGTAACCAAGAGGTTATGGCTGAATACTTTGATATGCAAGCTATCCTCAATTCCCCTTTTCTTTTCTCTTAGATCAACTATGGAACAAATACTCAGGCACAGCTTTAGTAGAAGTTAAAAAGAAATATTTCTTTAGTAGAAAAGACAACTAAAAGCCACCCTGAGAGATGCTGGCATCAAAGGGCAGGGTATAAATGTGAATAAATAAATACAAATATTTGTTTGTGTTCTAATAAAGTTGTCAGGTAGATGGCAAAAAATGTAATACAGCAGTTTATTTCATCTTAGTTGCAAAAACCACAAAGAAAGAAATCTCTCAAAACAAATGATGGTTGCAAGTGAGTACTGAGCTACTAACTTTCTGAGTTTTTTGGAATAGTAGCCATGTTAGTCTGTGGTTCAGACATATCAGAAAACAAAACAAAATAAACAAAATAAAATAAAAAACACTGTAGCAGTTTAAAGACTAACTGCTATATTTTTATTGTTAGCTTTCATGGATCAAATCCACTTCTTCAGACAAGGAGTAAAACTTACAGGCATGGTTTTTATACACCAAATTCAGGGGTCAAAGGGAGAATGGTGTGTTCAAGCAAAATGACAGACAAGCAAGCACAACAATACAGCTTCCCACAGCCATCAGCAACAATAGACTATTCAGATTAGCTCTAAATGTCTCCCTTTCAACCTCAAAGGTGCTGAGAAAGCCCATCCTGGTCTTTGATCAAACTTTGACCTGAAAACAAAAACACTGTACCTGGTTACTTCCTGTTTTGCTAAAGAGAATTGGCAGGAAGGTTGTAATATAATATATAAAATATCTAGCAGCATATAGCAATCTGTGTATCAAATTTGATAATGTCCAGAAACCCTTTGCTAATATTTAATCCCCTGCGATGGGTGTCTAACAGATGGATGTATTTGCTTGTCTGTCATTTTGCGTGAACACACCATTCTCCCTTTGACCCCTGAATTTGGTGTATAAAAACTATGCCTGTAAATTTCACTCCTTGTCTGAAGAAGTGGATTTGATCCATGAAAGCTAACAGTAAAAATATAGCAGTTAGTCTTTAAAGTGCTACAGTGTTTTTTATTTTATTTTGTTTGTTTTATTTTGTTTTCTGATATAACTTTCTGAGATTAACACATTTTGAGTCAGAAAGAGACAGAACTAGGCTGAAATACTCAGAATAGACAAACTGAACTACTCACCACACACAAAGAGAGCTCAGCATAGATACAGAGTGGAAAGCCTTTTGAAGGAAAGAAACTTTTAGCCTGTTGATTAACTATTTAAATTAAAACAAGTAACAAACCTGTTTGCTAAATGCTGGTCATTCCCATCTCCATGCTAGTGTGCAAAACACACACAAAACATGATGTGATTGCTTGCTGTAAACTCAACAGGAAAAGCATAACAGAAAAAACAGTTCTGCAAGGAAGGAGAGGAGTTATTTTGCCTTTTTTTTAAAAAAATTCATTCACCAATCCTTTTGCAAGTTGAAATAATTGTCTGGGGAACTCTGAGACTGATACCCAAAGGTCTGGCAACACAACTGCCAGATCAAGTGATCTTTTGCCAGAACAACAAGCTGATCACAAATTGGACAGAGAGTGAGGCAAATTCAATCTGCAGTATGACATTTGCCTTAATTAAAGGATATGATACCATAGGGATATACAGAAATTGACAGCATCTGAGCATGATGCATACCAATGCCATCATAAAAGTGGGGCATTTAAACAAAACAGCAGAAACAACGACAAGGAACTGGGAATCATGTACCCATCAATAAACTGGCTTCAGCAAGACTGGAAAATAGTGTATTTGTTCTGAGTAATGGTCTCCATCTCAAATGCTTTGGTCAAATAGTGTGCATACCCTGATGACAATCACTTCAATGATTCTAAAAAATTGTACTGAACAAGTTTTAGAATTGCTGGTACACCACAGTAGTTTTCACCTGTTGAATAACTGCCTCTATTTTGGGTACCAAATATCCACAGTTCAATTGTGGATTGTTTTGGATTCTGTTCTTTTCTGATTGAGGGCACCATAGGGAGGGCTAGGAAACTGAGAGGGCCATACTGCATTTATTCCTAAAAGGAATTTCATTACATCACAATGGAGAGGAGGACAAGCTATATTTAATCAATGTCATGGCAGTGACAATGTCATGAGTTGCCTCCTGAAAGGCTTCTAGAACTGTTCAAAATATTGCCAAATCCACTGCAACTGCTGCTTCCATAAACTCTGTGAGTTCCTCAAAGTGCCATTTACATACCATGCTGAGTTTGAAATTGTCTATAAAGTGTTAAAACAATTAAGGGGAGGGGTTATAAGAAACAACCCTGGAAATGTGAGGTGCGATCATGAAATTAAAGTTTGAACAGCACTGTATACAGAATGTCTGTTAGAGGTTACTTCACGGCAAACAACTAGTCTTGCCAGGTTTGCAAAATGTATGTAAAAGCTCATTGGCTCCATAAAACCAGGAAAGGATATTTTATTTCATAAATTCACAATATGTGGCAGATGTGACCTGATGGTAAAGGTTGCCCATGCTCAAAAGCCAGTCGTATCGGACTCTATGGTTCAGTGCTCATCTCTGTTTATAGCCAAAGAGCCACCATTGTCTGCGACTAGGCATGCCTCAACACCAGAGTGCATGGAATGCTGTGTACCTTCCCACCAAAGTGGTACCTATTTGTCTACTTGCAATTTCTTGCTTTCAAACTGCTAGGTTGGCAGGAGCTGAGACAGAGACAGAAGTTCACTCCATCATGCAGCACTTGGGTCTTGAATTGCTGACCTGCCAACCTTACAGTTGTAAAGTTCAGCATTTAACCACTAGGTCACCACAGTCCCTCAATCTCTTAACTGGAAGGAACGGGAAGCACTGATGCGAAGACAAATCTGTCTGTTTTTAAATAAGAGCAGAATGAATATGGAATCCCAAGATAGGAAAACCAAAAGTGAGACTTGTGCGCATGGTAATGCATTGAAATACCAGTCCCTATTACTTTCTGCTCCCTTGTGTCCTTCCCACATCCATACCAATTGCTATAAAATGACAAGCAGAAAAATAGCACATATAGCTGACATTGTGTGGAAATGATAAAATACCACCCAATCTCAGTTGAGACTGCAAAAGTGAGATTACAAAGATATGTAACCATTGCTTGCTCTTATGTGTTTCAAGATGTTCAGATTTTTTGGTGTTTAGTAAATAGATATTTTGCCCACTTATGACTACATTATTCATAATTGTCACACTTCATTAGTCAGATTCTTTTTAAAAAAAAAATGTCAAAAACAAGCTGAGATAACGCCCATGCTGTTTATCATATGATTATCTAATTAGGCTTGATTTGACTTTAATAGGATTTTTTTTGGGGGGAAATCAGATTATATTTGTTTCTTATATGCATTACGCCTCATGACTAATCACAGCAGCAATGTACACTGCCATCTCTGAATCAATGGAATTGTGGTTCACAGACTGATTTGTATTGTCAAATGCCATGCTAGGAAGAGATACTCTGTGTATAGTAATGGGCCTAGTTTGCATGCAGTTTTATTTCCACACTTTAAGCTTCTTTCCCGAATGACAAGATATGCATTACAGATGATCACTGAGAGTGACATTCAAATCTTATGCATTCCAGAGAACAAAAGGATCCACATTCTGAATGGGGGAGATGCAGAACAAACAGAGACAAGTTCTTTTTATTTCACTGTGCTAGAACATTAGGTCATTTATCATCTATCATGTTTTATATAGGACAAGTCCTCTGCTGGAGTCCATTCTTTCTCTGAGTGGCTGACTATACTATCAAATACATCACGATTTACTCCATTTATAAAAGAAGTGAATTTTTTTGCTGCAGGCATAGCACAAACACTGAATTGAATTCATCTGTGGATTTTTCTTCCCAAGTGTCCCCCCCCCCCCAGCACTGGAGGGCTTCTATTTTTTTATGTCAATATGAGTTGAAAGGGGTTTTTCATGTGCAGATGCATTGTGGAGGAAGGGGAGTATCTGCAGGCAGTGTTTCTGTGATGTTAGCTGTTGGGCTTGATGTTCAGCCCAGTGGTAACATGTCTCTGCATTGGTTCCAGTGTCCCAATCAACCTCCTTTTAAAATTAATTAAGTAATTAAGTAATTTTATTTATTTTCTGCCCTTCTTCTTCTTGTTCTGCTGTATCCGAATCTGAATATTGGCGATCCTCATGGCAATCAGCCAAGAAGATTATCCTGAGAATATAATGCAGTGGCCTTTCATCTGCCTTCTGCATCGCAGTGTAACGCCTGTACTGTGAGTCACTTTCTGGTCCTGAGCCCTTTTCTAGCCCATCTGAGATATTCTCCACTTTGGGCAGTGTATAACAGTTTTTGGTGGTTTTTTTTGTTGTTGTTTACAAATAGTCATAAATCACAATCCATAACCCAAAGCCATAAGAACCACTCAATACTAAGGAAACAATAACCAGCACACAATATATAAATTGAACACAAAACATTTACATTAATGATGAAAGTAGCAGCATATTACCCTGTGATGGCTTAGTGGTTAAGATGCTGAACTTGCCGACTGGTAGGTCAACAGGTCAAGACCTGAGTACTGCACAACAGTAGTGTGAGCTCCCGTCTCTGTCCCAGCTTCTGCCAACCTAGCAGTTCGAAAGCAAGAAATTTCAAACAAGGGCACCCTTTACCTTTACCTTACTACTTTTACTGCCATGTGTGGGGTTTTTCTATTTCAGGTAACGAAACAACCTGGCTGCAATTTGTATATTGTGCTTCCTGTATGGAGTGAGGTGCAGTATTGTGTTTTTTTTGTCTCAGACATAAAAATGCCTTCCGTTTGCTTTAGGCCAGAAGCAGAAAGTGCTTCCAGACAGGGTTCCCAATACAAAGAATGATTTTTTAAAAACATGATTCCATCTTTTTTTCTTTAATATATTTTCCCTTGCAGTAAAAAAAATTTGAAGAATTTATGGGGAAATACAGGCTTAGTGGTTAAGATGCTGAACTTGAAGACTTGGAAGCTCAGAGTTCAAGACCCGAGTAATGCATGATGGAGTGAGCTCCCATCTCTGTCCCAGCTCCTGCCAACTTAGCAGTTTGAAAGCAAGAAATTGCAAGTAGATTAATAGGGGCCACTTCAGTGGGAAAGTAAACAGCATTCTGCACACTCCAGTGTCTAGTCATGCCTGCCACATGACCATGGAAACATGTGTAGTCGCGGACAGCACTGGCTCTTTGGCTGTAAACAGAGATGAACACCACATCCTAGAGTCAGAGATGAGAGGCTTTTGAGTGTGGGTGACCTTTATTTTTATCCTGTCTGTATTCTACTGTCTTTATCTCCCGAACAACTCAGTTAAAGAAACAACAATGGTGTAGGATGAAATAGAACATAAAATTGAAATTACACAAGGGTTAGCCCTGCTCATAGAAGTGATGATTCACTTTTCTGCTATACCACTTTTAGCACCAGAGCATCTCTGCAGGAAAAAAGAAATTGAATTGGGGAACTGACAAGAGAAAGGAGCAATTGAAATGCAATGCAATGCAATGAGGACTGTTTGTTCTATGGGTTTGGAAAGCTGTCAACTTTTCCAGTACACTGTGCAACCCTTCAAAACCAAGGGGCAACACAGTGGACTATAAAAGGATATGAAAAGGCAGATCTCACAAAAGAAAAAGAAAAGAAAAGAGGCAGGCCAACAGGAAGGAAGATGTTGGGGGCTGCTGGTTTGACAATTGTATTGTATCACATCAGGCAGTGAAATGTCAATGAAACCCACAAGCCCAATGTGAGCAATCATTACAATCCCAACCCATTTCAGCCATGATTAAAGCTGCAACACAAACCACAGCAGAACTAAATTGCTGTGATTCAGCTTTTCAGTGTAGGAACACCCAAATTCATTCTTCCTAGAACAGTCTGGTTTGAAAATAAAGAGCTATAAAAATGGACAGCAGGAGACTTGTTGTTTCTCCTGATCTATCTTTCCCACTATGGTGAAGTATTTTCTATTTCTATTTTTATTAGGGTAATTCTAATAGGTTTATATCTATGAACATATATTTTCAGATATATATCTATGCAAATCTGTATCCTCATTTGTCCTTTTTTTGGATGATGCAGTTCCCTAAAAAAGTGGCAAATAGCCGAGTTACTCAGAGTAGACATTAGAAGAAATACTTCACATAACTAATTGATAGTTCTGAAAAGTATGGGTGTTATTGTCCAAGAGGTCTGCAAGACCCGAGCAGAGGTATTATACGCTGTTTTGGAGGTCACTAATTCACAGGATCACCATAAATCACAAGCAACATGACAACACAAAGCAACAAATAATAGGATTCATTGTTATCTGATAGTGTATGATATTTCTTATCTCATTTCATGGTTCCCAACCTTTAGCTTTTCAGGCATTTGGGACTTTGACATTCCCTGACTGTTGGTCAAAATATTGGGAGCTTCTGGAAAGCCAAAGCATCTGGAGTGTTGAAATCTACTAGTCCAATTGCTTTTAAATGATGTTAGCTGATACAAAGCTATCTGAGACCAAGTGTATGGGTTCTATCAATGGCTATTATTCACAGTACGATCACCAATGGCTACACATCATTTGCTATTTAAAGAATGGCAGTCAGGCTGCAGGAGGGGTGGTTATTTGTGCCCTTCCTTAGAACATAACCCATTGATCAAAGTAGGTTGCTTGTCTGGTTGAAATTCTGTTATATCCCTCTATTCTTTAAACCTGCTATTCCTGAGATGTTTCAGACCAAAACTCCCAGAATTCCTGCCAAAAGATGGCTGGGGCTGATGGGAGTTGAAATCCAAAGCATCTGGAAAGCATCAGATTGTAAAGGTAAAGGCTGCCCTTGCTCGAAAGCTAGTTGTATCCAACTCCAAGATTCAGTGCTCATCTCTGTTTCTATCCAAGGAGCCAGCTCTGTCTGTGTCTGCAGACATTTCTGGGGACATGCGGCAAGCATGCCTCGACACCAGAGTGCATGGAAAGCTGTTTACATTCCCACCAAAGTGGTCCCTATTTATCTACTTGCAATTTCTTGCTTTCAAACTGCTAGGTTGGCAGGAGCTGGGACATAGAGGGGAGCACGCTCTGTTATGCAGTACCTGGGAACTGAACTCTGACCCTCCAGTTAGCAAGTTCAGCATCTTAACCACTTCAGCTGCCACAGTCCCTTTAAAGCAGGGTTCCCAACCTTTTCAAGCTGGGGGCTGGGTCACACTCTCTCAGTCAGCTCTGAGGGCAGGAATGGTGTGCCGTGCTTGCACAATGGGGGTGGCCATTTGTCCCAACAGTTTCAAAGGGGTTGTCATTTTCTTTCTCAAATGCCTTGGAGGGGTGGAGGCAACATGAAATGGCACCACAGGCCGGATCTGGCTCACAGGCCTTAGTTTGGGAACCCCTGCTTTAAGGTGTCAAAGTCCACCTTAAAACCCTGCTAAAAAATTAGGAGGCAATGTATAAGAAATAGTCCATTTTCCATATAGTCTTCCTTGAGCACAAGTGTAGGTGTGTTCCAGGTGTACTAGATCACTGGTGGGTTTTATTTGTTTAAAATGTGTTTCTATCAGTTTTTATAGTTTACGTGAATTCAAAATGAAGTTGTAATGAGACTTGCTGCCAGTGTTACGCATTCTTTTCTGAAGGCTTCCTAAAGATAAAGGGTCAGTATCTATTTTAGGCATAATTACTTCTGAGGTAAAGTAGAAGTTGATTGTGCAGAAGACCAAGTTGTATCTTACCAGTGTTCACCTTTTGCAATGTTTGGAAAATATTTTCCATAAATGTTATCATGTTAATATTTCCCCCCTGAAATTGTAGCAAGCTTGGCTATTGTGAATCCTTCTTTCAAATTACAAGGAATGCTTTCTATTTTGGGTTGGTAGTACAGGAAATGATCAATGAAAAAGAAAGAAACGAGAGTAGAAGAAATGGGCTTAGGCACCATGTTTCTGGGCCTGCTTTTTGTGAAGGATGTCAGTTTTTGCAGAATTCAACATGAACAAACTAGAGTTTAGAAAGTTATGTGTTAAACAGCAAAGAGACATCAAGCCATTTTGTATTCATGCAACAATTCATCCAGTCATGTCTATCTTTTGCATTCATAAATAACAGCTTGAGCAGGTCCATTGAATCAGTGGGGATTTGGTGAGCAAACTCCTATGTAAGTTCCATTGATTCTGTGGGCCTGCTCTAGTTTTGACCCACTGAATTGATGAATAAGATGTCAACCAATTAGTTTTTAGTATTAAGATGTATGCCTCAATTCATTCATGGATTACTTGAACTCCAGATAGTTTTGAACTCAAGAATTGCTGGAGCATGCAAGGCTTCAACAGCTGAAGTGGCTTCTCTTGCTTGAAGCAGAAATGGCCTCTCAGATGGAGACATGGACCTGCAGTAATGTTCATGTATGGTTACATTTTAAAGTAACACATTGTATAGGTAATGGTCACCCTTGCTTGAAAGCTAGTCATATCTGACTCTAGGGTTCAGTGCTCATCTCTGTTTCATAGCTGAAGAGCCAGCGTTGTCTGCTTCTGCAGATGTTTCCGTGGTCATGTGGCAGACATGACTAGATATGGAGTGCCATTTACCTTCCCACCGAAGTGGTCTCTATCTACTTGCAACTTCTTGCTTTTGAACTGCTAAGTTGGCAGGAGCTGGGACAAAGGCAGGAGCTCACTGCGTCCTGCAGTATTTGGGTATCGAACTGCTGACCTGCCACCTTCCAGTCAGCATCTTAGCCACTTGAGCCACTGCAGTCCCTAACACATTGTATAACTTGAAGCAAAATCTCCCAAATTTAATTAACACTGACCATGAGAATAATGTTGAATAAAATGACTAGAAACTGTTACTAGAAGCCTGTTGGCCTTCTACTGTTTGGACCTGGGCTAAAGTTTCCTAACAGATGGAAGAGTTACTTTAATATGTTCCCATTAAAGTGACCTTTTTCTTGTGCAATCCATCTGATTGCACTCTCAGTTGATCTCTTCTTTCTCAACCATCCCTGCCCTGGGAACCAGTAGAGCCTGTCCAAAACCGCAGGGGGGAAGTGTGGCTGCCACTGCTGCTGCACACTGCCGATGATGGTGAACACATAAGTCCAGGGACCAAACACTCCTCTGGCCCCTGGTAGAAAGCGTTGGGGGCAGATCCAGCCCCTGGAGGGAAAATGTTGAGAAAGCCTGAACTACAGGCAAGACAGTTCAGCAATTTACCTACACATTGGCAAAATAATAAACCTGTCTTACTATTCTAGGGGAGCCCTCTTACCTCTATTCAGCTGGATGATTCCAGGACGACAGCTATTTTCAAAAACCCGCCATTTTCTTCTTTTTATGGGGAAATACAGAACCCTGAGCTGTCCTTATTGTGAGGCATAATTAAGTGGCTATCTCACTGGCAGTCATTAAACGGTAGCAAATTAACTATTTAATGTATCAACTATTATATTTCCACAACTAAAGATGGGGAGAGCTGCCTATGGGGGTTTTCTACCTCCTATAGAAAAATACCCTGAGTGGCTCTGAGTATGAGGCATTTTGACTTGAAATGAAGAGGGGACAGGGATGCCATGGTGGGAGCATCTGATTCCTTGAGACTTCAGGCTACAATTTGATGATGCAGAGGAAGTCCCTTGTGATGTCATAGAAGTGGAGTCAGCAAAGACTGAGGCACTGAAATGGCTTCTGGGCTATTTATAAAAATAGGAATAAGGAGAATCTAGGTTAACTGTCTCAAAATCTGAGTTAAATCTGGTTAAACAAATGCCATGAAATTTACAAAAGGCTCACCATCAGCCTGATGGGAATGTTTTTTTCAGGTTCTGGTCCTATCCAGTGGAAACAGGAAAGAACAAGAGTATCATGGTGGGTGTTCAGATACAGTATTTGAAAAAGGGTAGCAAAACACTTCTCAAATTTCCCATAAGCTCCACTCAGCATTGCTAGCATAGTGTGGTTATAATAGATGCAGATGAAGTCTGAAATATGGGAAGTGCCAAGGATTTTCGAACCCTGTATTAATGAAAAATATGCCCACATATACTGGAGGATAACATAATAACTTGTTCAAAATTATTCCTCTTTCTTCCAAAATACAGGTTTTTTCTAAACATATCACCCAATTAATTACTGGTTAGTGTAAAACATCTCTATGTGTACATTTTCTTGCCTAACAACCTGTTTGTGTGCATGTTGTCTTTGAAGTAATCTGGCCTTTCATTCCCCGGTGTATGTTATGAAGCCACTGCAGGTAAATTGTCAGAGTTTTTTTTTAGTTCACATTAAACAGAGTCAAGCTGACAACATAGATAAGACATTAAATGGAAATGGATTATCCAGGTCACCATGTCCCTTGGCATTATAGCTATATGGAATGGATCAGCCACTCTCTCTTTCCACTGTAAATTATGGCCTAAACAGTGTCTTTTCCACTGTAAGATTTATTCACTATTAAATCACAGGCAAACTCCCTCATTCCTTCAGTGCTGCTCACCAATCTTGACAACCCAGCTTGCCTGTTTCAAATTCTTTTACCAGCTGAAATCCTGCTTTCTTACAGTACAAAAATGCTCATTCCTTTTGGCTGAAGCTACTGTGAATTATCAGACAAGGAAAACCAGCCATACAAAAGTGGCTACAAATATCCCAATTGAGTAAAGGCCCAGTAGATGGAGGAGACAATAAACACTTTCATGTTCCATTGCTAGAATGAATCTTGGATTCCAAAAGGCAAGCACTGGTAAATTGTCTCCTCACAGACATGCCTGTGGGTTGTTATAATTTGGTTGATTAACAGGCTTCCTGTTTTAACCTGCAATCTGGTACCAGCATCCAATAGTAATGCTGCTCCTACACTTCTTGGGCCAACCAGCAATATGGCAAGAAAGGCATCTGTAAGGATATCCCTGGTTGGAAATCTTGGGGATTGCATGTTGTTGAACTCCTGATGGTTGGAGCAAAGCCAAAGTAGGAGACTGCTGTGAATGAGTGTACTTTCCAGAGGAGATGATGAGAACAGAGTGGTAAGGAAGCAAAGAGGCACCTTAAAATTACTTGCAACTCTGTCAATTATGCCAGTGATAGAATGCAACAGGTTCACACCAGTTCGCCAGAACCGGTAGTAACTTTTCCTAGTGTCCCGGAGAACTGGTAGCAGCTTTTGGGGAGAACCAACTTCAGGGCTTACCTTTTCACTGGTTCCCCCACTGCGGATGTGCACCAAGCACTTGGTGTGCATGCACACCTACAGTGCTTGGCGCGTATGCACATCCTCCATGTTGTCCTCCCAAGCAGGGAGGAGGAAGAGAAGCTGCTAGCCTGAAGCTCCCTATAGCCTGCTCCCCAGGGTAAGTGACTCACTTTTGATGCGGGGTGTCTGTGTGTATTTTAATGTGTATTTAATACTATATTGACGTACTACCACAGTTCCTAAAAAGGCCTGGTGGCCTGGCTTGGGGTTTTTAAGCAAAGTCTTGGAGTTACCTCATCAATAAGCTACACCTGTGCTGTTCCAATTGCTGTTCCAATTAGAGAACCCTTAAGGAGGTACAGCTGTTTTACATTTACATTAAGGCATATTATCCTAGATAACTGGTACGATAACCATATCCATCTTGCAACATGGTGCTGCCCAGGCACTTATACTAACAGGTAAGTGACGGGTTTGTGTTTGGGGGTGGGTGGGTTGAGGGGTGTGTGTGTGTGTTTATTTTTATTTTATGTTATTTATTTATTTTCTTTGCCCCTGCCCACAACGCCATGATGTCATGACATTAGCTCCGCCCACACTGTGATGACATCACGGTGGGGTAGTTTAATTTTTGACATCCCACCACTGCCTTATGTGGTTAAGTGTTGTTAGCATAATTGGGAAGAGGATGGAGCCTGGCTTCACCTATTATTGGTGCCACTTCTGCCTACTATTTTGTTTATACATAACAAATGTACATCTTAGCTTGAAGTATCCGTTGACACATTGCTTAGAGCAGGGGTTCTCAACATTTTCAGGTTGCGGGCCTGATCATGTCCCTGGACAGCTGATTGGATCAGTTACATGGTTCCTCCCACCCGGAAGAAGTAAAACATGCCCACACATGTGCAGAACACATTTATGGCATTGTTATGCACATTCATGGGCACTTTTTACTTCCACTTCCAGCAGCGGCGCAGGTGGTACGGGCCAGATGAATTGGCATTGGAGGCTGGGTCCGGCCCATGGGCCATAGTTTGTGAATGCCTGGCTTAGAGTTGCTCCTGTAGAGGGAGATCTTTCCTGGTTAAGTGAATAGATACCCACCAACTCAGATGTACTGGCAGGTTAGAGCTCCCCCTCAGGAGTGTGATATCCAAGTGAACTATTTCCTTTCATCTTCTGATGTCATCCTTTCCCTCCTATTCCCCTTTCTTTTCCCCATGGTGTCATTGCCCATTCCTGCCACCATCAAAAGAAAATGCACCATTTGCTGCTCACAACTGGAATCTGATGGTGTTCAAAAATGAAATCAAAGTAGTATTTTCCTTTGCTATATTTGAATGGCAGTAAACTAACCTAGCCAGATCCTGTCTTTGCAGACAGGTAGCCAATGAGAGCCTCAAAGAAACACCGGAGAAATAGTCTTTCCCAGCCCTAGGTTGATTGGGATGCACCGAAGAAGTATAGGTGCACATACACTTTCACACATAGTCTACTGTGAGATGTGAGAACCTCTGGACTGGGTCCCTTCTGAAACTTTAGTTTAGAGAGCAACACTGTAATACAGATATGGAGAAATCAGATGACTACTTCTTCTTAGTGCTGTGTCCATTTGAAAATTGGCTATCATCATGACGATAGTCTTCCTGTTCTTAAGTCTTCGAAACAGTTCTTCCGAGGACATTTCACACCAGTCTCTCAGGTTCTTTAGCCACAAAGTCCATCTACATTCAGGGCCTCTCTTCCCAGGGATCTTTCCTTTTATAGTGAGTTGGCATATTCTATACTTTATGTTGTTCCTCATGATATGTCAAAGGTATTGGAGCTTTCTTTGTTTAATAGTCTTAAACAGTTCTTGATCTTTATCCATCCAGCACAACACTTCTACATTAGTCACATGCAGTGATGGGATGTCCCCGGTTCCAGACGGATCTCTGGAACCGGTAAGACTAATCCCGGAGAGTTCTCCGGGAGGGGAGTCCACTTTTGAGGCGTCCGGTTCCGGACGCCTCACCAAAAGAATTTTTTTTTTAAATCTGAGCTAAAATGGCTCCAATTGACTGCGCATGCGCAGAAACTCAATTTGACGCATTGCGCATGCGTCAAATTGAGTTTCTGGACATGCGCACTAAATTGGAGCCAAATGGCTCCAATTTAAAAAAAAAAAATCTTCTGAAGCTGGATGGGAGGTTCCCCGTCCATTCATTTATCTCCCCCCTCCCAGCCTCCAGCTCCACCCTAAGAGAAGGGCACCTCCCCTAGCCGGCTACCTGGCTCCCACAGGCACGTTGGTGCCTGGCCGCGCTGTCCGCCCACGCCGCGCCGCGCCGTCCGCCCGCGCCGCGCCGTCCTAGGGTCTTGGGCCCAACAAACCCCCATGCCCTGGGTAAACCCGGCGGGGCTCGCCACCGCCGCATCCTCTTCTGTCGGGCGCCTGGAGCTTCCTCGGGCCGTTGCCTTTTCGGCCCGGCTCTGGCTGCAGCCACGGAAGGTAAGTGAGGCTTTTATATTTTGGGTGGGTGGGTGGGTGATTTAATTGTGTTTTGGGTGGGTGGTTGTACTTTTATTTAATTTTTATTTTATTTATTTCTTTATTTTATTTCTTTAAGTTAATTACGGGTCTGTGTGCCGTGTTTATTATTATTTTTTATTTTTATTTTTGCCTTGCCCACAACGTCATGATGTCATGACGTTGGCTCCGCCCATGACGTCATGACGTCATGACATTGGCCACGCCCATGACGTCCGTGACATCATGGCGTGGTAGTAGAATTTTTGACATCCCATCACTGGTCACATGGTTAACCCATTATATCCTTAGCAATCATAGAAATCAGACTACTACTAGATTATTCAGCTGGCTTCGCTCCCCATAAAGCATGAATGCATTACTTCTTGTCATGCAGACTTGGCCTCAGTTAGAATGATAGAATTATAGAGTTGGGCAGGATTCCTGGAATTATGCAGTCCAATACTCTGCCAATGCAGAAAAACAAACCCACCACAAAAACATCTTCTGTTGGAAGGCCTTTCACCAACCAGCTCATACTACCTAGATAGAACAATGGTGGCAAACCTATGGCATGTGTGGCAGATGGGGCACTCCCAGTTCTCTCTGTTGGCATGTGCACCATCACCCCAGCACAGAGTTCGCCCTTCCCCCTCTGCCCAGCAGCCCAATGGGAGAGCTTCTTCCCTCCCCCCAGCACAGAGTTTACCCCGCTCCTCTGCCCAGCAGCCCAATGGGAGTGTTTCCTCCCCCCAGCAGAGTTTACCCCATCCCTCTGTTTGGGCACTCAGTCTCTAAAAGGTTCTCCAACACTGACCTAGAAGGTCTTCCTAAATGCAAGTCTACAAACCAAGGCCACTGGATTGGTGAAAAATATCTTCCACAGAACTCCTGACCTAGTTAAGTGTCCTATGTGTTCCTCTTAGCATTGCTACTTATTCTTTTGTGCCCATTCAAGAAGCTTAATTCTTTGTTAACTTTATGAATATGCAAATGAGTCATGCTAAATTAGCATGCCTGATTTGTGAGATTTACTGCAGGTACATAATCAGTTACATCAGCCAAATACCAGCAGCAGCAAGAGATGAGGAATGGAAAGTCTCTGGCCATTTTTCAGCATTGGAAGAGACAGCATTCTTCTGCCAGATATGCTCATATCTTCCAGGCGGGAAGCAGAACACGTCAGCAACAAGGCTTTCTCTTGTGCCAAATAAAAACCTTGGCCTCCTTTTTCATGGTCCAGGGGTGGGAAGCCCTGGAAAATATGAGAGTTACATCCTTGCCGTTTCCCTGCAGGCTGCCCTTCCAGTTTTTGAGTAAAGGCTTAGTAAAGTCCAGTTTCTCAAGCCAGAAACAGATGTTAGAGATAGCAGTGGCAAGGAGTGGAAAAGGAAATTCTTAAAGCGAGCCTCTCTGTATCACAGCACAAGTTTTCCTCACCTCAAGAACTGTGCAACAATTGCTTTATTTAGTGATTGGTCTCCAAGGCAGGAGATTCTGTTGAAGTCTGATTTCACTGATGTGGGAAGCCTGCCTTTTTCATCTCTCTCTGCAGCATTAACATGCATTCAGCTGTCTTTACAGGCTACCTCTAAAGCAGAGGTTCTCAACGTTTTCAGGCTGAGAACCTGACCACACAGCTGGTTTCTCCTACTGGAAGTGGAAGTAAAACATGCACGTGCATGCGCAGAATGCATTTTACTTCCGCTTCCAGGAGTGGTGTGGGCCGGATGAACTGGCATCAGGGGCTGGGGCCGGCCCAAGGGCCGTAGGTTGTGAATGTCTGCTCTGAAGCTTCTGACCTCAAAAAAGTCCTCAGACCTTGTTTGGGAACACACATCTTGTTTTTGGAAAAATCAGTCACTGAAGACTTCAGGAGACCCTGTTCTCGTGTGTGTGTGTGTGTGTGTGTGTGTGTGTGTGTGTGCGCGCGTGTGTGTGTGTGCGTGCGCGCGTGCGTGTGTGCGTGTGCGTGTGCGTGCATGTGTGTGAGAGAGAGAACAATGGCACAACTAACCATTAGACTTCTGGCAACTACATTGTAAGCTGTCCCTGATATAATGCAAAATAATTTTGGGTAGTTTGGTCTTCAATGGGCAATTAAGAACTATTAGCTTTGCAGAAGACTTGCTCCTGGACAATCTTCCAGAAAATGATGCTGCCACACTTCTTGCTATGTTTTGTGCTCTACTATTCTGCTTTATTTTGAGTGGCACTTGTTTAAAGGAAAGGAATTGATTTTTGAAACAGTGCCAGTTTGCCTTATATGAATTTTATAATTAAGTTATGAAGAGACTCTTCTTACTAGGCCAGTTGTATGCCAAAGAGAGTGGAGCAGGAACCTTGTTTAAAGATGAATAATAGATTTTTGAGGCTTTCCTGTCAGGTAAGTCCTTTGAAGCTCTGGTAATAGCCAACAGGGTAAATGCATTAGTGAATCTCATTTAGATCTTTCTGAGAGCACTGCATTATGACCTTGTTCCTGGGAAAAGTAACTTGTTGGAGGTAATTTAATTACCTGCAATAAACTGCTTCAACATTCAGTACTTTGCCCTGCCCTACCCTACTTTAAACATGATTAGGTCAATCTTAGAAGAAATCAACCCTGACTGCTCCTTAGAAGGTCAAATAGTAAAGATGAAGCTAAAGTACTTTGGACATCAAATGAGAAGAGAAGATTCACTTGAGAAAGTCTTAATGCTTGGAAAGGTTGAGAGCAAAAGAAGAAGGGGGCGGCCAAAAATGAGATGGCTAGATGGTATTGTAGACACAATGGGCACAGAGTTGAGCGAGTTGAGGAGGATGGTGCAAGACAGAAGTGCCTGGGGGACAATGGTCCACGGGGTCGCAAAGGGTCGGAATCAACTGTGCGACTGAACAACAAAAGAGCAGATTTACCCTGGGAAACACGGTGTTGCCTCTTCTTCTTCTGCTGTATCCGAATCTGAATATTGGTGATCATCATGGCGATCAGCCACGAAGACTGTTCTGAGAATATAATGCAGTGACCTTTCATCTGCCTTCCACTTTGCAGTGTGACACCCATACCACTGATCCAGTTCCACGAGTCATTTTCTGGTCCTGAGCCCTTTTGACATGCCAAGTTTTCATCATCCCCAGGCCAATATTGATGAAGCTGCTGACCACCATCAAGATGGATTCAAGTGGGACTTAATCCACTAGGGGACCATCACCCTTCCCTGTGGATTTTGCAACCCAAAGCCATTAGTTCTCATGGTTGTCAGGTTAGTTAACTGCTACCTGACACTTGACACTGAGTCACTGGCAATATGGTCTACTCTGTTACCATAGCACGATAACCTGGCCAGACTGGTGCTGCTACTAAAGCATTATCTTGGAAAGCAACTGTCTAGGAGCCGATATAGATGCAACCATTTGTTCCTTTACAAAGAATATGAAAGCTTGTTCCTTCTTGGCAAACCATGCTGCACAAGTTTGGAACAGAAGAGGAAAACTTCCAATGGCCAACAGGCTAGTTTTATCTCCCCTGGATGCCAGGAGGTGAACCCCCCCCCCCCCGCTCCAACACACTTGCTGCATCCAGATTATTAATTTATTTTGCACTTTATGGAGATGGCAGGGTTTATCTCTGAGGGCATATGTAGCATTTAAAATGTTATATTGTCTGTTCCTGGGCATCTTGATGACTATAAAAGAAATTTTCTTTCCTTCTTTTTCAAAGAAACAGGAAGTGCCTGGCCACAATTTATGGTCATTATGACCTTCCTCTCTGAACATCCTTATCATGTTGTTGCTACTTTATTGCATTCAAACAATGCTTTGTTCAGTTTCTGCAAACTTTCCCTTTCCGGATTGTTCTACTGCTATGTCCCGGGGGTTGAGTGGGTGGGAAACAAATATGTTTACATCAGTGCTAAATTAAAATTCTAAACAGCTTTTAAAGGCAAAATAAGTCCTGACACATTAATTCTTAATGCTTCTCTGTAGAAAACGTTAATGTGGTAAGCCCTGCTTAGTGATTAATTAATTATTAAAAAACCTAGGCAAAGTCACTTTCAGCATGTTTTCACTTGTTTATGCCCCTGCATTTGATGGGAGTCAATTTTTCAAAGATGTGTACCCAAAAAATGCAAGCAGTTGTAACAGAGCTAGTCAGCCATCGTTCTTTTATAAAATCTGGCAGGATTTGTCATGATACACATAGAAGACAGACAGTTTACAGATAGTAAGAGCTATTTGCAGATACTATTTTCATGGAAGATTTCTGTCAGACATTCTCTGTGGTTCTTTGTTCAAACGTTAAGGCTCTGCTAAAGTGGAAGACCAGGAAATCAATAGCATCTGCAGCTCCTGTCACAACAAAAGTTACAGCATTCCAGCAATTCACACTTCTGAAAAATACTTCCCTTTTGGCAAAACTCGATAGTTACGCAGTGGTTGTTAAGAACTGGATGTCCCTTTGGATGTGGGCAGAAAGTCCTCCATCCATAGCATTGGTAACCGAGGAATGTTACAACTGTTGGTTTGTGGCATGCTATCCTCACAGTGAAAACAGCAAACGAGGCAGGTTGGATTGGAGCAGTGTTTCCCAACCTTTGGTTTTGGGACTTCAATTCCCAGAAACCTAAGCCATTTCCTCAAACCTCTGATCAGCCAATATACTGACAGGCTTCTGAGAATTGAAGTCTTCCTGTAGGGCATGGGCCCCATGTTGGGAACCACTGGGTTGGAGGGTAATGACCCACAATTTTTGCCAGGTCTTTGGCTGGCGCTGAAGGAAAAGAAGCTCCTTTGAAGAAGCAAAGTATTTAAGTTAAATTAAATTTTAATAGATGCTGAACTTGATGATTGGAAGGTAGCAGATCAATAGTTCAAGACCCGAGTGCCTTATGATGGAGTAAGCTTCCATCTCCGTCCCAGCTCCTGCCAACCTAGCAGTTTGAAAGCAAGAAATTGCAAGTAGATAAATAGGTACTTTGGTGGGAAGGTAAACTGCATTCCATGCACTCCGGTATCTAGTCATGCCTACCACATGCCCACAGAAGCATCTGCAGATGCAGACAGTGCTGGCTCTTCGGCTATAAACAGAAATGAGAACTGAATCATAGAGTCGGATATGGCTTGCTTTTGAGAAAGGGCAACCTTTACCTTTACCTTAAATTTAATTCTATCTTTCTGCATGAACTTATTTGTACCCGTAAATTGTTTCTCCAAGCTCTGGTTCCATGTTATGGACACAACACCACCCACAGAATGTAATGAGCATGTAAGAATTTGAACCTGCAACTCTCAGTTGTGGTCTTAACACTCACACCTGATTCTGTTCCTTTTCTTTCATTTCTCTTTATGGTCAAGATACCTTACGTTCCGTTTCTATTCAGTTTTCACTTAAACAGCAGCAGTAAGTGTTTTTCAATCCTGACTGCTCCTTGGAAGGACAAATACTGCAGCTGAAGTGCAAATACTTTTGCTACCAAATGAGAACAGAAAACTCACTGGAGAAGACTCTGATGCCGGGCAAGATCAAAGGCAAAAGGAGAAGGGGTCGACAGAGGATGAGATGGCTAGATGGCATCATTGATGTGGTGGGCATAGATCTGGGTGGGCTACAGAGGATGGCAGAGGAGCCTGGCTTGCGGTGGTCCATGAGGTTGCAAAGGGTCGGACTCAACTGTGCGACCGAACAACAAAAAGTGTTTTTCAACTATAGCTTAGGTTTGCTAATAGATAGTACCATGTAACTACATGCAAAATACCTTTTAAAAATTCCAAACTAACTTCTCTCTGTTCTTGTAGTGTGGTATGGGAGGATGTCATCCTGTCAAGATAGATTTTTTGTTTTACCTGATAGCAATATTTTTTGTTTAGTATAATAGGCAATCAAGATATGCTTAGAATCTCACTTCATAATAAAGTAAAAAATGAGGATATCAAGTGAAGATCCCTGCTAAAAGACATAGCAACAGAATACCTAACAAATTAAGGTGGGCTGGTCATGTTGCGTACACAAGTGACAACAGATGGAATAATGAACTGGTATCCGAGATATCGCAAAAGACCTAGGAAAGGCCACCTTGCAGATGGGAAGATTTTCTCGAGAAAAAAGTTGGACCAACATGGAGAACTGCCTGGGACAGATCGCTATGGACAGAAGTTGTGTGGAATGTTGTGTGGGGAGATGTCTACTCATATGAAGACTCCTCACTGAATAATGACTCCAAGGTAACCAAGGTATAATAGACAACCATTGTCATTGGGTGTGATAACTTGTAAGCTAAAAGCCCTTCCAGTATATTAAACAAATGACATTTTAAAGGGATGTTGTGTTTATTTGTTATTTCACACTTTTCAAAACATCGTATATTGGTCTGTTTTGAAGTATACAGGTAGCCCACAGCTGGGCGGGAGCTGCAAAAGACCTGATAAGAGAGGCTGTTTAATTAGCTCATTTGCTACATAGGTCAAGTACAAAGTAGGTGTGCTCTTGGGAAGCAGATGGTTTCTAGGCTATTAAATGCAGCGAATGATCACATTAAAAAGCTGAACACATAAGTGAAGATCAAACAAATAGCCCTTCAGCAGAAAAAATAAAGACGCATATGAGGGTATGTGCGTCGGCCTTTGTTGCTTTTCCTGTTACTATTGCTGTTTCTGTTATTGCCACTGCTGCTATTAATAAGGAGGATGTGTGATGTTGCTGTGTAGTAGTTCTGCTCTAGATGCTCCAGTCTACCCTTTTCTGTTCCTGCCCACCCGCCAGCATTCAGTGGCCACAAAGTTGCTCCATCCTCATTGAGGGGTTTACAGCACAGTCACCCCTTGCCTTGTTAATCTATATTTCATTACAGCCTGAGGGTTGGGAATTATTGCATGCGGTTAGTGGGGAAGAGTTTTAACTACGGCACCAACAAAATGCAACATAAAGCAAAAGGGGAAACATTCATTTTTTGGACTCTGCTCGCTGGATCCCCCCCCCCAATAAAATAAAATAAAAACCACAAAAAACAAAAAAACAAAACACTTTCAAGCTCTGGTTGAAAGAAAGAAGAAATGCAACAGACTATACTGTTTCGGGCTGTCCATAAAGATTAGAATTATGAATATTTTCAGAATTCCCTTGGTGAAAAAACATGTCAGGGAGAAGACATCTAGGCCATTATGTTTGCTATTATGATTCCTATCTGCTTTTAAGACATTTTATCCCCTCTCCCCCTCCCCCCGGGAGGCATCAAAATGTGACTCCCCGGCTTTCACTCTCAGCTAAAGTACTACATCCATTCTACTGGCTCGTTCCACTGCATGTTGAATAAGTATTAAAGGAACACTGAAACATGCATATACAATGAACTGGTAAGGAGTAATGTTATATTCATGGAGGAAAAGATTTATTGCAATATTTGTGTACAGCTATTATATATTAATAAATGAAGGGCTTTCTGGCTGCTGCTGGTACATGTCTTTCGTCCAAACTGATAAAATTATGTACCAATTTCCCACTTATTTCAGGAACTATAAATCAGAAAATGATCGGCTACCAGTACTTAATGTCTGCGGCCCCTTGAGTTTAAAAGAGGAAGAAAATGAAACATCACTCCACATCTTGATAACTTCAGTGTCCCAGAGAAACTTCATTCTTCCAGGTGGGAAATTAATTCAAAATGCATCTTAGTGGTCATCATGACTGGTATACTTCAAAAGGTGTCCCCACCACCACCCCAATGATTTTGTGGTTTGGCAATTAAGGTGGTTTCTTTCTTCACATCAGATCATTGCACAATTTAAAATTATGGATGTATATGAAATGTAGGTAAAATCTGATTTAAAAATATTTAGACTGTTTTTTGATCAGAAGCCACTTCAATAATGTTATCTTGGCTATTTACTAGATCTTCTTTTGTACACATGGTAGGGCATAAATGGAACACATTGACTACGTTTCTCCACATTCACAGAAAATTTGTATCTAAATAGCCTCGTTTTATCTGATTATTAATTAATCTTCCTACTTCACTTTGAGGTCTATGAAATGACTTAGAACATAGGGAGCCTCCACAAAGAGTAGAGGGCATTATGAGTTCAATCAGGTGATTTTCTAAGCTAGGAGTTCCCAACCTAAGGCCCGTGGGCTGGATCCGGCCCCTGGTGCCATTTCATGTAGCCCCCCTCCAAGGGCATTTGAGAAACAAAATGGCCACCTCTTTGAAGCTATTTGGGCAAAATGGCCACATTCATCATGCAGGCAGGGCAAAATGGCCGTCCGGCCCTCAAAACTGACTGAGAGAGCGTGACCCGGCTCCCAGCTTGAAAAGGTGGGGAACCCCTGTCTTAAGCAATGACATAGACCTGGTCAGTGCTGTCAGTCCAGAAGTGTTGCACTCACCTAGGTGTAAAATACCAGGGGAGTGGTTTAACAGTTCCTTCCTCTGCTGTCACTCTATACAGCTTGCCCAGGGCTGCATAGGCTGGATCTTCTCCTAGGAAGCACAGTTAGTCCAACAAATGGGAGTGGGTTGGAGAGAAGAAAGGAAAACATGCAAAACTGAGTGCAAGATTTCAAGGTCACTAGACCCTGTTTTCAGCAGTCAAGAGTTTGCAAAATGCATAAGAAGGGAGAAGACGCATGCGAAAAAAGGGAAAAAAAGAAGACAAGTACAGTAATACCTTGCATAACGAGCATAATGTGTTCCCCACCTCCTTTCTGCCTTTTTGGAGCAGGTTCCAAAGGAAGGTGGTCCTTAGCAGGTGGGACTCAGCCAGCTCTGGGTGCCCTTTTACACCGGAGAAGTAGAACCTGCTCCGCAAAGGCAGAAAGGAGGTGGGGCCGCGCCAGGCTCAACCTCGCACCTCTTTGCCTTGGGAGCGGAACCGGCGAGAGGGATGGGACTTCGGGAGCGCACAAACAAGCCAGCAAGTAAGTAAACAAACAAACAGCCACGCCAATTCTTCCCCTCCCCTGACAGGCAGGCGCCTTCTCCCTTTTCCCGCCCGCTGTTGACCTATTCGTCTGGGCTACCTTGCGGTCCCCCACCCAACAGCCTCTCAGGGAAGCTTTTCGTTAAGCGAATATTTGCTCGTTCAACGAAGCAGACCTATTGGGGAAAAGTCTGCTCGTTAAGCGAGTTTTTCGCTATGCGAGACATTACTGTATTAAATATCTTCTTATCTCAGTTGTGGTGGAAGAGGGTAAACAGGTAGATGGTGGCAGGATATGGCTACTCTTCCTGCTAAGAACAAAGGAGTGAAGGAAGGTTTGGTCTTCCATTATAAAACTTGAGTTTCTCTTCAAGTCTCCCTCCTTGATATGTAGAGATCAGACACTCACTAGGCAATTTGTATAATACTGAATTTGGAGACAGTTTCAGAGATTATACAAGGCAGAAGGAGTCAAGAGAGGCCCATTGGGTATTTTCTAGTGATTAAAATCTCAGTTCTCAGTAGTCTGCTGCACTCTTCCTTGACTCCATGGTGAGATAGCTTTATTTGGTATTCTCTGAAGCTTGTCCAAAAAAGGGGAATTGTTAGGGACAATATTTCTCCCTATTCTATTCCACCTAGCACCTGCCACCTCAAGAATAGGGATTGACCAGAGAGCTGCCACTGGAGTATCATCACATTCTGTCTGACCCTGCCACCAGCATTATAACTCTCATCAGCATAGTCACACTACCTCCTGCACCCATTCAGTGTGACAATGCTGAGTAAGGATGAGTATTGCTAGACATGGGAAAGGAGCAATTTTAAAAAGACAAGGAAGGTTCTTTGCTTCAGGTTTCTGGATGAGGTTCCAAACTGATGCACACCCACACCCACACACCCCATATAAGCACACCAAATATTCAAATATAATGCCATATAGACTGCTGTGAAATTATATTCTAAGAAGGAATGGTAAAGAAACTTTAAGACTCAAATACTGTCACTTAGGATTCATATACTGTAACAGGAAAGATAAGAATCCAGTACCCTTCATCATCTGAACAGATCTTTGGTTTCATTTACAAATACAAAAAGCAAAATACATATATGGTTGAAGTATCACTTACAAAGACTTCTTAAACCTGTTAGGGACTTTGAGAAGTCCTGAAGGATCTGTTTACCAAACCTTGAGACAACTGTACCTGCAAGATATGATTCAAGTGGTGCTTGTTGTGCAGGGTTGAGAAAGGGTTCCTCAGCTACATTCGGTCCCATATTTGGGGACCAGGGAACACGGGTTCCCATACTAAGTGGCTTACTTAAGGAGTGTCACTTTGGATCTGAACCAGGGGGATACTGGCGTGTAGTTTGTACTGTTTTTTAACTTAAATGATTTTAGATAATCTTTAAACTTCATGATTTTATATGTTTTTATCTTTTACCTCTGTTTTATGACGATGTAAGCCGCCCAGAGTCGGGTTCTCCCGAGTGGGGCGGGGTAATAAATTCAATAAAATAAATAAATAAATAAAAATAAATAATAAATAAATCCACTGTGCCAGAGTCCCATCTTTCTTTGTGTCCAGTGATTACTCTGTCCTGACTGTAATGCAACTTCCAAGTCCTCAATCCTCCTTTTTTTTTTTTTTGCCTCCTCTCTTCCCAAATGTGATCTGCTGGTTTTTAATTTCTAAATGTCATCGCAACAGATAAGCAGGTGAATGGGTTCTCATTATATGATGTGATTTGGCTGGAAAGCTCTTTAGGCAGAATTGATTAGTTCATTTGAGTACTTCATTTTTCATGCAGTATTAAACATGCACAAATACACTGACGTAAGGCCTTGCAGTACATGCAGTGAAATGCTGCGATCTCTCACCTCTACAATAGATTCCCCAGATCTATTGTTTGCAATAAAATGTCTCTTATGATAATTTGGAACAGATGCTTCACTGTACTTCAAGCCTGAAGTACATGCTTTTCCCCATTCTTTTTGCAATTCCAAAGCAGTGATTCTTGATACTGTATTAGCTTTCCACACTTGAAGTTTCTATGATAATGATCTAGGGTTTTTGTTGCTGTTGGTTTAAACATTTATTATACTTTGGTGTATGTAATGTTGACCTTTAGCTTGATTTTTTTTAAAAGGAAGTTTAGGTCATGTTCTCAGACCAACCCCAAAATCTTGAAGGGTGTAAGCAACTCCTCAAAGGCAGACAACATGACATCATGGATTATGATGCCTGTGTAAACAGTGTAAATTATTTTTGGGATCTTTGTGTAACTTTCCTTAAATTGGAAATGAGATGTCTGAGGAAGACTGCTGGAGTGACTAGAAGGAATAAAATCAAGAATGAGACTATAAGGGAAAGAATTGGAATAGAACCCATTTTAAACTAGATACAGAGACAACAAATAAAGTGGTCTGCTCATTTGGAGAGAATGTCTTGGAATTCCATACAATACAAGGCATATATGAAAAGAGGAGGATGAAGAGCAGGAGGCAGACCCAGAGGAAGGTGGAGAGATACCTGACCTTAGATACTTTGGAGTCATTGTTCAGCAAGTAGTCTGTGCTTTGGTAGATGTCTCTGTGATGACATTGTGCACGTGCAAATGGGCCTGAGAAATCAAGTCCATCTCGGTGTGGTTTTTTAGCTATTTGGATATCACATCACCCACTGACATGAGCCCTCCACTTTCACCTTGCCCAAGGGATCTGGTGGAGGATGCTTTGGTGAGGTTTAGTCTCTGTCTAACATAACTGACAAGAAATGGGCAACACTGCCTAGTTAGACTGCTCAAGGGCCTGTGCCACAACACAGTGGATGTGGATGGAGAGATCACATCAGAGAAATATTGCAAGAACTCCAAATAAACCAACTGCCAGAGCAAGAATCTTGTATTTCCCTCGACACCCAAAGGGGAGGTGTTTCCCAGCCTTTGGTTTTTGGACTTCAATTCCCAGGAGCCTAAGTGGTTCAAGTGGTTAAGACACTGACTTGAAGGCAGAAGGCCAGCAGTTCAAAACCAGAGTACTCAGTGGTGGGATGTCAAAAATTTTACTACTTCACCGTGATGTCATCACATTGTGGGCGGAGCTAACATCATGACATCATGATGTCATGGACGGGGCAAAAATACAAAAAATAAGCACACATACACCCCTCAGGCCACCCACCCACCCACAACACAAACCTGTAAATAAATAAAATAAAAAAATAAAATAAACAAAAACAGTAACATACAGCCACCCACCCAAACACCCACCTACCCACCCCAAACACAAATCAACCAGAGCTTTTAAACCAGAGATTAAAGCTTATTCTGGCTAATCTTTCTCACACTAGGTCAGATGGAAGGAACTACAGAATGAACTCATCACAAGATGGCTTCATTTTGGCACTTTTCAACTTTCAACAGTTAAAGAAGTTAGGTACTAAGTCTTTCCCTAACCAGTTCTCTAGGATAATATGCCTTAATGTAAATGTAAAACAGCTGTACCTCCTTAAGGGTTCTCCAATTGGAATAGCAATTGGAACAGCACAGGTGTAGCTTATTGATGAGGTAACTCCAAGACTTTGCTTACAAACCCCAAGCCATGCCTTTTTAGGAACTGTGGTAGTACGTCAATATAGGTAAAGGTATTAAATACACATTAAAATACACACAGACACACCACATCCAAAGGTGAGTCACTTAGTCTGGGGAGCAGGCTATACGGAGCTTCATGCTAGCAGCTTCTCTTCCTCCTCCCCGCTTGGGAGGAGAGAAAGAAGGCCGTGCATATGCGCCAAGCAGTGTAGGCGTACATGCACGCCAAGTGCTTGGCGCGCATGCGCAGTGGGGGAACCAGTGAAAAGGTAAGCCCCGAAGGTGGTTCCCCCCAATTCTGCTACCAGTTCTCCGGGACACTGGGAAAAGTTAGTACCGGTTCTGGCAAACTGGTGAGAACATGTTACATCCCATCACTGAGAGTACTGCACAACAGAATGAGCTCCTGTCTCTGTCCCAGCTCCTGCCATCCTAGCAGTTTGAAAGCAAGAAATTGCAAGTAGAGTAATAGGGACTACTTTGGTGGAAAGGTAAACAGTGTTCTGTGCACTTCGGGTTCTAGGCATGTCAGCCACATGTCTACGGAAACGTTTGGAAATGCAGGCAACATTGGCTCTTTGGCTATAAAACAGAGATGAGCACTGAACCCTAGAGTTGGATATGACTGGCTTTCAAGCAAAGGTGACCTTTAACTAAGTCAGTACATTGGTTGATCAGTTGCTTTGGGGAATTGACTTAGGCTCCTGGGAATTGAAATAAAAAAAACCAAAAGTTGGGAAACACTGGTCTAGAGCCCTGGTGGCGAACCTTGGCACTCCAGCTGTTCTTGGACTTCAATTCCCAGAAACCCTGATCCAGCAGGTGTACTGACTTGAGCTTCTAGTAATTGAAGTCCAAGAACAGCTGGGATGCCAGGGTTCTCTACCACTTGTCTAGAGTGTCTTGAAATTATATTGGTCCTACCCACATCACACTGTGGTAACTCAAACATGTTATCACTTACTTGGATGGGGGCACTGCTAAGTATTTAAAATGTCCAAGGCCCAGATGCTTCTCCTCAGAATATCCAGTTATGTCCACATTTTACAGAAGGGCTGCAGAAGTAATATCCGATGGAAAGTTAGATTATCTATCATACTATGGTGTTTCAATAGCTTAAGCAGAATAAACAAACTTGGGGGTGTCTCAAGTTTTTTCTTGTCTTTTTTATTTTTTGAAGTCCTGGTTTTATGAAGTAATTGTCTGTAATTGTGAACCTCAATGTCTTTGCGTTCTTTTAAGCTGCTTTGATTTTTTAAATCCAGATTTTAGAATTAATATAATTGTTCTCTAGTGACCCCTTCTCTCTTTAATGCAACATTTTTCTTTCTAACCTGTGATGCTAATTTCTTTTCCAATGTATGAAGAAATTACTTTGCATTTGTGTTGCACTGTCCTGCACTGAATAACCTTTATCCTTATTTCTTACCCTTCTAATTTTATGTCTCCAGTGGTACAATTAGAGGCAGTGTGTCTTTGTGTCCTATTTCACATGTGTCCTACTTTATTTGAAGGACTGTCAGAAGACATTTTTGAAGTGGTAGCCGTGTTAGTCTGTGCAAGCATATCAGACAGGAAATAAAACAAAACAAAAAAGACCAAAAATGTTGTGGCACCTTAAAGACTACCTACTGTATTTTAATGTTAGCTTTCACAGATCAAGTCCCCTTTGTCAGACATAAGAGTGAGACTACACAGCATTAATTTTATACATATCAGGTGAGGGTACAGAGGTACACAATTGTTGGTTAGTATAACAGATAAAGTTGCAAAGTAGTGTGGATTTTTATGCCTAGTAATGACTGAAGATCCCTGCATGATATGCAGATTTATTTCTCTTAAATTTGGTTCTGTGAAGTTGTAAATGGTTAGTAGATGAACGCAAAATAAACATTGTGGCATTGCAAATTTGCTAATGAGTTTCTCTTTCAGACCTAGCATCTATTGACTATGCTGTGGTGAAAATTGACAATGGTGTGAGTGACCTAGGCAGCAAGTACTGTACATCCTTTGTTCTGTGAAGTGGCCTGAGGCTTATGGATGAGAATCACTGACCATCCATCTAAAGTTTGTTTTGAAAAGGTGGTTCAGGAAATTAATTTCCCTACCACCTTTATGCTGTAATTTCAGAAGACAGTCTTTGAATTTGTCCTGTATTTGAATGTTGTCTAATTGAAGCTTTTCTTTTAAAGATAAAGAGTCATAAGAAAGAACAATATGGTCCATGAAGAGTTAGAACATAGGTCACGAAAAACTCCTAGTGAGCCATATTGTGTTTCCATTTAAATTACAGTATATAAATTATCCACTCTTAGTCACTTCAGAGTGCAGGACATGTAATAATGGGCTCAAATTACAGGAAGCCAGATAACTTCCTAACTGTTAGAGTAGTGCAACAACAGAACTAGTTTCCTCAGGGATGGTGAGTGGACGGATACTAAAGGCTTTCAAAAGAAAATTAGACAACCATTTGAAAGATATACTTTGATTTGGATTCCTGTATTGAGCAGTGGGTTGGACCCCTTCCAACTTCATTATTCTATGATTTCTAAATCTACATTTAGTTTTGGAATTTACCACATGATCTTATATAAAAGTTCCCCATTAAACCCATCAATTCATTCCATGTTTTACTTTGATTGCTTATTATAACAGAATGACTTTGCTCAACAGGTCTCGGGAAAAGGATGCAGCCTGGCATTGGCATTCAACACAGTGGGGGTTGCTTTTGAATGGATGTGTACAGAGAAAAGCTGGACTCTCATTTTATAAAGTTTTATTCAGAAATTTGACTGCTAGATTTAAACTCATGCATACTTCTTCTGAATCAAATCAAATGATTTGTCAGAGATTAATGTGTTATATTGAATAGACAGGAAAATGCACCTCAGAAAAATTTCCATCACCCAGCTGGTCCTCTGATATAGCTAATTTTGACCACAACATCCATTTTATATGGTGGACTTAGGTATACCCATCTAAGGTCCATGCCAGAACCTCTCAAGCTGCAATCCTATACATATTTACTTGGCTATGAACTCTATTGAATGTAATAGACCAGTGGTGGCAAACCTATGGCACACATGCTAGAAATGGCACTCAAAGCCCTCTCTGTGGACACCTGTGCAGTCAACCCAGCACAGAATTAGCCCCACCCCTCTGCCAAGCAGCCCAATGGGAGTACTTCCGCCCCCCAGCACAGTTTGCTCTGCCCAGCATTCCAATGGGAGCACTTCCTCCCTCCCCCAGCACAGATTTTGCTCCGCCCCTCGGCCTAACATCTCAGGCTGGAAAAGGGTACCACAAGGCTCAGTCAGAGCTTTCCAACATTTTCTTAAATGATTGGATGAGGAAGTGCAGTGGATCCTTATCAAATCTGCAGTTGACTCAAAATAGGGTGGAATAGCTAATACCCTGGAAGATGGGGGGGGGGGGGATCAAGAAGATTTTGATAGGCTTGAACTTTGGGCTGAAAACAACAGAATCAAATTTAACAGGAATAAGTGCAAGGTTCTACACCTAGGTGAAAGAAACCAAATGCACAGTCACAATAAGGAAGATATTTGTTATTTATTATTATTATTATTTAAGAAACTTTGCTCGACCTGTCTCAAAGCAAAGGATTTTTGTTATAATAAGTGAAAATGGTCCTGGAATTGTTGAGCTGAGTGTAAGACAAAAGTACAATGAGGCTACAAAAAGGGCAAATGTTATTTCAGGCTGCATTAACATAAGTATAGTTTCCAAATCTCACGGAGTACTAGTTCCCCTCTCTTTGGCACAATACTCAAGAAGAGTTATGTCTCATCTTGAATATTGTGTCTAGTTCTGGTCACTGGATTTAAAGTAGTTCAGAGGAACGCAACAATAATTATAATACGAGGAGTGGATACCAAGCCCTAGGAGGAAAAGATAAAAGAAATGGGCATGTTTAACTTTGAGAAAAGGAGAGAGGTGGGACATGAGAGAAGCTTTCTGTACTTGAAAGACTGTACTTGCAGTTCCATGAGTTACTTTCTGATCCTGAGCCCTTTTGACATGCAAAATCCTCATCAGCCCAAGAGCAGTATTGATGAAACTGCTGCCCTCCATCAAGATGGATTCAAGTGGGATTTAATCCACTTGGGGACAATCAACTGTCCCAGTGGACTTTGCCACCCAAGGCTGTTAGTCCTCAGGATTATCAGGTTAGTTAACCACCGCCTGACACTCGGCATTGAGTCGCTGGCAGTATGGTCTTTTATATTACTATAGCAGCATAACCTGGCCAGACAAGGCTTAAAACAGGCATTTGCAACCCCTGGCCCATGGGTGTAATCTGGCCTGTGCATCTCAATAGTATGGCCCACAGTGGCCACCCTGGCACCTCCAGAATCCACCACTGGAAGTCCAATGTCACTTACTGCAGTGGTAGCAGGAATTGCACCAATAATATCTGTCCGACCCACCAGAGCAGACCGGAGAGGCTCTCTAGTTGTTCCATTGGCCAGAGAAGCGCACCTCTCTGGCACCAGAAGGAGGGCCTTCTCTGTGTCCACTCCTGCACTTTGGAACTGCCTGCCAACGGAGCTACATCTCCAGATGGAGCTGCTGCCCTTTAGGAAGAATCTAAAAACATGGCTGGCAGGGCAGGTATGGGGTGCGGGAGGTATAATGACCCCAGCTCACTGGATGATCTGAGCCCCCCTCTCCCTCTACTTTTTAATTAGTAAGATTAGTAAGATGTACCATTTGGTGTGCTTTTAATCTTTTTAGATTTAAATTTTATTTTTAATTTTAACAGTTTTGTATTTGAGGTTATTAGGTAGTGTGTGTGTTTTATTGTGATGTTTTTTATTACTTGTAAACTGCCCTGAGTCACTTCAGTGAGAAGGGTGGTGGAGAAATATGAACAAATAAAATAATAAATAAATTTCCCTGGCTTCTTTCCTTGCACAGCTTCTGCTGAGCACTTCCGGTGCCGGGTGGAGCTTATGTCAGTGCCTGGGCTCCCAGTGTGGAACCAGGTGGTCGCCAACTGCCATGTTTTAGCTGCCGAAATGCAGTGGAGAAGTGGTGAAAAGCTCCCAAAAAACAGAGCAAACATGCTCCGAAAAGTGTCCCGCCACCATGGGGAGTGGTGGAGGGTATGCAAGAACCCAGGAAAACAGTGAGATTCCTGCTGCCACCACTGCCATGCACCAGGGACAACCATGCCTCTGGCCCCCAAAGCTGTGGGTCAGGGTGGGTCTGGACCATGGCGGGAAAATGTTATGAATCCCTGGCTTAAATAAATAAAAATCAACAGGGAAAAATATAAGCTCTACACCAAGGCAGAAAAAAGTCAGATTCACAAATATTTCTGGATGCCACTGTTCAATAAGGATATCATAAAGCTGCAACGTGTCCAGGGGATAATGACCAAAATAGTGGAAGGCCTGGAAACCATGTCCTATGATGAATGGTTGAGAAACTTGGATATATTTAGTCTGGAAAAGAGGGGACTGAGAGATTGTATAAGAGCCAGTTTTAAATGTTGGAATAATGGTGTACAGTACTTTGGAAGGTGATAGACTGTCCTCGATTCAAGGTGGACAGTCCTGCTTTAACTGTGGATTTTCTTCTCCATCAAGGGTTGAAATTGATGATCCCAAGAGTCTCTTCCAGTGAACAATTCTACAATTTTAACTTTGAAATAATATTGGAACTTCTTACTTATCTTCATATTGCTGTTGCATTTAGGTTTTACTACTGACACTTCATGTTTGAAACAAGCATTCCAGCATTTCTTTCTCTAACTGACAATGTACCCATTCTTTTTTGTAAAGTATGTAAAAACCTGCAAGTTCAAAGACTCCCAGCTGAACACAGGCTT